>OY754333.1:132673310-133873310 GCA_963573305.1 Pyrrhosoma nymphula | reverse complement strand
GTATATCGCTTCCACTTTCACTCTATGCTCGCATTTTCTATTACGCAGCGCTGTTGAGCAAATATTAGCTTGCGCTACCAGGTGTGATCCTATCCAAAATCGCGCCGCTTGATGCTTACACATGCCTTCCATTGAGAAAATGTTAACGCGCAATATCCAATACATCGATTACTTTCCCGGAAAGATAACCATAGCCAACAATGAGACAAAGATAAGCACCTTTCCGTTCGAAAGAAACAAAATAAAAATTTTCTCGATTTTCCCTCTCCAAAAGAGGTTTTAAATCAGCTAATAAGCAAATTTGAACTATAAATTAGCTTTCAATAAGCGACAGAAGTTTTGAGCACTATTTCAACCGACATGATAATAAATGCTTACCACGAATGCGCAAATATTTACTCAAATGCTTTTTTTTATTTACTCAAGTCTCATGTTCCACCATTCACTCTTGAGCCGAGCGAAGGTGCGTACAATTTAATCTTGCAAAAACAATAAGTGACAGTAGAATTGTACAATTCGAACATCAACGGAGCTTTTTTTTTAGGATTATCATCAATAGAGCAAAATTTTAATTGAAGAGAGCCATTTACTGTTATAAACATTCCCATGTTTTTCACCCATTTTCCATACGTTCCTTCCTTAATCTCCTTCTTTAAGTGTACTTCCAAAACCTTCGTGTGCTCTACACGCTACCATGCAGAAACAACTTCACTTTTGGAGAAGGCAAAGCAAAAAGAGCATAATTAATGAAAATAATGCCAAGAAACTATACGTTTTTAGTTTCTTCCATAAGGGATGACCTGTCCTTGCATAACTCTTTTACTTCTGTTGCGTTCATATAATGCTTCACTCACGATCTCTCTTTCTACGGAATCCTAATATTCCTTCTCTTAATACTTTTTCAACACATTCATTCCACTAATAATAAATAGCTCGAGGAAGGTTTTGATGGTTGAGCGCATTATTTGAGAAGGACGCCGGGAGAACTGCCACCGAACTATGCCTTAACCACGAGAAACTATTGAGTTTTTGACAGGTTTCGGAAAATTTTGGGCGCATGCAGTGCGCTTTCCTCTTGAAGGTGAGCAGGCAACTAACGTTCTTCACGCCCCCTCTCCTTCCCCAACGACTGATCTCTGGCAACGCGCTTGGATGGATAGCCAAAAAAGTTTGCTACACGAGGGCACTCCTCGCAACTTTTTCCATTTCCCAGCATCCGGCCGCCGCGTGCCGTTCCCTTCCTCCACCCCCATATCTTCCCCACCTAACTTCCACATTCTACGAAAGATGAGCACATCCCACCACACCAGAACTCTTTCTGCAATTCATTACAAGCGACCGCGCGCGAGGTCTATAAATTCCCTTAAGCCCACCCACCACCAGAACGTGGAGCTACGCGCGCCTCGGCCATGCGCTCCACCTAGACGCTCTAATACGTTTCACACGCCAACATCTCACTCACACTGACATTCGGATACGAAGCTTACATCGGTTTCCGGAATCGGGTTTATTAATCAAGATGCTGCTCAAGACGTGTACGAATACGCCAATTAGTCACAAAAATGCTCCCCAGGAAGATACGAAGTCATTTGAAGGGAATCCGAATTCATTAGGCTTCAATATGGTCGTCTAATTTAGTCATCTATTGCCACCGTCAGCGACGACGGCGGTTAAAAGTGTATTCTCGGAATCGCAGAACACGCAGCATAACCCTAGGAATGGTATAACTATTTTAAATTAGTTTTCAGCTTGGCCTATTCTTTTGCCTACCAATTCAAAATTACGGTGCATGGCGTACACCTAAAAGAGGATGGAAGAAGGAAAAATACATTCCACGACAAACTACGAGCGAAACAATGTGAGCATTACAATTAAAATTAATAAGACATAACATTTATCATTATATCTGTGTTCACTCGTCTTATATGCGTCACCTACGTTTTCTTGAATTTTTGTTACCTAATGGCAGTTTGTATAACTTAGACGGATTATGGGTGATTCCCGATGACTATATGAACCCAAACCCACCTTAAATTTTGCATGAGAATTTAATTATAAGAGGCCGACTACGCAATGGATAAATATATGCTGCGTTTATATCTTTTTCCAGTTGGTGTTGAAAATTGAACTTCCGCTATCCAATATCAAGTGACTTCTTTTGCGACATGGTCCAATGATGTACTCTGACACAAGTTCCTATGACAGTACTGAAACACACATCTTCCGAAACTTCCTAAAGACTGACTTTTATTGACGTGGATAGATACCATCCAAAGTGCAGATGGGATGGATACCATTTTCCACTCCTAGCCATTACGCTGGATGAACCAGTGACCAGGCGCTTATACTCAAGCGAATGGCAAAACCGAATAACCCAATTTATTTCAACTACATATGAATGTCTTAACTGAGACGTTAGTATCTCTATCAAAAACATACCACCTTGGCCTAAAGTCGAACCACGGGTCTTAAATCTTTCTGGGATAATGTCCAAATCATCACGCTATCAAGCATTCCTGATTGACGTGACAATTTTAAGATTTAATGGAATTTGATATTTGCACCATTACTGCTAATGTGGGAGATACGTTATGACGGAGGGGGCTTCAAAAGATCATGGCCCAGGAGATTCGAAAACAAATACTTAAATCAATGAAGTACCATAAAAATTGCAATGAGAAATGGGAAACCTGTATATCCATTGGCATAATGAGTATTACTGGGAATCTCGGTCAGCGCGCTGCAGTTCAGCCATAGTTCCATGTTTCGAAGTGTTGTCATTATAAGATCAAACATAGAAAATAGGTAAGGAGGGAGTTTTAGCACCATTACCAAGGTGGTTTCCGTTGTCACAACTCTCCCAGTGAGCAGTAACTATTAAACAGGTTATCAAACTAAACCTAAATATAACATTTTTCCTTTCCATACCAGAGAAAGTGCGTGAAACTTTTGGGAGATTAAGTTGCATAGTTGAAGAAGATGTTGTCCACTCGGCGTCAACTTTGAGGATATAGGTGCTACTATTTTCCTCTCTGAGAGGGAGCGGATTTGACATGGCGGTATGATACTCAGCACCTTATGGCCCTGGGGTGAAGGAGCTTTTCATAGCCACGCCCACTTCCAACCCAGGAAACTTACTTTCTGCGCTAACGGACAATACCTTGGGATCCGCGAGAGGATGGCTTTTATCCTCCTCTCTCAGAGGCAATCATTCCCCTCCTTCGGTTGGAGGTCGACTACCTTTCTCTGGGGAGCAAGGCATTCCTCCACGCCCCTCGTACACGAAACCCCTACCGTGAACAAAACCGTGAGTACAACCTCCACCACAACCCGACAACGTAATCGAACGCTTCGCGTTTGATTACGTTGTCGGGTCGGTTAAAGAATTCGCTTGAATTTTTTATATACCAGCAACGTATAAGCCCAGCTGTTCGATTTTGAGACACCTAAAAAACGAGACCGCCACATTCAATGTCACAAAACAGCTTTCGAATTTCGGAATCTGGATTTTTTCGATCAGAACTATCGGCTAGCAGGACCAATTCCGATCATTAAATAAAAAAATAAAATATACTACGATGAAATATCTATTTCATTATATTAAAAATTTAAAATTATCACTATAATAATCATGGATGAACACGACCGTGACAATATGTATATATTAGGATAACCGAAATAAAAAGTAAACTACCATCGTTAAATAAAAAGTGAACTAGCATTAAAATATGTATGTCTTTGCGGCAACTATAATATCTCCGTTGACATATCTGTTCAGGCCTCAAAGCCTCTGTTCAAAATCGCAGCAAACACTGAAAACACACTGGCTTAATTTGGCTGTTCTATCTGATACATACCAGTACCTACCTCTAAACATACAGTTTACTTTTAACCAATGGCACTACAATTTAAGAAAGGAGATAACTATGAACGTTTTTGAGGCAGCTGGTGTAAATATGACAGGGTATGGAGAGATCAAGCGAGTGGTTAGTACACAGGCATTGAAATACGCAGACAGGCGGTAAAAAATATAATTGGCTATTAATCTTTTCGCTGAAAATTAAGATACTTCTTCACATTTCAAGAATCTCAAACAAAAATAACGTTCGCCCCACTTTCCCTCTTTCCTTTTTCAAAAGAGTTAATGAAAGTTTCCCTAGTTTCCTCTCGCTCTGATTCGCACAACTCGCGTTGAAAGACCGCCCACCCTCAAGTCTCTACTCGCTCCTCTCGCAAGCACAATTCGGCGCACATTCAAACTCGGGCTTTGCTTTTATTGTGCATCCACTTCAAACTCAATACACTTGTAAAAGCGCGTTCCCAGGCGCTTATTGTACTCAAAACACGTTCCCGCTCACATTCATGCCTTTGTGATTCTTTTCGGTATCTCATTTTCTTCGTGAAATTTTGCAGCTGTTTCAAAGGTATTATCTCTTGAGGTTTAATGCACACGAAGACACGTTCTCCTTCTCTAATTAGCATCGCTATGTACGAATGCCATACAATAAAAATGAAGAAGTCTCAGTTATGGGGATGACGAAAAGCATTGTTTGTAATTTGGTTAAATCACCGCAATAACTTGCAATCCATTCATTCAGGGAAAAAGGTTAAGACAGTCATCGACAGCTGTTTGAATAACATTCCCTCTTTAAATGTCATAGCCTTTAGAATCGAATATAAATGAATGGGTTAATAAAAATTAGTGAAACTGCGCTAAGCATGAATTTAGATGCAAAATGAGGAAGGTAACTCATATTTGCTGTAATGAAATTGCACAGAATCTCCAGAGTATCTTAACTAAAAAGGACGGGTACAGGTAAAAATGATAGAACGCTTCATATAAATTGTAAAGTCATCCACGTGTTTAAGGTAAGTACATCTAAGTCAAATTCAGAATAAAAAATCGGCGAATAGCAGTGACACGATAGAGCTATGCTCATAAATCTGACACTTCAATGGGATAGGAGAAGAGAACACACAATTATCAAAAGACGATCTTTTATAAGCCTAAGAGCTTAGTTTTCAAGACAAACTATATGAAATTTGGAAAATAACGTTATTCAAGAGTGCTGACGTCAAAGAAAAAACTTGGAAAATGAATAAGATGTGACAGTGATATCCACTGAGACAAATACAGGAAACTAGCTTTCATGTTTGGATTCACGAAAGTTAACGGTTTTCAAATCAAATGCTCTACAGCTACGAACATTCATCAAACCAGGTCGCTGAATGCTTCATTCAGCGAAATATCACTATTGAGTGAGAACCGTGATCAGAAATAAATTACATAAAAAATCAAATGAATATGGCACTGAAAATAATGTGACCAATTCTTTCAACGTTTTAAAATAATATAGAGTGCAGATGGAAGGTCTCAGCAATGGTGCAGTATTATGGTACTGGCTTCCCATCACGTGGCCCCGGATTCGAATACCCGCAGTGGTGGAGATTTTCCATAAAATCCCGATCTTTACTTGGATTCCACGTAGAGCACTTTATTGTAGCGCCCCGTGTGTCGGATAAGACGTTAGTGGACTCTTTGACGCTTCGTTAAAAAAAGGATTAGTTAAACGCCTGGTTTCCTCCACCATATAGCCATTCCTTATATAATTCTGCTCTTAGACACAAACCGTCCCCTTAATAGTGCAAATGACTTCGGATGTTGGCCATCTTCTCAAAAAACCAACCAACCAATCAAGAAAAGATTATCCTCGAACACAAGCGTAAGCTTTGATGTGGTCAGTGGTAAATCAACAGATATAAGAGCACTTGAACGGTCGGTATATGTCAGGCGTAAACTAACGTTGATAGAGCATAAAGTACGTGGAAACCTTACGCTCAGGTTTACCTTATCATTTTTTTAAATTGTACAAATGAAAGAATCGGCATCAGAGAATGAAACATAAAGGGTTACAGTGGTGTCCACCAAGACACTTTAGAGAACAATCTTCTTTCGTTTTCATGAGAGTGAGCGGTTTCCCGTCACATTCCTTACAGGTTGCGGACGTTCAAACAGGACGTGGAATTCACTGGGGGAATGGTGAAGAGGGGAAAACGAGTTATGCATAGAGGGAAGGAAAAGAGACTGCTTGAGTCTCCAATCTGGCGGTCGACTGAGGGAGATATCTGTGCCAAAGCATCTCGGAAACCGCACTCACCCACCCGACCAGCGACGCAGACGTGATTCACGGAGGCCAGCTAGAGCAAACACGAAATGGCCCTTCACTCGATTCTTTACCCCGCTCAATTCCGACCTTTCGGATCTTGGCGGGTCAGCGATGGATTCCGTCCCATAGTGAAAACTCTCTCATTCGGAATTTCCGCAAGTGAGGCTACCTAGCAATTCTTCAAAGACCTTAGCTCAGCATTTCCACCGTAGTGTACAAATGAACGGCCAGGAGGCAGTTTGGGATGTCAACATTTTGGAAGACCTAATAAAATCCCAATAGTGGCTGACACGAAAAACCACTAAAGTATTTCGAAGTCCATGTAGTAAATGTCCATGTAAATACTAAGTCAATATGCAATAGGCTAGGACAAAAATACGGTAAGGGCAGGTTTAGATAGAATAGGAAATCTCCATAGAGGATTTCTTTCTTCAGCTACGAAAAAGTTCTAACTCCCTTCATCCCACTCATAAAGCCGATTCTCTTTCTTCCACTCCACCGCTTAAACCACATCCTCCTCTCCATAACGACCTTCATCATCACTTCGCCTCCCATGACCGGTTCAAACCACCTTCTCCTGATTTCCTCCAGTAGTTTTCTCCCCTCACCCCCACACTGAGCACTTCCTCGTTTGTCTTCCTCTGCGTTCATCGCACCTTTTCCATTCTCTTCCATACCTGCATTGCAAACGCCTGCAACCTATTCTCATCCTGTTTCTGAGTCCATGATTCTGCACCATAAAACTATGCACGCCAGATAAGACTCTTCGCCAGCATTTTCTTTACATTCTTACAAACAGTCCCCGTCATAAATTCTCTCCTATATGTAAAGGTCTCTTATTTCAACACTATTATCCCACTAATACACTTACTAACATGCCCATGTTCCTCCAGCGCCCTCCGACTTGCATGGTCAGTCTCGCTTACTTTAATCCATAAAATCTCATAACTTAATTATCCTTCTGATTGGTCAGATTAGCATGGCGAAGAGGTGAAAATAAATTAACGCTTTTTTGGAATCAAAATAAAACCAATAATTGGATAAAGTAATCAGGAAGGATACATTTTGCAGTGGGTAAATTTGATAACCTAAGGCATTTAAGCGCGACGCCTATAACTAGAGCGGTGAGAAACATAAAATGCCACTTAAGGCGACACTCCTATTGTAATTTCATTTCACCTATCCCGCATTGTAAACCAACCGACAAGTAATGAATGATATGTTCTTTAGATACAATAAAAACTGTTACTGATAACACATAATACGTTGAGAAGAAACATAATCTTATTGCACTAATAATTACTTGCACAATTCTGAAAGTATCAATCAATAATACAATCAATAATGGTAGAATAACTCAATGAATTATTAACAGGGATTACGTATAGTTAAGCAACTACATTATGCCTATAACAACAAAATTTATACATAAATATAAAAAATTACGTTAAGAGTAATGATCTAGTCGGAGAAAGACTATTTGGCTAAATTGACTCCAAATACTACAATATCAGACCGTTAAAAAATGTAACAGACAACGGAAATCATTACTTAGGTGGATTTTTATTTTTATTCTCGCAATTATGTAGCCTCTAAAGTAAAAATTATATAAATATCTTCACAATGTCTTTATAAAAGCGCCCTGAAGAAAAACACCCCCCAGAAAGTAATTAAAAAAGTCATACGTAACAGACATAATGAAAGATTATTGCTCAAAATTAAAACAAAATATAAAAAAAAGGCTTATTTAAATGACCTTAAGTTAGAACCAATGTAAATTAGACTCCATGTTCGGATAGTTCCACTTACAGCGCTATCAGCAAGTCTTGGAAATGAATAACGGTGAAAAATAAATGGGGATTTTTCCCAATTTACCAAGTATAATCTATGATTATGTACACTTTATAAAATCGAAAAAGTGGCTCGATATGACTGAAAGGCGAGAAATACTAAAATTAAAAGAAAAAAAAAGAAAAATGTTAATTAAGCCACAATCTGGCATCAATTTCAGCGCAAGCCACGAAATACTACTTAGGTTAAGAGGAGAATATAAAGGAAAGAGGGAAAATGCTACGAATGGAAAAGATATACTCAACGTCGAATCGAGGGTCTTTCCAAGCCATTCATTCCGAAAAGAACGCTTCCCTCGAGTTTTATGGCGTACGGCCGATCCGGAAAGACGGGAATGAATAGTTTCAAGGGCATCATACGAATCAATAGATTCTCTGCAAATGGCCATTGAATTTCGGCCTCCCAACTTGTGCTGAAAAACAGCCTCAGCCGGGGAAACTAGCGTGTTTTCAGAGTAAGACGCGAGCACTGTCGAAAAATTTCACCACGGACCTTATGAACGAGTACCTACTACCAACTACCGAGTAAGAACGCCTTGCATCTTGAAATAGGTGGTTCACTGAAATGTGAGATAGTCAATCACGTAGAAAGGGAGGAATAAGTCAATTCAACTTTAGTCGTAGATGAAATAATAAATAAACTTTGAGGAGTTATTTAAAAGGCATGTTAAAATAGATAAAAATGAAAAGTAAGATAAAATATTTTATTTAATTATCTAAAAGTAAAAGTAAAAGCTAACTAGAATTAAAAAAATTAAAAATTAAATTGTATCTAAGACGGTAAGGAGGGATGAAACTTTGTTTTTCAGTTTACTGATTTTCAAAATTATATTTTCGTGATGCGAAATAACTTTTTATAATTCTTGCAATCCGAGTAGCATTAGAAAACCTCCACGGTGTATATGTTTAGAAAAATTTTTTCACCCGTAGCGAATCTATAATGGATTGAGTCCACATACTTAAGTATGGATACCTTTAAAGTTCATCCATCATATTGCCAAATGGAATATTCTTTTATGTTCCCGAAATCGTGCACCCTGGCAAGCTCAACTTCCGGGGAGCTTTACTTTAACTAACTAACACCACCTTCAGGGAGAATGTTAAGCAGGAGACTGAAAGATCCAAATTGAAAGACTTAAGCTTTAATGACTAAACACCAACATTAAAAGTTCTCACCTAGGCCAGGTAATTACGTAGTAGAAACACTGTGCATGTCGCCTTCAGATATCTCATCACTTAGCCACGCTTATTTACAGGAGACTTCTGAAAACGCTCCAACCCTTTTCAGAGTATCCATTAATTTTCACTTGAAAATCTGCGGGCCACAAAAAAACCGTGCTCTGACAGAACGGGCTCTATTATATGAATGACTCCGAGGAGAAGGCTCACACGGGGGGACGAAGAGTGGCAGTGTTAGAGAGAAGGAGAAGGGAGGAGAGGCTGTGGAGGGAGCGATGTATTAGTGTTTGTGCCACACTTACCGGGCTGGAAGCGCCGGAGTAAGGTGGAAGGGAAGGATGGAATACGATGCGTGATGCCCTTCGACGAGAATAAAGCGACGGGGCGTGGCGAGGCGAATGCGAAGGAGGTGGCCGCCGGGTGGGTGGGAAGGAAGGTGGACGGGAAATGTGATTTCGGGCGACGGTAGAAGAGGGATCGGTAAGGTCCCTTCCCTCGCCGAGTGAGTGTGCCGGCGTTCCCCTTAGGGGACTCCCGGGTCATCGAACCGGAGGGACAATTTCACCTGAGCCGTGAGGGACGCGACCATAACCTTAACGGCTATATGCTGTCTATGTACGGTATCTTTTCCTTCTCGGAATGTCGCCTAGCCAAGGACTCAGAGACGAAACATTCGGCAGAGAATGAACAAAATCGCACGTCTATAAGGAAAATGTCCATTTGAATTAAATCGCTCACGAATGCAGTCCTTTTAAAAAAAACTCAATCGAGATGGAGTAAAGGTACTTTGAGTTAACGTGGAATCCATAAGTACATTAACTTTCTTCCTCGCAGAAATTGTGAGCCAAGTACAGAACAGCGACATGTAGCTCACACAACACATATCAGTACGCATTAGAAACGTTCTTCATCGGCAAAAACTCAATATCCCTAAATACCCGGCCACATACCCTAATGGTGGTTATAGGTGCGAAGAATAGAAATATATGAGAAATAATAACCTGAAATCTAAGGAAATTAGGTATTTAAGAACTAAGAAAGTTAAACTACACATAAAAGGGTAGAATTAAAACACATGGGACGGTTTTGCTAACAGGGTAAGTGAACAAATTACAACAGACACAACAAAATAATTGCGTACGCAAAAAATGCGTTTGCAAAGAAAAGATAAATGATGACGTTGACCTAAAGCATATATAGGATTTTTGTGAAGTTCAATAAAGACGGTGGGTGGATTTGTATTGATCCGGACATTAAAGAGAGAGGAGTACTATAGATTTAAAGCACTTGAGACTTTGGTTTCGAGCAGCATGGAGAGAGATATGGAAAAGAAACACGAGAAGAATCAGGTGGAGAGAAAGGAAGTTGCTGGGGGACATTTAGCGGATAAAGAGCAGGTGGAAGAAATAGGCTGTTGGAGGCAACGGGATGCTGACGGCCGTGATGGAGGGGAGGAGAATGTTCGGAAGGCGGGGAAAGGGAAGAAAATTCATAGCCATTTGAATTGGGAGAAAGAAAAAACCGATTGCGTAGAAAGAAGCATTGGAGGAAAGAGGTATGGCGATGAAACATTCTTATTGATTTGCTTGGTTTATTTGTTCATCCCAACCTTCCTCAACAGCATCAATCTGTGTCAATCAAAATTGAATCAAGGAAATCTACAGCTATCACGAATAACTTTCCCGCAAACTTTAAACTCAACCTGTGCTCGGAATAATTTTACATGGACATATTTTGTAACACAAATGTCGCTGGAAAACAATTATGGGAGGAGAAATTAATAGAAAAAAATACCGATGAAACCAAGAAGAAAACATCAGCCAAATTACGAAGGACATCATAGATAAGTCTTATGCAGGAATGAAACTTAAGCAGATAATAGATTGGAGTGGAGAGCTAATGCAGACCAATCTTCGGATTAATTACTACCGTCGGTGATTGAAAATATTGCAGAAATTCCTCTCGAATCGATCTTCCACCCGGTTGTTATCCATACCAATTCTTTCGTTGGTTTCGATAAGATTCAAGAGGAATTTCTTTATCGAATACGAAGGGAAAGCACCAAATATTAAGTTATTAAGAAAAATATTTTTACGATAAAGCAAAAGCGCAGGGAAGTTAAAGGAAGCGAGAATAAGCAAGTATTAAGAGTATTCCAGTAAAGAGTACTATTTTAATTTTTATTTACTTTCGGTAAGGGTTAAACAGCTAATATTGCTCTCGATGGTGCATCATATTTATAATACAATGAAATACACTGTTGCACTTTAATACAAGAAAGTGTTCAGTGGAAGAAATTATATTATTGAAATGTATAACTATTTTCATTATTATGCAGCCATGTAAAATTAATTTTCAAGAACGTTTCTGGGAGTGTAAAAATTATTCGGACCAAAAAAATATGATTGATGAAAACCAGACGAGATCAAAATTTGATGTGCAAGCAATTCACAAGCTATCTTACGGAACGGTGCCATCCGTTCCTCCTCCTGCACATAAGAGAACTCAGAAGTAAAACGTGGTCGTGACGGTACATATTTGACCTCAAGGAATCGCAATGTGAGGGCCATTAAACATTCCTCTTCCAATGAGATCTCCGAATAAAAGATTCACACGACAAAATATAGGTCATCTTTTTTTTCACAAGTAGAAGATTCCGAGCTTTTTGAGAATAAGTAAAAGGGTGAACCCACATTGCACGACTACAGACATCGAATTAAAAAGAAAGAAAAACCACAAATCTCCCCTACATACCTTAAGTTAATAAATGTAGGCATAAAATATGTAAAAAAATAATACAACCTCGGTTACTAATTCGTTATTCAGGGGAGAAAGCGTTCATTACCAGAACTGAAAGTCTGGCATTCAAACCCGAAATATACTTATGGCAATCACAGATAACAATTATAAGATTCTACTTAAATCGAGAATTGGCAAATATTGGTAGAGAACACAGGTTAGAAAAGTATCCAAACCTAAACATTTTAAAATTCTGACGAGTTCAAGACAAATTGTACTCAGTCCTCTCCTTTGAAAACCAACTTCAAAGTGGACCGCTGTTTTAGAGTCATAGGTGACTTTTCGCCTATCAAATGCAAGATAATTAAGTTAGCGATATGGTGGAGTGTGTTTTCTTTACCGAAGGACTTTAACAACAGGAGAAACAATAAATCAGCTCAATTTTTAACACAATATTGAGTATTGTTTTAAACTCTTCAATGAAGGCATATTTTAATATTATCCATTGTTGAAAACTACAGAAAATAATCTTAAAACATGAAAATATTGCGACAGCTAGCACAGCAGGAGATTGAGCTCATGGTATAGGCTATAATCTTTCTGGGTCTAGCTATGAGTTCAAGTCCCAATAAGGGTACTCATCGCCACATGCAGCTATAACACCCATTGACCATAGGAAAATGATTTACAGAGCCCAACAGTTGTACAATAAACTGCACATAATTTTAAAACTAATCCCAGCTCGATACACTTCAACACCCATTAGCCTTAACGTTCAATTTCCGGAAAATACGATTAATTTAATATTCGACCAAATCCAACGCCTCAGTTCCCCCAATGCTTTCAAAAAGGTCGATTATTGATGCAGTTATTATGGAGCAGCTACTCAATTAAGTTAATTGTGCACTAAAATGAGAGAGGCAATAGAAACAATATCATCAAAACCTTCTGTTGTAGGACTAAGCATAATTCACCCTTTCTTATACAAATCGTCTCACGATATTCCTCACACTGATATGTTTTAAAAACGCAATCTCCTCTTTCTTCAACATTTGGAGTTTAATAACGTTTGTAAGCTCAAGTTCAATACAATTGTGTGCTTCCCTATTCCCATTCAATGATTTGAAGCTAGAGCGTTTCCTGAGTTTTCATAAAAGCACATACCTTTAAAAGACAAAATCTACAGCTCTAATTCGAACGTTATTCATCGGATTTTCATCATAGGTATTCCATCAGATGAATTTTTCGGCGTTGCATTTCCCTATAATAAATATCGACTTTCCAAGAGAAAAACTATTTTTACTTCTTCGAATCTATCACCTCCATTCATGACGTCCAATATGGTGACCCTTCTCCTTCATCTCGCATGCTAACCCAAAATTCAACCTGCAATAAGTCCCTTCAGCACGCCATTACCCCTTGATACATCCTCAATCCTATTCTGCAGCCTCCTCCTGATTTCTCCTATCACCTCTTTTTCTACTGCAACCATATCCAATACCTCCTCGCTGGCTTTTCCCCACTATCCAGTTTACCCTTTCAAAACTGAATTAAAGAAAAAAATATCCCGGTGACAATCAGCTTCAATATCGAACGGCTCAGGGATGAGGGTAACCACATCCTACGATCTTGCGGCAGTGAGGTTGGGCGGAACAAAAGCATCTGACTTGTTGACCAGGGCCGACACCAGCGATTGTGGCACTCCACCACCTCACACGGAGGATCATAGAGGGAGACTTTGATACACCGTGGCGAGCCACCGGAATGCCAATGCTCTCTCCCAAACTTCCCACGCCCCTTCGACATCCCAGATGCTAAACCCTTCCGATCTTCACACTTCTCGGCGAAATTGGCAGAGCGCCAACGGCGAAAAGGGCCGCATGGATTGCTCTCGGGATGAGGGGCTCCCTAGAGGAGAAAGCGGTGGGAAGTGAGAAAGGGGAAATGAAATAAACGTGTGCGGGCGAAAGGAGGGGACTGACACGGCAGAGAAATATTCGAGAGTCGCCGGCATGAGCAGTATACGGCTGAAAAGCTTAACCCTTGTACCCCAACCACACCAACAGGCTAAGAGCAAATTTGCAGTCACTGCATGAACTTGCATTCAATACCATTAGTGTGCCTACAAGCTAGTAGATTACACGCCAATACGGCAACAAAGGATTTTATTTCCGGGTCACGAAAGGTCATGAATGTGTAAATCAATGACAAACGTTTCGATTATAAATAAATATTATATATTATTAGCTACAAATGGAAACTTCAAGTTTATTTATACGCAACGAACCATTATTGTTATTTTGATTAAAAAAACACCAAAAACTGATAAATTATATCAGTTTGCCTAGCTAAGATCTCAAAATCAGGAATGAGCCTGACAGGCTCAGCGCGAATACTCGTGTTCCGATAACATGCGCGAGTTCCACAGGGTTTATCAAATTATCTGATTTCGATAAAATTCATTTCTAGAGTTTCCTATTTACATTTTTGTTACTACGGCCCGCTAAAAAGTGTTTAAGTACTCACTGTGGGCCTCGTTACGATAAGTATGGAGACCCCTGTGTAGATTACAAAAAAGCGGGAAGAAAATAGTAAGTATTGAAAGGGTCTCCCTCATTCATAAATTGCAATTATTTCGACTATACATTAGTGAAAACCCCAATTTAGATCAGTCAAAAGGTAGGAGACAGATGAAGTGTAGTCCGGGAAGCGACTGTTCATCAGTGAGGCGGCTGCAAAAAGGCATCTACTACCATTGGGGTGGCCTTTTAAATAAGTACAATAAATGAAGTGAATGGTTAAATATTTAAATAATGTTAACAAATAGATCACTGTCAACTTGCTGTATAATCTTGCTTGCGATATATGCTTTTGTTTTAAAAACAATAAAAAATGCACTTCCACTAAGTAATTGGTTTCCTACATCAGTTGATTCCAAGTTGGTCCTCAAAGGCCTTTCGTCTTATTTTCCTTCCTTGTATTATTCACAACACCCGGGGACATTCCTTCCTTGAGGAAACGGTAAAAAATGGTGGATGATGCCCTTATTACCTTCAGGTGGAACTGAAAATGTTATCTTATACACTGTAATAGTTGTCTAAAACAATTCATTTCCCATTTCTCACAGAAAAACGCGTGAATTAAAGGGTAATACCTACGCATAATCCAACGGCTTTCTCAAAATATATTTCGCATAGTGGTTTATCATCAGTAGAGTTACAGAATCGCATTAGCATGAGGATTAAAAGGCAATGACACTTTCTTCAAACTCTCACTGAGATCTGACTACTCAGCTACTCGCCGCTACTTATCTCTAGTGCTAAGCCCATTTTCATAGAAATCACGCTCAAGAGAATGAGGTTCTACTGAGTCCAGGCATACGTCCCGCTGGTTTGATACAAGACTTATTAATCTTTTATCATTTCATTCATGAATATTTTGAGTATAATTTATTTTTCTAAATATTTACTTTTATTCCTCATCTTTCGCACTTACTAAAAATGCGAGAACAAAAAAAGGTAAGACAGGCGCATAACACTTCGTCGTCCGCAAGTCTGACTCAATCAGCTCCAGAAAATTTTTATTACTTAATCGATATCAAGCCGGAACATTTCCACAGCGTAAATGTCAAAGAACGCGGGCGACTACAAACATACATGTTATTTTCCTGGGGATTCTCCGACCACATCCTTTAATAACCCAATCATAGAGGTTAGTATAGATGACATTTTAGTATACGGCCGTCCCTTTCTCATCCATGTGGCAGTAGTGTATACATCATAGTAAAAGTCGACTAGCTAAATACCGTATGTACCTGAGTATAGTCCAACCTCTTTAATAGTCTGAATAAATTGTATTTTTTCATATATCTCGTTATTATTCCGACCCTAAGTTTTTCTATAACCGGGAACACGGAATGCAAAGGTTTCATTTGATCTCTCGAGGCTCACAACCAACGTAAACAGAATGCTCTTAGTTTTCAACGTCGTAATGATTTTCACGTATTTTCTGGCGCATTAGACGCACGGATATGTAAGACACCCTCTAATTTTGGCCATAGAATCTGAACAAAATGAATTAACCTGTCTATTCCCCTTCGACGTCATTTACGATTAAAACGAGAAGCGATCTTTTACGTAATACCAAAAAAAATATGGCGCGACTCGAGATGTCACCGTGCTTATGTTTACTTACGTATCATCGCAGGATTCATACCACGCAGATTCCAACAAAGATTCAACGAAAATAAGGCTACCTACTTGTAGGTATTGCTGTCACATATTGATACCAGTGATACTCGTTAAAAAGATAATTCAACATATTAATCTAAAGTAAACTTGGCACCGATTTCCATGATGACTAATCGAAATCCAGTTAACCCGCACCGATCCAACGAAAGCCCATTGCCAGCAGTCTTCAGGCGAAATAAACTTTGAAATTGACCATAAACCAAATGGATTTTCATGAGTTTCCTCGGAGAAAACTGCTTGTTTTATAAGCCGGAAAATACTGACTATAAATCGTATACATGGATATAATAGTTACATTACACGCGAGGAGCGTTCTTTAGCCCCACGTATGTCTTCGCCGTATTCAGAGATGGGGCTATTGCACAACATGTCCTGAGAAAGATTTACAAATTTTTTTTCGCGCAAAGATTTAAACCGCCGAAAGTATTACTCGCGTATACCCCGAGCCCAATTTTTGCTCAGACATTTGGTCTCAAAAAGTAGGGTTATACACAGATACATACGGTAGCTCTTCCTTAAGCGTACTTAAAGTGAAATTACTATTAAACTTAAAATAATGACCAACATTTTTTTACTTCCGCGAGAGAATTGTTTTAAAAAACGTTAAAAAAGATATGAGCCTGAAGCAGCTCCCAGAGAAAGAAGTACCCTAAGAAATATGATATTCAAAAGTGAAACGGCAAGATATAAGTCTTCAGATTTTGTCTTATAGATGTATGTATCTCCACTTCTTATTTTCTGAGATAAATTCTGCGACCATTTTCCTAAAGCTGGCCGAGCCAAGAACATAGGAGGTAATGACTTGGGTTAAAATTGTAGGACGCCCAAGAGCTAATATCACGAAAGCCATAATAGAAACGATCAATTCCCGGGTCTTGCGTCTACCGACTGCCACTGGGGTCTCACTAGTCGGGGGGGGGGGGGGGGCAGAGGAACCTTCCTTCTGGGAGGAAATTAGCTTGTTGAAGGCGTGAAAGGACGTCCGAATGGGATTACATTACAAAACGGAGCCGACCCAAACCAAGAGGATCCTTTGACTTTCACAGACAATCAGACTCTGACCAATCGCATCATCTTGTTGAAGATTCTACCAACCCAGTTGCATGAAGAAAGGAAAGCTTATGCATTAATGAAAATAGGTTCAACAAATTATCCCAGAAATCAGGAACAATTTCACAAAAAAGATTAAATGCATGCACTGAAAATGGGTTTCCTAAATCGTGAGGTTGGATTTCTACGAGACAGTACGAGTAAGCTTAGGTATTAATCGCGCTAAATGTCACATGCCACCTTATCCTGTCACATGCCACATGCCTTCTTATCCTATGACCCTTGGTTAAGAATAGACCAAGATGGTATTCTAACCCAATGTAGCTTGAAAAGAGTGTAACAACTTGGCTGCCACGACAGACACTTTAAATTTTCAACATAAAACAATCGAGAGAGAAAAATACCAACCATTTCATTAGTATCTAAATATTACTAAAAGCGAAATAAATCAGAAATATATCGTGAGCATGTACCAAGGACATCTTCCGAGCGGATGTTTCGAAGGAACAGCAGTAAAACGACGATTGGAAATTATTGAAAACACTGGTAAAAATGAAACATAGGCAACCACTTTAATCTATGGCTCTCAAAAGTAAGATACATTATTTCTAAGGATAAGGAAATAATTATTTCTCAGTTATCGCCAAAAAATGTTAGAACCTAAGCAGTCTTAATCAACATTCTTTCAATCTCCTAATATCGTTATTAATAAATTATGAATCCCGATATATCTGTTTCATAGTAACACATGCGTCATTCCCCTTAACAGTTTTATATTCCAAATATGACAAGTTTAAAATTACTGATGAAGGAAATTTTATTTAGCATGAATGGAGGGGAAACAGATTAAAAATATCTACGAAGAGCCAAGCACTCGCGCGCAGCGGTGAAGAATTAATAGCATTGCCGTAGGGGTTAATAAGCGAACCAAGTGGGAAATAGGTCACCGGCCAGATTAGTTCCAAGTCGTGCTTATTTTTTAACGTTCACTAGCCATTTAAAATTGGAAACCTGGAGCGGATTACGAGAGATTAATTACGAAAGAATTTTTCATTAAAATCCAATGTCAATGCCTTATTTATTTAATTTATCGATTACTGCCGCAAAATTCGAAGAAGGCAGACACGTTTTCGCAGGACGAGCTGAGGGGTTAAATGCTGTTTAAAAGGCGACGGGCATAAGTTTTGGACGGCGCGGCGTGCGAGAGGCATGGAGACTACAGTTGACCGTTATAATGTCAGACCTGAGTAGCTGACTGTAGCAGCTTTGGTAGCGAACGGATCAACTATTTTGTCCAAAATCGAATTGAAAAAATGTTTGATAAAAATGACTACTGTGATGGATAAATTCTGTAACATAATTTAACGAAGCAAAAAGAGGGATTAAAAAGGAAATTTGATGAACGACTTCCTATTTTCCACATGAATATTATAAAAAATCGCCAAGAGTCAAAGTTATGAATAAAATAATACTTTCCCTCCTGTCTGCTCCTACAATGAATATATAAGTAAAAAGGAGCACTAACCACAAGTAATTAATCAATCAGAAACCAAAAAGCAAAATAAAATAATTTTTAAAACACAATACGAAGAGTAACAGCAGCCACAAAAAATTACCACAAATATTGCCAAAAAAACTGCTTTTGAAAGTAAACAATTGTGAAGTTGTATGCGTGGTTCCCTGGAAGACTCGAACTACAATACGTTACGTCGTTTCCTTCAAAATTATTATTTCCAACGATGAATAGTTTCTTTCTCGAAAAAGCTTCACTCTAACTCCGATAATTGTCTCCCTTTATAATAGTATTCAAGATCACAACTTCAAGTTCTCCCTTTCCGAGAAAGCTCCACTTTCATGACAATATGCCACCAATATGCAACTAACAATAAGCCACTCTATAGTCACTACATTAACACTACACATCTACACAAGAAATTCTTTGCCCAGTCATAAATATTCTGAAAGTTCCCCATTCCTCACTTTTTAACACAAGGATTTTTCCCATTCAGATTATCTCGTCAACCAAATCTTCAAAAGCCTTCCATAAACACTCTTTCACTCTAGACAACCACCATTCTCATCAAATTTAGGTGTTTACAGGATAACACTATACATGGAGTATTAGTGAAAGTCAAACCTTCGAGTAGGAAATGAAACAAAAATTTGTACCATCCAATTCATAATTCAATTATTAAAGCACTTCAACTTCTACATCAGGTATACTAAGGATGATAAAGTACACTAGGCATAATCCTGCAGGAATACGGCATAACAAACAATTAAGTTTATGCGTTGAATTTATTATTTTTTATAAACAGGCAAACAGCACACATAATGCTTTCATTTCTCACAATTCAGTTCCAATAAGTTACACCAAACACCGTCGAATTATTCACCATTATGCTTCAGCCAATAGCCTTCGATACACCAGCGATTTCCTTTAAATTTTTAACTAAAAGACAAAACTTTGAAAACAGATATCGTTCACAAAACAATAACCGTTCAATTTCCGACTTTTTCAAAGCTGAGTAGAGGATGAATAGTACGGAGATTGAGCTGAGATTTATGGCCTAACTACTAAAATGGGTACTATTTCTATATCCACATTCTACTCTTGGAGATACAACAAGGACGTACGGCAGGGGAACCAGTAAGGAGGAAGGGAGGAAACCAAAGGATAAGGAAGAGAGAATTGACGAAAAGTGAGTCGTTTTTCAACTAATAAGTGTCTGCCTCTGTTTTGGCTTGAGACGTTAATGGTAGGTGGGAAGGAATTTCTGTACTTATCTGCTCCACCGAGGAACTAATACAATGACGAATACTTTCTGATTTGATTCAAGACCCCCAAACGCTGCAGACTTGTCAGAACATGCCAATGGAACTTCGTGCAGGGGTGGTATTTGAAGGAAATCGGAAAAGTGAACTTCTGGGGATGAAATGGCAGAAATGGAACGTAAGCGAGTCGTAATCCGGCCCTAAAAGAAATGAAGAACGAATGAAAATGGGCTGGATGTAGGGGGAGGAATGCTTTAAGGGGAAGACAGGCAGCGGGAAGATGGAAGAGCTCTATAACGGAAGCGGAGACGATAGAAAAAACTGGTCGGAGGATGTGGATGGGCTAGAGGGGAGCACACCAACGCGGCAGAGAACAGATTGAACTGAGGGGCGCACATGCCAAAAAGCTGGCAAATAAAAAACAGAAATTGTTAATAAAATACAAAAAATGTTGTTTTCTATAGATAATAAGTTCAAATTTCATTATATATAATTGAAAATTCCATTAAACGTAATCATCCAGGTCATAATTAAGGGTGCATGTGATATTTACGCTAGCGGCATCTGCACCCCAAGAATGGGATCGGGCATTTTTCATCTTTCGAAATACAACGGAAACCGCTCATCGAATCAATTTTAAATCAAATACAAAGGGATCATTAGCTTAAAGGAAGTACTTTTCAAAGAAAATTATGGCACTCGATTGGTAGAATGCAACAAATATATATTTAACAAATGCGTAAGCTAAATACAAAATATAAGGAAATAGTGTGCACATCTTCAGTGCAAACTATTTCTTTTATATTGTATACAATATTCATTATTTGTACACCATATTATATTCTTAAATTATTTTACATTTTTGGGATATAATTCATAATCTAAGTCCATATCGTACCCCATAAATGTATTGTTTTTCTTAATATCCACTTTTTCTTATAACTTGGACCATCATATTGATTCAGCCAATTTGCGTTTATTTTATTTTTATTTTATATCAACTCGTAGTCAGCGGCCTAAAAACCCCCTTCATACCAAATTTCAAACCGATAAAATAAGATTATCAGATTGTAGCCCGCTTTTCGGGATTTGGCCCCACTGTAGGGCGCACGGTTGAGAGTTAGCACAGGAAGTGAGAGGGATTATCGTAAAAAATATTACCTCTTTTTTCGCACTGTGAAGGACATAAAAACAGGATAAAGATAGCACATGGCTTGACTCCTGACCACCTCAGCACTTAAAATAAAAAAGAGATTTCACAGGAAAAAAGAGGCTGAGGAGGCAGGAATGAGGAAAATATGCAATGAAAAGATGTGGAGAGCATTATGTACTAAAGTACAAGAGAAAAATAAGAGACATAGTTATATACACAGTATGAGACGCACACAATTATGGAAAATTAAATAATAAGGTTCGAAATCAAGGATAAAATACAAGGATAACTTCAGACATATACAAGTGGATAAATCACAGAGTACTGTGCCAAACCACAAATCGGAGAAAGATAAGATATTTAAGAATTACGAAAATATAATTCCTTTAACGCGGACCAGCGACATCATGTGAAATATATTACCAGCCGGGATCTAACACATAATTTTGTATTCCAAAGAACGCCTACGTATTTGAAGTATTTGAAATATAGATTATGACCATGAAATATATATTTAAATGTGACCTGAAAATTTGAAATCAAGAAACGTATATAGAAGTAAATAAAAAAACATAAAACCACGACGGCTACGGCATAAAACCTTTAAGAACCAACTGGGAAAGAAATAACGGATTGAAATCTGAACGAAGACGCTAAGGATAAGCAAGAGAGAGGTCATGAGAGAAGAGAAATTAAAATTTAAACAGCCATGAAGGTTATTTTTTCACAAAACCGAAAGCTTGGTCATAAAGTCCCTTTACAATAAAACTAGTCATAAATCACTGGCCGTAAAACAGACATAAAACAGGGTGTGCTAAGTGTAAATTAAGTTCAAATTCAAAGCATTCATGATAAAGCAAGAAGCAAGGAAACTAGTAGCATAGTTTGAGAGATGTATGAATGAAATAATGGGGAAACTTGTAAATTGAGTATAAATTAGTGAATTTAAGAAAATATTACACCTATAAAAATCAAGAGGAAGGTTTCAACAGTTATTCCTACAATGGACTGGCAGAAATGGGGTTAAAGCAATAAAAAAATAAGGTCACATTTTGAGATGATTACTTCTGGATTCGAGCAAATATTTTATAATTTAAAAGTTGGACATGAGGCCGATGTCATACTGCAGAGGTATGATTTAAAAATATATTTTATAATTAAGTTTTTTCATTCAGGAGATATAGGTTCATAGACCTATATCGCCTGAAAGAAAAAACTTAATTATATAAATAAGAGGTCATGAAGATGATTCATCTAGATATTACATTATATATAATCACCATCAGTTGACCGTGGCTTCACACGTCTTATGATTCTTCCTCTTATCACATTTAACAATTTCGTTACCATCTTTGCATCCACTATTTTCCCCATTCACTCATTTTAAAGGATCATAAAAAAATGAAATGAATTCATACCATGAAGCACGAAATATTCGATGAATTACTTTTTTAAGTAATTTATAAATTTCATCTATCAAGGCTATCGACCACGGCAGCTGGAACAGAAGGTAAATGGTCGGTACTGGCACGGTCGGCTCTGATTGGGTATTAGTAATCTGTACTTGTCCACTATTATCATGATATTTATCATGTGATTCGTAACGTACTCATGCAAAAAAATGTACAGTACACATCTGGCGATGAAAACGTGGTGGTAAAGAATGCTGAACATGAAATGGAAGGAGAGAAACATACTTCTCGCATATGATGTAGCAAGCATTAATGCTGATATACAAATTTTTATGTTAAGGAATAAATATTAAAATAAAATTTTACAACAAAACAGACGGATTTATAAATACCTTTATCAAACTATTCTATCAATAATTCTGGTTTAATTAAAAACCACCATGTAATGAGTTGTTTCTTGTTTTAGTTCCTAGGTGGTTCTCAAGAACCAAAATCGATATTAACGGTTAGCCCGTAAAACTACCTGCTTATTCATCTCCAGGTACACCCTCTACTACTACCCAGGTACTACCTCTCTCTATTCCGTCAATTAAGCCTCTATCATTTCTTTTGGTTTTTCCTCTTTATTCTTTGGCTTCCCCTTCCCCGCTTACCCATCATCCGCCCCTGATTCTAATAACCCTTTCCAACCACCTACTCTGCTCCTCTCCAATCACTCCACCAATTTCTTTTCTTCCGTGTCAAGACGAGCTACATTAGTCTTCCTTATGCATCCTCTTACGTTCCTTATCAGCCAACGCTATCATCATCCTAATATCCTCTCTACTCACTTTTCTCCAAGATACAACCAAAGTTACCAAATCGTTCCAACTAGTCCACTACATACCCTCCAACTGATATCATTATCCTCACCACCTTCGTTTGGAAACATATCGCCACTTTAGTTATTTCACACGAGAAATAATGAATTCTCCCACACCGCTCCTACTAGGTCCATTAGTTCCACCAGTTCAGAGGTTTCCTCTCGGTCGGGCCCAAAAGCCATGCATGAAAGGAAGAGAGGTAAACACGGAGTAAAAGTTTTAGGGAAATGGAAAAGGAGTGAAGAATGATGAGAGACGAGCAGCGGAGAGTACGAGCGGTGCGAGGAAAAGGGACGAGGAAGGATGGAGATTGAGGGCGGGCGGGGGGGAGAGGGGCATTCGGGGGGTGGCCGGGGGAAGGGAAGATGCATTATTTATTAATGCCTTAGTCAACTCGGTGACAGCTCAGGGCTTGCACTCGGGGAGACGAGGATGGGACGACGTAGTGTGTTCCCCCTCTGCCTCAAGAAAATAAAATAAAGCCGGTAATAAATGATATACGGTCGGGGAATTCTCTGGGAGGAAAAAAAACTCTCCGGCCGCCAAAGTCCTCCAACGGATGGAAGGCCATCAAATGAAGAAAAAAAAACGTAATAAAAGGTCATTGGCGTTTGCCTCGGCGGGCGAAATTTCATTCATCGAGCCCCTTGAATAGAAATAAACGCGACTGCAAAAACGAGGTGAAAAAATGTGACGTCAGTACGAGAGCTCTCTTCATCTAGCACGAGGGTGAAAAGAAGGCCGTAAGTTTGAGCGGGATGCATTCCCCAGGGACGTAATCTCGGTCCCAAAGCGGATGCAAGGAAGGACTACCTCCGGGTGAAGGATTTAATAAAAAAAAATCTCGCACAAATTAAGCCGAGGGTTATGGCGTCAGAATATTCTTAAGTCTATTAAACGATCACGTTGAAGACCATTAATTTTTATTTTACTCACCAAAAGTTAGAACAGTGCCATAAGAGTCCACCGTGTGCACATAGAGGTACGAAACTCACCTGAAATGGAATGAACAGAGAACACGTTAAAAAATAATTAAAACACCTTTTTCTAGCAAGTAAACAAAATCCCTTGGGGATTGTATAATTAAAGCAATTTATTGAAATAACTTCCAATAAAAAATGAATGATCACGAGAGAAACGAAAAACTACGCAACACTACTAAACTAAAAAAAATATCTACTAAAAAAAAGTTTCAGGACGAGCAGTAAAACCAAACTACATTATACGTTAGAATCCGTAGAGCAGAAAAAAGAAGTTGATGGCCGAAATGTCCCATATTTTACATTTTTACATCTTAAGGGAACTGAGATAAATTAATGATTGATGATTTTCATCTTCCAAAACTCTCGAATATTCAGGTGGAACCAAAAGGAGAATTTGACATCCTTCTTACTTCCATTTCCACATGCTTAATAAATGGGAAAATACCAGGCAACCTTGACGACATAAAAATGCTTCGCTGTAGCTAATGAAGCAAATGTGATTCACCGTGCCAGATAAAGCACTCCTATTTAAGTTTGACAGGAGAAAACGACGAAATAGAATCAGATTTCACAGCATTTTGATAATGAAATAAGGCAGAAAAAGTAAGGCCACTAAATTAAGACACTTCAATACCGACGATATCCGGTGTAAGTGTGCGAGAATGAAAGTTAAAACTATGTTATTAAGCGCCGCACTGCCGAATACTCCCGAGGAATAAGGTTAGTGGTGTTGGGAGAGGGAAATGACAACCTCAACGCAAGGAAGTTTGGAGACAGCGGTTTAGGCAATAGTGGCTGCTGAAATTGGTTCCGTTAAGGTTAAGAAGTCACTAGACTTAAGTCCCAGTATAGTGAGGAAGAAGAAAAAGGAAAGAGGAGGAAAACAGCAGTAAAATAGGAACTTGGAACGTGATGACAATGACGAGGGCTGGCTGGATTGCCAGAGCTGAGAAAATCCTATTCGCATGAACTGGCAACTAGTTTAGGTAACGCGTCCACTCCCGACATGTGAGAGAAAGAAGCAATGGCAAACCAAATCCATTAGCTTTTATCTTACATCACCTCAATAATGGCAGCCTTTAGTTTGAAATCTTAACAGAAATATCCTGAGATTCCACAACACTCATTTAAAAAGCAGAAACCGGTCAGAAAAATTCTTTTATCCACTCATCACACAATAGATGCTGAGGTAATTTCTATACAATATATAACTGATGAAATTACGCTGTTCATTAATGCTAAAGATGAATGAGCATACTGTTGTATTCCGAAAAATATTGTGTCGGTTTTGTAGCTCACAAATTAACTTCGATCCTTACGGATGCTCATGACAGAAAGGAGAATGGCGTAATGCAGACCTAAACGAAAATCATACCGCTACAGGCGCCAAAAAAAATATCCTCCACCCGGTCCTGGTCGCAACTTACGTCTATATGGGAAAGAGAGGAATTGAACCAGTAGGAATTTAAGAGGGTAGAGAAATGGAGAACGATAAAGCGACGGTGTTTCTCCATTTTGATAATTCAGGAGAGTGGAAAGAGCAAATGGACGCCATAAACATTGCAATTTAGCGTTCAGGCATGCCCAGAAGGGCAACGCAATAGAAAGGAACCCGAAGGTCCAGAGTTCTGCAGGGGTGTTTTCTATGCTTCCCATACACGAGGGTTAAATGATGCAAAATATCAGGATACTCGCATCAAATACAGTAATGAAATCGGAGTAGCTATTACGATAACGTTTCAAACAAATTTACGTTACCTTCATTACAGCCAATGTTAGGAGAGAACCGTCAATGAGCTCCAAAATTGGAAAAATATGCCGTTCTTTACTACTAACTATAGACACTATTGCCACGCCTCTGATGCTCCATTTCAATGTTATCAGTGTATTACAATCCTGAAGTTCAGCAAACAATTTGAATGCTTCATTTTACCAGTCATCATCAGCAATCTCGAAAATTCCGTCCTTTGCATTCTCCTTCGAGTACTGCTTTCAATTGGATGTTGTGTCTCAGAATAATTCCCATTAGTGTTCTTTTCCTCTTCCCAGCGTTTTAATGAAGCTTAATTTATCTCCCACCCTTCGTAAGAATTCTTTCTTCATTGGTGAACATCCCCAATAATTTAATCTTTACCATTCTTCGTTAACATCGTTTTTCCATTGCTGCTAACCTCCTTTGTTCTGCTGCAGTTATCGCAGAAGCTTCACTCGCATATAAAGTTTTAATAAAGACCTTCCTTACTTTTTAAGCTTGTGCTACTGATTGTAGGTAGAATTTTCTTCTGATAGAGCACCTTCTTAGCTTGCGTTACTCACGATGTCATTTTACTTCCACAGAGTTGCTATAGACTAGAGCTTATGAAGTTACAGGACTTTTCCAGGTTAAAATCCATTCTTTGGTGAGTAATTTAAATAATGTACAGGAATAGGAGCACAAGACGTTAACAATGGGGGAATAAATTTTCCAACAAACAGAGCACCGCCAATATCGCTCTGGGAGGGAAATCGGCCTCCTTCCTAATTGTATATTACTCTTAGGTCACGGCCGCGACTAGGGCCACGAATTACCTACGCACAAAAACCGGATAAACAAATATTCCACCTTTCTCAGCATGAGTTAAAAGAATCGGAACAGAAAGTTTACTTTGGGGGGACAATTCAGAGCTAACACCAATATTAGCTTCACTTTCTCACTCAGGCAAGGCACTAAAAAAACTCCAGTCCACACACCAAAAGAGAGTGCCAAAAATGGTACTCCTCGCGTATTGAGAAAGAAATATTTTAACTGGGAAAAACCAATTTATGGGCTAATTTCTCATTTCCTATGACTTTCCAAGCCCTTTATCGATTTCCGTCACTTTTCCAGGGATTCCAGGTTTTCCAGGCCTGTAGAAACCATGTTCCATTACTGATCATCCTACTTCTCCGACAGAGGTGACACGAGCTCATCCTTGCTTGTTTCTCCACAATCACAATACATAAAATTGTGCATACAATATAATTTGTCAGGAATATCGCAAATCATTCCATCACTAAACGTGTTCGCAAAGCAGTGAAATGAAAGGTATAATAATACAATGATACATATCGTTTATGATATTAATAAATTTAAGATGTAATCCAAAAATGTAACCGTAAAAAGGATTATCAAAAGTGTTAGGTATTCGAAATTTCCCACAAATATCTAGCATCGTGATGTACTGCGAAGCAGCTCTGCTTTAAGGTTTATGAGGGTTTCTTATTTTTACCCTGTGCCCATGTCTAGTTTCCCCGTATAGCGGTTGCCCTCGTCACAATTTTATTACATCGATTTTTAAGTAACATTTGAGACCTCATATTTCCTTTTGAGACCGTTCGTATCTACGAGGTGAGCGTGTTCATCCATGTTGCTATCTTTAATATTGTCGAAATATATTTCTGATACTTTGTCAATTACCTCGGGATTGATTCGATTTTAGCTATTTTTATGACACCTGAATTGGAATACCAGTATCTTAATTTAAAGATGGTTCTTAGGCATTCCTTCCATGTGTATCTAGATATTTAATGCGAGATTTCGATACAAATCCAGCCCACATGGTAAATACCCAGCCCACGCCGGTGCCCCACATGGTAAAAACGACGAAATATATTTTTGACATAATATCCCTTTAATTTCTTCAGGTGACATGCCAATACCTCTGCACATTGTTTTCAATGTGTGCCTTAAAATTTTAATTATTATCTAGCGTGATGCTTAGATATTTGATTTATTTTTTCTTCTCATTCTATCGGTTGTTTCACTCTAAATAAGCCAGCTTTATATGCCTGCGTATTTGACCTCAAGAATATTTTCGGCTGGCTCAAATATCCTAGATTTGCGAAGACGTGAACCAGACGATTCACGGGAACTGGGCTAGTAGCACGACTGAAATTAAGCAGAAGGTAAAACGTCTACATGGGCCATTGAATTCGTTTAAAAACTCGAGCAGTTCGAGGAAAAATACACGAGGATCAGGATAAAAAAAGTCTGGTTTCCATGGTTACACAAATGTAGTTTAAAGAACAAATGATAAAAATAGTCCATCGCAGCCGTCGAGGTCCAAATGCCGCGCGGGAAAGCACGGTGTTGGAACCCCTTATTTCCAAGTTCTGTTGTACCGCCCGGATATAAATCGTACGACGGATTCGAGCAATTATTTAAAACATAATTCACTCCCACAACGCACGGCCATATCCTGAAATAGACGCGAGGCGTACAGGTGAAATATGGAGGCAGCCCAGAGGAGGGGGGGAGGAAAGACGATAAAGGCAAATACTACCTCCCTTTCTTTTCTCCACCCTTTCCTACTGCTTCCCCAGGAGATCCACCCAGAGAATACGACGTCACCTTTGAAACATGATCCAATTCCAAGGGTAGGCTTACAGAGACATGGAGAAAGTGAGAGAGGAGGCAAAAATGGGTGAAAAAAAACTGGATGGTTTTGAGGGCGGAAAGGTCCAAAGAACACAGGGTGCCACCGGCGTACAACACGGATAAATATAATAAACAAGAAATTCTTGCACTGAGACGAAAAAGAGGGGATGTTAATATCCATCAGATGGAGCAGGGTATATGCCACTGTGGAAACGGATAGGAAACCAAAACGAAAGAACAATATCCGAAAAAAGTTACTTTAAAAATTGAAGCCAAATGGAAACTAGAAGAAAAATTAAACACCGTAATGGTCTAAAATAAGATCTGAAAATCTGGATTTGACGAAGTTCGTAAAAAATATAAACTCCTTAAAATAATGAAAACAACGAATCCCGTGAAATAGAGCGCAAATCACTGCATTTTATAGGTACTAAGTGATCTCTGAATCCCTTTTCTCAGCAGCTTGGCAAATCTTGATGTATCAAAAACAAAGAATTCCTTGAAGATTTTTAAAACCTGCATTTATTTACTTTTAACTGTGCTTCAAAGCAGAAACTGATTGAAGGATCAGTATCCAAGCAAAATATATGGAAGGGTAAATAGATAAAATATATTTATGAAGAAAAAGAACTCGATGGTATAACATTTTTAGACTTATTATTAGATATTAAATTGAGAATCATCAAAGCTAGACTGTAAACTTAGATTTATTATTGAAAGAAATTTTAAACGGCCAATAAAACCAATAAAAACTATTTCTTGTAGAGCTATCTTCTATCAAGGGACAATTAATTTTGCATTTGAAGGCACAAATATGCAGTTAACCATGGTTCCTGTTCATCAAAATAAATGAATTTCTTAGAAAAATAAACTGAGAAATTGATCGCAATAATTAAATAATATTTAATTGTTATAATTATTTCTTATGATTAAGTAATACCAGGTTTTCAAAAATATAGTACTTACGAAAGAAAAGTTTCCACCATAAACACTGTGGCTGCTATGTTCGTGATTAGGTAGGCATTTTTAAGAGACAGGAAACAGATGCTCTTTTTCGGATTTTATTAAATAGTAAATTTGGGATGGAGGAACTATATACTTCGTGCCGAGAAAAAATCTCGCTAGGAAAAAAAATTGCGTCTAAGTAATGCCACCTATATTTTACTACCCCGCCATCTAAATATTTCATTCCGTCCGCAGCCATTTATCAGTCTCTCCAATCCATTTCAGAACCATCGCCATAAAAACAGTACTTACTGAACGCCAAAACGCAAACGGTCATGTTTCTAATGAAATACACCCAAAACATTGTGAAAATTCTAATTTTTTATATAAAAGTCATAACGAGCCCATATTTCACTTTACGAGGCACAAACTGCAGAATAAATATTCAAAATTTATTTCGTTATGCGTGTACATAAAAGTACAGGACAGATTGGAACTGAGGTATTAATAAATACTGGAATTTCTAGACATAGCGCCGGAACTCCTCGGCACACCGGCGAAAATTCATAGGATCGCGTTATTACTTCAGCGAATAGCGAGAAAATTGATCGTAAATAAACGCAGCAGCTGTTCAAATAAAAACAAACGAAGGAAGTGGAAATGGACTCCTTCACTCGCCAAATTTTAGACCTCCAACGTCTATATCTCGCTCTTCTCTTTCTGTTTTCAGATATTAAATAAAGTGTCTCCAATGGACTGACCCAAATACAGTTTACCTGAGCTGCAATCTTCCCTAAAACGTGATATTAAAGGCGTATTTTAAGCGCTATTTTATATGCCGAGAATATTCCTTCTCATTAAGTACAGTCATTTCTGGCAATGGTTATCAACAGACGGATCTGTCCCAAGCATTTCGCTTCTCGAATCCTTCAATTTAATACGGGGAAACAACTTTCAATTGACAATTTAGTCCAAAGTATTTCAGTACCACATTTTCTATATTCAATGCTTTTACCGATATCCATAGAGAGCTGTCTTGAACTGACGATAAATAAGTTCTCTAAAAGAGAAAGCATTACGACAGGCATTCTCACCCACGGTGTACACACACAGACGGATTGACATTTCCATTCATGAAATAACAACAGCCTTTTCTCATAAGGCAAGCTGTATCAACAGAATGGAAGGTTTAAAACGAGAACATTATTTTCCCCACCTATATTAAAGAATAATATTATGCTTGATATTGCAACAATTCACAAGAGAAAAGCACCCACGGTTCATTAATTAAAAAAAAACAAAATATGCAACTGTGTCACTCCACTCTAGCGAAACAACGCCGATAAAGCAAACGACTCATCGTCAAAAAGTGGGACTCAGCACGGTGGAGCGAAGAGGAGATACAGGTTAAACGGAGCTTTAAACGGAGGAAAGAGCGGCTCTTGACTACTTTTTTATCGCGGTGAATGGCTCGCATCAATCTTTCTCCGTACCTCGGAGTGGGCTCTGAGGGCGAAGGAGGGAGGGTGGACAAAGCGCAGCGGAGGTGATGAGGGAGCGGAGGACCGTGGCACACTGGGGTGGGTGGTGTTTGAGGGGGCGACCGAGGGAACTGTACACGAGGGGGAAGGCGAACAGCGCGCTGACAAAGGGGATGGCATGAATGAAGAGAAGCATGCGGGTGACATGAGGACTACCTCCTCAGCGGGTTCTTACGCACATGTCCCCATGTGAATAACGTAATTTCCAGCCTACAGTGTCCTCAAGAGAAAGCTACAATAACATTCCACCTAGGAGGAAACAATGGACGCTATTATTTGCACAGGATAGCATGAAATCATTTTAAGATCTCTATCTATCGTATTATTCAAGGGAACGTGTGGAAAGGACACCAACCATGAATAAGGGAGAGAAAACAAAAATAGGAACAAAGGAAAAAGTGAACGGTAGATATGTTACGATGCATTACTTCATTACTGAAGTGACGCGACAGAAAACTGGAATAGTTTTCACCTTTGAGGATAGGTAGGTATGATGGTGAAGGCAAGATTGGTTAGGGAATGGAGGAAGGGTAAAAAAATACCCAGCGTCGACATGAAGCTGCTCTTATAGAAAAGATTCACATTTTAATGTTCTATCAGACGGAAATAGTACTTATTGCAAAAAAATGCTTCCTGAATCGCACCCAAGGAGGGATCGATGCACCACTGAAAAATCTCTACCACTGCCAAATACGACTCGACTAATACATACACTGAATAAACCATACCTATGGAAAGGGATAAAAAGATAGCGACCACGAAAAAAGGGGAAGGACACACAAACGGACTAAATAGAAAATGAAAGCGGACGTGCTTTTTACGTGTACACAAGGTATATTATGAATGTTTTCAGTCCACAAATAATGGAAATAAAAAATATTCTTGGACTTACATTTTCGACAGTCTCTCTTACCCAAGAGCTTTATAACTATATTAACTACGAGGAGGTAAACTTGCATACTGCGTACCAACTCAAAGCTGGAAATGTTTGAACATTTCTAGTAGCTTAAGCACTGTGACTAATTTTCGAATTTCCAACTCAACTAATTTCAGCATCTCCCATAACCTAGACATACGAATCGCACGGAAATTTTTGAAAAATAGTTACAATATTTTGTATTTTATTCAATTGAGTTAAAATAATTGAAAATAAAGCCTAAATTCTCACGTTGCATTCCCCATCCGTTTTCGTACTATCAAATACCGGGAACATTAATAGGTTTACAAGTTTCGAAGCTCAACATTTAAACATTACCCTCCTCGTCACCACTAAAACGTTTGGCATGGAATGCAGGAACACAGACCACAAAAAAACCAATAGCAATTGAAGAGAAAAAGCATTGCATAGGAGATACGTTCAGATACATTATTGTCCCGCTTGATGCTAAGGTCATTACCGTACGAGTGAAACATATCTATGAAGAAATTTAAATGAGTCTATTTCTTTCATTGTGATTTTTTCCTAACGAATTATGAAAGGCAAAGCAATAATTATTCCCCCTATCATATACAAGCTCGGCATCTAATGCAATCCTATATCCTTGTAGCACTTTCAATTAACACGAGGGAAATTTAATGCAACTCGACGCATTCTTTTGCATGTTGTAAAAATATAATTTTGCTAGCAGTGCACGCAATAAGAAGGCCTATCTAGAGCGTAATGCCATTTTTTATCTAATCCTCCATATCCAAAACATTTAAATGATTTGCAAAATAACAAATCTTATATGCCGAGTCAAATTGCGAAATATCGAAAGATAAGGAAAAATACAAAGATATACTTGTTAGCTACACACATTGTATGCATTCCCTAAAAAAATCACCTGAAGCGATTACACAGTTCTATCACCCCCAGATCTGGATTGGCATTAGTAATGATCATTGCTTTTGGAATTACTACAAATACCAGATAAATATGAGGAGGGACCTTGAACAAAAGTAGCCCCATTCTGTGCCTCTTCCTTTGCGTGGAAACTGTAATACTGTAATAAAATGTCGTCTGGCTCGACTGGGACTGACACGATGTAAGTCAAAGTAATAGCTTTAAAAACACAGCTGTGGCTTGCAATGTGAAACCACCTCAATTCGGTTTCCCGAGAACAAATATAGTCAATACAAGCAGATAGTTGAATCCACAGAAGAACGGATGGTAGCCCAACGAGCTACAAAAACGAAATTCCTTGCGAGGGAAAGATTAGGGATTAAACATCGAGCATAAAGGCAAGGTTCCAAATCCAATACCGTAAACGGATATAGAAATATTACTCTAATATTTGGTATAAGAACCTCAAAACTTCATTTGTGCCCGTTGAGTGGTATTCTGAACCCAATTTTGACTAGCCATAGTCGGTAATAAAATTTAAACAATCTTACTTTTACACTCGCATGATGAAATGCTTTGTTAGTAGGATTCATCCGTAGTACCATATCGCTGTTTTTATTATTTGGTGTTGATAAAAGGTCATTCTGGTTTCAAAAGAAATAATTACAAATTAGCATAGGTTGGGGAATACATTTCTATTCGTCATCACCAATGGTGAAAATACGGTGGGTATACACAGAAAATAGAGTGCAAATACATTCGATAACAGACATTTATTCAATTATTATTATTGATAAGGCATTGTCTTAAGATACTCTCAGTAAAAAATAATAAACTATTGCAAAAATTTGACAAAATAATGAGAAATGATCTTTTGTCAACGCAGGCTAAATGAAAATGAGAAGTTACAGACACAAGTCAAGGATGTAAAAGTCCTAAAAGAAAAATAATAAATACAGCAAAAAATAAATTGCATAAAATATTTAATCATAAAATGACTTTACATAAAAATAATAAAATAGTATTTACATTTATGATAATCTAAAATACTTAAGATCGTGTTTTTCCAGCGAATATTGAAAAACGTCTCGGATCATAGACCGGGACAGGTCCTCCATCTACGGTGACATTTCGACGCGTTACTCCTCCCCCCCCGTGAGGTCCTCATCAGGATTACTGGAGGGAATGAGCAAGTCACGCATCCAAACGTCAGCTGCGATGGACTACGTAACTGACGGTGTATAACCCAGAAGATTTTATTTTAGAAATAACACCCAAAGATGATAATCTAATAAATTAGACTTCATAGGCTGCGGAGACATTATATCAAAGTGTTAAGGTCAAACTAGTTTGAGTGTTGATGATAAATTGCATTGCTATCATAAGTAAAACATAATTGGATTTTAATTTTCAGTGGCATAAAATATTCGACATAAGTCACCACTACATCCTGTAATCTATGCATCACACCTGACAAGAACTCCGGGGAGGTTGCATAACTCACAGGATCGAACCATTAACCATGCTTCACATCATGCTTCCGAAAAACATGGAACTGACTGATAACGATTGACGTAATTCCAAAGACCATATAATGTTACAGCGTAAACACTTAGCTCACATTTAGAAAAACAAATGAAAATGAAATATAAATTATACTTGCAATTTGTTTTAGAATAGTCTGAAATGACGAGCTAATGATATGATAAATTATCAGGAAACAATTGAAATAAAACTACAGAGTACAAAGTACTTAAATTAAAATTTGTAAATATTTCATCCAGCGTTTTACAATAGAATTACAGCTAGAGGTACATAAAAAATTGAAATTATATGCTCCAAACTATGCATAACAGAGTTTAATTTTATTCATTTGTAAACATTGAAGAAAGCACTGAATGAAATTGGTTTGATTTGAATATTAAAGCTTTTCCATGTCGAGACCCATGTCGCCATGATAATGGAATTTTAAAATAATAATTAGAATGCTCGTTTGGAAGCTAGGAGTAATCAGACTACTGGAGTATGACGTTAGCTTGTCAAATAGAAATGAAGACTCTCATTTGTATGAGTTGAACTTTTAAGTATCCATTGCTTATTATATACATAAGGGAATAAACATCCATTTTAAATGGAGGACACGAGAATAGATAATGACATATTTGTGGTGTATTCCAAAAATATGACAGGCACATGAAATCACTCTATGCGAAAATGTATTTTATTTCCATTGAGTCATGTTCGTCAAGTCATATATCTTTACAGCTGCCGTAAAACTACCAATGAAATTAACCATAAAGATAGGGGTTTCAGTAATCGAGCTAAGTAGTATAATATTGTATACGCAGAATAAGCAAAAAAGAACGACCATAATATTAAATCGAAGTCTGATTAAATAATGGCGACAGTCGCTGAAGCAGTAACACGGTTTTCATTGTTCCAGGAGCTTTCATTAATTCGACACCAAGCAAACGAAGCGGAAACAGTCGGCTGGGGCAAATTTTAAAGGGGAAGGCTTCCTGGGAACGAGGAAAATGAAAAATGGAACGGTCAGGTCCAGAAGAAATGACCCCTACATTAAATACTCCACAGTTATGTTTTTCTGAATTGTAGACTATTTAACATAAGAAGACTTTCAGGTATTAATAGTATCACAAAATGTCAAAATATTAGAGCGTAAACTTAACGTGGCAGGAAAGCACTATAAACGCTTTCGAATAATGGGCAAGTGAAATACAAAATTTTGGAAGTAGATAGGAAAAGATATTTTGTGGGTACATTGAACCAAGAATTATAATTTGAAGTACAGCGCGTAATATATGTATTATTGAGCTCAATAATATAGGTTAAATATAAAAAATATTAGATACTCAGTTGCATAAATAAAATTACCAGTTTGTCCCGGGTATTTTTCTATTTTCCCGTTTTAATTCGCAATCAGTCCCTATACATTATCTATTCTATAAGCTAAATGGGGAGTAAAGACAATACTAGCAATGAACAAATACTCAAAGGTTGACTAACAGGTATCTATAAATTCAACGATGTACGAAGATTTCTACCGAAATACATCTACACGTACAAAAAATGGAGCACTGCTTTGTACAGCAAAGTAAGGAGAATAAGAGGAATCAAGTTATTTATTCATAGGTTTTTTAAATGCATATACAAGTGACGCTTTAATTTTTTTTCATAATTACGTTATATTTTCAGTTTGTTGCATTTCTTACACTAAATTCTCATTTTCGGTAAACACTGATAACGTATTTAAAGCGGAAGCTTTCGCCAACCCTTCAGCCGGCTAAGCATTTTCATGAACACTTTAGTTTCATGCCACTTTCTTCGCGGTTGAGTCAAATTTCGTTGCCGATGCCGTTCTACGTAAGCCATATTCCGCAGGAAGGCTTGATAGTACCAGTCATTTGGTGATTAAGAGGAAACAAGATTAAGATTCAGAAGAAACACACTCTAGTTTCAGTTTGGAAGAGATTCCAACCTTTCAGTCTAGATCCCTAAAGCTCGGCTTATTTCTTTGACGAGTTCAAATACTGAAAAACGTAGTTTAATTTGCCCTAAGTTATCAGATGAGTTTCTCGGGCAGAGGATTCTGCTTCCAAAGAGCTTTAGTGGCTACCCCATATCCTAATTCATCTTCTAAAGTCATATAAGTTGGAGGATGCGGCACAGGTAAGTCATCTCCAAGAGGCACCAGCCTCATAGTAGATGGTAAATTTGGGTACTGTACTCTGTGTTGGGATTTACTACTTGTCCCTTTTATCTTTGTAATGCATAAATAACAGTTCGACAAATGGTCTTGTGGTTCACACCACACCAAAGGTATGGCGAAGCTCGAGTACTGATTACGATTAGCTCAGTCTGTAAAACGTTTTTCAAAGGTCAAACAGCAGATGTTAGGGGCCCATCTCTTATCTTGATCCCCTACTTTACAGACAAAATATAATCAATAGTTTTTAAATAAGTGGAGTCAAATATCGTCGTCGTTCCTTAAACGACAAATCCTCACACACGAAGCAGAATTTATCTGGATCATTTACACACTTCCTTGGCATATTTATTCACTAACACAACATAACTGGCACAGTAATTGCAAATTACAAAACAGAATGAAATCAGCGTACGTGCATACACAGCGAATGTTTAAACTATACTGGTGTTGTGTCCATCAGGAAATCAAATAACTCAGTAAACTTCCACACAATATATATTTTTATTGCCACGAAGCGTTTCATTACACTGTGACATAATCATGTGCTCATGATTTTGTTACAGTGAATTGTTTCGTATATGTTGCGCACGCAAATGATAATGCTACAGCGTAGCGTGACGCGTCGTGCCAATAAATATATGTATGGACTTTTACTGAGTTATTTTATTTCCTGGTGTAGGTGCATCGCTTCCACGAGTTCACGTCTGAATCAATTGATTATGGTGTGGTAAGTTAATTGCAGGCCTATTTTAGAAGACTGATCTGCGCTGATATGTATGGACCTACAGTAATTGAATTATCATTCATATTTGTAACTCTAGATGTCTTACTGCGAAATATGAGTTGAACTGCTCACGTTTTCACTCCACCCTCGGGTACACATTATTTAATACTTTTATAAGATGTCCCTAAAAATACATCGATTTCCAAAAAAGCAATACCTGGAAAATGTTACTGCATAATAACTGTAGGTGATGGAAATAGTCTGGTAGCATTTTTGAGTTCAACATAAAACGTTTAATGAATAACATCATAAAACTGTCACGTGCCAAAAACCGGATTTATCAGTGTTATATAAATGAGTTTGTATTGTAAAATGAGCTCAGTACGCGCATTAAAATATCAATATTAATAAATATATAATTGGATTATAACTGGCTATAGTATGAGAACCATAGGTAAAGATATCCCCGAAAATATTGAAAACGTATTCCCTCGGCATATTTTATCAAACCTCGGAGATATGAACTGAAGAGCGTCAATTTTTACGGTTATCTCGATTGCGGTTTCAACGTCTTAGCTTCTTTTTTGCTGTCCAAAGTACTGCACCAGTAACTATACACTATCTCCTTAATGAAAAGTAGATGGTATAATTCTACCATTGAAAGAGAAGCCAAGACGTTAAAATCGTGGTTGGGATAGTAATGGAAAAATTGCGCAACAGTAAACTTCTGACAGAAGCTTTCGCCAACCCTTCAGCTGGCTAAGCATTTTCATGAACACTTTAGTTTCATGCCCCTTTCTTCACAGTTGAGTCAAATTTCGTTGCCGATGCCGTTCTACGAAAGCCATATTCCGCAGGAAGACTTGATAGTACCAGTCATTTGGTGATTAAGAGGAAACAAGATTAAGAGCAGATAGTCAATTCACTGTGAGGTTTCTTATAAGAATAATCTTGATGAAATAATATTTACAGCTTTTTTACCAATTATGAACCACATAATAATCTTCATTATGCACTGCGAGGTACTAGGTAGTTTAGACATACATAAAAAAGATCACTGGCATTAAGACAAATAGAAAAAGCAAAATAAACACACTTTAGTGGCTAGCGACAGCAAAGTGGATGCTTACGATGCATTAAACACACCTCAGGCTTCCGAAACACCGAGGCCATAGAACAGAGAACTAGGCTCCCATGGGACGCCCTAACAATCCCTCGGTCTTCCTTGCCAACTTTCCTTCTCACCCCGCCCTCCTACTACAAACACTTATTCATTCTTCTTCCTGAACAGAAGTACACTAGTCTGATCTTTTAACGCAAGTTAATTACCAAAATAAGAGAAGATATTGCTTTATTAGAACTAGGAATAGTTTCCTTTGAAGCATATACAATAACATCTCAGACAGACCTGATCAGAACAGGAAAACAATCACATTAAAAGTAATCAATCTGTCAATCAATCACATTTATAGTAATTACTCACAACTTACAACAAATAAATACAAATACAGTTTCTATACATAAGAGTGATCACATCAAGACAGTATATTCATTTATTCTTTTCATACACATTTTTAACATCAATCAAATTTCATTGAAATAAAACGAAAACAAACAAACCTTTCTATTGTCTTAATGTTCTTCAAATCTTGAGGAATCAAGTTCCATTAATGATAGGGTTTTACATACAAGAAATTATGGTACATAGTGGTCCTAAGACAGTGTACAATCAATTTTTTTATTTCTGGTATTCCTTTATTTTAGCTAAATTATCTAAGTAAAGCTCATCATCGCAGGGTAAATATGAAGGCAGGCAAGAAAGAGCCAGATGAGACATGGAAGGAGGCAAGAAAATACACCATCGTTTGACACCCGAAAGAGAAAGAGTGATGATAAGAAGTAATAATACGTGACGGATGCAGATGGCCTCTTTAGATGAAAGAATATAGAGAGTGGTGCAAGGAGAGAAGTTGGAAAAGGCACTGATATTTTTACAGTATCTAAACACATAAGTACTATCCCGTGAGTTTCCGCAAAGGTGTGATGCTGGGAGCGTTAAGACATCCGCCATAAATAAACGATGAAAGAGGAAAACAGAATTGGATGAGGAAAGCAAAGATTATCTAGGGTATCAAGAGTATTAAACACATGATAAGTGGGATGGGAAATTAACTCGAGGCAAAATGTAATGAGAGAGGACGCTAGAGAAACTAAGGACGATGGAAATGGCTTTCCAAAGAGCTACCGCACTAATGGCTTCAACGACCTACCGCATTCTTATTATTCTGAAGATTGTGATAATCAAACTACCTTGCAAAGCGATGAATTCGAGGTGATCAAAATAAATGACATAAAACACTATGCCAATTGAAGTACGCCAACATGGAGCAATTCATTCGTTAAGCTGGATACCAACATTTTTCAACATTACTCCACTATCGTACCTGTTGGTCGTCCTTTTCCCCATATGGCTCCTTAATCAATTGGACCCCTCGAAGTTCAAAAATATAGTTGAGACACCTCAACCATCATCCAAGTTTATTCGCATTTGCCTTCACTACCACGGTGTAACTCTTACGTAATGTAGTATGGAAACCATTGCCATACAAACTTATCAAGGTCACATATCTCAAAAGTCACCGCTTGATATCAAACTAACACTTAACTTGCAAATTTGCTGATCCATCATCTCGAATATGAAGCTGACATGACAGAGAAGAGTTCTTCAAATCCGAGATTCCCAGTTCTACTTAATGCGGAAAACAATTTCAAGGTTGTCGACGAGAAAGTCAGGGTTGAGGAAGACGCCGAGGCAGGAAGCGAGGGAGGCGACGCGTTGACGGCGACGCAGGGTGAAAGCTGGCGGGAAGAAAGGGGGGGGGAACTCGGGATGGTGACAAAACCGCATCACACAATGCACGCACGCGTATTTACGACACGAAGGGACGTGACCGTCATTTCCCTTGGAAAACAACAGGACACATTTCGCGCGCCTCGAAACGAACACGAAATAGTTGGTCGCTTTAGGGGAAGGCGACCGGAAGAACGTCATTTGGGAAATGTGGTAAGAGTTTTAAAGGGATTTACAAGAGCTACGAACATACGTTTTATGAAATAAAATCCAGAGAAGACTCCACGCATTTGTATTTCATGCTGTTGTAAATAAAAGCATCAATGGTTGGTCACTTGAAACTATCATTTATACCCCTTATCAATTTCATAATACTTATGATTATGATGTTATTCCTGGTATAAATACGAGTATGAGTACGCGGTAGACATGAATAGAAGTTCCCGAGAACGAAAGTCATTTTCACAGTAGAGGATAGTCGGCAGGTTGGCAAGGGAAAGTTATGAGAAATGAAATAAGGGTGGAGAGAAACATGACGCCGGTATAAACTTACTCTTAACATATCTTACTCTAAGAGGTCCATTTTTTAGGTCCCATCTGACGGACGGAGTACTTCCCTTTAAGTGCTTTCCACTTATCAGTACCAAAGTAGGGATCAAGAGGCCAATTAAAAACCACCACAGCCGGGTTCGAGCCAAGAGTCCTAGAGATGGCAGACCAATGATAGAGCCACAGCAAAAACCCGAATCCCCGAAGCACGTGAACAGGAAAATGGAGGGTGACATGAGACATGGCTGATGTCGGTGGCTGGCGCTTAGAACTGGGAGAACTGTGACTTCCAAGGGACAAAAAAAATCCATTCAACAAATTATCGATCAGACAACTACAAATATTTTTTTTAATGATTTCCATTAATAAACAGCACGGTTCGATAACACAAGCATGTCCTCAAATTATTGAAGAGTCGCGAGGCATGAGCGTGGGCTGGGACGTGTCTTGACGGAAGATTCGTGCCAAACGGACAGAAGGAAATGAATCATTTCACTTCAAAATGAATCCGAATTAGGTCATATTCCACATGGGCCAGAATAAATATATGACCCTTCGAAATGTCCAATGTCATTAGCTCTACAGTATCATTAGCTTTGAGGAAGAAAAGGATAAAAAATAACAAGACCCTTCTATTGAATTCTAGTTTTGATTCCAACACAAAGGCAAAAATTGATGGGTGGCCAATGAAAAGTAAATTGAATAGGAAAGGAAGAATAGGAAAAGACTAATTAATTTTGAAAAGACTCGACCGGAGGAATCTAGCAGTTAAGATGGGAAAACTGTCATTGAGAATCAGCTACAGAGCCAGATTAACCACGACAGAAGACCTGTTTTATATTGATAAAAATTCATGAAAGACTTAGAATTTACATAGTAGAATAGTGCTTTTTATAAAAATTGGGAATTTTACTCCAGCAAAATCCTTCCTTTCAAAAGAAAGCACGGCCATGAATAGTGAAAAATATGCAAAGCCCTTAGAATGAATTTACAGAGAAAGCATGTGAAGAACACTGTAAACGGCTAAAAATTGAGGAAAGTAGAAATATTGAGAGCTAATAGGAATGTGAAGCCCATGGTGTAGAGTATTAACAAGGTCGCGAAAAAGGGGGCTGAACGGCAAACATAGCGGTAGAAACGAGAGATCTTATGAAATATTGCAGAGCAACAGACTTCGTGCAGTACTATTTTACAAGTTCACGAACATTACCATATGTTATAGTTATAAGAGAACATTATAGAGAAAACTAAACAACCTTTAATGATAACCCTTTCTCCGGCGATCTGTTGAAAGCACTACATGTATTAAGGAACATCGAACAACCCGTTGTCCATGGTACTATTAAGACACAGTTATATGTCTGGTTAACAGAAAGGGCAAGATGACGTAGCATTTTCGCTACCTTGATGTTAACTGAATCTTCGGGTTTTGAATATTACATCTGACAGTCGGATAACTGACGCGACTATTATCTATGGAAAATCACTTAGGTCGGGAAAATATTAAGCCAGAGAATATCAAGTGATCACGCAACTGTTCCTCGAGAAGAGCAAGATTTGCTGGAAAGTCAGTAAAATGAAACAGAAAGCAAAGCAGACGAAACGTGGCATGGAAAATGCAACTTTACCTTCGACATGAGGAGGGAAAAACAAAAGGGGAATCCCAGCCGAAATCATGCGTGTCTTCTTCAAACAAGCGAAACAACGCCAGCTGTCCCTCTCACAACAAAAGGTGACACGACGCACGAGAATTAATGGGTTTGAGGGAGAAGAGAGGGGAAGGTCGGTGGGTTGAGGGGGAAATTATAGGATTGGGGAAAGTAAACCCACGACGGTTGGGGAGACGAGTTGGGAAGTGAAGGAAAAACACGACACGCGGGGAGCATCGCAATAAAGGCAGGCGGGAAAGAGGAAGTGGAGGAAGTTGGGACGGGGCGGGGTGGTTTGGGAAGGGAGGAATGGCTATGCGGATGGGAATGAGAGGAGTGTTCCGGGGGGAGCGAGGGGAAGGGAGGAGGGCACGGGGCAAGAAAATCGATAAGAAAGGGAGAGATAGAGAGGGAGACAAGGAAGAAACGGGAGAGGGAGGAACAAGGAGACATAGAATATTACGAGGGGTCAGAGGACGGTAAAAGAGTTAATCACTTGGTAATTTTACAAACTATTTTTAATATAACTACCGGTTTCGATGTTACAACATCATTATCAGACTTCAAACTCTGATGACGACGTTTTAACATCGAAACCTGTCAGTTACATTTAAACAGTGCGGGAAATTACCAAGTGATTCGCTCTTTTAACTCTGTCACAATTCCTCAAAGTGACTTTGCTTGCCATCATGTTAATTAGCAAGAGGTGCAATACGGGATAAGACAAGGGAGTAGCAAAAACGAGATAGGGTTACAAATTTAAAACGCGGTCGGTGCACAGTGACCTCGCAACTGAAGAACAAAACACAGCGCACTTACGTGTGATGCTCATATGAAGTTGACCGTATTAAAAATGAACTTGGTAAATTCAAGCTTTCCCACCGTTTAAAAAATGTTAACGCGACCTAGATTCCGATGAATTCAATCATTACAGTAATCTACCGGTTAAAGGTAGGTTGTGATGAAAGTCAGAGAATATCCGACGAACTCTTACCCGTGCCGTGCCCTTTCTACCTCTAGTATTTCTTTCTTCATCTCAGAATAAGTCCTACCTTTCTTCATCCCGTCCATAAAACCGATTCTCTTCCTTCCCCTTCCCCGCTTACCCAACATCCTACCCTCCATCACGGCCTACAGCAAACCATCGTCCCTCATTACCCCTTCCAGCCACCTACCCTGTCTTCCCCTAATCTCATCTACAAGTTTCCTCTCCTCGCCCACCATGTCAAGCACTTCCTCTTTTGTATTACTTTCCGTCCAACGCACCTTCTCCATCCTCCTCCACACCCACATCTCGAAAGCCTTCAGCCTATTTTCGTCTTCCTTTCTCAAGGTCCACGTTTCCGCCCCATACAACGCCACACTCCATATCAAGCTCTTTACTAGCCTCTTTTTTACATCCTTACTTAAGGTCCCCGTCATCAGCTCCCTTCTATTATTGAACGCTTCCTTCGCTAGCGCTATTCTCCTCCTAATGCCTTTGCTACTATGTCCTCTTTCTTCTAGCGTACTACCCAAGTAATTAAATTGTTCTACTTGCTCCAGTTTGTGACTTCCTACTCTTATCACCAGCTTAGCTTTCTTTGTCCTACAGAATCTCATTACTTTTGTTTTCCTATTATTTATCTTCATCCCGTATTTCTCACACTGTTTATCCAGAGCATCTACTAAAGTTTGCAATCCTTTCGATGACCGACTGACCAACGCCTGGTCGTCTGCGAATCTAACCGACTTTATCCACTGGCCTCCTACTTTCATTCCCACATCTAGCTCATCCCATGCCTCTCTTACCATTTCCTCAGCATAGATGTTAAAAAGTAAAGGCGACAACGGGCACCCTTGACGTACCCCGCGACCTGCCCAACCTGATTCACCCTCAGCTACCCTTACCTGAGCTCTCTGCCCCATATATAAGTTTCGGATGAGTCTCCTGTCACGCCAATCTATTCCTATTTTCCCCAGTATCTGCATTAGTTTCTCCCAGTTTACTCTGTCAAACGCCTTTTCGAAATCTACAAAGCAAGCGAAAACATCCTGATTATGCTCTATGTTTCTATCTATAAGTGTCCTCATTACCGTTCTCGCGTCTCTGGTTGCCCTCCCCTTCCTGAACCCAAATTGGTCATCGCCTAAATAGCACTTTGCTCTGCCCTCCAACATTCTATTTAGTACTCTAAGCAAACACTTTTGCCGCGTGCGAAATTAAACTGATTGTTCTATACTCCTCGCATTCTGAAGCTTTCTTCTTCTTCGGGATAGGTATTAATACTGTTTTCACGAAATCCTCTGGCCATACTCCTTCCTCGTAGATCCTGCGAATAAGTTCGAAAAACGATTTTCTCCCCTTACTACCTAGATTCTTCAGGAGCTCCGAAGGTAGGTTATCAGCTCCCACGGCTTTTCTTCCCTTCATCTCTCTTAGTGCCCTCTCTATTTCACTTTCAAGTAACTCTGGTCCGAGGTTATCCTTATCTATTGTTCCTTCGTCCTCTAGATCTAGGCTAAGGGGTCTATTCTCGCTGCCATATAGCTCCTCTACGTATTCTCTCCATCTTTCTTGGATATCTTCCTGTTCGATTAATATCTTCCCTGTTTTGTCCTTAACCTTTGGTATCGTTTGACATCTCTTACCACCCGATAACATTTTCACCTTGGCGTACAAAGCGCCCACTTCCCCCTCCTCCTGCATCTTTTCCATTTCCTCACATTGTCCCTTCCACCAGTTTTCTTTTGCCCGATTGGTCACTCGCCATTCGAGTTTATTATTCAATTCCTTGTACTTCCTCTTGCCTACGTCGGTGTTCACGTTTTTCCATATCCTTCTCTCCTCCATTTTCTTTATCATTTCTTCTGTAACCCACTGCTTCTTAACCCTCTTCTTTTCCACCGTTCCTATTGTTTTCTCTGTCGCTGCTGCGATGCCTGTTTTTATAACTTCCCATCTTTTCTCTATGGTTCCCATCCGCTTCTCTTCACCTATGTTCTTTTCTACTAGCTCTTGGTATTCCCTCCTTTTCAACCCTTTCAATGCTTCAAGGTTCCACCTCTTTATCTTCCTACCTTTACAAAGCCTTTTGAATCTAACTTCACACTTCATCATCACCAAGTTATGATCCGAGTCCGCATCCGCCGCTGGATAGCTACGAGAGTTTTTTACACTGTTTCTAAATCTCTGCCTTACCATTATATAATCCATTTGGTATCTCCCAGTGTCACCCGGCATTTTCCATGCGTACCTACGCCTGGGGTGATGTTTAAACCAAGTGTTTGTCACTACTAATTTATTTCTTCTACAAAATTCAACTGCCTTTTCACCGCGATCATTTCTTCTTCCTAGCCCAAACCCTCCTACTTCTAATCCGTCCCTCCCTTCCCCCACCATTGCATTCCAGTCACCCATCACTATCAGGTTTTTCTTTCCCGGAACTTCTCTAATTATTTCTTCTACTTGCTCGTACACCTCTTCCACCTCTTCCTCCCAATAGTTGCTCGTAGGCATGTATACCTGGACCAGTACGAAATTCGTCGGCCGTGCTTTTATTTCTACCACTAGTATCCTGTCGCTCACCTGTTCAATGTTTACCACCCTCAGTCCCAACTTTGTGTTTAGTACCATGGCTACCCCCCGTTGACTCTCATCTCCCCCACTATAGATTACCCTGTAGCTATCACTCCAATAGTCCCTGCTATTCTTCCATCTCACCTCGCACAATCCCAAAACATCTATTTTTCCTTTTTCCATTTCCTGCTTAATATTTTCAAGCTTCCCGGCCCTCAGCATGGTCCTTACGTTCCAAGTTCCTATTTTTATCACTGTTTTCCTCCTTCTCTTCCTCTTTTTCTTCTTCTTCTCCCTCCTATTCCTTGTATCCGCCGATGATGATGCTGCTGTGCAAGGATTTCGTGTGTTGACGACCGCGGAGGCCTTGCCTCCCCCGCTGCCGGGCACGACACCCGCCCTAGTGGGCGGCGTCCCGTAGTTGCCAGGAATCAATTCTCTTTGAATGACTTTCATGTTCTGGGAGGAGATAGTTGAGAGGTATCCCACGAGACTCAACGGTATTTTTAACGTGGCACCATCACGGAACTACCTTTCGTCTGGCTCCTACCCTTCGACCTATCTGGCATGGGTGGCCCTACCAGGAGCAATGTACTTGCTCCTGCCAGTCCAGCTCTAGGGGTCATTGGAACTCACAAGCCCTTCCACCACGTCAAGGTCGTAGTTCAAGGAAAGGTTCCGATGAATAACATCACCTTAAATATACAACATCGAATCCTAGTTCACGTTAAAATTCATTTCGGAAACACTGTCAAGGCATGAAATAAATAATTTATACTAATGTTAACGAACCGAACTCGATTCCCAAAAACATTTATTGCCACATATCATCATTTTCAGTACTCCAAGAATAGGTATACGTAAGACTTATCGCATTCCCAAACTGATGTCAGAAATATATTTTTCTCTCGGCATTGAAAATCCTTAAACCTCTGAGTGGAACGGATTGGTGAGGTTGGTTGAGTTCTATTACACAATACCCAGGGACTGAGTACGATTCCCGGTATCCAGGATTCACATTTTACCAACTCTAAAATACACCAGACGACGCTCTTACGCTTTCTGCTACACTTAATGTATTTATTTTCCTTCTGCATTGAAGTTATTTCGCATTAATTCCAGGCGACCATCTTTCTTCCTATCGAGCCTATAACAAATCCGAAGTGAACATCACTTCTTACCTTAACTACTAAAGTTTTGGAGCCATTAATTCATTACAATTTGCCTCACATACCTTATCATACTTTTCATCTTAATGGAAAATAATATGCCGCAGTATCTGAAGCAGGTACTGATAACTAAAATATGAACTTGTACACTTATCGATAACCAGGCAAATGTCTGAATATTGAGAATATAACCTGAATCCCTGTGAGACTCCCAGAGAGCCAAAAATATCCCTACGTAACGTGAGCCATCTATAACATCTCCCACGATCTCATGCGAAAGTAATTGATGGGCAGTTGAAGACCACGGCTCATCTCCGATGGTGCTGGGTCTGTTTTGGGTCACATAAACCAATCCGTGGGTCAGCCCTCCAAGGGTCAGAGGGCTCCCTGTATCCATAACGAAACATCGGATTTCCATCAATCACGTAAGTGCCGATTTCCAAGGACGTATCCTCTGGAAGAGGATCCAACGTCCCACCATGCTTCAAAGGAGTAAGCCCAAAGAATATAAGCCTATGGCATGTTGCTCTGGTCCAGAATGTTTCAGAAATCTTGCGCGTAATTCGCAAACTGCCCAGATCCCCCCACCCGACCCCATCTGGCTCATATTCCCTTGATGCCACAAACACCATCTCGTCACATGAAACAGATCCTTTGAAGAGCGAAGGCGATGGACGGAAAGAAGAGAGACGGGATAACTTATGAATAGAGAGTCGGAAAGAATTTAATGCGTCAAAAAGAAAAACAGCAGAGAGAACAAATGGATATGCTAGAAAGTATTTGCGAAAGAAATTAGCACATGAGCCTATCATCGGATTAGGGCGCGCATAAATTATTCATGCAACGACTCAGTGACGTACGCTGGCTGGATTCAACACCAAAAGTAACCTCTTTTGTACCTTAAATTCTCATATGCAAGATGTAACGCACGCTCACGTATTGACATGGATCCCAGCTTTCCATGGTTCGCAATTTACAACTCAGGGCAGAGGATGATTGCAAATCGACGGTTTTTACACATGCGCATGGAAAGGGAATGAAAATATTTACATAGCAGTGAGCAGTGTATATAAGCCAACGAATTCTCGATACTCAAAGTAAAGAAAGGAAATAACTTGAGGATGATGAGGAAGTATGATTCAAAGACAACAAACAAGAGAGAGAGTATGTAGGAGATTTCAGACAGGAACAGATGATTATTATGGAGGGGAAGGGGAAAAGAAAATATAAAGAGCTAGATAAAATATAAAGAGGAAGTCTTCTGAACGGTATGATATAAATAAATACCGTTAAAAGCAGAGGAAAGTAATCATCTTCTTGGCCACCCCCTCCAAACAAATATGTATAATGAGGCGAAACGATATAAGCCATAAAATAATTTTACGAAGTGACCAGCGGACCACTAACATAAGTACGAGCGTTATTCTGAACAAACAAGAGTCTCCCTTGATGATGCGTGAGAATCTAAGCATCTTCAGTTTTCCACCAATATAACTCAAAACTCAGGGTAAAAATGCGAGAGGTAGGCCCAGAAAGGAATACGTCAAACAGATTGTACAGGATATGGGCTGCCATTCTTACTTGGAGTTGAAGAGGTTGCCTCAATATCGGGCGGAATGGAGACGGAAAACAACTGCTGCGAACCAATCTACGGATTGCTGACCAGAGAAGAAGAACTCAAAACTGAGCGAGAGAAAATGGTTTTTGTAATCGAGGTGCTCGATAGCTATTCCATGTAATATTCCACAGAAATCTCGCGAACAAATTAAGGTAATATTTTACGATACACATAAATACGATAGACTAAATATGAGTGACTTTCATTTATATGGTAACACTAAGACTCACGTGCAACTTAAGAATCTCAAATGGCTCCAATTACATTCTCGAGACGCGTATATTTTTACGTTTATTCAGTGGGCATTTTAACGAAAAGCATGGCTTTAGGTTGCATTTTTTAGAAGTCACGCACTGAACCTAAATTAGTTGGATTGGATATGTTCCCGGCGATCTCGATGTCAGACCAAGAAGTAAGGAATTTGAAGAGCAAGCATGAGATTTATGCTAAGGATAAGCCCTAGAATCCCAGGTTACTCACCTAGCAATAATCAGTCTTTTACTTGCACGTCTGTAAGAATTCAGTCACCGACTGAAAAACTACATTTTAATTTACTTCAATTGATGTTGCCTAAAAACATCATTCAGTGGAGCAAACAATTTACAATCGATTGAGAACGTATTAAATAAGATGTCACAAAATAGAGCTGAATTTAAAAACGGAAAGATCACGGTACATAAAATCCCACGGGATGAATACTAAAAGAAAACTGAATATAGCTAAACATGGCATGCTCCTTATCACTCGGAAAATCCTAGGTCCCCTTTTCAATTTCAAAAGATATTAATCATCAGCTACACCTCAGGGAATGGTAATAGGCTAGGTGAATTAATAAATTTGAAAAGTGAAACCGTGAAAGAGTTGGGATGCAACATAAAGTTCTGCTGAAACCAGAATAGATGTAATTCCAACCAAAACAATTTTTTTTACAATTACTACGATAATAGAATTGATATAGTTCCTATTTATAAGAAATTGAGTAAAAGCAATAATGCAACACCGGCGGTTTCCATGATTGTTTGTTCGTAGTAGAAAGCACATTTGAAATTCAGCACTATCACTGCTGACGCCGCACTCATTTCCACGCCATCAACGTTTTATCATCTATAAAGCCAAGCGCTTCGACTCAACGCAAATTTACATAACGTCATTCCCATGAATATGAGTAAGTCATCATGAATACTGATTTGTTCCGAATTTTGTCGAACAGCCCTCAAGTATACGAATAATTTATGAGATATAGCCATAAAAATACATAGTGATAATCGAAGGTAAATTTAAATATTGAATTAAGGATGTCATTCATACTACATGTATCGTAAATATTTCGCCACGATGTTAAACTGATAAATAAGAATTCTACCTCATTATTTTAATCAGTATTGTGCGGAAAATCAGCATTAAGTAATTTCTTAGATAGGATATCAGTAAAAGCAAAATTAAAAGCTTGTGTCATCGAAAAAAAAAACAAAATATACCGATGAATTAATCTCTTTCATTCATTCTAAAAAAACAACAGATTTTATTCATGGTAACCCTTCCGCACGAATACGGTGCAGCGCTGAGTACACTGGGAAAACGTTGCTCTTCAATTTCCATTAACTCTCCTATAGTCAGGGCCTACACTCGCAAGAGCTTCATTGAAAGTTTTTAGTAACAATTTCACTGGGGAACATAGAAATGTATTAGAAAGGATAGGTAATTTTTGCCATTACTAAGACCTCTTTCCGAAGAAAGACTATATAAAGGTAGAAAGACACGATAGGGTAAGCAGCAGGGTAAGGCTTAGAAGATGTCAACCGCTTAAAGGCGACAACGGATGTAGCTGTAAACGAAAGTAACAGGCATATCAACGTCGAATTCTGTTCCGTCTCTCCTGAAAATCATTATCCACATGGGACGCATAGACATAACCAGAGATCAGAGATTACAAAGAGCATTTCCATATTCCTTTCTCAAAAACTTGTCATAAAATAATAGGAGTTAATGTCCTCACCATTTGGATGTAGACTCTGGAATCCAAAAGCCAGAAAAAATCTCACGTCTATAGAAGTGCTGTAAAAATCGTTAACACTGGTGTTCCGCAGAACACCAGTGTTCCGCAGTTTCCACAGTTCGGGAAACCTAGTCTAATGATCCTTCTCCAAAGCGATAATTGAAGAATAGATTTTTTTTTAAACTTCCGAGCAACTAATAAATGGTGTTCTACTGATATGCGGAAATCTGAGGGATCATTGCTACTCCTAATATTCTGGGATAGGAACTCAGAACCTCGTAACACTACGTCTCCCTTCAGCTCAGCCTACTTCCTACATCACATCATAAGACCCCAAATGGCTATCCTTAACATCTCTCTTTCCCAGCAGTCTTCATCCAACTATGGCCTTCAGTTTAATTATTCGAAATTCCTTATTCCACACAGTAAAATGCCTCCTATAGTTGACAGTAAGAAACATTCTTTACAAGCACTCGAAGTGATAAAGACGACTAAAATGATATAGAATATATAAATACCAATATGTTACATAAAGAGACAGAGAGGACAATATAGTTCACACTAATAGTTACCCTACTCCGTGGAAATAATTAGATTTCATGCGCAAAAATCAACCTTACAAAATAGCATAACTTATCGATTGTATACTTTTATATATAACTGAGCGATAGGGTTATACCAAAATCATCGAAAGTAGGCGCCATCATTCGGATATCAGCGTTAAACGTGGACCCATGATTATTCCGCACGAATGCAAACTGTTTTACAGTAACGATGCATGTAAATAAAGATGGTGTTTCACATTCAAAAATACAAACAACCATAAATTCAATAAAAACGGTCGTATGGAGTACTGCTTAGACATTATAATTATAAAAAAAATTATCATTCCCCAAAATAGCATTTTATCACCAAAAAGTATTGTCTGGTTGACCTTAAAAGTAATTAGGTCTATTTCGGTTGAACCTTACCACCGAGGGTAAAAAAGAGGTTTATGAATTGCCAAACATGTATCACATAAAATATAATGCCAAGATTGGTGGCTTGTAAACAAAAAGAACATCAAAGACCAGTATCTTCACTGACAACAAGCATATAATTCTATAGAAACTTCAAAACTTTAAATTTTGTACACGAATCAGCAAACGGTAAAGAGAAGAGGGTGATATATAATGAGAAAGACAGAGGGTGCGCATAGTTGAGGAAAATAGACTCTCGAATGTGAGCTAGGAAATAAGCAGAAGGCAACGCTGTATTATCTTCGTAGACACGAGAGATAATCAACGGGATGGGTGACGCTCTAAAAGCATTCCGGCAAAGGGAGGAACCCGGGAGATGAGCGAAGATGAAAGAGTGGGCAAGCAGCCGAAAAGAAATAAGCAGGGCCGCGTCTGCGGGAGACCTCTCGGCGAGAAAGGGAAAGGCGGCGGGCGGGCTGGGCCCTGGGATTCGGCAGGAAATGCGAGTCGGTTGAACGGGGAGAGAGAGAGAGAGAAATGGTTGGGAAAAAGAGGGGCGTGGCACATAAGCTGGCAAGGGGGGGGGGTCGGAGGGGGGAGTGCATGGGATAGGGAGGTGGGAGAGAGGGGCGAGGGTTAGGGAAATTAGTCACTGCGTAACGCAGCGAAGGGCTGCGAGAGGAAAAGTAGTAAAGCCGGATTAAACAGACCGAATCAGCGCTCCCATGGTAAGGCCAGGATTTGGAGCAGACATGGAGGGTTGAGGGAAGTTCGTAATGCAAAGAAGGAGATTTCTGCAACAAAGAGGAAACAATTCCGATAGTCGGCCATTTCATGGCACGCATGGTGCTACCCTGGAAATGAATCGTCATGTGAATATGGAAAAATAAAAAGCTAAAGAAAATAAGTATCCACGGTTACCAAATAACTTAATCCATTGGAAAAAACAAAACCCCGGACAAACAGAAATAAAAACACTAAGAAAGGTTTACCACGCAAACTAAACAAAATTCTAGGCAAAACGCATTAAAAACTGAAACTAAATAGTAAACAGTTAAACGCGGCTGATGGCAGACTGTGCCCAGAATTTAAGGGTGACATGGCGTGTATATATCATTACCCCAGCACTACATATTTAGATCTGAGAGAAGCAAGAAAATAATAAAGTACTCTGTCAAACATATAGACAATAGTAACTAGAAACTAATTATTTCCAATGGCGACGAAACTGTTGTCCAAGAATACCAAGTGCGCAGTGTTGACCTGAAAGGAAACCAGAGATCTAAGAACGCAAGCCGCGGAAGCACAACAAAAAAATGAATACAAACATATACCTTCACAAACAGTACCGAGTGCAAGAGATACGGCGTTTGAAACGAATAATTAATCTAGGAATAAAATTTAGAGATGAATAGCAAGCCAATCGGTACAAAACTTAATAGGATTCTGATGGAAAATACTTGATTGTCAAAAATTTCATCGAATATCCTCTGAAATACATATTTTATATAATACGCATCGAAATATGGTAGGATTAGGAGCAGATATAGATTTCGGAAGCATTTCATGTTTTTAAGGATGAAAACGGCTCTTTAGAGCACTATCAAGGGTATCAACACAACGTTCTTTTTGCCAACGAGAAGGGCATTTGCAGGCGAGAGGGCTTTCTCCATTAACGCTGAATTACTTCCTTAAGCATTATAAAAACAAAAAAATATCTAGAAATAACACATTACTACGGTCGTACACTTGATGCGCTAAACCTTTTACCAACGTGTCGAGGAAAGCATACTATAATTTGAACGATAATAATTACTAATGACCTATAGAAGTCAACCGACAAAATATAGGCACAACTAGGCTTTTGTACACATTTTTATCCTGAATTCAAACGATTAATATTGTAATCATTAAGAAAGACGAGTCGGAAATTGCAAGGCATGATGGAAAAAAATAAATGCGAATGTAATAGGAATACAATATGCGGCGAAGCCTACCCAGATATAACTGTAAGAATGAAGCAGATGGACCAATTTAAAAAATAGGCCATACCGATTTACAATTCACCCCAACCTGAACTGACAGCTTCGTACAATTTTCCCTTAAACGCCTTTCACGGCACACAGTTTCTCACTTTAAAATGTTATTTAAGTTTTAACTATTCGAGTAACTTATGTAATAGCCATAGGAAAAACTTACGGAGTAATGGAAATATAATACGGTGTTCTAATTGCTGTATAATTCTGTTTTAGACTCAATTGGAAAGAATATTGATTCACATATATAAAATAATTATTTAAAAACCTGTTGCTGAAATAAACCACGTAATATTTGAGTTTTCATTTAGAATTCTTCATCCTATTTTACGATCAGGGTCAAGTTGAGTCACATGGCCAAGGAGCTTAACAGTACAGCATGTGTACGATCAAAGCCAGCGAATGTCTTGCAACGGAATTAGGTACACGTTTACTACGTGTGACCAAATAATCCGTCTAAACTAGCGTAAATAAGGACCCAGGAGAACCGCTGCACCAATATTAGCAAAGCTATTGGTACAACTCAAAGCTCGGCGGCGCGAGGTCTAGTCGTAAAATTGCCTTAATCACATTGGAACTATTACAGGCGGTGTAGTTGATGTGAACAGGGCGACTATTAAGTGATATAAGCACGTCGGTTTCCGCAGAAACTCAATGATGAGGACAGGTTAAGCGTTAGCCATCGTAGAACACTGATATTTTCCACTAAAACCACTCTTTCGTACCGCAAATGTTTCTCGGAATTTTTATTACAATATTCACCGGCTGAAGTAAATCACAGTTGGCTCATGGCAGTCATGGGAATCAATCGACGAGAAAGCTCAGAAAAGTTGACTAATTTCAGCTCAAAACTTCATACTTAAGAGAGAAAATGACTCATAAGTCATTAGCAATGCAACAGAACGATTGCTATGAGAAAACCGACAAAAATACAATCACTCTACTGCTTAATTTCCAAGGTCAATGGACGTCGCAAGAAAATTAACACACTATTGAGGACATTCAACGCATTCCCTAACGCATAACAATCTTATTCCCAGATATTTATTCCTTCTTAAGCCTATAAACTACCGAGTCGTCCCTATTCCCCATGGGATTTTGACAGCTATAAGGGACCAAATGCTCACGACTGCCGGACATACAATGTAAGGAAACGGTCAAAGCATGCGCCGCGGGGTTAAAGCCAACTGAGGAACAGTTCTGTTAAAAAAAATCGTACCGCCGAAAATTTCTAATTCCTGAGTTTACGACGGTGTGACAACCTGACCGAACCACGCTTCCCTGAGAGGGGGAGCAATAACCTCTCCAAGGGGAACGAGAGCCCTCCCTCCCCGTAGCTGGGCGAGTTGAACCACCCACGGAAGGAAAATTTTGACCTGCGAAAAGGATTATTTCCGAGGGGAGGGGTAGGGTTTCTTTTCTTGTGATGTATGAGTCAGACGCGCCAAGATCCCTCGCACACGACAGATGCAAGCAGCCACGGAAAACAAAAGCCTATGTTAGGTCTCAATCCCCGAAGATCCTTTCGTTTCTTATGAGCATTTAAATTTATACGCGTATTCATTAACGTAAATTTTTTTAAAATGTTTGACGCATTTTCGTTCTCTGGAAGTCCTTGTAATATCACAATCTATATTATACTTCAAATGGTGTAATATATTCTGGATCTAAACTAGATCACTCAATTTCGCTCTGAAGTAACCGATAATGTCAGGCTCGAATTTGAGCGCACAACTGTCCTTGCAAAGCATTAAAGGAAAACATTTTCTATGGACGATATATTTATGCGCAAACAATTTTTTTATTTTAAAATGATGATCTTTGAATCTCACATTCTTTTAGCAAATAATTTCGTAATAATTCGAGGCTCAGAAAGAAGGACATGCAGATTGAAAAATGCACCTTTCGCACTCATCTCATCCTTCTTGTGAATTCGGTCGTTTTATTATCCAATGCAGAACTTCAAATACGTGTATATTATGTTTTCACTAATGACATTATACCATATATGAATGACTTGTGCTGGCTGATCTTAGATTAGTGGTTGTATCAGGTTCAATTGGTCACCCTCTTGCTTCACCGCCATTACTGCGTTTTCCATTCGCCATAGGTCAGATTTTTCTCATAAAAAACAGTTGCGGATTGCTTGGGAATTAGTTTGGTATCCGTGAAAAGGATTTCATCCAGGGATAATAGGAGTGATAAAGAAAATAGTGTTGTGAATAACCCCACACCAGAGAAAAAAGTGAAGTTAGGACGACCAAAAATATACATGGACGACTTCACTTTGGGGGTAGTAAAAAAGAACAATATCCAAGAGTTTTATTTAAAGAGTGTGTATCCGACCCTGGAGAGTTTTAAAGATAAGTTGGTTCGCTCCATGCCAGATTTCCCACTAATATCTATCAATAAATTGAGATCTATCCTCATTGATCTCGGTTTTCGGTACAAAAAGTTGGACAGGAACAAAAGGTTATGATGGAGTCAGTTACGATTGCAGCATCTCGACATGCTTTTCTACGAAGAGTTCGATATTTACGCATTGGCTACAAAATATTTTACACCGACGAAACTTGGTGCTCGCAGCACCATTCGTTGAAGTATGGTTGGGTGGAAAAAAAGGTTAACCAGTAGCAGAAAAAATTATTCCATTTACCGTGGACATATTTAGGAGGTACGGTACATGGATGGCGAGGAGGATTTAAGACCCCATCAGGAGCAGGAAAACATGTCATTATTTTGCACATCGGCAGTGAGGATACACAGCATAATACACACCATGTATCCAACTGATGAGCATTTCATTACGCAGGACAGTGCGACGTACGATACAATAATATGCATCCGTATTCCTTGAGAAATTTCTATTTAAATGACCACGGTTTCGGCCCGTGAGGAAGTGACAACATGCTACCTCCTTTCCCTGTCGCCGCTCCACTGGCTCGGCGAGCAACACGGAGCAAAATGAAAGACAAATAAAAATCGAAATGAAAAGGAAGGGTAATACACGAATGGTTTTGTTCATATATTCGCCATATGGGCTTTCATCCGCTGCCAACGATACCTTGAAATATCTCGTATGCCTTCAAATAACGAAAATAGCATATTCTAAAGCAGTAAACTTTATACGATATTATTTACATTTTTACAACATTCAACTTAAATATTCTTACTCTTAATAGTCTTGTGTTTACCTATATAAAATGTCTTGTGAATGCAGCGGTAAGTTTCTAAGTTATTAACGTATGAAGTGGTGCTACCGTTTTTGTACCGGCAAAAAGCGTGCCTTTTTTCATACAAGCTCACATAAAAAATATTTAAACAGTACTAAAAAATCAAAAAGTAAAGCAGTTGACGGACATATAAATTACCTTTGATATGTATTTTACTGTGTTGCAATAGATATATTTGTTAATGAGATATAACATCTCAAACTCGGGTATCTCGACTTTTTGCATGGACAGTAGAATGATTTCTAGGAGGCCATTGATCCTATCCCGTCGCGTATGCGTCTATAACATCAGCTGCACAACTCCTAGCTTACAGGATTGACAATTTTGAGGGGGTACAACTTCCCAGGCCAAGACAAACAGAAAGATGAGCAGGCATCGGGGGGAAAATATTTGACACAGATACTAACATGGAAACCAGAAGATCCGATTTTCTCGCGAAAAAAACTTTGGAAGTCCAAATAGGTATAAGATTAAACAGAAAGAAATATTTTCTTGCGCATAATGATTTCTGTTAATTAAAATTGGTAAATTTAGTGATTGTGTATGAAGACATGCACGAATGCAATGAAAGCGAAAGAGGTGTGCAAGGATAGGGCATTCTGGAGGAAATTATTAACATAGAGGCAGTTTCCTAGGCCAAACGGCAGTAACTGAGTTCTTCAACAATGGTTACCCAAAAAGGGAATGGCGTTATGGGAATGTATGTTGTGATTAATAATAAAATTTTACATTCGCTTTAAAAAGGTTTACATTCGTTGATTCATCTTCGCTCATGTCTGATTGATAATAAAGCACCAGGAAATAAAAGAACCAAGAGGAAACTAAACGATATTAGGGGAGGCAAAAGAAGGGTTTAAATCAGCCCATTAAAAATGGTATAACACTTCGTTCCAAGGGTAAAGGCAACCAATGATAACTCAAAAATGCGTTTCTCTGACGTTCACAGAATTTCTCTGGTAATTTCATTACTGTCACCTGGCGGAGATATTGTTGCAATAATCACTTAGGCCCGTATTCGTAGTCAGGCCACAAGTCTTGACTTGAGACCATCTTGATAAGTTATTTGAGCCACGGTTTTATAGTCACAAAATAAGATGGTCTTCATGAAGGCGGTCTAGATTAAGATGAGCTTATTTCAACTAGGCAATTATCATGAAGCTTGAGCTAAAGCAAATGCTAGTAGCATCAGCTAACTACAATCACTGTCTCATTCATTTACGTAGCAGCCATCCTTCTGTGGAACAGTACTAGCTTTGCCATGATTTAAATGGGACAGATGCATGGAAATATCGTTATGAAAAGCCCTTAAAAAGGAATATATTCGTGAATATATCGTAAGAAAATATTTAAAAAACGAAGTAATTAAGCCGTCTTAACCCCTCTCATGTTTTACAAATGCGAACTGCTTTAATCACAGATAGTCACTGACGTAATTTAAATACGACGCGAAGAACCCGCATAACCCGTTCAAAAAATTCTTACGTGGTAAATACTCAAATTTTTCTCTTCATAATTTATGTTACTGTAAAGGCGGTTATGCGCACATTCGCGCGAAATAATTTTATGGACTGGAGTTATTTCTTTCGAGTGATAAATTAAGTGTCACTCCACCGGCTCAGCTTGTAATACACGAGAGTGAATGTTTGTAACGAGAAACTGAGATGTTAAGGCAATTAAGAAGTTTCACACTGGGGAAAATATACAATATAGTCTTTGAACAAGTTGTTAATCTGCTGAACTACACAAATGGGTTCTCACTTCGATCTTACACAGCTACTGATAAATGTTATACGAACTTGACAATGATTACCATTGAATTTTATTTTTACCAATTAGGTGTCCACGATTAATGATTATAATACATACTTACATACCCATACGCCATTTCCTCTCAGGTTAGGCACATTTAAACAACTCAGTCACTGCTGTTAGCCATTCAGTCACTGCTGTTAGCCATAGATAACTTCTCTTATAATAATTTCCACCATAGTGCCCTATCCTTATTCCTATCAGAGTTCCCTTGACTTGTTATTAGAATAATATTTTTATTTCCCCGAATGGTTTCAATACGGCATGGAGTTTGTCAGGCTGTACAAAGTTACTAAAGTACAATAATATTTATGCAATAAAGACAGATTGCCCTTAATGCACAATAATGAGTACAGGAAATTAAAAATACAACCAACTGTTTTTATTTTTGATGCTGTGGAAAAAATGCAGCAATTGGTATATTTTAAAATGATTCTTGAGGCATGTCACATTATTTTCATTTGATAATAATAGACATTTGTTATGCATAATAGAGGCAGAATTATGTGGGCCCCTTTGGCAGGTACTAAGTTAATAATATGTGACAGAGATACATCCCCTGAGTATTATTGGCGAAAAAATTGCATTACTTAAAAAGAGTAAAGTAAGAAAGCTGTTTGAAAAACAGCACAGTGTATTTTTTTATGTATATACAAGGAAAGGTATCTGAAGACTCCTAAGTCGGGGTTTCCTTCTGTTCTACAGTGTATTCAACATGGTGCCTTGATTTCCCTCTTTTGGAGCGAGAAAACAATTTTTGGTGTAACTCCTTTGTACCAAAAAAAATGACAATTACAAAAAAGAAAGGTAGAAGTGTATATTTGTAAAATATTGCAGTTTTTGACTGTCAAGTCCTGCAGTGTTAGCTAGAATATGGGACATTAACTCACCAGTTGACAGTTTTTTTGGCTATGCTGTCAATGTGAGGTGCCAAACTGAGTTCATCAACTAGTAGAAGGCCCAGAAATTTCATATTATGTACTTTTCTGAAATTGGATGAATTGACTTTGATTACAGTACTATATACAGGAAGAGACCTTTTATTTGAACCTGTAGATACTTTTGCAGTTTTTTTACCATAAGAATGAGTTGATTATTAGAACCACACCACCGCTTTTCATGGGTAGTAACATGCAGTATACATATTCTTTAAATCACTCACCAATAAGACTCATAAAAATACAGCTTCTTATTATTTCAACCACGATTTTGGCCATAGCGCCCATACAGAAAAGAAAACAAATGGAGCCGAAATAGCCAAAGAAACGACTCTTTGAGTGAACGCCAGACGCGGAATAGTACGTTCCATTTCCTCACTCGCGTGATATCGAGTTATCTCCGATGATTGCATTTCTGAAACCTCCGAGGCCGTGTTATTCCTCAGCTGCTCCCGGAGAGTAACGGACGGAGGCGGGTGAAAGAGTCGGGTTTAACGCCGGAGGTGCGAAAACGAGACGGGAAGGACTGAGTGGGTGAAACGGGGACGGGCACGTGAGGAGGGCCCATTAAGGGACACAGCGCTGGCCTCTCTCGGCAATGCCCTGGCGCCCTTTTTAAGGGTGCTGGAACGGACTTTTAAAAGGTTCTTTCCTCCGCGTCTCCCGCGAAATAAAGTCTGCGAAGAACTAACTGTACCCCTCGCTCCACGGTCAATAGACTCCACGAGGCTGACCTGGGTGGGGTTTTTTTCTAAAGAATCATCAAGAAATTTTAAAGAATAAAAAAAACCGTCGGGCATTGATAGGTACGAAAAATCTTGTTTCGAGATAAATCTTTAAAATACGTTCGCAAGTATTTTAAAATTAACATTTTAAATTATTATTAAAATTTATCATAACAAAAGTAACCTAACGGATAAATTCATAAGTAATCCAACTTAATGGGTCCACTGAGCAGGGAAAAAATTTCAAATACGATTTTTTAGATATTTTTCAAAAATGAAAGTAGACGAAAAATGTTTAAACCTATTTTCGTAATACCGCAGGATGACATGACTGTTTCAACGTCCTAGGGTAGAAGAAACCTGCCTGAAGTTAATATGTACTATTTACCTCTTTATAATGAAAATGTAAAAAATATATACGCTATAACTATACATAAAGTATAACGCTAAACCCAAATTGGATATTAATCCTAAATTTAATTATTATTACGAAAATTACATTATAGACACTTGATATCCATTTTATGGAGGAAAATTATTTAAATTCTAGTAGATTAGTAAAATAGCATTGGAAAACGCACTACTCACAGAAATTTAAACACAATGTTCAATCTACTTAGAGAATAGGTACCACAAGCGAACAAAATATTCTGAAACTACATAGTACAGTAGATTTTCCTTCCCTTAGATTACTTAGCGATATATATTGAAAATTAAAACCTTTGTGCTCACTCCACCGGTATACCACAGGCTATGAACGTTTATACCATAAGCGATAGTATGAAAACCCTGCTTTCGCACTGACAAAACTTTTAAAGGGATAATACAAAAATTTCTCCGTCATTATAAGTATTAAATTTAAAAAACACACCCGTCACTTTCGATTTAAAAATATTACTTACCAACAAGTAAATCAAAAGGGCCCTCAACATGGCAACATCATCTCAAATAATTAAGGCATAAATTACGGAAACGGTGTCAGTAGTCGGCTTACCTGAAAAAAAAGAAATATCTATGAGTTTGACGATGAAAAGCAGTAAATTTACACCATGGCAAAAAAGGGAAGGACAAAATATTTATTACGAGCGGAAGATACCCGTTGAAATTCAACGGGTGTGAAAAACATTAAACTTATTTTTTATAATAAAACCATGAAGCCCGAAGAAAAACAGTATGCGTGGCCATTTGAGGAGTTCGTAACCTATCTTGTATGTTGTATTCGTTGTAGTAGACACACTGACAGTTTTCCAGGTGCACGGAGAGATGAGTGACTATTGGTAAACTTTCATGCACGGGAAACCCAAAAATGGGCCACGTAGACTCATTACTACTTAAATAGCAAAGGTTGATAGATGGTCACCTCGTCCCTCCGGTTCTCTTGAGCCGTCTTCTGAGTGATTAACATCTTGATCGCTTCCCTTGTGTACATACATATATTTGCATTCCATGACTTAATTCAGTTGCACTATTCAACGTTGATATGTGCAGTGATTATCTTAATCCGGATTGGACAGAAGAGTACAATCCAGAGGTTGACAACGTCAAGAGGAGTAATGGCAGCAGAAGCCATGTTTATTTGACCTATGAATCCTCCATCAATGGGACTGTGCCTTCGGTATAGCCATATTCATTGGTTTCAGTTGATAAATAAAAAATCTATGGTGATTCTTAGTGCACTTGTCGATTTTCATCCACGGGTGTCGTTAATTGTGCAGAATTTCCGTTCTGCTTTCGGGTAAGAAGCATGTAGTGGCATCATTATAATTTCCGCCATCTTAAAGCAGATTGAAGGTTCAAAACAGGTGGGTCTGTATTTGAACCAGATTTAGAGCTGGTTACCCATCCGTATGTTGGTTAAGGATGAAATTTGTGCGATTCTTAGCGTAACCCGAGAAACACCACGGAGAGAATCTCATGAGATCGCTGGTGGGCATGTCTTTGACCATCCAAGTCTAACCTTTGTCGTTTTTCTTTCAAGGGCTCATTTTCTCGCAAATAAGACATTCATTTTGCTTAGAAGATTTTTTCGAAAGGTTACTCTTTTTTCTATTAGGCATGTGGATGGATATATTTTTAAGTCTAAGGAGGGGAAACACAGCGGTGAGCGAGAGTCTTGAATGGGCAACTCGATGATTGAGTGAATGTACCTAAGTTAACTGCACTTCAACACTTTTAAACATATAAATAACTCGTGACGTTAATGATGTGGGAATTGGTCTAAAAAACAGTTCGCAATCGTAATTAGAGGCAGACGGTTTCACTACGTGTAATACATCTGAGTATTAAACGATAATAAACAACGCCGTGTTTGTTGTAGCAACATAGGCATTATTACCATTGATATTCGCTGCACGTAAATATTCTTGCACATATAATTGTATGTGTAATCAATTAATTTCCTTTATGTGTGTTGTTTACTACGTAAGTGTTCTCTCATATACATGCGATGCCCCTTTGAGAGCTACTTTGAGAAAGACGTTGAAAAGTATACTTGTTGTAAATATGCATTGAATTTATCGATTAACCCCTGAAGCAATCTATCATGGGGCCCTTGGGACTCTGGGCCCTTCTTATACGGATTTGCATTCTACGTACTAACATGGGCCTGCAGGAAAACATGATATTTAATAGTTAAGAGGCGTGTATATCCTTTGAAAATCAAATCTATGGTAGTCAAGGAAATATGTTATTGTTGATTTCAGGGAAAAATGTGAGATTTTTCAACTGAAAACATGAATTTCAGACAAATACGGAGCGTAGAAGAAAATCGATTGATAAAATTATAAATTATATTTATTCAGCCACCCGATAGAAAAAATTCCAGCCCTATATCTTGAGTGAATGTACTTTTAAAAAGTAAAAAATTAAACCACTGCACCGAACCCAATGCTTGCCATTGACCACCAGGGGGGACCTTCAGGGGGCCTTTGGGGGCCCTGAGGGATTTTTGATATAGCATATGTTACAAACCAGATATGTCTTCAATCTGCATGCCAAATTTCAGCTCAATCGGTCCAGTAGTTTTTGCGTGATGGAGCAACAGACAGACAGGGACCATTACATTTTTATACATATTAGTAAGGATCACACCCTTAACCCTGAAAAAATAGGGATTCGGTTAATTGAACCCTACAGTGTTTGTTGTCTATCAGTGACAAACTCGTGTTCCAAATTTCATCAAAATCGGTTCTGTGGTTTAGGAGATGTGGAACATACATACATACATACATACATTGACTTTTATATATATAAAGATAAAGATTAATGCATTGTTGTATAATGTCTTAATTTTTAAAAAGAATTGGGGTAATTCATTCAACCGAAATAAGTTGCCTTAAATTAATATAGTACCTGCATACGGACGAACTGTAATTTAGTTGTAGTTGAAATATTACTCCAAATTTCATTTATTAAAATAACAGTAATGTAAATGAACCATCCATATAACTCCCAAATCAATTCATACCTTCTTTATAATGTGTATTCGACACGTTTAACAAATTAAACCCAATACAAATGAGAACGCTTAAAGGGACATTAAGTATTAATACTAGAGATATAAATTGCATCCTTCGGAAGAATCTTCATCCCACGTGCGAGGATATGCAAGGATTAGGATACATATACACACTGATGCCTTAACTCCACGGGGACCTCGGAAAGACCACAGACTACAAAGAGGCGTCTACCCATCCAAGACAGAGTAATAGCTGGCAATCAGTTAAGTCGCAAAAGCAGCGATAAAAAAAATGATTGTCAAGCTCGCCTTCGGTTTTAAGAACGTTTAAAAGTCTTTTAGTGAGGAAAGCTCCACCCTTTTCAATGCCAGTTGTAAAACCAAGACGAACGAGGAACCGTACTCTTAGCCTCTGAAGGTTTTTTTCCCCCTTGCCTGAAATATTACCCATCACTCGAAATAGTCGACCTGAGCAGCTACCCATTCGCTTTCCATTACGCTAGAGGACAAATTGAGTACCGCAACCGAGTTATATTAAGTAAGAACACCATTTATTCCATTTACAAAAAAATTCATTTTTTTTCAGTAATAAGTCAGTATAGTGAAAATTGTGGTGACCGAAATAAGGAATGATTAATATAATTTCATGTGTAAATTATAACAATAGTAGTTTCCTCAGCAGCAAATTAGTCAAGAGATCCCTAATTCAAATATCGGTGTCACAAAATTACTCAACGTGGGAACTTATGTTTATGAACTTTCCATTCGAGGAAGAGAAAAATATCAAACCATTATAATTTGATACATATCCATTCATGATGAAACATTCAGTGGAGAAACTAAAGGTTCTAAGAAAATATAATACAATAAAAGTTAAACTTAGCAGTTTATCCTTCTTTTTGTGATTTTCAGATCACTTCGAAATTCATCCCTCTAGGAATTGTCAGAATTTATTGATCCGGTAATTATGAAATTTGATCGAATTATGAAAGCATGGATCAGGCTGTTACCTTATCCTAACAACGCAAACAATAAGTCTCTTATCCCAAAAAGAATTCAGCATAATAAAAACTTGTGACGGCTATGTACAAATGACACAGTTTACTTCCAGCCATCTGATATTAATTAATCTAATGCCCGAATCTCCATAAATAATATAGAACACTTAGTAAGCACAGGCAAAAACATTGTACTATTAAATCGGATTCATAAATACGCCGGGGGTAAATCCGTCAAACTATGGATTACTCTGTAAGAGAGACGAATAATAAATGTCATCCTTATGATACTCTCAAACTGATACCTAGAAACGTTACTCTTCAAACATTACATTTAAAAGAATACAACAACTACTAATTCCGATTCGAGTAAACTATGAGCTTACAGTTCAGTGTTGATGACGTAGGAAAAAATGAAGACACATCAGAGGAAAATATCAAATTGTCACAGCGGTAAAATATCGGCCAATATATTGTCTCTATTTGAAATCTTATCAAAATAGACACATTACTCTTTACAACACATACAAAAAATTGAAGGAATCCCTTTCATTAACTAATGTTGAACTTTCTTTTAAACTTCCAATTGCTGTACTGGAGGAAAGTCAGATTGGCACGAGGAAAACAAAGATAAAAGGATGAAAGTTAAGTGGTGTCAATATTTCTGAAGACGACCTCCATGTTGAAAAGGGACGTGTCACTTTAGCGATTTAACAATTACACATTCACACATGAAACATAAAAAAGATACACATCCATACACCATTTACAACCATTCCTTATCCAGAAACTGTAGTCGCCTTCGCCTTTCATTCTATTATACATAATAATAAAATAACACATAATAGTAAGCCGTCGAGCCTTCATTATCTTGCCATTGTATCTTACGCTCTACATTAATGATGCATCGGAAAAATAAAGGACTGCACAAGAGATAAAACATTGGGAAACCAAAAAAAATGCAATAATTACACTACATTCTTATGGTGTAAAAATCAGGAGTATAAGGTCAAATAAAAATTTGAAACTTCTGCCAACGCGTCGGATATTTATTTATCCATTCCCAGGGCTACAATGAAATGATATATAATGAAAAATGTTTTCTACGATCCTTTTTTTATGATAAAATGGTTTGAATATTTAATAAACAGTCATTAAGAAGAAAATATATACATGGAAATATTCAAGATTATATTACCTTTCAAGTGTGTTGGTGTTTTACTTACAATTTTCATTTCGTTCCTTGGTTTTATTTCTTTGTTGAAAAATTGTATTTCATTTATTAAATTCAAATTTTTATTTGAAATAATACTCCTGATATTTACACCATAAAATATAAGAGGTCGAGAAAACATATGATTTAAACTAAATTCTTATTTTGTCGTCTTCAATTTTCATGCATGGGAGTTAACTGGTAGAGACTCATAGTTATGGGTAAAGTCACGCCACAACTCTTCTTCAACTTTCTCTTAACCCTCAACTTAAAAGTAGATAAACTACGGTTTTAAAGTATCTAATAAAGAAGCTGCAAATAACTACAGACGGGGCCACACGAGTACTGAACCGGCAAATTTCAAAGTAAAGTACTGGAGCAAAGTCGTGTCAGAACGAGAGAGACGAAGGTATATGGAAAGGAATGAGGATATCAGCATTTGCGAGGACTGTCTCCAGGTATATAGGAGAGAGTGAGGCACAGATTGGGAGACCGATTCCGCATTTTCCACGACCGTAGAGATAAGGCAAAGGGGGGAGGCATGTGGAGTCCGCGCCCCATCCCTCCTCGGGGGTTCAACCAGTTTTAAAGGTCGGCGGAACAAAGGGTGACGTGGGGATGGCGGAGGTCGCATGTCGCACCCCACGCGGGCCGCGGGCCCCGACAAACAGGCTAAGCAGTCCGGAAAGGAGAGAACCCTTGCGCGAGGGAACAGGGTATGAGAGATGGGAAAACGGCGAAGGGGACATGAGGGTAGAGTGAGAGAGAGGGAATGGCAGGGTGCGCCTCTTCCCATTGTTCCAGCAGAGCGATATTATCATTTTTTTATTTCCGGAGCAATGCGAGCGAGATGGGATGCGGCGAGTTGGCTTTAAAGGCTTCCTCCCCTTCCCTAAGGGGACCTTTAGGAGCTGGAGGGCTTCCAAAATGCACACATCCGAGGATTCCTGGAAAGTTTCCAGCCACAGCGGGAGTCCACTTCGAGGGGGGTTATAGCGGTCGGCGAGAGTATGGGCCGGAGGACAGATATCCATAGTTTCCCGCAATGACTCGCTCAGACTCTAGGGCGAATCGGAGAAGGAAAACCCGACGAAAGAAACAAAACGTCCATCCCAGGCGCCACAACTGATTCCGCCAGCGACGGAGAGAGTGTGCGGCTATCGGTGACGTTCAAATTGACACCCCTTCGATGAGGGTAAAATATTGGCCCGAGAAAATTGGTGAAACTCCACAGCCACTTCAATCTCCTGTGGTTAAGGTTAGTCTATTAGACGAGTCCGGCACCGGTGGACTATCACAAATTTATGGTCGTTGGGATACCGAGAATAAAATCTACTCCAAAGTGAAATTCAGTGCCATACAGCACGCGTAAAGGAATTTGAATGTCGTCAGGTAGAGGTTTCATCAAAAGGAATTGCGATAACTAGGCCAAATTAACGCAAAGAAAGAATAAAAAATAATAAGTGCTTAAAATAAATTGGGAATTGTAACGTTAACGCGTAAATGATGTGAACATTACTCTACCAGAGAAAATAATGACAGGGTTAATTAACTCACATACATCAGTCTCAGTTAGTACCTACGACAGTGTGATTTCGTCAAAAAACGCTTCAACCTCGTTAACTGTGGTACCTGGCGCGGGAGAGTGAGAGAATTTTGGCATTGTATGAGCAGTACCTAGTGAGAAATTCTCATACTTTTAAGGTTCTATCAAAAAAGCCCGAGAATGGGGACGCCTGATTGGCTAAACGTGGCTGACACTTGGCGTGGGATACGAAGGGATCCATGGTAGAGTCTCAGTGAAGGTAGACGATTGGAGGCAGAGATCTCCGATTTCCCACGGGTAGCAGTTTAGCTCAGCACCGACGCGTCACGTGGTGAAGTGCGAATTCCTCAGGACGATAGCACACTTAGCGCTCTAAGCGTCAGTGCTGAACAACACTGGTAACCGGTAGGAAACTCGAGACCTCTTCCTCCAGTCAATTCGCCGTAAAAAACTGAGATCCTTCAAAGGTTGAATATATTTACCATAGAATACCTTTACTTCGTAGTATATATACCTACTCTAAGTACTAATGAGGGAAGTTTTAGCAAATATTCTCAAAATGGAAAAATAATAGCGAAATAATAAAATAGTTTTTTGAAATTTTCCCAGATTAAATTCACCATTCGGAGAAAAAGAAAACTTCTATATTTTTTTTCCTAAATTTCCTTCAAGAATCCTAAAACTAAGTTTTTTAATTCCAGAGAGGAAAAATACACCTCTTCTCATAGTGCTTACAAATAACTAGTTCCCAACAAAAAGGTGGCCTATTGTTTCACTGAAAGTAGTTGGACAAGAGAAACATGCAGACGGTGGCGGTCTGATGGGGATGGTAGGGAAAAGCTGATTCATTGAGGAGTGCGCAAGTATCGCAAAAAAATGGAAGTTATCATAAGGTGGAAGAATTAAAGGGGACTAGGGGACGAGAAAGAAGTGTTAAAATTAAACGCGTTGAAGTGTGGGAGGAATGGGAAATATCTTCGTCCCAGAGAAGCGAAACAGATGGAGATTATATTCGGGCGTTTCCTACTGGGAAATGAAGAGACCGTTGGTGGAACAGGAGAACACGGGTAAGATTACTGGATGAATTATACAGAAAAGAGAAATGAATCACACTAATAAGAGAAACACCGGCCAACTAGAAAGGGATTTAAAACAGAAAAGCTACAAGGATATAAAGGCGTTGGCAGGGGAGAAGATATAATTATGGGCTACAGTCAACCAAACTTAGGATTGAATCAATGATTATGATGATGATAAATAATAATACAATGTACCGACGCAGATTATTCAAAGGAAGAAAATACGCCGTGATAATGAAGCTATGTTAATGTCAAAACATACTTCCAACGAACCTCGCAAGGATAAACCCCATGTTATGCACTCAATTCATTCCGCTAACAGTTGTAGAACGAAACACATCTAAGTTCCCCGCCATCCTGGTGACAGCTGCCTCATGCCTAATGTCCATATACTCTCACTCCACGTCATACAACATTACACGTAAATAGCTATCCTCTAAAACTTCCTATGCCAGCAAACGTAAATTTGCCCCTAATTACCAATTAATGCTTATTTAACATTACTAATGACAATTTTCCAACCGTCATCCTTCAAACTTCGTATCTTCATTGGCGAAAGCGAAAGATAAATGCGAAAATGCAGTAAAAATGTATACATTCACGCCATTTAAATGACTTTAGAGAGTTTAGACTCACCGGGCATTAAGAACCTTGATAAAACATTTCACATCTAAGACGGATGAAGCGAAAAATGTAATACGTCCCTACATCTAAATGTCTCACAGCGAGAGAGGCAATTTAGCGTCCACACGGAAAAAATTAAAACCATTAGAACAGACACTAAATTGCGGAATGATTAAAAAATAGATTCGGCGGGCTAAAAAGTGATTTCCTGCAATTGTTTAAATTTGTTTTACTCCAAAGAATTTCCACCATAAGATAACCACTCATTGTACTCACCTTAAATATCAGTGACGGCTCGTGCCTCCGCTACAAAAAGATTGAATCAATACATTTGTTTTCTTAATGCTCATTGTCAATCCTTCAGTAAAAGGAGAGTCAATCCATTTAACACCAAAATATAAGGTTGGGTTGAGTGAAAAAAGCACGAAATACTCTTGGCACTTGAGTTATTCACTCCCAGCTAATAAACTTTCTCGGGGAATACATTCGTAATAAAAAAAAGGCTCAAAGCCGTGGACTATTGGAAAACGAATACTCAAAGCAAGTGGCGGGTGAATGCAATGAATTGGCAAATAGGAGCAATATACTATATCAACTTGTGCCTTTGGTGCTAGCAAGGGATTAAACGTGAAATAAGAAACCATACAAAGATAAATTAAAAGTGAATTAAATTATTAGTCAAGACGTAAAACGATTAGGTTATATCGCACCGCATATCCATAGAATAATAATAATTGAACCAAGTTCAAATCACACACACAATACTCACGCCCACAACAGGATTCGAGTCCGTAACATTTAAATTTCCATATTGGTGCGTCATTCACCCTTGCTACTACGGTTGCCCTTGCCCCAGACTACCAAGGGGGGTAACGAGATTACCACAAGTAACATGTTTAACCGCATAACTTCTATTTTTTTGGGGGGAATGTTATGCTTCACAGTACTTGTTTTTGAATGATTTTTAAACATTATTACGTAAAAAGTATTTTGTCACTTTAATATTTAATACATAACTTTCAGAAAATGTTTTGGAGGTAACCAGATTAATAGATTTGGGGTTGAACCCGTTGGTAACGAAAGTATCGAAACGGTTTATTAAAGAAATCCACTCAAGTAAGTAAAAATAAGCAGTCAGTAAAGTTTATTATTATCTTTTATTTTGCATTTATTCAATAGGGGGAATAAATTAACTTTTGATTGTTCATAGGAAACTTTATAGATGTTTCTTTGGAATATTTTATCAATTTTTTCAGTAATTGAAAAATTTAATGACGCATTATGGTGTTTATAGCTATTTTTTAAATTTATAGCTAATTGTATTACACTATACTTTTATTAAATAATATAGTAAATTTTATCATACATAATTTTTACTTATTAAACTTTTACATATTTACTTTCTGTAAATCGTACGTAGTACTGTTGTGCTTGATTGTGGCAATATGCATATTGATTTTGTGGAGGAAAGTGCGCCGAATGAATAAAATGACATTGTTTGTATGAGAATCAGCTGCTGAGCATCACTGTTTTCTATGTCATGTTGTACATTATATAATATTTCAATGGATTACAGTGTTGAAATAAGAACACTACCTATTATATAATATAAAGTATGTCAGATGACCTAAGTGAAAGGAAATATTAGACGCTGTTGACAATTCCATTTTGTAAAGTGACTGCAGAGTTGCAGTAATTGCGCCGGTTGCAAATTTTGTCGCGCTAGATATCTTGAAATCCTGAAAATCTGTGAGTTGCTGCAAAATATAGGTTACATCTTTTGCTAAGTTCGAAGCAGACAATTATTTGCCGAACGCTCAACATATTTTGCTTGAGCCAACGTATTACAGCATAAACGATCACAGCAATAAGATAAAGGAAATAGACTGCAGAACCGATAGATTTAAAATGTCATATTTTCCGCGTACAACAAGGGATCATAAAAGACCACCAACAATATACATATTTTAGCCTTAAATAATGCGTAAGAAAACTTCGGCCACAATTCGCAGGCAACAGGCAGGTAAAAATCATTTTAACGGCTGATACAGCACGGGGTAACTATAACTCACATATATGCGCTGTCCCATAATCGTGACAGTACGCAGTTAGTTTACTATTATTACTTGAAGAAAAAATACAATTATTTCATACAGCCATCACCATCCCACGGAGAAAGATTACAACCCTATAGTAGTAATTCTGCACGATAACAAAGCACTGACTGAATTGAGAGAAAATTGAAAGAAATGCAATATATAAAAACCTAACTTATACATTTCATAGGTACGTACATTGAGGTCTTAGAGCTTGCAAAAATAGACCGACAATATTTTCATCACACGAATATTCCTTCGTCAAAACTCCAAGCCCTCACCAGCAACTCGACTACGGCCAAATTTTAAATTCGAAACTCAACAACTGGCCCACTCGATTTTTAAAAGACTTCGTGCGCACCCCTCTCCTCACACAGAAGCTATTTCGTTTCGTTTACAAAAAAAAGAATGAGAAAAAAATCCAACACCCAGCAAGTCCAACCACGTATTTTAATTTAAGTAACCCCTCCCTCCCCCCCACAGCACGATCGCGAATGAGAACGAAACGAAATGGGGTTTTCGGAGGATTGACCGGCGAGTGAGAGAGAGAGAGGAGAAACAAGAGAGGAAGTGCGAAAGAGAGGAGCCGTAATCAGTATTTTGAGGCAGGAATTCCTTCCCGCGCATTCACCGCAACATCCACGATTTCGGGAAATCACTCCTTGAACATAATAGATGCGAAGGATGACCATTGGATTTCTCTTGTCAAAATCAAGGAGCATCTAGGTTTACCCAGAAGAGAATGCATTACGGAGACGTTTTCTTGGCATACATTGACTATATTTTTAAAATCCGTTATCTCATGCGTAATTCTATGAGGATTGATTAATATTTTGATACGAGAAGAATAAAGTTTTAATTCCACATACATTTATTGAACACACGTCCTGGGTTTCGACGTTGTATGTCATCAGACGTCACCAGATGATGTCGCATTACGTCGAAACTTGTGTGCTCAATAAATTTGTGTGGGATTAAAAAGTTATTCTTCTCATTTCAAAGGATATTTTCATTGGACTACCCCTCTGAAACAACATGTAAATGGCGTTCCATTTTTATACTGCAGAAAAGTGATTAGAGACCTCTAAACAAATTAAATTATTGTTTAAATCCTTACTTATGAACATGCACTTTTTTTTAAACCCGAGACTGGGCAACAACGCACGCTGCTGTTATATAGAGTCCGCTCTTAAAATGGAAACATTTGCGAAAAATATTTCACCTACCAAGCAGCTGAGATGCTTCGATGCAACTACATGCATGCAAAATCGGACAAAGTAACTATTTATTGATTTGACGGGAAACAATACGTAGCCCACAAAATTATTACCATGAAAATATTTTAAAAATTTTCTAAAATTTCCCGGAAAATCTGTGACATCAGAAAAACCGAGAGAATTCATGAAGAAATGGCAGAATTAGGTTTAAAGAGGTTCCATTGCGACTGTGAGAGTCAAAACAGAGACTAAATTTCAACTTTTTGGTTAATTGGTTTAAAAAATCCTGCTTCCCCTGATGACATGCGTTAGCTATAGAAAAACAAAATTCTGGTACAAATATGAAGATTATTCCACGAATGTATTTTTAAATGAACACTTTTCAATAGCCATGGAGAGACTACAACGCCATTTCTATGAAATTCCCACAAATTGTTTTAAATTATCGCAGAAAGTATCGTATTAATAAGGCGGTTAGATGCATTTGTTTTATTTTTTAGCAATTTCCCGAGAGTTTTCGTTTCTTATAAATAGTTTTTCGTGAAAATAGCAATTTTGAGAGACTAAAAAATACTATTTATCCCCGTGTTTCTCCCATTGTTACATTTGACATGTTTGACATTTTGACATTAACTCAAGTTCTATTAGCGAGACAAATCGCTTGGTAAGGGAATATTTGAATAACAATAAAGAATTTGTTCATATCAGATAAGAAGACGTTTTTCTGTATCCCGAATATGAATTTAATGAAATTTACCGCTTCTTTCGGCAGAACCACCTTTAATCAAGGATGTATCCTCGAAATTTCACAGAATTTTCCCGGCTTTCGCGTATTTTAAAGAGAGGAAGTCACCTTTTAGCAAAAGTATAATAAAAACCATGTGTAAATGACACTTTTTATCATAGCCAAAATAATTCGGAGCTTCTGACTCGCCATACTTCATTTCGCGTTAACCTAATACAGAAGAGTCAGCTCCCCTTAGCAGGACTGCTCGCACCCTCTAAACGTTCCCCGGTTGCTCCACCTGGTATGGCTTTGCAGCGAGAGGATCGGATTGGCATGGTAGCCACAGTACTGGCCTCCCAATCTGAGGGACCGGGTTACATTTCTGGCAGAGGCGGAGATTCTTCCGTGGAATTGTAATCCCCTCTCTCTGGTACTATGTAAAAAGTACTACTGGTGCATTACTCTGTCCGTCGGATGCCCGGACCTGTCGTTAAGCTTAGGCTAAGGTAGATGCCGGGTTTTTCTCTACCCTCCTTCCATTACTTCCATATTCCTTCCTTTCCAACCTACCTACCGGCCTTGATGGCACAAATGACAGCAATATTAAGTCGCCTTGCCAGATAATCAACCAACAAACCAACGTAATATATGAATCTAAAAAAATAAAAAACCTAACTAACATAAACATAATAATAATTGGCAGTCACAGTTACAATTCCAAGTAAAAACTTGGTAAGTTTCACAGAATGCTTATTTAGAACGAGAGGTTTCGTGAAATAGTCGAATTCAATCAGGCCGTTTACAAACAATAGGTAACAAAATTTTTCTTATGCTATTTGCCATAACGTTTCACAATGTGGACCCTGAAAATATTGAATAAAAATCATAATCATTGACGATCTATGAAATACATGAAATGAATGATTTCGGAAATGTATAAAAGCTGTCTGTTAATACGATTTCCCGACCCAGACTTCTGAGAGTTCATAAAACTCGGGAATTTGGAATCCCTAGAGGTAATAATGTACAGGGTGCGAAGATGGAAAGAGCGAAAGAGAGAGATGGCATGGGACGGGGTACCGAAAAGAGAAAGCGGAGACGGCTGGCGCCAGGAGTGATGGCCGGGAAAGTGTTTATTTCGGCAAACGGGGCCCGGATATATGGAACAGATATTCTGGGTGCGGGCGAAAATTTTTAAAAGCGAGAGAATATAAAAGCCTTCCTGTGGCCATACCTCTCGGGGGTGGGTGAAAATAATAAAAAGGGAACGAATGACGTTCGCTAAAAAAAAAGACCTCGCATTGGTACGACCGCAACGCACGCGATCCCGGGGATGAATTTTGAACTTCATTTTCCTTTCGTCAGAAATTACAATCCTCACGCGCCACTTTCTCGAAATGTTCCTTTCACCGCCGAGGGAAATTAATGAACTGCCCCAGGCGATGATTGAGCGATATCCTTTCTTCGAAGGAATCATAATCGATGTAACCAATTAAGCTCTTATTGCTCGAGCCCACGATACCGTTTGAAACTTTTCAACGCTCGCATCCTCGGTGTGGGGGGTTATTCGTCAGAGGTTGCCGAACTATGAGCGCATTTACCAACAAACTACCAAAGTTCAGCGCACTCATTCATTAGGAAGCTAAATATAACTGCGCTTAAAAAAATGAGCAACTTCAACTGTGATAAGATTTATTACGGCCTGTTTCGCTTTTTACAGTACGTATCTTCAGAGTAAAAAGCGAAACCGGTCGTAATAAACCCTATCACAGTGGAAGTTGCTAAATTATTTAAGTGTAGTTATGTTCCGTTTCCACTCAATCACGCCTGAAACCTCAGATTAATCTAAATATAATTAAATTGTTACGCGGCAATTACTAAGGAAAACACAGGCTTATAAACCCCAAATTTGCATTCATGTAATCAGAATTAAACCTATCCGAAAGAAAATTATACGATTAACTACTGGGTGCTATTGTAACCAACTAGTTCGATTTTCGGCCTCCATGTTACACCTTAAATTTAAAAGCCCCATGTTGGTCACCAAAAATGTAACTTCCAAACTTAACTAACGTAAACGTAATACGTAACATAACTTGTGAAAAATTCTAAATGCCCCACATTGTTCGCCAATGATGCTTCTAATGACGATTAGATAATACAACGTGGCCTATCACTTTGGCTTGTTCCCAACAATTTTACCCTGGTAACTCCCTACCCGGCCGCCTAATGGGATATAACACAGGCTATTCATACATGACACAATTTTAAACAAACAAAATTTATTCTACTCACTAAGTGCAAGTGAAGAGTCAAACCGTTAATAAGACTTTTCCCTTTTTTATATTTACGCACACAGAGACAACAAGCTATTCAATTATCTATCCTTTGTTTAAAATGAATGAATATTACAATTATCCAAAATTAACCAGAAATGGAATCGATAAACATCTAATTGTGTGAATCTAATGATTCTAAGCCAAACTCCCATGCACTAATGCGTATAAAAATGCCTGAATGATGATCTGTATTGGTGGGTTTTTGATGATGGCGGGTCCACTGAGGAGGTCTGGCGCCGATAACTAGATCACCACCCTAGCTGCTGGGTAGTTAGGTCCCAGCATTTCTCCCCTCTCTAGGTCACTATGTTGAGGCAGTATCCCCCTGCTTCACGGTCACGGTACGCAGTGAGTTTACAACCGGACGCTAGTCGGGCAGGGCCGGACAGGGTCAGGGTTAGCCTTCTATTGGGACTAGACATTTCCGGGTAGAACCTCTATGTTCACCCTTCCGCTATTTATACCCACCCTTAACAATATCTTCCCCTTCTAGATCTGCGTCTGTCTTGAATCTCTCCCCTTGGGTTTTTCCTGACGTTTTTGTCGCAAGCACGAAGGTCAAATTTGTGGTAGGCGTTGCGGAACATGCATATTGTATTGTCAAGAGGGATTACTCCTGACACCTGCGTGGTCCCTCGAGCGACTCCCAACTGTCTTATCCCCAGCTTTGGGGACGACCTCGCGGTGTGCTTTCAGAATATTGTTCACAGAATATTATTCAAAGTTCGCCTTCCAAGCTCGCGTCTCCGCCCGCACAAAGGTAATCGTCGCGCGGTCTCCCAACTCGGCCTTGGGGAGCGACCTTCATCAAGAAATAACCTTGATAAGTTACACCATGAATCACGAGTTTCGGGTTCGAGTGCCGGCAATTTATCTCCAGCAATCCATAACAGTTTTCATGTTCAACCAAGGATGAAACAGAAATCTTTCAAATATCGTGAAGACAACAATAGAAGTTGGGGAATATTAAGGGTAGAATAGCTCAAGCCAATAAGGAGATTATATGTAAAAAATATGAATAATAACTTCAAAATATCAAAGAAGATAGGTTTGAAAACTTGAATTCCGTGAATGCATTTGTTAGCAGTGATTAAAAACATTTGTATGCAAAGGAATACATCAGATAACAAACAGTGATGATAGAAAAGGCAGATTAGAGAGACAGCTGTCAACAACCTATAGTAATATTTAGAAGATTCCTCTTCATGACCTCTTATTATTTCATTATTTCATTTCTTTCAGGAGATATAGGTCAATTAACTTTTAAATTATTTTATAATCTCTTTGCCTACGTCGGCAAATAGAAATAAAATAATTTAAACATTAATGGGTCTACATCTCCTGTAAGATCAATTGTTGACGAGTTTACTTTATGGAAATTCATATTATTTCCTCTTGAAAATGACGTGAAAACGTCGAAACCAGTTGAGGTCGCATTAAAAGTAGAGTGGAAAATGAAAAGTGTTATCTTTTATCTATATCTCCTGAAAAAAAAATAATTACATAATTATATTATGTAACGGGGAAGAATAGAAGACTATATTCCACACAATTTCGGCTCAGGGACTAGTGAATGATTAAATCATGTTTTTTTATACTTCAATATAATTAGAGGCATAACAGCATATGAAAAATGCGTCTAACAAACCAAAATTAAATGAAAAGGCGGAATAGCGATTTTTAACAGTAAATTAAGCGAGAATAACACAGGTACCTAAGAGACAATTAACTGATGAAATTACAGAAATGAGGGTATTAACAGGAGCAGAAAGAGAACCGAAAGTCGTCCAAGTGTTTGCTCCAGGAGATAACTTCAAAGAGATTTGACGCTTCAAATCGAATACTCAAAATTGAAGCGTCAAGAAGCTATAGATCCTGCTCTAAATTTACGGAAGTAAAATGCACGGATTTCTTTTGGACAGGATTCCATTAGAAGCCACGTCAGAAAAAGATTGGCACAAGGATTCTATTTGAATTCACGCTTTGTATTCCAAAGTAGATAATTAAATACTTGGTAGTCCTAGGTACTAAGATAGAAAACCTTGATCTGATTCCAGGAATTATAAAGTCAAGCAGCGCAGTGAAAGAAATTTTGAAAGACAATCGATAGTCATTTCAATTTCAAATTTCATCAATGTAAAATAAAATCAATACATACACAAATTGTTCACAGTGCTAAGTATTTTTCTCCCCCACCAGCTTCGAAATCATTAAAAATGCTATTTTTTTCCCAATTCCGCTAAATATGGATGTGCCATTAATATATTGACGAATAAATAACAGACTTCGTATAGATAAGACATGTTTAGATAAACAATATGAATGGCTATATTAAAATATTCACCGTCAGATATGAAATACCTACTAGGATCACATCCTCGATAAAGAATTACAAAAATTAAAAAATGAAAGAAAATAGTCACACTTTGCGCAGGTAAATAGAAGAAGTTACTTAAAACCGTACATGAAAATAAAGAGTTTCGCCAGAGTCAAAGAATGAAATTATTCTTCTTACTAAACATGAAATGAATACTACAAGTAAATAAAAGTGATTTACTTGGGCATCTTCTGCTAAAATATTACCCACAGCCAAATCAATACGATTAAGGATGCTGGATATCTCCTCTAAAAACACTTCGCTTCAAGTTCTTCTTCCGAACACAAATGCGGGCATACTGTAAACGATTTTCAGTTTTCCAGAAAACATTTATGGTACCTCACAGCGTTTAGCGCGGAATTGGTTGCTTGCTAACACTTGGTAATACTCATCAAATTTCGTCGCTTGTTGTATCAGCTTAAAATCCGACAGGATAAATTTACAACATGCAACGTTCCACCTTTGGCTATTTTTAAGTAATTAATTATCAAAAATCCGCATTGGTAATTGACGCTGATGACGGGTTAAGCATGAATAATATTTTTCGTAGACAGAAACGTTTATATTTTATCTCTAATCTTTTTTCACTTCTTTCACATTGCCCACTCGAAAAGGTTATCAGCTGCACATGATCCAGACAAATATACTCCAATATCAAACTTAAAAAAGATAAAATCACTGGAGAATGTTATCATTTCTCAATATGATGGAACGTATGGTTAAAAAAAATGTTAACATCAGTGCACTTAGATGTCCGTTCCCTTTCTGCCAAATTAAATGTTCTCTGTCTCCTTCTCTTATGAGCATCACGAAGAAGAGCAGAATCGGCTTAGAGAAAATATCATTCCCCTTTTCCAGAAAATCTTTAAATCGGCTCTCCTGGAGAGTGGCGGAGTGAGGGAGGACGAGGCACGGCTGTTGACTGAGACGCCACTGACCCTTTGACGGCTCGGAGAGCAAAATGGATCACTTGGATTCCCCCGAAAGAGAAGAAAGAGAAATCATAACATCCCAATCCTCAACAGCACTCTTCATCCCGCCAAATAAAACGATACTTCATCCAAGTCTGTCTTCGAAGCCTGTCGACGACGCTTTACGGATTTAGAATTGCGACGGATCCTCTACAGTCCAATTCACATTACACGTAAGAACATACAAGAACGTAAACTTCGCTGGTTCCACTTATGCAGGTTTTCTAGATAGCATTCTAAACGCGTTTTAAGCACACATCTTATCGTAGAAGATAAGGCCGGTCCACACACAGCGTAATAACATAAGTTAAGAACGCAAGTTGAGCACTGGCTTCCCATACCGGGCTTGGGTTTGAATCCCATCATTGGTGGAAAATTCACAGCAAAAATCCAATCTCTGTTGGGAGTAGCAAATGGATAACGAACTCAACGATAACGAGAACGGACTGACTTACAATATGGACCACTTAGCTTCTTTCAATAAGAGTAATCAAATCGATTAACCAACCCACTATAGTAACTCAAATATAGACCGTTCACTACGATATGTATTAATAAAAATAAATCATTGAAGATGGATTCACTTCACATGGTTCGCAAGCCACTAAATCCGCCTATTAAAATGGATCGGAATACTGAAAAATTCCAAAATGAGAGCCGATTTATGGTGTAGCATGGCTTGCGAGATGGTTCGTTTTTACGTCGTGAATGTAATTCTGGACGTACAATTAACAGGCATGATCAAACAATCTAGTTCTTTGCGTCAAGTTTATGCCTGTGCACGCCTGTGGCTATGCGTGAAGTTTATGCACTGATTCATACACCTTGTCGTGATATTGTGGTGAATCATTTTCCTATAAAAGGAGTAACAGAAATCGTTCTGGATTACACAGTTCAGTTACTAAATGCTCAATCACGTAATAGTTGAAGTTAAACATAGAACATCATCGAATAGTACATGAAATAGTGCTCCATATTGGGGCCATACTTGGACATGCCACTGGTGAACTCGATGATAAAGAGATGCATTTGTGTCAGTTGGTTGCATAGAAAGGCCGACAGAAAACTAAAGCCGCGTCCGAATTCGTAGGAATTCAAGGAATCAAGGATAGGCGGTAAGGCGAGGTGTCAAAGTGTCTTCTCCTCTGGGATGTACTAGTTTGGACGTCATCGCACATAAGTAGTGCTGCCATCAAAGAGGCAAAGATGTCAAAGAGAAAATATAGAAGACTACAAAGCAACTGGATTAGAATTTATGCAGCATCCCGCAAAATCCTAATTCACCGTTTTATTTAGCTGACTTAGCCGTACTAAGTTTTAAATGTGCCAAAAGTTGTTTTGCCTAAAATCACTTATGGATTAAGTTTACTCATTCCTCATAACAGTGTGTCGCAAACATTTCGGAATATAATTTCTTGAATTATTATTTCTCAAGGTTTTATTAGTGTTGTCTTTTTCTTACGGGGTTAGCTTGTTAATGGGAATCAGCCTTTCATTCGTTGTAGAATAATCTTTTCAACCTTAAAATCTGTTGTAATATATCGTAGTCCTAGCCATATTGAATATTTCGACTTTAAATGTTTTAAAGGAATATTTTAAAAGCAACCACGTGCATGCAGTGAGTCCTATTTTTAGATTCTGAATTGTTCGGGTTGAGAGGTAGCAACAATTACGCTGCGGCGACCACGACCTGAGCGCGTGATCAAACTGAAACCAAACAATAGCCGATAGCAGCAAAACACTATAGTTTAAAGTTCTGAACACCTGCACACGAAAGGAAACGAGGGGAAATTGCTTCGAAAACATTCTAATAGAAGGAGGGAGAAAATTGGTATATGTACAGGCGAGTTACTCGGCGTCTGTTTTGCCTTAGGTTTAGTTCTTCTTAATTTAGTGTGCACCATTTAGCACCCGCTCACTAGTAGACTTTCATCCTCTTCTCCTTCACTAACACTGTAAAGGTTAAACTGGTCCCTTCACACAGTATCGCCATTTCCCCCTGCGTGCAAATTGCACAAACATTAACGCTGAAGAGGTGGACTCTAGTCGCACCGTTGCAGCGCTCCAGTACTTTGGGCCGAGGGCCCTGCCATTGCCCGCGGTCTGGTCTGGTCAGGAAAAATGTGTTGTCCTGGTTCCCGTTAGAGACCCCCAAAAAAAATATAAGTATTAAAAAAAAATAAAGTTATAAAATTTATTTCGAAAAAGTCAAAATATGTTATTGTGTTTCGATTCTGTTAATGTCCAGGCGCCCGTTTTGCCTTAGGTTTAGTTGTTGTAAATTTAGTGTGCACCAAATAGCACCCGCTCACTAGTAGCCTTTCATCATCATCTCCTTCACTAACACTGTAAATGTAACACTGGTCCCTTCACTCTGTATCGCCATTTTCCCCTTGTGCAATTGCACAGTCACTAACGCCGAAGAGGTGGACTACAGCCGCACCGTTACAGCGCTCCACTACTTTGGGCCGAGGGCCCTGCCATTGTACTGTGTTGTTGTGTTGTTATACGGGGCTGGCAATTGAACCAATCAACGAAGATAAAGGTCGAATCCACGCCACTCGCTGCAGTGAAATTACGTCATAGAGACCATAGGAAACTGAAGAAGTATTTCTAAAGTAGTGGTTTCCGGTACGAGGGAAGCATTAGCTGTACTGTAAAAGGAAGTAAGCCGAGGTCAGCTGAAAACTACCCGAGTCATAACCAGGGAGCAGTCCACCTTGCGGCCGAGTACCAGTAGCGAGACAGCAGTAGACGACAACTGTGGGGTTACCTTAGCCAGACGAGGGATCAGCGCATAGCATGTGTCTCAATACGACATCCATTAAAGAAGTCACTATACATGTAAGTATGTAATCATAATTAATTGGTAAAGGGTATTTATTTGAGCAATAGAATACATTTGTGTGCAACAAGTGAAGTGAATCTCTAGCCGTGAAGGAAAACAAAAATTCCCTAGGGGAATTATCACAGTGGCTCGTAGGGCGATGAAACCAATGCGATACACTTGAAAAGGGTAAAAAATACACCTAATATTGTGATTCATGTATAATTTGTTTTTATTGAGTGACGTGTTGTATTTTATATAAGTTAGTACGGGCAAATATTTAACCTTCAATGTGGAGAGAAATACAAAAGTGAATAAAGATAGTTCATAATTTGAAAAGAAGTAGAAAGCGTTCTTATTGATATAATAGATAAGTAATCAGAATTTATCGTATGTTAACATCTGATATGTCTCACAAAAGTGAGGGCATCACCGTTTCTTTTTAAATGTTACATTTGGCGACCAACGTGTAGGGCTCGATTAAGTCACGATTAGGTCATAAAGGAGACCGATTTAGACCGCAATAACCCACAGTTACCCGGAGGAGTGTACTCGTGTCGAAGAGAGCTAAGTAAATAGTGGTTGTTTCCCTTTATTTATGCTGTTGGTTTTCGCTCTGAAGGTACGTAGGTACACTACTACGTGAAATTTCAAGAGGTAAACTTGATACTCGTATTATAAAAATATACGAAATAATAATGCCGATGATTTAAAAAAATCACTTTACAGACGTCCATTCGGGGTTGATTTTTTTAGACGGGGCTATCTTCTTATTCCTACATATAATAAATTTAACCAACAATTAAGCAACCCCTTTAATATAGAGCAACATAAGAAACATATAGCGTAAGTATAATCACGGATATTCGAGAATTTGTTAACTTACTGAGAAAATAACACATTACGCCCACTCTATGATCTGTTTTAAATTCTCCTTTTCAAATAAAGTGGTATAGGTAACAATTGCAAAGCGTGCTGCGAGTACCCCGGATGTATTCCCCGAGTTCAAAATTCCAAAATGGCGACCCGAGGGCGGGTGGAAGTGTGCACCCCAAGAACCCTATATATATATATAGGGTTCTTGGTGCACCCAATGCGGATATCCTTCAAGATGGCCGCCGTCCTCGGAAGGACGCATATGCGCACATGGAAGGATCCTAGCGTTGAATTCGGACGCGGCTTAAGGTTAATTGCGCCATTGAGAATATATTATTTTGGGATTGTAAGAAGGGTGGAGGGAAACCTAGCGTCGGAAATGTCTCACTCTGAACAAAAGGTGCCAAGAAGACCGGAAGAAATAAATCTCATCCGACGCACGGAGAACTACACTTGGGAGTGCTTTCCACATAACACCCACACATGGACCGAGTTACCACAGAAGATAACATCTCTGCCACTGCCGAGATTCGAGCCTGGTTCCAAGGGATGGGAGGTACTTTACCATCACACAAACCCAATCCCGAAAAGTACTCCCACTATTTGTTTAGAAGACAAGAGGCGATTTCAGCTTGAACTTATGCTACGTTAGTGATGTTCTTTTGTTCGATGTGAAGTGGTCTCACACCGAGAAACGGGAAAAGAAATCGCTCTGAGTGACAAGAGAGGAAGCAAGAGGGGATGGGCTAGGACTTCGTCAGCGCGGAGATAGGAGCGGATGAAAATGGCTCAGGAGGGACCGTGACAATGGAGAGATGGAGAAATATATGTGGAGACGTATCCGGCAAAAGTGAGATTGGAGACCAGGGAAAGGCAGCGGGGAGATGGAACGAGGCAGATTAAAAGGAAAGGATGGGAAATCGACAAAGCTTCCGTGGAGATATGGAGCCGAAAGGTGAGTGCTCTCTGTAAGGGAAACAGAAGGTGGAGAGAAAGAGAGGGGTGATCGACATAGTGGAGTGATATTCAGACCATTCTTATCCCTGAATCCAAAAGGGGTAGATGGAAAAGGAGTTATGAGATAATTCACCAGAAACTACATCAGTGGAAGGGAGCAAGCAGCAAATTGAGTCTATCCTCATCCCAAATTATAGTGGCAATGAAAGAGTGAGGCATGAGATATTCTAAGACAATTTTCATTGGTAATTCGAGCTTTTACCTGGACCCAGACACCAAATGCACACGTAAGGAGCATAAGGGAAGGGAAAATCCCTCGAGTAAGACCGAAAGATATATACATTAAGCAGCGAAAATGGGACATGAAACAAAAGAGCTAACAGGGTATAAAGGAATAAGCAGGGGACATGGAAGAGTGTGGAGCCGCTGTCCATCAAATTACTTATGATGATGAGATAATTGAATTAAAGCCATGACGGAAGGGAAGGGACGGGTGCGGATCACTGTGGACCAATGGGCGTAGTGATCCGCACCGGCTGGTTAGACAATGGTATTAGGGTCCTCGATTCAGGTCGCAGAGTTGCAATGTCGACTGGGCTTCTTATACGACCTCTATCGTCCTTCTCTTCCCCACCGAAGTAAAAGGAAACCGTGCTGAGAACGCGCGAGTACGAGACTGCCCGGAGCGCAAGAAGGTGAGGGAAGACTGCGAAGACGTTAGTGGCTCGGGAGAGGAAAAGGTAGTCTTCAACTAGTCTTCTTAAGCGGAACAATCTTCTTCTTACACTCATCCCGAAATCACTCACACGTACACCTTATGAAGCGCAAAACAGAAAGTACAAAGATGCATTAAGGTCCGGTGCAATTCATCTTCAGTGGCCGTCATGAGACGGAGCATTAAATCAGCATACAGCAAAAGTAAATTATATGAGCAAATTGTCTCCCATAATACAGCATAAGTTAGTTGTATGAGCAAATTTTCTCCCATTATACAGCATAAGTTAATTGTATGAGTGAATTCTCTCCCAAGTTCAGGGAAAGGCATGATGAGCATGGGTGGTGACAGAAAACTCATCGTGGTTAGAGATTATAATCGAGAAAAATAAATAAATGTTAAGGGTACAAGTTTTAAAGATCAAACTAGACCGCGAGACGATCAGTTGCAGGTAAAAGGAGGGTAATTTGCGCTAATACGGATTGTTTAAATCCCTGGACTTAACGAAGACTATTATCTAAAACACATGATGCATACCTGGTAGATAGGAACGCGATATGTGACAAGGAGGCATATGAAAAGTTTAATAACAGCTTAATCGTTATTTTTAGAGTTGTTTAAATTCTGAATGCACTTTACTAACATTTATGTAAACGGAAGTACTAACGAAACGTGTAGGTATTGGTGTTTTCAGCACATTCAGTTCAATAGGAGCTTTCTCCAGCTCCTTATTGAGTGAGTCACGACAGATAATTACACATTGAGGATGCAATTGACGTCGATACGAATCGCAAAATACTGAATTCATCGAGGATTATTGATGATTGTTTGTTTCAACTTTCAGATATCTGTTTCACAAAGAGACAACGCCTGCAATACAGCCCAACTATCAACCATGACAGGCTGAATTTTCTCGCTATGATGTCAAGTTTTATGCTGTTTCGGAAGAACGGTACCCAAAAGAGAAGTAGCACAGTTCTGAAATGTTGAATAGACAGAAATCCAGGTGCGATTGCAACCACGATAATTTTACTCGCAAAAGGGATTTCGACGAAAGATGAACCATAACTTGAATATTCTCTTGTGACTTCATTAGGGAAAGGAGTGGAAATTTTTAATCGGGGCCACGACTATATTTCAGCAAATTCATTTATCACTTGAAAAATAGACGCACACTATGGTGGGTGCACCGTGGAAAATGTACAAACTAACTTTGATTCAGCAAAGGAGTTTCCCGTGGTATAATTGAAATATTGCACGGCAATGCGTAGAAAAACTTTGGCCCAACCACGCTAAAGATCATGATTACAGTAATGTAGCTAAAAAGGCAGCAAGATTATATGAAACGCGACCACTACCTTCTTGATTAAGAGAAGAAATCCAATCGATCCTTTAATTACTTTTTAACCGCTTCCATTCCCTGGAGATGGAAGTTTAAATTGGAAAAACCCGGCGGATGGCGAGACGGGTGGGTGGACGGGTGGTTTAACCCAATCCGTCAAACACAAAAACACTCACTCGTCTTCACCTCCTCTTATCGATGTTCCAACCATTGGAGGGTGCTTGCCATTCCTCGGCTGAACACGGACGGAGGCTTCGAGGCGCGAGCGTGGATTGGACGGCCGAGAATTCGACGCGAAAGCCCCTCCGACCATCCGAATCCCACTCTGGAAGGATTCTTCCACCAGGGCAAATGAACGTCGCCCTTCGGACGGGAAGTGATGAAAGGGAGCGGTTGGGAGAGTGGCGAAGGTGATCGAAATGGGTGAAGGCGTGGGGGCGACGAGAGTGATGGGCGAACGAATGGACAGTGGACACAACGCACCCGGCATAAGGATTTTCTAAGGGTAGAGCCAGGGAGGCATGAAAATATATATATAGAAGATTTATGGCCTAGTCCGTCATCCTCCAGCCGTGTGTAAAGGCCATTCATCTAGAGTAGACCCTTTGTTTCCTTGATCATTACTAGTATTCTAGCAAATACAGGAGATCTATTAAGGAACTTTTCCCCAGAACTACCACTTTGAACTTATACTTATTCGTTGATACTTGAGATGGGGTGTGACAGGTATTTTTCGTCACAGCTCCTAACCAGTCATAGAGACTAAAAACCTGTGATTTTTTCACGGTTTTGATTCTGGATTCGACCAATACATACTCGGAAAATGACCGCTCCGAAACAAGCATGAAATCGACACAGTTCCGGAAAGAGAATAATCACGAGAATGACAAGCTACAAGGGTTTTTAGAAGCACACGGGTTTGGAACGGTGGGAGCGACAAAACACCGGAACGAACCGGAGCACAGTGGTCGGAAATCGGAAAAAGCTGGCCAAAAGTCCAAAATGACGTTTTTTGAGATATGAACTTGAAACTTCGCAAGAAAACTCAAAATCGATTCATGTATCTGGAATAGCACTTTATTTGGCTTAATTCTAACCCGTTTCTGAGATACAGAGGCAAATTTCCAGAAAAATGCCCGTCTTCAGTTTTCTCCGAAAAACTTCCGACTTAAGTTGATGGTGAAGTTTAAGGAGGATTTTTATGGAATAAAAAATGATATTATCTGTTAGCATGGTATTTTTGCTTTACAATTCCGTAGTTTTAAAGAATAGCTTCGATACAATCTTGCTGTGTCGTTACAAAATGCCTAGTATTTTAACCTCGTGGGGAGGCAATTCCCATTGAATGATGGAAGAAGCCTGCGTATAAGTTCGAAAAATAGATTGTACATAGATAGAACCAGAGGTCAGCCGATTACTACTCCTAACTCGTTCACAAGGACGAATGCGTGGTAGATGCATCAAATACATGAGTAATGTAAGGAAAATATTTTAAAACACGTAACGAAGTATTAAGAAAAAAATAACGGACGATTTAGTTAAAGTATTCGAGGATTAACAAAAGAAAAAACACATAGCATATCTGAAATAAAGGAAAGATGAAAAAAACAAAAAAACACCACTGACGGTTACCAGGCAATGAAGGCAAAAGTGATTACATTCTCCACAAACTAACTCAAATCACATTCACAAAGTCTGGGCACTCACGAGAACTCAACTTTCCTTCACCACAGCCAGACTAGAACTGAGTGTAGGATGCATATCTTAAAAAAATAGGGTAAGTTTTCCTGTAAATTCCCGGTTAAGACCGTTAAACGATCTGTGATGTCATAAATTGACCATTTTCGCACTAGAATGCTGGGGGTTCAGGATGGGGGAGGAGGTAGGGTATAAGTATCCCAGATGTTGTCATTCTGGAAGTTTTTTCTGTATGGGTTCCAGGAACACTACTCACTTTTTCAAGGTTCGAACGCTTTGAATATAAGGCTTGGTTCCCGAACGTATCCAAAGAAAACTAACTCAACTTCGATTACGCGTGCACTTACCTGGACTGAAAATCCTCCCATGTCTTCATTATAGACTCCTTGGGGATCGGTGCCTACAAGCACAGCTTAAAATACTGTGAATGGTGAGCTTTAAAATCCATACCACTTCAATAACCTTACCGCATCGCGGCAAATCCAGCTCCCGGCGCGCGGAGCCGAACCTCGACGCGAGATCGAAAAATTAAATTTATTTCCGGCGTCGCAAACTTTTTTCAAAGTTAACTGCATATAAACCTTAAGAAGTCTTCAAATAATGCTCTGATGTAGGTCACTTCGCGTGACTTTGCCAAAAACCCATTTGAATCTCCTACATAATGTAACATTTTGTCTAAAAACAGCGTCCGCCATTTTGTAACGACACAGCAACATTGTATCGAAGCTATTCTTTAAAACTACGGAATTGTAAACCAAAAATACCATGCTAACAGATAATATCATTTCTTATTCCATAAAAATCCTCCTTAAACTTCACCATCAACATAAGTCGGAAGTTTTTCCGAGAAAACTGAAGACGGGCATTTTTCTGGAAATTTGCTCATGTTTGAGCCTCTGTATCTCAGAAACGGGTAAGAACTAAGCCAAATAAAGTGCTATTCCAGATACATGAATCGATTTTGAGTTTTCATGCGAAGTTTCAAGTTCATATCTCAAAAAACGTCATTTTGGACTATTGGCCAGCTTTTTCCGAGTTCCGACCACTGTGCGGAGGAACAAAGAACGGTCTTTTCCCGGAGCTGTAATTTCGCGGGTCCCATCACGGCACTGAGCTACGACGGAAAGGTCACTGCGACAAAACCACACATCGTGAAATCACACCCCATCTCTAGTATATATCTACTTACAGTGTTACTCTCTCACACGGGTGCAATCTTCAATCATAGCCTTCATTCATAATAATGAAAAACTCGGTTTAATATTTTCACGAAGTATGGCAAATGATATTGAGGAACGATCTAAGTTTACTCTCCAATCTCAACAATGGAGTATATCCTGAGTAGAATAAAACTGTCCTTAGCCTTTCATGAGAGAGTCCGTGAAACCCTAGTCCCAGTTTCCGAATTGATTTTAAATTAGAAATTTCTTTAGCTTAGGCCGCAGGCTTTCATGGAAATACAACGCAGCTCATTCTTAACCTACTTCCTCAAAATCCCATTCACGAGTCTCGCATACAACTCGAACAAAGAGGCCCTCAGAAATTTCATCAATGCCTTACATAGCTGGTATAAGGATCACTCCCGACGCAGATGGGGAGACGAGGTCAAATCTTTTTCGCAGGCATACTGACTTATGACTAATGAGAAGTTGGGTCACATCATCGATACTCATTTTTCTCAGATTTCAATCACTTCTGTTGAAGTTATTTACTTTTCAGAAGCTCAATAAATTTGCATAAAAATTTGGATCGAGACAAAGCTGGCAGACATTTATAAGAGAAATCGAAATGGTAGAGAAACATAGATCTCATTTTATGTTGATTGAAGACGGCCGCAGAAGGTTTATAAAACACTTTTCAAGACGTTTTTGAAAAAAACTGTATCAAATAAAACATAAGTTTGACGAGTCTGCAACTACGATTCTGAAGTATCATAATAAGACGAAGAGCGAAACAGGAAATGCTATTATTTAAGGAGTGTAATCGAGTTTTCATCATGATAATAAACCAGTTTCAATCATTCTTCAGGCGAAGAAATGTTTAACATACTTGGATCCAAGAAAAAAAAAGAGAACGCAGATTACAGGCTTTCGATATGTAGATTTTTTAGAAGAATAAAAAGGATAAGCTGTGTGGAGAAGAAGACGAACGAGGAGGAGTTGAATATGATAGAGAAGGAAACAAGGTCAAAGACGAATTTCGTAGGAGGCAGAAGACATGGTTGGAGGGTTTAAGTAATGGTAACGCTCTTTTGACGAGTGTAATGGAGGGAAGAATGCTGTGTAATAGGGGAAGAAACAGAAAGAAGGCTTGGGACTCCGTAAGGGGAGTGGGAGGTATGAAGAATATACGATAGTGATAATGTTTGACATATTGATTGATTTGTGAAAAATTTGCATGGAATGAGTCATGGAATGTAATGGTTGGGATCTATAAAGGAACTATCTCTGAAACCAACAATATTCCTTAGTAGAGAATCTTGAATTAATGAATGGAATAAAATGCTTAAATGGCATAAGCTCAGCCTTCATCTTGGGTATAATGGTGTAATTCAGTTACCAATATTCACATGGCAGGAGTACAACTATCGTGTCATATATTTGCAAATTCTCAAAATCCGCTAGATGAAGCGAGCTGGTAGAATGACAGCAACACCCAACGGGCAGAGAAAAACGACTTCTCAGTCCGTTCTCTGGCTCCATAGGAGGTATTCCGATTTCCTTTCCACTCAGACAACCTCAGAACCCAAAGGTTTCAGTCCAATATCAGTCGAGGGATGAAAGGAACTCAATGGTAGAGGAAATCGGTTCGCAAAGGATAAAGTACGAATAACCTCAAAGATCTATTTCCAAAAATCGAGAGTAGGTGGCTACTACTGAAAGATTATACCATTTATAGAAGCAGATACTGAAAATATTGAATAAAATACAGAATTCATACAAGTTCAACTGGAAAACACGATAATAAAAAGCCTGGAAAAATAATCACTAATTATCCTACCTAAGACATGAGCTTAATTTTTAATTTTATTTTAATTCCACTCACAATTATTTTTTATGTAGTACTGTTGAATAAACAAAACCTACTTATTGAGACATTGTAACTGCTCCTTTTATAAGAGCAAGGGACTTATAGGCATTAATAGGCAAACTAACCATGAAAGGTAAAATGTTTGTTGGATTCGGAACGGACGCTCAGGGAAAATAGAACAAAATGATATAAGGAAGGTAAGAGTCAAGAGCGGATATTAATGAGAACCTAAACGCAATACCTAAGCTGAGGAACAAATCAAATCGAAAAAAAAATGAAAAAGAAAGTACATACTACACCCAGTACCCCTTGCCCATACATATTTCAAATGTACATTCAATACCAAGGGGACTAGGCAGTACTCGGCGAGACAGGCGATGAGAGTAGGCATGCAGTGAGCACCCTCATCTCCTTTCCCACATCTCATAAGTATCCCATCCATTGCATAACTATGCGACACGCCATAAACTACGCGCTGCATGCATGCATCATACTTCTGTGATTACGAAACACTACCACGACCTATCTTACGGATTCCTTCCTCCCATTTCAACCTGCACAGAAATATTTTTCCACGGCACTGCATCTGCACCGGTGAGATATACATGACCTCCCGTAATGACTAGCTCTGCGGATAGACGACGGCAGAGAGAAAAAAAAACAAGAAACGAGATAAAAAAAACCACAAGGGAAACGAAGGCAGGGCGAGGATCACTCCACCGCCACAGAAAATGACACGGCAGGGGAGCATTGGAGATGTAGGAACAAGAGAGCGGGACGGAAAAGACGAGGAAACGAGGGAGTTGAAACCGCAGCAGGCGGGGAGGATCCTCCTCATGCCGCCTCGGAGTGTCCTCCTCCTTGGGCGAGAGAGAACCGTGCGTTTCCCTTGACGGGAGTACGCCGAGCGGGAGGCAGAATGGGCTCGCTGGGGCGAAATGGGGGGATTCCAGCTCTTTAAGGCCGCGAACGAGCTGCACAGCCACGGCGGCTGCCCGTCCATGCGAATTATTCCGGCCGCATCGCGGGCTGTTGAGGGGAAAGGTTGAAGACGATGTTCTCAAAGGGAGTGGGCAGAAGAGGAAAGGCTTTGAAAAGGACGGAATGAAGGGATGAATCCTCTTCCCACTACTGCTGCTTACACCACCCTCTTTGCCCGCCATCCCCCCCCCCCAACCGCTTCCGACTAGTCCTCCCATTTTCGGACCTTTCTCCCGACTCGAAAACCTCCTCTGAGAAGTTGCGGATGATTGTATGTGAGACGTTGATTTCAGAAGTGCGCTCCGCAGTCGGCCTTAGCGGCACGGAGTGTGCTTTCCGAATGAATCCTCTCGATGCCGAGTGAATAACCTAGTATCTTTTTTCTCTCTCTCTCCCTTAACGAGAAATACCCTCCTCCCCACTCTTGCGCAAGTTAGCATTTCTTCCGATCTTGGGAGACTGCGGTAAGCGTTCACCCGCAGTATGCGATGGCCTTGCAGACGACGAGACGAAAAAAAGGAAAGAGATTTAGAAAAGCTCTCCTCTCAAATTAGAGTTCTCAAATGCAAGCGTATGAAGAGGCGTTTAGGCTTTTCCTCTAGTGACAAATGCACTTTAAATTGAGTAAACGGAGAGTTGGAAAAGAGAAAAAAGTACAAGATTTTATGTCACGCAATTTTTGCAGTAGGTACTTATATATTTTTGGACATAAAATTTGTCCTGGTTGTATTTTCCAAACTGTTTTTTTTTCTGGAGATACATTTGAAGACGAGCTCTCATTTTCATAGTATTTTCATTTCAATGTCACAAAATATCAGAATTTTACACGCGCAACACAATGTTTAATTAACTGTAATTCGTGTGTTATAAATTTTTTTTACTCCAAGATTTTACTACAACATAAATTAACAATTATAAGGGACCATTGAGTATCTCAAAATAAATTTGGAGAGGTAATTCCACGGACACGATAGGGCAGGATATCTTCGTATAAGGATAACTTATTCTACGAGAATTCCATGAGGAGTTTCTTCAGCTTAATGTTAGCTGCGGCACTTAAAGGCCAATTTAAGTCCATATACATATTAAAACCACTTTCCTAGGTGGAATTAAATATTCATACAGCCTAGTCAACCCTTGTTGCTTCCGAATCAATCCAATAGAATAAATTAGAGTTTGAAGATATCAATCAGGTGAACCGTTTTTTTAAGTCCACAGTCCGATCGAACTCCATTGGTAAATTAAATTCATCAGGACAGCATAGCTACCCGAATTTCTTTTAAATTTTCATCATCTTCCGCACACGAAACGAGGTGCAAAATAAAAAATAATAATGGTACAGGTATATAAAAAATGTGCACGAGTTTATATTTTGCAGTTCTTACCCGGAAATTGTTTGCTTAAGAGGTATGCCTTTCTCACAGCATTAAAATTGTCATTGTCACTTTTCAAATGAAATCAAATTAATAATACATAACTAGATATGAAGTGAACGATTTTGAAGCGAATTCATTTACCTCAACAATGAACGAGCGTTACTCCTAATTTTCCTATTGAAGTGCTCACATGCAAGTAAATGATAACAATATTATTTCTGACCAGATAGAATTATTTTCTCAGAGGCTAACCTAATCGTTCATTCCTCCTCACCGAGGCTACAACAATAAGAATAGAATATAATAAAGTTTAATAGAGAAAGTAGAATAGAATAAGCTGATTTATGAGCTTTTGCGGGATTCGAAGGCAGAGTTAAGGAAAGCAATAAAGATATTCAAGGTATCCAACAAATGGTGGTGAAAGCCTAGACTCTTAAAACAAGATGAGCTAGTACTATGTTCCCCGCAAGGTAAACGAAAAGCGACCACGTGACCGAATCCATCTCACTAAGCGATCGGAGTAAGATATTGGATTCACAGACTCGAAGCTCTCCTCTCTTCTGTCCTCAGCAATTCCCGAAACGTCTTCAGCAGGGCAATCTTAAGACCAACCCTTTCTTCCCTCATCACCAAGCGTCAGTACCATGCTTATCAAAGGCTTAGATTCGTACCCTTTCCCGTCAGGATGGCGAAAAGAAAAGGCAATGGGGAGAAAATCTGGGTGAAGGGTAAGAGGATTTAGGGAAATGGTTAGGGAAAGGAGTTGGACGAATCTTAAGAGCAGCACCAACTGAGCGAGCGACCGCAGCGGCGTGCGTCGGAATGGAAGCGTAAGAGAATACAACGGAATTATGGGAGAGAGGGAGAGGGAAAACAATGGAGCGGCAAAGAGCGTGGGCATGGCGAATAGATTACTAAGCGAAAATCTTGACGATTGGGATAAGGCACACAAGAGGGATGTCTCGTGGAACGCTTTGATGCAATTTAATCGAACGTGTCAGTCTCAGAACTCTTCTACGGGACAGAGAGAGATTGAAAATATGTACTGATCGGGAATTGATTCAGCCGGAATGCAGCATTAGTCGAAGACCTCTCGTCGATAACGTCCCTAGAATTTGGGAGCCGCTGCAAAATGATTTAATTTTTTAATCACTCGGGAGTATAGTTAAAAGGAAATGGATTAGCAATAATAAAAACCTAAGGGTTACGCCAATACCATCAAACAAACATAAGGCAACATACGGTGGAATAAATCTGACACACTGATTAAGCAATTTATTGTAAAAAATAAGTAGAATTAGTTGAGATCTAGAACAAAGGTTGATACATATCACCACAACCCGGGAAATTCATTGGTGACAAGGTGCCTAAATATTACCTCATCACCATACATTGTAATATAAACGCTAACATCTTGCGAAAACATTAGATTTTTATAATCTAACACCACCCCGAAGTCAAGCAACTCGTCGCCAGTAGCATCACAGTTCAAGAGCAAGCCTTAATCGAAAAGCAATTACGAGGATTGTGTAATTATTTTGGACAGAGTATCTTCCAGCATGCTCCTGAGATAAAAAAAGAAAGGTAAGGAATTATATTTTGCCCGTATAGCACGAACGGCTAAATGTTTATATTGCTCCCATAATCTTCAACAAGTTATGGAATTTTCACACGATAATTGTCTGTCGACAAAATGCTATCTATAGTATCAGTATTATGAATCGTTTCAATCTGATACATGGAAGCTGATCGATAATTTTATTTTTCACAACGTTACCTCTCAAATATACTTTTTCTAAATTTGAGAGAAATATCTTACAAAACTGCGTCAAGCTATTATAGTCATGGCATTACATTTAATTATATTAATATTTCAAAACGTTAAGCCACTGAGCCTCGACAAGCTGATAAAGTATCCCCTTTAAATACAATGTAACTAAAATATTGGCACCGATATATTGTTCTAATTGAGAAAGCCCTTCACGTCATCACCTACTCAAGTTTCGAGCAATTGCAGTTACTTTTTCTCATATTGTTATGCACCGGAAAGTCATCACTTTTTATTTGTGACTTAAGCGCGCATCTCATTTCCTTTCTAGCACGAATGGCCTTTCATTACCTGGTCTTACCAAAAACAAAATACAGAAAACAAGTCGCCAGCAAGTGAATGCAAATATTGACACAACCAACGTAACGGGGGCATGCGATTAAAGGGAGAGGATAACTTTGTTGCGTTGGTACTTTTCAGAGAAGAATACCTAAATCAATAACACGACGGGAAATAAAAAAACGTCAGCAAGTCAAACTTTTTTCGCAAACATTTTCTCTGCAGCCTAAGCAAATATGTATAATCTTGAAAAAAAAGTTCCACCATCACAGCTCAACCTTTTGGTGATTTCATTTTTTCCTCGATATAACTGGTATAACAGTATCCATAGCGAAAAACAAACAATGAATCAGTCATTTTTCAAGCGGAATAATATTCTCTCTCAACCGTGATAACAAGCTCTCGTTCCGATGAGTCGTCCAGAGAGAATATAGAGTTCTATACAGTCTACAATACTTCACAGTGAGACAAATTTCATAGATTATCCGCCATAAAATCACAAAAATCTGAAGATAATCACTGCGTCGCATTAAAAAATATATATGGTGTGCCTCTTATTGCAATTTATTAACTGAACTCCATATTGCACGATTTTAAATAGCTTTTTCTTTTCTGGCAACAGGAGAACAACGTTATTTATTTCATTGAATGTCGTGAAACAATCGTTCCGATACAAAATAGATGTCCACGAGCAAAATAAAAAAACTCCATAGAACTACCGATACGCTATAAGCCGTAATAGCGGCGCAGCAAAGGAATAGTTAATTAATTCACAACTACAAATCAATTCAACGACTCACGATGGCCATAGATACACTCGAGAAGGAGAATTTCTCTTCTCAGTGCAAGGGCTCATGAAAGACTGAGATCAGGACCCAGCATTAAGTGGATGAAAAGTCAAGCAGCACACGAGATTAATTCAAAGCAACCATGAATGCACTACATTTTGCATCATGCGTCTCGCAAGATATAGTGTTCTAAAATGAGCTAATATAAGAGCCATCAGATGGATTCAAGAAAAGAGCACCAGAGCCATGTAGATAAGAACTTACTGAATGCGAGAATTAGATTATTACTCCGGCTTAACATAACCGGCTCCCAACTCAAATTTACTCCTCGACGTTTATGACTGCAGTAGTACGCTCCACTTTGTAACTCAAATAGAAACTAAGCTAAGGTAAAAGGTGGTGCTCCTTTGCAATTGGTGGCATGGTTAATTTTGTCAAAATAATAATTCCTATGACAAACTGTGGATCGAATTTGAGGAAAATACCTACGGCTGAATTATGGATGCAATTTTTGTCTCAGACCGCAAAAAGAAAATGTCACGAGCTGTTGCTTATAGACTAGGGTTGTTTCGCGATTTCTCTTCGTCCAATAACATTGAAGTGTCTCCAAAATTAGATCCACTTAAATTAAACTATACACCAGATAGGGTCGAAATTTGCCATGAACAAATCGTGAAATTTACCATGAACAAATCATTTGTCTTGATCGGGAATCGAACCAGCATCTCCCAATTGCCGGTCAGGTGTACAGCCTCAAATTGCCCAGTGCCCAGCCCAGTTTGCCCAGCTACAAATTATATTAGATTAAATAATTTTGAGTGCTTTTGATCAAATTTTATGTTCTCATAATTCAGTGTACTCCACAATTCTCTGCACCATTCTAGAAATGTTGTGGTCATATTAACTGACCGTGGGATACCGGTTTACGTTACGCTAACATAGTCAAATGGAAACGCGGCATTCGGCAAGAAAAGCGGAGAGAAATTCAAGGCAACACGCGAAGAAACATGTAACTGATGGCCAACCTGGTAAACGCACGGGCACCCAGAAGACGGAAGCAAGACTGCAACAATAACGTCATCCCCGAAGAGACCTCTAGCACACTTCGGCTTTCCTCTCGACCGAAAAGGGTCTTCTTGGCTTATCACGGCAACAATGGGCACTGTCAACGGCAGGAGGTGTATTTTGGAGTAACCCCAACGGAGAATGAGAGAAGAGCGGAAGGAGAGATCGGATGTAAGTGGGGAGGAGACAGCTGGTGTCCCTAGTGCCCTTTTCGCCCTGTCCATTAGTTCCAGGTCAAGAGCGGATTTCAAACGCAGGGTTCCAACTCTAGCCATACACCCCTCCCCCTCTTTGGACCCTGGAAAACGTCTGGCAGGAGAGATAGTCGAGGCTTTCGAGAGCTGTGTGTACCGACATACCCTCGGACTCGTCTCCGAGGGATTCGAAAACAAATGACGAACGAGAGTGCAACAAACGGACAAACATCGTTTAGCTTCACAATGGTCTCCCTGTAGAGTGCAGACCGAAAGGTTTAAGTCATTGTATTGAGATGCAGCACGTGGCAGGAGACATCGGGAAAGCGAGGGGCAAATGACATGGGACAGAAGACTAGAATGCCGAATAAACGATACCAACAACAACAAATCGTAAGCGCTGCCATTTACGTTAGCACTAAACATGAATTTTAAATCGGCTAATTTGTAATTTGTACCAAGGCTTTTGGTACGAAAATGATTGGAGGGAAATATTTTTATCAGTGGAGGAAATATAAAAAAGAACATCGCTTTAGCCAAAAGAAACGACTTATACATATATTACACAGCATACAGAATGTGCTTCACACATAAATTATTATTATCAAACGAGGACATTTGGGTCGCCAGCAAAGGTCTCTAAATGTTCCGTAACCTTATTTCAATGTGGGCAGTAATCATTGAACTGCAACTGAAGTTTCCGGAAACTCAATAGCCACTTTTTAATTAAATCCACTCAGATATTTCCATTTAATACTGGCGCTGGAGTTAAGTAGTTCTTCATGGAGGTTTCTAGCACCTGATAAATCACGCAATTGCTACCAAAACTTCTTTGGAAGAATTTATCCTCTACCGAGAGAGCCTTAAGCTTCTACATTCCGCGTATAATTATATTGAATGTAGACGAAGACGGATGAGGAAGAATTATAGCCTCTCAATATGAAAGGAAGGTCAAACTAAAAATGCTGACCATAAGGATCAGACAAGGTTTGATTTATAGCATGGAACGTGTTTCCGAGCAAATTGACTCACAAAAGCCACAAAGAGAGAGCAAGAGAGAGTGGCAGAGGGCGATGAATGGAACACCAGACACTGTAATCAAATTACCGCCTCATCAGCGACAGACGACATGGAGTCAACATTCCCCGAGTAGCTGATTATTATCAAAGGATGCAAGCAAAATATGTATCTGTCAAAATCAAAATGAAGCCAGTAAAAAAACACTCATTTTAACCCGTTGTGGAATCAAAGGAAATTGAAACCTTACAAATAGCAGGAATTAGTAAACAATACTTTTCTCATTGTTAAGAAATACAAGACGCCAGTAAAATTGTATCTAGATTGAATAGATGGGTAATGATGGAAGACCTTGGAAATGATTAGTAAGGGAAATAAATAATAGGTCACAGCTACGTGTAGATGCCAATAAATAAAGTCTCACTTAACCTTGATGGTTTCCACGAAGTGTTCTTAATAATTCAATTTTCTTACGGAATTCCCATCGCGTGGATGCTTAAGGGCGAAGCCAACATCCTTGTTAATATTTTTTTTCCGCGATTTCGATTTCTACCCGTACAAGACGGGAGAAGTAGCGACATTCTTTTGTTTTCATCTCGGCTTCTTCAAAGCATATCTCGTAGCCAGGCTCTGACCTAAACATGCTCGGTTCCTAAAGCGGCGGCTTACCTAAAAGCGGCGGAAAACTTTAAATACATAAACTACGAGCGATCTAAAACCTAAAATAACCTAAAACCAGTAGCCGGTCAAGAGGTGACTAAACAACTACATGATTAAAAGACTAGTTGCCTTTGAAATACACCTGAATAACTACAGTTCATTGGCAAATGAAAGATAAAAATGTTGGTTTTCATAAAATCTTCTAACGTAAAACAGACTTATTAATGTCATTATAAATTAATTAAACAGCCAAAAGGTATCAAGAGAAATGAAACATAGATAACTGAATTTCCACCCCATCCTACTTAATAATATTTTTTAACTCGAGTTTGGCGCAGGGTATCATTGATTTTATGATTAAAACCCGTTGCATGCTGGTTAAAATTTATTTCTTTGAACAATAAGCTGGCGAGAATACGTTAAGCATTACAAACTATTTTTATTTATGATAAATAACTCAAGAATAGACCCAAATAACCTATTTACGACGAGATTCAGGAAATAATGAGTTACCCAATTAAAAATTAAAAGGAAAAACAGGTCTGATGGTAATGTGTTGATTTAATTCCATTTGAAAATGTTCGGGTCTTTATACCAAGGTGGAAATTAAAAGGATAAGAAAGTTGGGAAGGAACGGGATCACAAAAGGAACCACCAACATTTGAACATGAGACCCTCAAGATAGCACCTAGTAAACTATCTATCCCATTGATACACCAATACACTACTATTATAATCATCAAACTACGGGAATGCAATTTTGCCGAAGTAGTCCGTTGAGCGGATTTGAGAAACGACGGAGCCAAAGCATTTTGTTAGTCTATACCAACGCCAACTTGATTAGCGTGTAAACAAGCTCAAGGAAGGAGGGCAGAGAAAGAATAAAATGCGACGAAAACATAACTGACGAGATCGCCTCAGTAGACGTAAGTCAGGCGGAAAACAAACAGCGGAACTAAAAGTCTTGTGGAACATTCTCCATTTCATAAAGGATCTCACGCGCTACAAAAAGAGAGGCAATGCTATGGGTAAAAGGAGTCAACCTCACCACACGACAAATGGTAGAGCTACTTTAAAATCTACAAGAAAGGAGCCTGGTCCATTCATATTAACCGCTTGCGGTGCGGAGGAAAGTCGTCAATGGTGTTTCTAGATGTGTGGAGGTGGAGAGGAGGAAAGAAATAATAAACAAACACATGCGTCTAATATAGAGCAAAAAAGGTATATTTACTTAAACTCATTTATTCGTTTGAAGGTCCAGCATTAAAGCTAATAAAAACGATTGAGAACATTACAGAAATGTATTAGCTTATTGAAACTGCGATGGACGGAATAGAGAACAAACGAGTAAGTGCTTGGCATGAAGGGTGGGGAGAGGAAATTAGTAAGGTTGCAGAGTAGGTGGTTGGAAGAGGTCATGAAGGGCGAAGAGATACTGAATGCCATGACGAAGGGGAGGATGTTAGTAGAAGGGTAGGTGGAAAAGCAGGATTTATGGATGGAATAAAGAGGGGTAGGGCAAATCAGGTGGCTAGCATGAATGTCAAGCTGAAGAAAGCGATCGTGGAAGGAGTCGAGAGTCTGCGGTTGTAAAAGATAGTAGAGGTAATCCTTTATCCCTTTAGAACTACCTTTTTACCAGGATATTACCTCCAATTAACTTACAATTGGTTTAGCTACTCATTTATCTCATGATGCCCACGTAATTATCAAATAGGAATCACATACATGCAAGTAGTTCTTAAAGAGCATACTTGAATATTAAGGAAGGCTCTATTCGCCAAGAAGTTATCATTGCTCTGAAATTTAAAATATCCTCGAGTCTTAAAATGTGGAAAAATTATCCACTTGAAGCTCTTTTCTACAAATTAGCTCAGGCCACATTAATGTTTTCCCTCAATAGACCATCACGAATAAACCTGAGTTATTCCAGCGCAAGCGTTAGCCGAGCCTAGGTTATCATAAAAATTTCAAATCCTAGTGATGAATTCACCGCTGATGGAGTAAAGGGAAAAAGAGCGTGAATACGCTCATAGCCGAGCTTTTCAATTCCGACCCAAAACGCACCGAACGAGTTTGTGCTCAGCCTCACTACACACCACATATATGCCTCAAACATTTAAGCTACTTCAATACACGAAATATTCATTTCAACGAATTAGGACGTACATCCACTCGTATATAACAGCGAAGTCAACATAGCTTAACATTTATTGGCCTTTAGATACTTAAAGAGACCTTTCGTGACATTTCTCTCTCTCTCGTTTTCTATGAGAGGAAAAAATCTTATTTAAGCTGCATGAAGCAGTGGACCACAAGTGGCAGCTTGTTTTCGCATATTTCGTTTGCAAGTGGCAGCAGTGGACGTCGTTAGGGGGATGAAGTGGCGTTTAAGTAGGCAGGAAAGGACTAAGCAAGAGGGGAAAATGAATGGCCAGACAAATCAATAACGAGCGTCTAACGCTAGATGGGTAAATTTCTTATCAGCGGCTGGTTTTCGTTAAAAAAGGACAATAAGAACGATAAATTCGACCCTAATTAAAAAATTAGGTCCATTATAGCCGGAACAGAAGAGAATAAAAGCTTTCAAAACTTGATACCAGAGGCGGATGCTGAAGATCAAATGGCCGGAGAGGATCAGAACCGAGGAAGCGTACAGAAAAATAGAAGAGGAGAAAAACCATGTGCAGCAATATGAGGAAGACAAGTTCCAGATGGAACAGCCACACTTAAGAGGTACAACGAATACGTAAGGAACACAAGGGAAGGGAAATAGAAGGGAAAGCTCCACGAGGAAGAACGACGGACAAAACATAAGTTAGGAAATACGGGATATGAAGGAGAAGAGGAAAATTAGAGGGAACAAATTAGCAGTAGACAGGGGATAGTGATATATAGCCAACCAACCTTACGCTTGAAAGACTAATGATGATGATAAAAATACAGCTATAAACTTGCTCATTAAATGAAATAAAAAATATAAGTTTCCATTCCACGAAAGTAATGCTTTTGGAGAGTTATTTCAATACAGCAGCTGTAGAGTTATCGACCACAACACTTAAAAAATGAAAAAGTACTAGCATTGCATACCCTTTTGTAACACAATACTAAGAATACCTACGTACTAATATAAATAATGCTGAATGCTATTTTCAATAAAAAAGGATTCAACTAGCACTTGCCACTTTCTTGATTCGAGAAGAACTAATATTATCTTTCTTGGAGTCGATGAACACCCGGTTTCCGCAAAAATACTTCCGTTAAGGATACCTACGGCATTAAAGCCTATCCGCACTTTTGCCACACATTTCGCTCATGATTTCATTAGCAATGCACCTCCAAATTTAATAATTAAATTCAATTTTTATTGTATTTAATAATAGACGAACATCTGGTTTATGCGCTGATAATTTGTCAGAATTATCATTGAAACGGACACAAAAGCGGCTAAAAAAGTCACCACCAAAGGGAAAACGACACAAACCAATTATTGGGGTGTGATTGAGCGCATTTGCCAGCCTAAAACCGTAATGAGAAGATAACATACTGGCGCTCAAGTGGGTTTGCCTTACAAATGCCATAAAAATAGTAATCCATAACGAATCAATAAAAATAGAAGCGCTTGGATATCAAGAGGAAATATTGCAGCGTGAGTTACAGACCATCTAACTGTTTTAATAAATAATTGTTTATGCATTAAATAAATTTAATTTGCTTAACGTATAACCTTGTTAAAATGACTGATTTGCCACATGAGTTTTCTGTAAATACGAAATGAAAAAATTGAATAGGACATGGCTTGTGATAAATTTCTTACAACATGTTCATACAAAATGAAGAAACACGTACACAAAAAATTCTCATTGTTCATCATGTACATCACGACATGTTCGAAACTGAAAACTACATTTTCAAACTGAGTGTAATACAAGGGTTTAGTGATTAGCGAAGATGAATGTGAGCAACCAAGGACATGCCCTTGCGTTGATCCATTCCCCGCAGTTCTTTCAATCATAATCAGTGTATCGATACCAACCTAAACGTATCCATTGATCACCGATATCAGAATCGTTCCCAGGTCGTATCCCGCCACCACCGAGCTCTCAGGTAAATGCTAATGCACTCAAAAGGGATCCCCGATCCAGAGAGATGGAGACGAAGGCAGGCAGCGAGGGAGGGCGTGGGCGTTACCGCCTGGAGAGTCCGGCGGCGCCGAAGAGACCACCCCCCCTCAATCCCCCGTCCAGAGGCGAGAGTCGCTATCCGGGGGCACTCCAAACCCCCTCACGCATTCCCTCCAACGCCAACCCCTACCCTCCCTCCCTCCCTCTTAGTGTATACATATCCCCCAGAGATGGGCCTGGAGAGAAAGAGAGTAGAGAAGGCTATCCCGACGAGAGAGGCCACTAAGGAAAAACGAAAGGATGAATTTCACGCAGGATAGGGGTGAAGCGTTAAATCCGGCATCGGACGGGACGCTTTTTTTCCTGCGCCAGTTGAAACTCTGCTGTGGAGCGTATCGTTATTATGGTTCCGAAACTTTGTCGCTATGTAAATAAAGCCAAGCATCTACTGGAGATTCTATAGATGTGGGAGTGGAGGTGAATAGAAAGAGCAAGCCTAGTGGGGATCAAAATAAATGAGGAACTATTCTATTACATGTAATAAAAGATGAAAGGAGACTGGTAGGAATATCAGGAACAGGCAGGGAAATTGGCTGAAGGACGTATTGAGGGGTAATGAGAAGCTGAAAAAGGTTGAGGATATTGATATATGACATCATAAAACATGGTTCAGAAACTTTGTTATTATGTACTTTAGTGGGAAAATATTTGGTAGATATTCCTGAAATACAAATGCGACCGAAAACAATTTTTTTACTATATTAAATTTTCGACCTCTATAATTTAAGAAAATTTCAAACGCTGCACAGAAGAAAACATTAGTACAATTAACGGTCCTCGAAAAGGGAGCTATGTGAAGTAAAATACGTGAAGCAACATGAGGAAAAATCCTCCTGTTCCACCTAAGTCCAAGCATGCGCCAGTGGTAAAGTGGCCGATAAGATTGGAAATTGTCCCCCGGGCGCACGGACTTTAAAATACGATCGAGTACATAATGCCCATGGACATCATAAATGAAGCATTTTTATGCATAATCTTCAAATATCTTTATTTCATTTTGTACATAAAAATGACATGAAATTATGTTAAGAAACATAAGTTTTCACGAATTAAAAATAAAAAATGTTGTTCCTTAGTTTACCTAGTCATTAGAAACCACAGCTGCGATGATTTTTACATCACGGGAATAAAAGCAAAGGAGATGCTTTTGTTGAAGGGTATCTTTGTTATCTTTCCTTCAAGTTTTGGTTTCAGCTAGAGAGAATATGCAGAAACACCCTATAAATGTCGCCACTTCTGCTATTGGTAGGTATGCTTAAGGGGCCGTGGTGTAGCGCTAAGAGGTAATAACCCATTGGTTAGATTAGGATTTATGTTTAGTAAAATATTCAAAACCAACTGGTTTTTCATGTATTTCACTATAGTACACATCTCTACATGGTGTGCATATGTTAATGTGTTTTTCTCTTATTTTTGCACTTTCTTTAAATACCCGCTTACGATAGAATGCATATTTTAACCTGGAAAAAATGAAAATTTTGGCATGGAAAACCTGGAAAAGTACTGGAATCTCATAATGCCTAGTCTGTAGCAACCCTGAAGTGAATTGTGAATTCAATTCTTAGAACTCTTAAATGTCTTAGCGTCTTGTATAGATTTTTTAAAGACAAAAAACATGCGTGGGAGGAAGGGATTTTTGTAATTATCAGTTCGGCAGTGTATCAACGCAGAAAAAAACGAGAGACCTTCATCACATAGTCGGTATTATTAGCCCGCTATTTAGGGATTTTCCTCGCTAATTAAATCGCTACACAGCTGTTGTTCATCCCCAGAAAAACATACGTTTCCTCTTGATGAAACGCACAGGTGATCCCAAGGTAGTGCGCTAAGCGTAACGTAGGAGATGACTTCCTGCCCACGGATTACTATAAAAATCCTATCCCAAAAAATGAGAAGAGGGGCAGTCGAGCTGGGAAGTATGCAGTCTTTTGTTTTCCACGACCCCTTTGTCTTTCCCTACTCCGGTAAGAATCCTCCCCGCACTTGGTGAACGCCTCTTGAATGCACGGCCTTTCCCCTCCTCCTCGACCCGTTTGAGTAAAGAGCTCCCGGAGCCCTTCCGTACTTTACCCGCTAAGCCCTCCTGATTCGCAAAGAGTGCTGCCGGAGCTTCCGGTAGGCCAGAGAAAGGTCATGAGCGATTAAAGTCTCACCCCGGAGTGCACTACCAGATCGGCGCATTTCGTCGAAAGGCCCGGTGAATTAACAAAGCTTTTACGGCGGGCGAAAAATAATGCCGGTCCGGAAATTTCCGTGAAGTTCGCACCCAAAGGGCAGGCGACCTATTCAAATGTCCCTTCATGTCCATTTCTGGAAGTAGGAAAACTAGACACATGACGTTGGTTTACGAATATTTTCCGGTCGCACTGAGTATGGAAAAATATTTGTTGAACTTCAATAATTCAAAACTTAAAAATGTTTTGAAACAGATTAATCAAATTTCGATTCTTGCACATAAGCTGTAGAGAGAGGAAGAAACAGCAAGCAAATAATTTTTCCCTTCTAGCCAAGTTATGGACAGCTATTTCACATTATAGCTATACCTATACTGAAAACATGAGGACATATTTTTGATTTTTAATCTCATGAAAGTTCACGTTCGTTTTTAGCATTCATGCTAATTTCATGTGTTACCAAAAAAATGTATATCTTTCAACACAAGAACGGTTATTCGATTTGTTCTCACAAAACTTTGAGGGAAATTAAAAAAGAACTCATTTCATAATACGCTGAAGTAGATCGTAGCAATATGCTTTGATTAGCATGTTGGGATAATAATAATGAACCACACGCCATTCATGTTGCAAGTCGTACAATTGTCTACTCAACTCAAACAAAGAGTCAACTTCTACGCATCTATACAATAAAATTATTTCAATTTCGCCGATGGAAGTTCAGTTATTACTACATCCCAGGATGTTAATATCATATGAATATATAGACGAACAATCGAAATAAAGATTTATTTCCTATATGAAGTTCCCTCACGTATTCTTTTTCCTCAGTAATTATATTTTAAGGAGAAAAATAGAAAAAGCAAAGGATGTAATATCAAGTAAACAAAAAAGAAAAACGTTAATAATGTTGTGCGTTAAAGATGACATTTGTCGTCTACGCCTGGATCTGTTTTCACCTGTACCGTGGACGTAACAATCTGCTTGTAGAGAATAATTTCACAATTACTGCTGTAGAGCAATATCCGAGGCATGTTTGAACGCAGACAGCGAGAAAAAATGTCCAACATATGAGAGAAGATTTTTGAACATGGTCAGGGAGCACTCGTTGATTCTCAATGAAGGATAAAACAGACTTCATAGTTAAGGGGACGGTAGTGCACGGATATGTATCCGAGTTTTGACCGGGGGCATTTTCACTGGAGCTGGAAGCAATGCGAGGCGCTTGGTTTACATTTTTCCCTTAATTTGTTCGCGGGGGAGGAAGTTCTTGTAAGCACTCGAGCTTTTGAGGGCTCAGGACAAAGGGAAGAGAGGAAGCGAAGAGGGAAAAAAGGACACAAAAAAGGAGGACGAAGGAAGGATTGTTGCGCTCGCCGAAGTCTTCAGCGGAGTCTCTCCACTTGTCCTAAAGAGAGAGAGAGAATATGAAGAGGGAGAGGGGGAAGAAGCAAAGGAGAGAGAGAGAGATAATGGAATGAGCATCATGGTAATTTTTTTCCACCACCCCTTGAGCAAACGGCTGGAGTTGGACCGAGCGCACGCGAAATTGAAGGCACTCTGGCTCGTTTGATCTAAAATGCGAGGAACTCCATTTCGGGAGTAACGCGAGAAGGCATTCCGGTAGATGAGAGCAAAATCGAGGACGTTCGGAGACCAAGAAGGGAAAAAAGAACCACGAAGAGAACACAAATGCTTGGTGGGATAAAAAAAAACTTTTACGACACCTTCGGGATAAATCATCATAGGTCGTCCACTTCGGTAAACTCTTGAACAGTTCCTGCTCAATACCCAAATAATCGATATATTCTAAGATTATCCTGTCAAGAGTCACTCTATACGCTCTATATTTTTGGGTACTATTTAAGATAGCACGTCCATCGGGAATCTGTATGTGTTTCAGAGATCCCTACGAGTTAAAGGCATCGCTGTATTTCAAATAAGAAGAATTCCATTCCAATAGTCGCGCGAGACGCATTTCGGGAGACGAGAGCAAAATTGAAAACCCTCTGACTTAAATAGGAAAAAAATAAGAACCACGGAGAAAACAAATGCTGAGTGGATGAAAGAAAACGTTCACATCCACAATATTCTAACGACACATCATCATAGGTCTTCCACAAATTTTGCCAGGATTCCTGACCGATCCTGCTCAATATCCATATCATCAGTGCATCTTACAGCAATCATGACATGAATCATTACTTATTATTCATAATATTGGATACAATTTAAGTTCGCAACTCCACTAGTAATCATTTGTGCCTGCCAAATATGCCTCCATCTTCAGGGTATCGTTTAACCAAGAATACGAATAACCCATAGGGCGAGAAACGCGAGAGGCGTTTCAGGAGAAGAGATAAATAGATCAAAATTATGGAAGCTAGGAGAAAAAGCAATGAGCACGTGGAACTCAAATGAACATTAGGATGATTATGTAGAGCGTTCATTTTATGCAATACCCATGAAATACCTAACCTTAGGCGTTTAAAACAACATACATTGTTTTTAGGGTAGTTCCTTCTTTATCTCCCACCTCCAAATCATGGGACATTTGTAGTAAAATCTGCCATGTCAATATGTAATGAATCACAACACATATCCCACTTAAGGTGGTTAGAGTGATTTTTGTTTATGTACAGATTAACGTGAAATTTACATGCGTGTCCTTATTAGTAATATCCATGGATAAAAAAGGAAAAATTGCATGTTACCGATTTGGTTTCTTGGCAATTCAATTTTTTTTAACCGGTAGCGTTATGGCACAATACATATACTTTGAAATAATTCGATTACATATGTACATATTTTCTCCTTAACGCCTAATAGTAAATTTCATAATATCATGGTTTCTAGCAATTATCAAGGCATCATGCCGAATAAATAACACGTATGTATATGCAGTTTTTACTTAAATTTCCAATCCCGTATCGAAAACAAGAGTCATAACAATAATTTAATTAAGGCGAAAATTTTAAATGCAATTCTTGGATCATTTACTTCACTGCATGTTAAGTGATTTCCACCGCATACACAGATATACTAAGGTAAAATATGGTCCAAGGATTGATTTTCAACTAACTTGTAAAGTTATTAAAATGTGCACTCAATGACTTACGATTACCGCTCAAGCCACATTAATCACTCTCTGAAACTCTCCATAGCAATCGGTGGCCCGGGGGTACATATTCCCCACGTGGGGTGAATATATAACGGGGTCCTTGCTTAGTGATTCTTTGGTTTCGAAATCAAATAATGTCAAAGTGGGGTTTCCGCCACCCAGGACATCGTAAAATGATGATCTGGCAAGTCCTGTTCCAAGGAGAAAGGACTATGGAGTCCCCAATTCACCCTTGATGAGGGGACGGAGATGGAGGACGAGCGAAACCTTAAAGCAGCTGAATAAAAAACGAAGTGAGATGGTGGACTTTCACAGAATAGGAGCCATTGGTCATTGAACGAGTCGAGACAGCTTGCGCTCCCTCAAAAGTAGAAAACTCTCATAAGGTATTGGCTCAATTCTGGACAATGCGCGGGATATCAATAATGCAAAAGACCTTAAACAGTGGACTATTTTTGTGAAGTTTTTTGAGAAAGAGGTCAGATTCTCAGTAATTTCTTGATCAACCCACGTGAGCGCTTTCCTCTATGCGACTAAAAAAACACATTGAACTACTTCTAAGGAATAGGCTATTCTAGTATTTTTCTGTCCTGAATATTGTTCAATTACTCATTTAAAGGAAAAAATGTGCTTTTTCCATGTCCCATTTCAGCAATCAATATCCTTCCCTGTACCTTCAATTATGGTATGTTGAAGCTGGAGTACGTGATGGAAAATTACGCAAAAACGCAATGGAATAAGAAGGCGAAAATGAGGAAACAAAAAATCTTGAGCCCAAAAATATACGACTGTGTGCAAAATATCACGATATAATTGATTATTGAACTCCCAATTTAAATAAATTTTAACGATCCATGCAACATAAACCACTCCAATAAATCTTTATAAATTAAGCTAAACAATGATTTTGCAGATGTGAGAGAACACTAAATTAGGATTCAATGGAGGTGAGTTTTAAGCTCCGTATTCACGTGCATCCTGCCACTTCCAAATATTCCAAGGATAAAAGAAGAGCCTCATGAAAACTGAGTAGACTTAACAAAAAGCATAGAGAGGACATCACTTTCGAATGGTTTCTCAAAATAGCCACAAGTACGCCCTCCTGCCATCAACCAAAGACTTGCCATTCCCTAACAATTCTGAGTTAGTACCCTACTGCGCATTTATTCGCTCCCAACGCATTTCTATACCAGGAGAGCTCTCAAATCCACGATCACATCACACCTTGCATAAATACACTACGGTGGCTTACAGTTAAAAAACGAAGAAGATATTTCCTGGGTAGTCTTTTATACGATATTTTCAACAGTTGGGAACCAGTTTACTTACACTCTCGATTTCTTTTCAAGGAGAGCTTTCAAGAACGGGATACTAGAGGGCGAAACGATAAACTACAAATTCCCATCCACCGGACTTGTGCCTTCAATAGGTCCTTCGTAGTAAATGGTAGCAAATTATGGAATGCCTTATATTGAGTGAAATACGTAGTTTAAAAAATAGCCGAATATTTAGGCAAAGACTCTTTAACTACCTGTTTCTAAAACAAAGTTCACGCTCTGATCTGGCATTACCATAATAAATGTAATTTAATGTAATGTTCAAATGGCATAGTTGTACAAATATTGTTTCTATATTAGTTTATTCATTGTCTTGTAGAGTTGCCAATATCACTTTATTTTTTCTTGTTTTGTTTGTATTACCTAAAAAAGGTCCGCTAAATACTGGAATATTTGCACGATACGGACGATTATTCTCTTGTAAATTTATAGAATGCTCATATGAGGCTGAGTAGCCTCCGAGTATGTTTCAAATTTTTGCTAAAAAATTCTGTATCGTGATTACGAAATAAAATATTTTCTCTCTCTCAAAATCCACAGAAAAGAGCGCAAAAGCGTTCACCGTGTCTCACATTACTCCGATGATATCCCGCCGCCGATTCCAGTGATTCATTGACGGCTAGATAGCATGGTGGTCTGTGCGCGATATCGGGTTCGATTCTCGGTCTAGTTCAATATTTTTCATTGTGAATCGGCCATCGTTCCATCTTCACACCACCAATGTGTTCGTCAAGTTTATGTGTTGACTATCCATTTTCTTTTGCCTTCTGTCTGAACGGAATATTTATGTATTTACACATCTGAACGGTCTGGGGGAATGAATAAATGGTTATATATATATACTAACGGAGAAATGTTCGCCAATTTCACATAAATATAAAATAAAAACTTACAGAAGATCATGAAAATAAAAGAGAAAAATATTTGACCTTACAGGACGTTTCGGACCGGTTGGTCATTCCTAAGCGTTAGAAGTCGCTTGAAATACCCGAAACTTACGCGATGTGTGTGTCTTTCTCTTTTTTGTGTCTATCGTGCTTGTTTCCATTTATGAACTTTATAAATAAATAAATATATATACAAATACATATTTATTTATATATATATTTATACAAAAGGCAAGGTAGAAGGGATAGTTTGGAGGAGATTGCAGTGACTCGGATGAAACCAACCTACGCCCAGGTTCATTTCCCCTGGGCATGCTATGAGAGATGAACGACGCAAACCTTCAGCCGAGCGTTGCCTGGGAACGGCGGAACGCGACGGAAGGAGAAACAACCCGCATAGGGTGACACGGCGGTGCCCACGAACCGACCAAGTTTGTGTAAACGACATGCCATTTTAATTACAAGAAGGAACGCAGCACTATCTCTCGCGCTGGGGTGAGATAAAGGTGCACACCACCACTGGCCGAGTTGCTCAGTCGAATTAATAGTGTTTGGCGCCGTTTGCCAAGGAATTGCGTGGGTTTATGGCCGCTAAGGTTCCTCCTGTGAAAACCCAAGGGCCCGGGTTCGAATCGCTTAAGTGGCGGAGATTTTTCCACGGCCTCCTGATCCCCACTTCTGCCGTAGGTAAGGACCTAAAAATGAGGAACGCATGAGTGCCTTTAGTTATGAATACGCTAATGCAGACGCCTGGTATCTTTCCATCCTTCCTCCAATCCCCAAAGAATTCTACTCACACTAACTTAACTACCGATCCTAAGTAGCGAAAATGACATCGTCAGTCGATCTCTCCCCAAGCAAAAAACCAGCCAAAATTTTCTACCAGGATAGAAATTTGATCGCTTACAATTAGCATCATCGATGATGACAACGCTGTTTCAATGTTAAATTCCGTCGCACACCTCTTCGTGACCCAACTTTTACCACAATTATGGCGCTTAAAAAAAAGTAAAAATTCTACTCTTTTCATCGTATTTCTAACATGAAAAATGGAGGATGTCCACGATAAAATGAGGCATGACCCTAATACATTTATATCGTAGAAAGTTAAATTATAGAAAGAAAATAAGGGTCCTGGGTAAAGCAAGCTAAATAAATGTTGGCAAGTAGGACACTAACAAAGTGTTTCATAGCCAATAATTAAGCAGTCCACGAAAAATATCACTCTTGTAATTTGTGCAATGTTTTACATTCGATTCGATTAATTCGGAAACTCCTGTTAACTTGTGATAAACAAATATGAAAAAGAAGAAAGCACTATTTTTTAGCGATGAAAAAGTATTTATTGATAAACTAAAAAAAAATGGGAAAACGCTTTTACCTCCATTTCGAGAGGGAATGTGGCCACAACCATTTTCCCTAAAAAAAACCCCATCCTACAAAACACCACTACGATCCTTTACGCTGTGTACCTCGTATTCATCAAAACGTGTGACCTTTGACAGTCTGGCACTGGATTCAAAAAGAGAGTCACGTGAAAAATTAAACGCGTTCCTCTATTCAGCGTCCATGGTGGAGTGCACGTTCGAAAAAATGGGTCAGTTACCCCCTTTTCAAGCCCGCCGCAGTGATGGAAGCTGAATCTGTCGGTTTCAGTCCCATAATGAGTCGGAATATCGCGCTGAGTTGAGACCTCGGCCGTCTTTCTAGATTACATCGCTTGCAATTAGGGATCCGAAGGCACGCGATGGTGTGCAGCATTCACACCACACCCGAGCAAAACCCTCCTAAAATTTACATGGTGAGCGACTAAGCTTCGGAATGAACAGGGAGGTGGATTTCTACATTTTCCACTTCATTCAGGACAAGAGCAACCGAATGTATAAGAAATATCGTCTAGGAGAGGTAGTAAATACATACCTGCAAGCTTAGTTCCATCATTTTTGAATTTTTGAAGTTGAGTGGTGGAGTTTATAAAATAATCCCGTAAATTTTTCTAAAGTTAAAATCCAAATTACATTCACAGAGAATATTTTGTACATTATTTCGAAAAACTATGCGTGAACCAACAAAGCTACAGCACTCTTCAAACAGTTACCAAATTCTATATCTTAAGCGTCCTTTACACATGAACGCCATAAAAACTCAAAATTTCCCTCATAAGTTATGCCCTAAATGACACGATGAAGATCACTGACAATGCATGCAAATATTTCTAAAGCAAAAAACTTCTGTATCTCATTGCAAAAAGCATTGGCAAATAACTTAAAAAAGGCAAATCGGAGGATATTATTTCCCACCGTAAAAATACTCGACTAATACTAGTTTCATCCGCTTTCAACTGAAACAGCACTGAATCACAGCAAAATACATTTGCAAAGAAATTAAAAACATCATTTCTCGATGGTAAACAAAAATAAATAAAAAAGATATGGTTATTCTAATTCAAATCATTCTTCCCTCAAGAATACCAATTACCTAAGAGTCTAATGTTTCCACAGATGTCGTGTTCCTGAATTATAAATAATATTCATTCATTATTCAGTAAATAAGGTGACTGACATTAACTATCATTCCTAGAAATAGGCGCAAGAGTATTATCCACAATGTATGTAATTAAGTCTATCACATGACAAAAATATAGGTAATATTAAAATAAAACGAAATTCTTTTACCAATCAAGGAATACCTATACCATTAAGACTGAGTGAAATATCGTTAAATAGAGCGAATTAAAACAATAAATTGTTATGAATTAATAAGAGGACCTATGTTATCAGCGCAGGATAGTATTATCAGCTGAAACAACTGAGAGTTCTGGCATTCAACTGTGATAAAACTCAAACACGCTTATCTGATGACGGAAAGATTACTTATCCATTTTCTTGTTCTAACGGATTTATAAAGGCCATATCAATTTTTTCGTTACGATTAATTTCAATCTCTCTAAATTAAACTTCCATCGATGTCAATAAACTCTCAAGGGCCGGGTGAAAGCTGCAAAACAAGCAACCCCTCAGCCCATTTCCTAACAGCATAATTATTACCGAAGGAAGGATTCCAGTCAAACAAAAATAAAATAAGTGTGATTCCAAATAAAAATAAGAAAATGCATTAATAAAACATAGAGAGCTGTTGACGGACATTTATATCTCTACGTCGATTACTTTTTCCCCATAATATTTTAAGACATTTAGATTTGGAGTAGGTCACTTCCTAGAGATCAAAGAACCCTAAAGAGCCACTGAAAGACATATGGAATAAATAAGGAATACATTAGACCCTAGTACAAGGAAAGAGGAGATAAATTTAAATAGTGGAATTGCACACAGTATCTCGCAGATAGATTGGAAATGGATACAAATGTCTAAGGAAAAGTACTTAAGAGCACCTTGAAACGAAATGTTTTCCTCCAAATCGATATCTTTGAAGAGCAACCCAAATAAAAGGGTCAAACTACTACGAATCTCTCTCTCTCACTCGTTTCGTGGAATGAAGTCACGACATTTAATGGAATACAAAATGTCATTCGTCCATATAATTAGCGTGGGATGGAAAGGGTGCACATAATGCAAATAGAATTATCTCCAATGCTCTTTATGGGAATCATATCACAAGGGGGGTAATTAAATAATCTTAGCACCGCTAATTAAATTACTTGAAACGACAAGTTGAGGAATTGAAAGAATGACAAAAGTCGTAACGACTAAAGTATATCCACGGCAGGCATATCACCAGCTGAATTGACGTTAGAAAATGAGCACAAAATATTACAATTATTATCACTGGCACTTTTCCCAAAACAAAACCTTTAACTACGAGCACAACTTAAATGGGAATTCCACATCATTTAACTAATAAAAAATTACTTGATGCGCACTAATAGGTCGAGGAAAGAGCAAATTTTATTCGCCTTTGCCCATTAAGTCTTAACGGGCTCAAAATGTTGAAGGGACGTAATATGCTCTGCATACAAACTTTATATTCCAGTTGTTTTTGCTATTACACAATGAAGTCAAATATACTTCTCCAACAAATATTATAAAATACATTAACACATCACAATAAGAAGGCTTTTGTAAAGGTGGCCTAAGAAAATGTTCACTCATAAACACAAATACCAAATAGCTGATTACTCCTGCTAACGCATACACAAGGCGGTTCCTAATGGCTTTCCTAATACCCCAGGCGGAAAAAGCAGCAAATTATTTTCACTATTGGCCAAAATTGAAAAATAACGAAGTATAAAATCTCCCTTTAATACAGAGAAAGAAAAGAGCCAGGCATATAGAGGAGGCATTTTCAGCGTAAATTCACGATTAATCATTTTCCAAAAAAGGAAATATATTCCACTTCAGGTGTAATTATTTAAAGAACAATAATCAAACTAAAAAACGATAAAGCTAAGCTTTATGAGAGCTCCTCTCTAAGAGACTCAAACGTATACAGTATAAAGCAATTAAAAGCAATGCAAAAAATGGACAATTCTCTATTAGAGGAGTTGATAAGAATAGTTACCTACATAGATAGAAGCCTTCCAATTGTGAGATCCACTTTTCTTCCGGTAAAACTCTTACCCGAGAGGCAATGATAACATAAACGCGCTCTTCTCTCCTAATGAGAAGGAAAGGAAATTACAAGGAGTGCTGGTACAGCGAGTCTTTCAAACTGAAAATTAGACCTGGCTAACTACATGGGGAAAACACGCCCGAACCATTTCCTTAGAATCGGATATCTCGAGTTTCTCTTATCTGGGTCCACCGGGACCTACTAGAGTAGCAAATAATGCTCACTCCGACTACATTACGGGAAAAAATAATCTTCTAGTCACTATAAATATCCTCGAAAAGCGTAACATTATCGCTCCTTTTAAAAACCCAGGAAATAAAAATCCCTAGGGAAATTGGAGATCATGAACTCAACAAAAATACTAAATTACGAAAGAAAAAATAGGCTAGCTCTTGAAGAAGCAATTAATAATAACTGAGGAAAAGTAAACGACTTAGAATAGATGATTCCTGATATTGAAGGACGCATTCAAATCAAACAAACAAGGTGCGAACATAGTAATGATTTCAATGAAATAAGTTAACTCCCTCAAATGCAGTTTAGCATTAGACTCACCCTTAAATAAAAAAGATAAAATAAAAACACTCCAAACACTAGTTGACAGCAATATGAGCTGACATAGAGCAATAGGTTATTTTTTACTATAGTTGCGTATTTTGGTGGATAATTAGGCTAATTAATGGCACCAGCGACACAAATTTTTCGCATGAGAAAACTATCAAACCAGAATATTACCAAAAGCAAGATATTGAAAAGACAAAACAGCGCGTTTGAGGAAGACTAACTTGGGACAGGTTATTTTAACATACTGTCTTACGAAAGATTGGTATAGGTATAAGAGGGACAAACATGGAAGTTTCTATGCCCATATTTGTCTAGATTTTTATGCTTGACCTGTCTCGCTGGACTTTTAAGTAATATCAGCTAGGAATTCTTTTATCTTAAGAGCATTATTTCTAAGGTACCACGGTGAAGAATGCCGACATATAGATTGTTAAAATCCATTCACGGGAAGACAGGATTTAATTCTCAGTACAAAATAAAAATTCAATTTTTTCGTTTTGTAAGAAAATATTTGACTTTAAAACCCACTACACTGCTTTGTAAAATGGATACAATAGAATAAATTCAAATTAAAAAATAGAACAGCCATACATAAGTCGATATAAATCAGGACGCACATTTAAAGATATCTGTATTGACATGGGTTAACTTTCACTGTATTTTTTTTCTTTCAGTTATTGAAATAATCTAAATTCTTACAAGCAAGAGCCGGCCATAGCCCTATTACGTTAGATTATCTAGCAGCCTATACTTTTTTAACTCACACTTCTTAAATTGAACAGTAAAATAAACGTCTCACTAAGATCAATGAACCAAGCTAGCTTTTAACGGTGACCCCTTTTCCACTTTCCTTATCTAGCTGAACCAGCAAAGTTGCCAAAGTTAGCGAACTGGCCACACGCCCTCTGTAAGAACATGGTCGGCCACGGAGTTGGAAGCGATAAATAATGGCATTCATGAGATAACGTAATTTCTCACGCCATTAGCCAGAGCATATTGCACATGATAGGCTGCAGACTGGAATTGCCCAATCAACAACGAATAAATCAAGTTTTATGACTAATCAGAAACAGAGAAGAAACCTAATGCTGAGCAAAGAAATGCTGCGCATTCCTTCAGCCTGTGGTAAGTGAAAAGAGAATTAAAATAAATGTGTACGTGGCCAAAAAGTCTCACCACTCTTACTGCATTGATAAAATAGACGCAAAATAACCATTATTAGAAAGAAGCAGTAGAATTTAAGATTTTTCCCAGGCACGATAATAATACGAGCACATAAGGCTACGAATTCTTTCAAAAAGCGGAAAGTGGATAAACGATTCAAGTATATTTGTACTTCAATTACAGGTTTAACCGCTTTTTGGAATACGAAAAATAATAAATAGCCATCAAAACCAGAAAACTGTAGAATCAATACCTTCACTAGATAGAAATCCGTACGCCTATCATCAATGGATGCCGATTTGAACCAAAACTGCAAATGTACCATAGCCCAGGACCCTATGGAAATCACTAAACTGTTAACAGAAATTACCTGCCTCACTAATTAATTTCACCGGCAAAACGGAACGGCTTCACCTAAAAAATTAAGAGTTTCATTCTTAGGCAGTGCTATGGCAGGTAAATGATATGAATGAATAAAATGGCTTATCCAGAAACACATATCAGCGGAGGATCTGAGAACGACAAGGAATTTCGTCTCAGAATCCCATTTCGAATTACGCGATAACATCCAGGATACGATTCCATTAGTTCGCAAAAATGCAATTCTATCGCATCCAGGATACGATTCCATTAGTTCGCAAAAATGCAATTCTATCGCGAACATCAGTCCACGAACGATCAAAATATTGGGACTCTCTAACCAGTAATTTTGTGGCGAATGGACAGGAGGGCGTGAAATGGGGAATATTCTCATGCGATTCAATTGGCACGATGCAAAGCGCGTGAATTCCACTTAGGTGCTCGGCCGCTCTAAACTTCGTCGTCCCACTTCACACGAACTTCAGTACCCGAGCTCTAACAGTTAAACATAACCGCACATACATTTAACATCTTCCGAAACCATATGGATCTGTGAGAAGTGACACGTGAAGGGGACTCGAAAGAGGGCGATCCACTGGAGACCAAGAAATCAAAAATAAATACCGCAAATTCTCTCGCCAATAAATTATTTACCTATGCGAATCCTCCATAATCACTACCAAAAACATCATGAAATAAATTTCACATGACAATACTACAATAACGCCAGTTCATTTTAATTTTTCAGTATGAATTGGAAGAAGAATACATATCCTCTGCAAGAATACAAATAAAGCATTAGGAGCCGATAAAACTATTTTTTTTAACTTTTGCTTTTCAACGAAACCATGCGACATTTAACATTAGCACATTTAACACATACTACCTACTGATTTTATTATTAGTAATACGATATCTTGAAGAGCGAAATATAGTCATAATAACCACGTTAAATTTGAATTCCAATGAAAAACCTCAGACCGTGCATTTGGAAAGATCTTCAATGGAACATGACAATCTCGTTTTGTACCTATCAGAAATATTTTTTATTATAATATGTACTGAAGTTATTTGATACATGATATACAATACTAAGGTGTTTCTGACATTAAGTGACCTTCTGTTCAAGAGGACAGCCATGTACGGAATTTTGACCTTGTTTAAATGCCGCTGAGGAATTATTTTACATTGAATGCATTATGAATTCATGAAGCAGTTACAATACTATCGCCAAAATAGGAGAAGATAACGGCTAATGGGGAAGTGAAGTCACCACCTATGGTACTGAGGGCCTTCGTATAAGTTCTTACACAGTTTGCTCGCTCCGTGTCAACACCATGTTGCAGATAGGCAAAGGGGGTATACATTAAGATAGATTGTTCCCTTTCAGGGATAAGAAAATAGTCGAGCCTAAAACATCAATATTGACCTCCATAAAATATAGGAATCCCCACACATGTAATGCATCGCTAGGTCAGCAGAAGGCCATGTATGCAGGGTCATGTAAAAGCTACAAATCAACGTAACTCATTTAACTGTCATTCAATTACAATTTGTTCGCTGCATTACAGTTAGGTAATATGAATTCCTGTAAAAGTCTTGAAGGGTCCTACAACATTCGGGTTGAAATAGGACAGAAACATTTTTGTTAAAATTCATACGTCATACGTTGAAGGTAACGATAAAACTTTAGCTCTAGCAAACTAAATCACGCCAATTTAATCATCAATACAACCCAGAATGTAGATTTAATAAAATAGCATTTAGCTCCTTCCCTTCATTAAAGCTTATGGAACGTAAGATTTTCACTAACTGCGGCTAAATGGATAGCCAAAGGAGAGCAGTTCCTTTCCCTAAGGTTCCACTGAAAGTTAGGCTAGCCATGATAACGTTCAATGAGATGACTTTAAGAACCTCATGACATTACCTCCGCGTTGCGAAAGCATTTCTCCGCCAGGTAATCGACAAAATGCTAAGCTGCGCTAACGGATGAAAGAGAATGATACTTGCAAAACACAATTGCCTCATGAATAAATATTCGAAATGAGGAAGACTTAAACGAGGTTCTCAAAGTACGATGTGACATCGTTCCTCCCATTTTAGAACACTCTCAATATCATTGTATCGTTCATTTTTTCGACCATTCCTTCCCTCTCGCTTAGTTTCCGGGAAAATGAAAGAGCTTCCATACAAATGGTCGGAGTTAAGACAAGGGCTAAAGCCTTCGTGCACTCTGGAGAGAGAATGGAACGAAAGTATAAATGAGGAGACGGTAGAATCACAAACGATACCCTGATGGGAAGGGTATGTGATAGTCCAATGGATTTGCTGAAACTTCCGAGTAATACTAGCAATAGAATAAATTTAAACTTCTCTTGGAGCTCAGGCACGAAACGAAAACCATTACAGAAAAGCTGCATAAAAAACACTATGGAAAAGAGCGCCAAACTTTCAAACACCTAAAAATTAGGATTGGGAGGTATATTAAAATATGCATATACGTCGCAAACCAATACATTTAAACCATTCCTATTTTCATAGGGACTAAATTTTAAAATAACCCGGTATATCGGTCGATATACATATTTTTTTGAATGTTCACCACATTCTGCACTGAGCTGCCGTCTTTATCTCTCATAATGAAATGAAAGAGTAATGTCTTGTAAGCATGAAATATTATTCTTAAATAAAATATACGGCGGAAGTAATTTATTTATATTACCCCCTCAACGTTGTCCCAACAATTTTAGGAGTAAATGCTGATTAATATAATCTAAAACGTAGGCTACATAATTATACACCAAACAATCTCCACTGTTTCTCACCTCCATGAATATAATAAGTTATCATTTTCATTGTTTTTCCAGGGATAAAAAACCTATAAATGAAATCAGGGCCAAGAAAAATAAAACCAAAAGTGGAAGTGCAGTGTTTTGTACACTCTGATTTACTTCTATTGAATTGGATTTTAAGATTTTTAATAATTTTGAAAAAGTAAAAATGTTTCTTAAAGCATGTGTCTTTTTTAAGAGTAATGCACCGGTAGCAATCAATCAAAGTAAAGAGGGATTTTGTATAGACATTAATAAATGAAGCAATAATAGGCATACAAATATTCAACGCTAGGCCTTTATGCTTTAGAAAATCGAGAGGTAGGATTAGCCTCTGAGAACATCAATAAGGAATTCCTAAGCAAATTTCACACCTCGAACATACCAAACTCCCATAGCCATTTTCTTCTTCAGTCTTCAAGCATGTTACCCCATTTTGGCAAATTCAATAACTCAGTTTTCTCCCATCCCCCGTTCACCCAACACGCTTTCATTATCTCCAACGCACCATCAACTTTAAATATGCTCTAAACCACTTTTCTGTTCCCTGAACTTCTTCCCACAAAAAGCCCCTCTTCCCTAACGTTATTTAATCGTCCATCTTTCAGTTATTTTCAGTGGTTGACCATAAAAAAGCTGATTAACTAAAATTTACATCCATATTCCGAAACAGAGTGAAAAACTCGAAAGTATACTTCCACTCCTTATAAAATACTATTGATGCACCTGCCAATTTTAACGAAACCTTGATGTAAATTTTGCTAATATTATATTAACGTCAACGTATCAATCCCACTGTTTAAACCATTGGGAAAGCTGATCTCGAAACGAAAGATTATTTGCTAAATCAAATCGTCTGAACACAGCAGATAAAAACACACACATACCTTTATTTCATAAAATGACCTTGTATAGTAGGAAGACACACGCATCACATCACAGTGAACTCTCAGGGAAGAGCCATTTACCTGAAAGTAAAATAAGTGTTAAAGCTTAATATTGACATACTACTAACTTAGCAGCAGGGGAACACAATCATTGCAAACAATGCGCTTCCACACAAGGAGAAGAAAAAAGACAGTCGTTTCACATACATACATATTAGGAATCTAAGCAAATTTAAGTCAAACTTTTACATACGCTATTCTACTAATTTATAGGAGTAAAACATCTTATTGTATTCATCGTCTGGGTGCATCGCATGAGTGGACATTCTTTCACATGAGTAGTGCTGCAGATATTAAAAAACAATGTAGATGACATGAACAGACGTTAGTATTGCAGGTGCCCGTTCTGCTTTTCAACGCATGGGATCAACAAGTTGAAACAATGATAATGCAGTGAGAGTGGACGGGAATACGATAGACGTTTTTTAACGTTGCGAAAACTGACGGTGGTGTTCGCCAAGCCCTTGACGGCGCCGTAAACGGGAAATGGAAGAACCTCTTCAAAGTATTAACTTTTCTGCCATGCTAAGATTACGGAAACCAATCAGAGGAGAGCTTGTTTACAATATTTACAAAATTTCATTTCTACATCGCCTATCTTACTTTTAAACTATACAATGAAGCATCATTAAATTTCTTGAACCAATATGTCAGTCCTATTGCGGATTATTTATATTTTGATTACAAAGTAGGTATAAAATAAAAAAAACTGCTTCGCAACCATTTAAAACTCCGTTTGCAACAACAGTCATCAATTGGCGCTAACACTCCCGTCAATGGTAATACACTCCCTCCTTGACGGTAATACGACGGAAAACTGAACGCAACCGTCCATTTCCGTCACGTCGGGAAACTTCGTTCGTAACCCCGCACTTACAGATAATAATGCAAAATCCAGTCCAACCCACAAATCTAGAGAATTAAAAGTGAAAATAGATCAAGTAAGCTCCTAAAACACCAGCAGGTACGCTAAACTACGAATTTTCGGCACTCGAGTAATCAAGTACACACTTAGATTTCTCCACAATACTTGTCTCTCCCAGAATTGAAGCAAAGACCTCATTGCTGTCATGGGAATATGAAAAGCTACAGTTTGATCTATCCATCTAATAATTTCATACAAAGAAGTGTTTAAAAATGAGCATCTCAGAAAAGAAAAGAAATGTAATGCAACGAAATATGTTATAATTTGCCAATATTTCCGCACCAGGTCCGAAAAACAGAATTTTACGAGAAAGAACTTTACGATAAATAAAATTTGAAGCCTGGGGCCTCATGTGCCTAAGCCTGGTGTAAGAGAGATGAATGTAGAGCTGTAGGAAAACCAATTTCATGGAGAAAGTCCACGTTTCAACATGTATAAAAAATGGCAAGCATACCCGGGAAGTGCACGAACACATTTTAACCGGTATCTAAATTCAGAACAAAAAAATGGAGCTCATGTCTCACAACAACCCAAAAAAATGCGCTTGAAATTAATGAGTAAAATGGGCATATCTAGAAAAAAATAGCGGCGATAAGAAAAGCGGGATCCGAGAAGTTTCACGTACTAATTACCGCACACAGGGCTTTTATATGCCGGCCCAAAATTACCGAGACTAAGGTTTCACCAGGAGATCGATACCAAAATAAAATGTTTGTAAACCATAGAGGCCACCAAATGGATACCCGTTCCATGGGTTGAAGCCATTTATACTCGCATTATTCACAAGTTCACCGGACCTCGTAACGGCAGCAAAAACGGTTTGCGACTCTGATTACATCCCCATCTCCCTTGACCCAGCTGCCCTCTGGCAATAACTTTCCCGGTAGCAACGTCGGCTGGATATCCATGGCACCCGCTAGAAACTCAATACCCTCAATTAGGGTAATGCGTTTTTAGTTAGATACTCTTATGACATACTGTTCGTCTCATGCTGGGGAAAATATAGAAATTGACGATGGAGTTACACAAAATAGTTGTGACAGAATGGCATCCATCAAACTTAGAACTCGATATTACAAAAAATATAGACTCACATGAATAAAAATACGAAGGTTGAGCGGTCTAGAAGTGCACATTTACAAACTTTGTCCAGTGAGTTTGCTCATCGTCTAAACTGTTCGTCAGCTCTGTCAGTCAGCGTCTAAACTCTGTAACCGCGTCCAAATATTCTGTAGCACCAAAAAAAAAGGGCGCAACGCACTGAGTCAAGTTACGGTTACAACGAATACTCGAAGAATAATTTAATACGGGCGAAGAATGATGCGAATGAGGAGGCCGGTGAATCTGTACATGAATAATGATTTTTACAAGGAAAGCGGGAATAATGATGAGGTATTCTACCAATTTAAGATACATTTGAATTGAAGAAAAAGTGCCTTAAGCCCATTCAACACCGAAGAATCATACTTCTCCATCTAATTTCCTTTTTCATTTAGGCATGTTCTTTAACTCCTATCATTTCATCTAAAACGCCTTTTTCAATTCATCCCAGCATACCATCCTCTCGTCAAGTGATGAGAGGATTAAATCCGGAATCCCCAAGCACGTCCTCGTTTCTCTTCCTCTCTGTCCAAAGCAACTTCTCGATTCACCTTCACATATCAAGCATGTCCATATAGGTCCTCCTCCCGCATTAGCGCGCAAATCTCGACACCTTTTATCTCATTTAACCTATTTACTTTTATAAAAGGGATCTTTTCAATCAATCTGGGGTCCAATTACAAAAAAGCCTGAATTAATATCTTAAATAGACAAAATTATCGCTAACTATTTTCAGCCTCTTCGCTCATTCGAACATTTAAGATCATAAGCATCCACAGCAAGTAGGAATTATATATTAAAGAAGAAAATAAAGAGAGGGAGGGTGAGAAGAGTGAGAAAATGACACAACTCGAGCGGAGTCTTCGAGATCCATAGGAAATCCTCCCACCGAGCAACCAGAGGATATCCTAGGGTTTCCTCTGGGTGGGCTCCATCCCCTCCGCTCAGAGACTGCTCCATCGGACGATTGGAGTGCAAGAGAGAACAGGAGAACAGGAGAGAGCGAGAAGATTAACGAAGTAAGAAAAGGAAATGTTGAAGGGGAGGGAGAACTACTCGAAGGAAACGAAAGCTCTTAGTGGTTTACAAAATTTCCTTTGACGTATTAGAATCAACGCGCCGAGAGAACAGTTGCTCTGATTCGAGCACATAAGCGCTATTTAAATTAAATTTCATGCAACAGCTGAAGATTAGGCAGGGCATATGAAATACTAGACAAAACTTATTCCCACACAACTTTGTGTCGCCCGTTCACCCATTTCGAAAGTCTATAAAGTATATTGTTATAGCGATCCTACAATTCGATGTGGACAATTTTCCCTAAAACATTACATCTGCTATGGAATTTTCTAATGGCTTTAATATTTAATAGAAAGAAAGCCAATTATAGCAATGGAAAACCAACAATCGATATATATGCACCTAATTAAAACGCGAACTATCGCACTGCTATGTGACACAAAATAGCATTACGAGGATACTCGAGCAACCAAATTTAATTCATAGATCAGAACAGGAGGAAGCGTGCACCACGCTTTATGAAATTCCAGAATCGATCATACTCTTTTGTTTTTCTCTATCTGCATGTATAGGTCATCATCATCAACAGTCATCAATTCGAAGATTGGTTTACTTCAGCCCTTCACTCCACTCCTAACCGATTTCATCCTTCACAATTCCTCCGATTTTCATCCTTCATAATTTTCTCCTTGTGTAACATACTAGTTCTTCCTCGGTATTTCATCTCATTAATTTCTTCTCCCATCATTTTATTTTAAAAATACTGGTATTTAAGTAGCATTTTATAGTAGCCAAAAACTCGTAATATTTTGTGACAAATGCATAGCAATACGTGTTGAACGGTTCTTGAAATTACTAAGACAGCCTAGATATTTTTTCAATTTTATTATTTATTTATACAAGACAAGACAATCTGTACCAGATAATCGCCAATTCAAAATGGACATTACTCCTTTTAGGTCTCCGTATTTTCTTTCCACTTGATGCCGAACGAACAGCATATCGTGCCTTGTTCACCTAAAACTCCCTTTTCGCCAAGTTACCAAATTGATTTTATAGCCTTCTTCTTTGCTGATTGTAAGCTGACCATCTCACTCAGAGACTCACTTCTCTGAAAATCCAATGCTTCGCCCTGCTTCAAAATCGTTACTATCATTTGCCACACGAAGGGTGTTATTAGAGATACGAGGCTGGTGAAGGGAGTAATGGATGGGGAAATACTGGGCAACAGGGGAAGAGTTCGCAGACGAGTGGGAATTTTGTACGCCGTGACGGAGGGCAGAAGGTATGAAAAGTTAAGGATAGAAATAATTAAAGATTTTAAATAAGATACATTATTCCTGACACAGGGAAATGTCTCATACAGCAATAAGTCATCTAATACAGCATTTCTCTTACCCATGAGACAGCAGAGCGATACAAATACATTTATTTTTAGCATGCATATTGGCTACTTTCCTGTGCATAGTGATACCATGTCAAAGGATATAACTATGACAATCACTTCATAGACGATTGAAATTCCTCATCGATACAAACGCCAAGTTACAAATTCTGCTTAAAAATCTATTAACGTACTATCTTTCACAAAATGAATTTTTTGTTGCCATTTTTCTCTCCACCGTATTGAGGTATAAAAACGTAAGGAAGATATAAAAACGAAACGAAGATATAACGATAGGCTTTCATAAATATGTAAGTACCTTTTTAGTATAAGAAAAACATTGTTTTTATAACTCACACGTTTATGCTTTATTTCAATTGCTATTCCTCTATCCTAAGTAATAAATTTCAAGTATTTCACGGTGCTTAAAGATTTTTAGAGCGTGACCCATCAAATTAACAATTAAGATCACATGATATACGCATGAATATCAATTCGCAAGCCAATATGCACGGCTACGAGTAGTGAAAGAGTAATATATTCCAATAATTTCTGGCGCAATACAGGGGCGTTTAATTTTCTCAAATAATTATTTTTTTTAATCATTCAAATTTGAAGATATTAAGTAACAAGTTTTAATTAAAAATTTATTAAACAAAATTCCATAATATATAACAGGTAAACACTGTCTCACTTTAAGCTTTCTGATGTAATTTTCATTATGATGAATTAATAAATACTGCAACCCTCCACAATTTTAAAAATTGGCTGGGTATGAAATAAGTTTAATAAAATCTGCGCCATAGAATAAATAACACATACTTATAAAAATGATTAAGAGTTATAATACCCTCTTCAATAAAAAAATTAAGAACAGCGAACGAGAAGAACAACATAGAAATACCAAAATTCCATCAGGTGAAAATTGAGCTATGTACCTACGAATGAAGCTGATGAAAAGGGACTGGAGTGGAGAGCTGCAACAAATCAATCTTCAGAATTTTCCTGAATACTAAATTAGATCCAGCTTTATGCGATCTGAGCCTCACGGGAGATAATTTATTTTCATAAAAGTATTTTCATTAGTTTCCAATAATTTAACTAGCAACTACGCTAGGGCCTCATTATTGTCGCCTCAGGCGGAAAAAACTCCCGCACACGGCCCTGCAAGTGAACATGCGCTGGGGTCACGCAGGCTTTAAAGGGAGAGGGGTGGAGAGGTAGGTTGGTTGCTGGTTGGGAGGGAGGGAGGAGGATTCTACGGAGCCGCCAAAGAGATTTGGCCCGGCGCAAACGAGAGCGGTGCTCTTAAGGAAGGGGGCACACACCGGGGGATCGCGGTGGGAAGAGGCGGGGAGCTAAGTGAGGCGAACGAGGGGAAGTTAAGTGTTTTTTAATAGCTGGCCGGTTTGCGGGCGGAGAAGGTAAGGTAAGGCCAGGTAGGAGGGTGGCTGGTGTCGAGTGAGCGAGAGCATAAGAGCACCGCCTACCCCTGGCGACCTTTCCCCCCTGCCTGCCACCACCTGCCAACAACTAACCCCTCCCATCCTCTGCGTAATGCAAGAGAGGGGGCTTGCGGTTGGCTGTTAAAGGGAAAGCGATATACGCGCTCGAGCGGAACACCTGGGGAACGATAAAGGATGAACACCACGAGGGAAGAGGTTCCGATCGAGTGAGGTAATCCAATCGGCTCTTAAGGGAGAATGAAAGAAGAGGCGCTTCCTTTCCCAGCATCGGCAGGGGCACTTTAAAGCAATCAAATTTGATTGACTCCCGCTGTAGAACGCGGAGTGCAAATATCAACCACGCGTCCCCTTACGTTCTTCCCGTAGGTTGAATGAGAAAACATGTGGGACCATATGGGACAATAGTGAAGGGGAACTTTGAAGCCATTGATATGCACAAGGGGCCACATTGGACAGATCATTTACGTTGCTGACACACCATAAACTACTGCATTCCTTGAAGACCTGCCGTGATACAATGATAATTTACATTCACACATGCGAGCCTAAAAGTATAGGAATAAACCAAAACATTCAACAAAATGTAACAGGACACCATTCGCGGGATACCTACGTGACGATCGCATTAACTAAAGAAAGCAGGCTTTCACGCCCTAAGAAGTCCCCTATTCTCTTTTGCAAATTGTAATTCTTTCAATCTAATGTTAGGGCCTAAATTTCGATGTAGAGAAAACATTGGTGCACGTTAAGGTGAAATATAAAGCACGCAACCCTAATAATAGGTAAATGATTAAATTAGGAAATTATTTACAAAAGTGTAATCGAAAATGAGAGAGAAATGCCGCTTATTAACAATAGTGTCAAAAATTTCCTCGTTAACTTTAATGCTACCGCTGGTATAGAGACGATGAACATGAATTCGTACCTATTTGATCGAGTGTACACATCGCTTTCAAATTCGTGGTTCCGTATGTTTTTACGAAGTACAAACTCCCTTTGCGCAGGAAGTAGATACAAAGCAATGAATTCGTTACACATATTGATATTCAAGCGGTATTTGACTTTTAAGGCTCAATAGGCTTCAGGAAGTTTCACTGGAATCCCTTACCTGCATATACTTCTGATCGAAAGTTTAATTTGCAGCTATCCAACAAATTATCCTTATCGTGAACTGCAATACTTTAATTATGGTCACTTTCCACCAATACAATAACCGCATTAGCCGACACAGCGCAGCAGTGTTCAGCGAAACAAGCATACTTGATTTCACGCTCGTCACCATCAGCAGCCATCAATCCTAAGATTGGTTTGCGAATGATTTCCACTCCGTTATCTCACCAGACAACCGCTTCAATCCTACATAATTTTCACTTTGACGCGCCTCATAATTTGCCTGATGTTTTCCATTGTAATTCTTCCCATTCAACTCTTATTCCAATGTTGTTTTCAATCGACCATTGTGTCTCGAAATTTGTACAACAAGTTTGTTTCCTCTTCTCCTCCGTTTTAACTGACGTACATATTTTTGAGTTTTCGTATAACTTTTTCTTTGGTGATTCTCTTCGTCCAGATAACCATCAACATTCATCAATATCATCACTTCTCCATTGCTTACCATCTCTTGCTCTGTAAATGTTATTTTCCAAGCTTCACTGTCACATCAGAGCACGCTCCAAGTATATGTTTTGATCGAGTCCTTCCTTACTTCCAAGCTATTACTAGCTGTTAGCAGACTTATCTTCTGGTACAATGCCTTGGGCTTTTGTGCTTACAATAGCTTTATTTCTTCTTTCATCGCTGATCATCCTACTTTACAAATAGGAAATTTCTTTGAACTTCAATTCTTACGATTATATACTTAAATGAGTTTAGTCGAAAAAAGTTACCCGCACGATTGTAGTTTAGACCTTCCAGTACCTGAAATAGATCTTGCGCTAACTTAGCAAACTTTGCGAGTCAAAATAACTTGACACCTACTAAGGATTTCCGGTCGTTTTCCTCCGAGAAGAGGTTTCGCACACCTCCAAACCATGTCACTACTCATCTCGTCACGACTGTTAGCTGGCAAGGAGTCGAAAGTTACATTACGCTGACGACCTCGTTGCGGTCGAAAGTTTCCCATCTCCAACACGCATTGCTAAATTAATTACACTATTTCAACATTAACGCGTGACACCGACGACATCAAATACAGATAAGATGAAGATTAATGAAAGGGGGTAAAATTTTCGTCGTGTTAAAGCCGAGAGGGGCTTGAGTAAAACCAGTGTCATCAGTCACATGGCCGATTTTAGAAGCTACATCCAGCAAAAACTCTATCCCATTACATTTCTCGTCATCTTGATGAATCATTAGCATGCGTAAGTCCATGACTTTTAAGATCAACACTCAAGATTATAAATAGAACTCCAGATACTATATATGTAAAACCTCACGTGCTTATGCATCAAGAAAGAAAATGCATAAAAAAATGGATTGAATCCTAACGTCAGGGAAGAATGCATATATCTTATCAATTTTCAAAGAATACATGCAATACAAAAAGTTAAGGATGCAATAAATTTATAATGGGCAATAAATCCAATTAATTAGATCATGTGCAATGCTGCCTATATTATATAACGTCTAACTATACAATATAATACCTATCTATATTGTATATTAATATAATTGCTACCTAAAACATGTTTTAGCAATGCAAAACAAAATTTTAACAATGGAATAGAACCTGGAAGAAATAATTACGTTAATACCAAGCAAATGTATAAGGAAATAGATTTCTTGCGAAGGTTTTCGCGGTGTTGTCGATTAGTGTTCCGCATTTTAGGGTTCTACATCCGCGTTCGTTGACTTTGACTGAAAACTGTTTCGATAGCTATCCTGCTATCGTCTTCAGGTCGAAGGTGGAAAAAAGTTGTCTTGTCCACCTCATGTAGTGCTGGTCGTCCTGGAGCTTCGCTGCGATTGGTCGGAGCGGATGATCCTTCTCCAACAGCTGCAGGGATAGCCATTGTGTATGTTGAAATTTTCCGGCCATTTCCCAATCTCCATTGCTTCCTTGAAAATACTAGCCAAGGAGAGCCGCTGTTATCCAAGACAAATCAAGGACAGTGGTGTCAAACTCACCATTCCGTTCGAGTTGGTAACCCTTCGGAATCAACCGCTCGAGTTGTCAACAGAAAGAGATAGTATCGAATGTTTCAAACACCCCCCAAGCAAACAATTCAATGAGGCATTGAGCCATCAATGATTAAAAATTTCGTCTCGAGAGTATACAACATATATTTATATTAGGTGTCAATCATATCAACCTCAACCTATTCTCGGTGGACTCATTTCTTTCGACAAATTAATATGCAAGCACATCTCCAATTATCTAAAATACTTAGCTGTTTACGCAACTTCCACCGGAACTACCCGTAAATTCTATAGCAAAGAACGGGAAATAAAATTTCCTCATTCCAGGCAATTGGCATCATCAGTGAAAATAAGCGAGCACCAAATTGAAGTGCTTGTGTCTTATCAGTGGGTACTCAGCCTCCGATCTGTCGTCCACAGCCGCCGAGAAGACATATTGCTACCTCGACTCCAATTAGCCAAATGAAGCCAGAGAGAATCACCTTTCCGTCAGGCATTTTCCTCGCCCAAAATCCTAAGTTTCTGAAAAAGGTTTCTCTAGACTAACTTTTACCCACCTTGATCCATTTTTTCCCAAACAATATCTGCCTGGCTGGAAAAACATGGAAGTATTCGTACCAATTTTTTGTCCTATTATCCCGATATATTACCAATAATGTTTTAATTAAAAGGGTGACTATTCTTTAAAATGAATTGTATTGTTCTCTTAATTTGTCGACTTCTTACTGCTTAAATAGCACAATCTGTAACTACAATAAGGACAGATTCACTACTAACAGAGTCACTTCAACAATAGTACATACGTGTTTAACATTGCGCTCCCTCCTCTGTGAAAATGATCAGAAAATACTATTCATAGCATAATGTTTACCAGCCCATTGTTTCCCGTATTAATGTGGACATCGTTCGCTTTTAAACACAGCCTACCGGTTGCTCCTCCACAATTCACTAGCCCCAAATTCCAACTTCGATCCGCCATAAGAGTTGACTAGTTCGTCCTATTATTCCCGCATCACTCACATTCGATCGAGAAGACCGTAGAATGGCAATTTCAGTGTGATTCCAACGCACCTACTAACTTCTGACACCGTTAGCCCTGCACATCTATACGTGCCTTCGGGCGCAAAACTCCAGACCTATTAGTTACACTATCAAATTTGCGGGACCATCCCCAAGCCTAATCCGCCGAATGCTTCGCTTGCAGCTGCAGACCGGTTTATTTTCCACTAGTAAATACGTGATTTAAAGCAAGCCGTGCGATTCTTTATATTTTTCGGAACTGGCTAAAGATAACGGCAACTCCTGCCTTGTACTTTGCGGCACGTCTTCCCAGACACTTCTGCGAGTTCAAGCTCATCCTTTGCTAGGTGATGCAAGGCACGAAAATACGGGAACAAAATGCCGTAGGTTACTAAAGACGTGGTCACTGACCATAAGAAAGGGATCATTTTCAGCGAGCCAACATCTGGCTCGTGTACCTCTCTGAGACCGCGTTCTTTTAAATGCAGACGAGTAATAAACACGAGAGGAGAAATAACTACAGACCCATGGGAGTATTTTCAAAAAAGAACATACCAATTTTAGGGAGTGATTAACGCGTTTATTCTGTTAATTTTAGCTGTAGAGTTATTGAAAAACGACAGGCTTCATGTAAACAATAATATTTATTATTCATTTTACTACATAACTGACTTATTCTTATCATATTTACGATCTTATTTTTCTCCTCGAATTCACGTACATATCTCAAAATATTCCTCTTTTACTTAGTTGCTATTTGAAATGCGTACCCGTTTTCTTTTTCAAGAGTATTTAAAAGGATACGCACGATAAATTAATAAATACGTCCGAGGATTAACAATAATTACTGTTACAAGGCCATTGGAATCTTTTATCTTAATTACATTCATTGGAACACAGTAAAAGGATAAAAATTATGATAAAAACGAATCGAAATGATTGATACCAATGTATAAACACACAGAAGCTCACTGAAAAAAAGCATTCGTTAACGTTCTATTTTGCGGACCAGAAATGTTCAAAGCTGAAACAATGCACTCATTAGCGACGACAGGCACATCCTTTGAAAAGTATTACCAATATAAATAATAATAATAACGATCAGTGCTGACAAAATGAAACTTTACATTAATCCAATAGTGCAATCACATCAAAGAAAAAATAGGGAAATAGTGAGTCTCAATTCTTTTCATTTTATCATGAAAGACAACTCCTTTAGTGATATATGCATAAATGGAAGAGAATTAGTCAACTAAACATTGAAGGTAAAGAAATTATAGGCACTACACGTAACCCTAGGGTATACGTATAGAATGATGCTTATACTTTAACATAAAACGCACGAAGGTATTAATTCGATTCGCCGGTTGGAAAAGTAAACCTAACGTGAAGCGAAGATTTTTCCTGTCGGAGCAAAACCAATTTCACAAAGCGGAAAGAGCGCCAACGAGGCTCGAATTTTTCAATATTCGCAGATAAAAAATACATGAAGGAGCACCGAAAACTGGATTAGCCAAACGGTACGTCGCTGATCCGATCACTAACTTTTCCACGCACGGAAAAATGAACGAATTCACTGGAACGGCGTTCAGAATTGATTATATCCCCGCGGCTTATTCCCACTAGCATGATCCCAATGAGCGGAAAAGGCTTTAGGAAAGTTAGAGCCATTAAAAATAAAATACAAAGAAGAGGGATTGTTAATCGATACCTACTACCAACGCCTGACGCGATAATCCGATTGAACCTGGAGCCATTTTCTCAGATTCATATTTCTTTCATGATTGCATTATAAAATACTTCTGCCCAGAATTAAATATTTTTATGTAATAGTATTAAATTTTGGAATTTCCTTTTTTCACAGGTTCAAGTTTTTAAATTACACTACTTTATTCCTGAGAAAAATGTAACTTTGCGACAATATGAGCATAAATCGGGCAATCTGATAAATTTAAAAAACTAGAAAAATTGAAATCACTACCGTTACTTCAGTCTCCAAAAATAAAGAAATATATATGAGTACATAATTTATTAGAGGTAACTCAACCAATTAGGGGTGGGATCTCAGTTCCTCCCTTCGTTTTTTCTCTATCGTTACACAAAACGAACACCGCGATAGAAGGAGAATGCTCACTGTCCTAAGAACGCAAGCAATCAAATAAAACTAGAGGTTGACAGCAACAGACAACATTTGAAGAATGACGATCGCATTTCCGCTCCAATGAGAGCAATGGAAAAACAACGATAACGTAAGAGCACGCGTTATGGTGAACCGCGATCGCACCCCTGGAAGGTTTAGGTGTATATCAAATAGCTATGGACCACTTTTTTACAACTGCAGGCACATACATCAATACACAACTCTTCACTGTATTTCGGCATCGAACCGGCTTCATCCCATTCACAACAAGACTGTTCCACGGCCTTACATTTAGTTGTTGGAACATCTTGACTGGCTTCTTCCTCACAGGTTATATTTATGCAATATTTTCCGAGTTAACATTTTGAGGACCACCTACAAATTTTACGCACTTAATGAAGTTTTTCATGCACTTTTTGCCATAAAACAGTCACGAGAGGAAAAAGATTTCTAGTGATGTTCACGTATGTCTTTAAGTTGAAGATATCGATTATGAGTTGTGGGAGCATATAAGGGGGCAATTATACGGCGTGCTATAAATATTTTACGACAGTACCCAAAGGAGGTGATGTTATACCACCTGCGAAGAAGTTGTGTGCGTTATTTTAACTACTTGTGCCCAGAGCATCATTGCTCGACAGAGCATAAACACTCGACAGCATTAGTAACAATTGAGTATGAAAAGTGAGTTCCCTTATCTCATAAAAAAATAACATACATCAGATATTTTTCCACATTAATTTATAAATCGTGTTGGAAAGCAACAAATTATCGCTTTTAACCAAATTGGTTTGAAAAAAATGAGTCAACTATTATAGTTGCAAGAAGTGCGTATATAGGAAATAGATAAGCTGAAGTTGTTTAGTCCAAAGTTTGAATGAACAACTGAAGCCAGAGTTATTTAAAAGGATACCTTGGCAGAATTACAAAAAGGGCATAGCGAATAAGATCACTTAGACTAACAATAAAATCCTACGTTAAAATAGGGTAATTTGCATCTCCAAATATTTAACCTTCCGGCAGGCGCGAATTTTTCAGTCGCACGAGCGGGCGCGTTGTGTACGCAATACACGAAGACGATAATTACGAATAAATTAGGTGTTTTGTTATATAATGGTTAATTTGTCATTGGTTAGCTTTATTATCTATTTATTTACATTAATGTTAATATTTCACATGCTTATTCTTTATTATTACATATTTTAATAGCAGTCTAACTTGCCGAAAAAACTTGTTCCTCGGCGTCTTGTAGGCACAGAAGGTAAGTGACAAAGACTCATTAATGTTTTTTGCTAACGTATTGGCCACATGCAATATCACAGTAGAAGAGATATTTACGCATCGTTTAAATCTCCCTCTTTTCGCAAAATTCACGGGAGAAGTAGTTTTTACTTGAGAGTTGTAGACCTTCAGGTATGCTTCCAATCGGACGGCTGAGTCAAAACCGTCGATTTTGGCACTAAATGCCCCTTTTTACGACCCACGATTAGATCGTTTCTTCTTCGATGCTGTTCTTTATCATACCATGTTTATTGAAAAGACAGAATCTGAGTTTATGCCAGCTACACTCAAGAAAACAAAAAATCATGCAAGTGGTGGTCCACGGGCTACGCACATTTTATCAACTGTGTTTACTGCACCTTTTGTTTCATTGTAATGTACTATGATTCTTGGTATGTTGGTAGCTGCATTGATGTCATGTGAGCCATGCGTTGTAGGCATTCAAATGATGACTTTGAGTCTTGGTACGTATGACACGAGGGTCACGTTTCTTTAGAATACAAGCAATGAAAATACTTACCTCGCTTCGTTCGGCAGAAATTCGTGCGGGGTTTCTTGCTTGTTTTTCGGCACTTCCCGATCAATGTAATTTTTATCATGATAAGATATTGAGCTAATGTTTAGTGTACCAATTGTAAGTGGGAGGAGTTCTGTTTTAATCGTCTAATGCCTACATGAAACTTTTGACTGTAACTGACGGTGAATTTCATACTTAATATTTTCCATCCATTTGCCACCCGCATTTGAATTCTTTATTGCCAGAGTAAAACGATTTTGCGTCACATTGTGTCACACACTCAGGCCATATCTTGCTGAATTGCTGGAAATGTACTGGACAAAGCTATATCGACGTCTGAATGGATGCCACATTTCTTCGATTGCAATGTAATCGCTCGTCTTGTAATTTTTTATGCAGCCACTCAAAAATCACATAGCAAAAATAATTAACAGGAGCTTTAGGCGACCCCAAAGGCATCTGTCTCTTGTCGGGGGCACCTTCAGGGCAAAAAAGCAACACATGTATCATAATAATCACTACGGATGTAACAGTATGAAATTTAATACAGAAAAATATTTTAATACGAGATTTCCGAAAGAGATTAGAACGATTTGCCAAAGTGTTCGCACTGATTTGTTTTAATTCTACAACGAGCGCTTAAATAGCTTAAGAAAGATTTAATATAATTTATAGATTTAATTAGTTGTGGCAAAAAAACGACACAAACAAATTGATATAAACTGGTAAATGCAAAAAAATATAGTATGGTGCTGAAACGAATTCATGGTCATCTAAATAAAAAACGAAAATTTTCTTACCACAAGAAAAACAGCGGACATAAAGACATATTTTGAGCTATTCAAAGGGAGACCAAACGTGCGCTTAAAACAACGAGGACGAATTCATGCATCGCTTTCGGAAGATCTCGCGTCTTTAATATATTCAGCTTTCAATATTTCAGCTATCGAGAAATTTTAGAATAATCGGGAAAAATACGGGTAACGTACTTATCATTACGCACCCGTGGGTACGTCCCGTGATAGAGAAGAAAGCTAAATGAACAATATAATGGATCTGCACCTGTTGTTATTTTAAGTCATCTACAGCTAAGTTATACTCCATGAGAAGCTACATTACAGCAGTGTAAGGCGGTAAAAATCAGGATATCAGTTTTACTCAGGTCAGTCAGTCAACAGTCAGCAATCCGAAAATTTGTGTGCTCCAGCTATGCATGCCATTCTATGTTAAGCTAACTGCTGTACTTCTTCACAGTTTCTTACTTTGACATCCCTAATAATCTGCATCAAGTACGATAAATCAACCCGTACCTTCTCGTGGCGAAAACTGAGTGCCGTTCGCGCCAGCCGAATGGGCTCTGGCGCGGGGATTCTGCAAAAGGGAGGTCCACCGACTTTTCGGAAAAGATTGATGGGCTCGGTACTCCTTCGGGAGGCGAGCCCACTTTTGAGGTCTGATTAGCCAAGCGCCTCTCATCCGCCATCCACGGCCTTGAAGGCGCAGAGCATGATCGTGGTGGGACCACGGTGACTCCCCAGAGTCTCGGGTAGGGGGGTCATTTCACTGCCCTCCGCAGACGGACAGTGGCTCTCGCTTCCAGCAAAAGAATTCAATAAAAACACTGGAGTTAACTGCGTTTGTCATACTAAGGGCCGAATTTATAGTCGTCACCCAGCAGTCCCACAGCCCCTAGCAGGCCCCTTCGTAAAGAACGGTATTTATAGTCAAATTTCCACCCCCAGCAGCCCCCTTAGCCTCTCCTAATTCTGGCAGTAGATGCATGCTCCACCAGGGGCCCCCTTATCGAAATAATAACACAACAGATATAACTAAACTGACTCTAATGAACGTGCATAGCCTTAAATTAATAATTTCTAAGATTTGGTGTTAATAAAATAACGGTGAGATTTACTCTTAATCGATAACTATCTGATGTAACGCCAGACTCATTCCAAGGATGTTCATATACACTCGCAGCATATTTTTTCCCACTATTTCCTCTTCTTGTGGCAGGAAACTGAGTCCGTTTTCTTACTTTCCACTATATCTTTATGCTTCTACACCAGGTCACACAATATCTTCTTCTCCACACCGTTGAAGCTATTTGCACGTCGAGCGGCCATCTTAACAGTTTTCATGCTGCGTCTGGCTCTTTATTTATCCGTATCCATGTTGATCACGAGCGTCACCACTGAAACATTTGAGCTGCGAATTCCATTTCCCGCCGTTTGTAGTCCTTAGTTACCAGATCTTTTGCCCCCAACCACCCCCTACCTAGCAGCTCCCTTAATTTTGACTATAGGACGCACAAGTGAAGGGGCCTGCTGGGTAGGGGATGGATAAGGGGACTGCTAGGTAAAGACTATAAATGCGGCCCTAATTCTTGTGTGAGTAAAGTATGCTTTTCCAACCGTTTCAAGTCACTGTAATTTGTGGATGGGGGCGGAACACCGCGGCCTTGTTCGAGTGACCTTTTTATTCCCATAACCCTTTCCTTTCCCCACTCGGTAGGATCCCACGAAGAAACCTTCGGGTACATTCCCACCTACGAGTTGACACTGCGCCAGTAGTCGCTTCTCGAATCCCTCATAACCTGCTTCATGCATTCAACCCTGGGTCTTTCTCGACAAGTATTCACATTCGTTGACTTTCCATAACAGTTCCTCAAGTCAGGTATAGGTGAGTTTAGGCTTGTGGTCGAAACATGCAAGTCTTCGCTTTTTTTTACGCTGAGAAATTGCAGGTTCGACACGTAACAGCGTCGTATGCTCATTCCGTGCACTCCACTGGCCTCTTACCTCCTTGGAAATTTGATTCAGGGGCAACGGGCATCACGTACGACCCCTAGGGGATTATAGTTGGCCACACCCCACTTCCTACACGCTGTTTGGAAAAGGGAAGGAAGAGGAGAGGGAGTATGGATTGGACCACAGGTGAAGACGACGCCAATACATCTCCGCCTGTGCTTTCGGGAGAAAATACCTACCCATAAATTCCCCGAAATTTCCTCCTCCTCTATCCCAAATCCCGGGAAATTTTGGAAAGATAAATGAAGAAAATTGCTACTTAAACCCATTAATAATTATGTTGGTTTAATTTCAAGAAGACCCTAAATATAACAAATGCCAGGATAAACTTATTCTGTTATGAGCCGAAATGACCCAGGTCAGCGTCATCGATATCACTCGCGCAACTTATAAATTTCCATTCATTTTTATGAACATCTGACACGTCATACTTTATTTTGCGTCACCCTTTAACAGGAGCGTTCAGGAACGTATGGATGACTGCGCACGCACCCTGGTCACGTGCCCCTGTAGCATCTATGGGAATCTCGAGAATTTTCAAGAAACGAGGCTTCCTGATCCCGATCCCAGAAGATTACCACATTTTGAGAGTTTGGAAACCCTGATCCTCACTTCCTTGTGCTTCCCCTAAACCCGACAACAACCACAACGTTTCGACAACGCTTCTCCTTCCCAGAGACTCATCTCCCAACGCACATTCCGACACGATCAATTGCATCTCGCTGACAGCTTCAGAGTGATCTTTTTTTGCAGCAACCGTTTCCCCTTTCTAATAGCCAGCCGAATGTCGCGCCGCAAATTACATACGGTGGCTGAACACGCATTAAGGCGGGAAAATACCGAAGATGGTCGCGTCATCGCAACTGAGGCGAGAAATTACGGCATCACAGGCAAGAATCATCTATCATTTCCCAGTTAACGCCAAACCCCACTCTCCAACTGAGGCCAATGTCTGGGCCATTTCTCAAGCAAACAAGGGAGTGGAAAAGGGAAAGAGATCCAATCCAATAGATGACCAATCACAAGCACATTAACCTAATAGCTACAAAACACCGGATTAGTAAAATAAGCATCGCGAGGATGAAGTACGGAAAAGGTTTCATAGGATTACCTGTACGCATTCGGCCACGAGATTCCAAAATTAAAGGATTCACCGAGATTGTACCATGGAGATTATACAAATCACATTTTGAAAAAATCATCCATAAATAAACTATAAAATATAAAATCGGTATATTTAGCGGTGTTTACCGAGTGAATGGTATCATTTAAGTGAAGAGAGATGAAAGTAATTGAGTTAGGATGATAGGGGAGAATACTCGCAGTGGTCAAAATATAGCCTCTTCGCAAACGGGGTATTCCGTCTATACGCCATTGTATGTTCAGCAAAAATTGATTTCTGAACGAGATGGATGTAAGGAAACAAATTGTAATGATGAACTGGGCATTTAATAGGAAATTCCTAATTAAAAGGATTCACAAAGTTTCCCACGGATCTCCGCACGTTGATAAACTTATTCTCCAAACAGTTTGGAGAAAGGAACAGGTAAAAAGGAAAGGACTTCGTAAATTAAGTAAAGTTAATAGAGAAAACCTTATTTTTAACTGAAGATAGATAAAAAACATTTGAAGTAATATTTGGGTTGGGAAGGCAGGGATTTGATGAGAGAAATATTTTAGGCAAGCGAGAGAGAAGTGAATAAATTTTCCAGGTGAAGTCTACACTCACAATGATTCATTCGTAGCCTCTTTTCGTAATTAGTATTCCTAATCTATACCATTCTAGCTGTAGCAAAAACTCCTGCCAGTTTTCCAAAAACTTCTAGTTAAACATAGGCATTCTTGACTGTTATTCTACCCGAAGCCCTAATGTAATATTCGAATGACATATTTAGTGTTGGTGCATTATACGACGTGCATGATAGAGTGTGAATGTATTGAAAATATATTATTATAAAAAATTGGAAATGGAAAATTTAATATTGAAACATTTCCTTGTATTTTGAAGGAAATTATAAATATGACTCCCGGCTCTCAGGGAAATTGTAGGACCTAGACATCATGTGGCACGTCCTACAACTTCCCTGAGAGCCGGGAGTCTTATTTATAGTTTCCTTGAAAATACAAGGAAATATTTCAATATTAAATTTTCCATTTCCAATTTTTTATTATAATATATTTTCACTACATCCACACTATATCATGCACGTCGTCATATGCACCAAAACTAAATATATCATCCGATTACTACATTAGGGCTTCGGGTAGATCAAATTCAAATACGGAGAAGGAAATATGCTTTAAGCTGAGGGATGATGGAAATTCCAAAAAATGTCATTAGAGATAATAACTCGCTCAGTTTTTTCTCTTATTGCGAAATAATAAAAGCTATTAAGGGAATCCTCGAAAATATTCCATAGAGCAAGCGTTAATGCAAAGGAGGATATAACCAGAATATCTGAGAATTGAAAAACAGTATTACCGTATTGTTTCAACCTTAAATAAAAAAACATCAAATACACTTTTCATCGTCGAAGGAAAAACATCCTAGAAGTTTAGTGGGGAACTAGAAAACACCCCTTTACCATGCAAAACCATGCCTGTAAGAAAAAAGAAGGCACGTAAAAAAATTATTTACCGCTAGCCATGCAAGAAAAATGTCCCCATAAAATTCCAGAGTTTACATTCAAAGAAGGGGATAGGGGTTTTCCAGTTTGCGACTCTAAGGCTTTATTTTTTGACATCCGTGGGTTATGGCAAAGTTCACCATACCGAAGCCCTAAAAACCCATCGAGTTTCCGGACTTTTGACCAGCTCTATCGGCCACCGTGACACGTGCGACATCACACAGGCACGAAGCTTCAAACGGAACATCTGGGGAGGTCATCGAAGCCCAAAAAAAACCTTTCACCACACCAAAGGGGCTGACCCCTCCGGGATTGAAATAGAACTGATCAAGGAGGTTTTTGGGATGTGTGGATGAAGTTACGCATCTGAGTGCTTTCGACGGGATTATCGCATGGGTGGAGTGGGGGAAGGGAATAGAAAATCGAAAAAGTGAACGGTCAACAAAATGTAGAAAGGCCCACAGTTCCCTACATTTTACTCCAACAAAGGGTTGGCTTCCCCAATCGTGACATGGGTGCTACGCAAAATAAGCACGTAACGCATCAACTAGGGCATGATAAAAATGAAAACAAGGCAAAAATGCGTAGCAGTAAAAAAAAACTTGGCACTTTCCCACAGTTTTACTATGCACAATCTCCTGGCGGCTTCCTCTCAGAATGGTGTCATTCCAACTCGGCTGAATACATAAAGAGGGTAGCTGTATATTGCATAAATTCAAGGAAACCCCTGAATCACACAGCATTACGCCGGTGCACTTTGAACTGTGGGTGCTCGTAAAGGTCGACTAGCCTCTTCAAAGTAACTAATTTACAATACGCATTCGAACTTAACGCATATGGATACGTGTGCACGCCAGTGCTCTCACGAAGTATTACGACATTAGAACTTAATTTCAAGAACGGCCACGAATATTAAGTTTTTGAACCATTTTTTTATTTGAGTATTCTACCAAATAAATAAAATAATATATAGATCAGGGTTGTCCAACTTGCAAGGCCTCAAGGTCCACAACTTAGCCTTTAATATGGTTGCAGACCATATAATAATGAATTTTAATTTTTAAAAGTAACAATGAGAAAGAACGTAAGGTATAAAAATATATTTGAGAATTTTTGTTTAATAACCTTTCGCGGGCCACAATAAATGGCATCGCGGGCCGCCAGTTGGAAAACCCTGATATAGATGATTCATTTTCATTACAAAACATAGTAAACTATATTCCATTGATGACAAAACGATCAATATTTTCATTGTAGCCCTGATGAAGCATATATAAAAATGCGAAACGTTGGCAAACAGTATTTTAAAAAAATTTAGTTTATTTGACCAATATCTCCTACACAATTTAATTAAGAACGACTTCGCCCACACACGTCTGTCCCGTACAGCGGCCATTGTTCTACTAACTCATTCCGTGCATTCCCCAATGAAACAACATGGCACCTTGCGCTAATAAACAAATGAAACACTAAAAGCAAAATCCCGGTCCCACATACATGACTTCTACGAAATAAGGTGAGAAATTATGAGAAACACTCGCAATTTCACTCGAACATAACCCGTAAGCATTGAAATTGGAAGCCACACGTAAACTGATCTATTATTACGGCAATTGTGTACATCCCTGTGGAGTAAACAAAATAATTCAGGGTTATTTCACATTCAGATTTTCTCAATATTGCTCAACTCAGCTTCAGTCTATAATATAAGAGGCTTGCATGGCATCCGCAAACGTCGTCATCATGGATATAACAACATAACAGTAAATCCCCAGAAATCCCTACACACACACGGCAACTAGCGCGATTTTCATATTATGATGATCTCCATGCACAAGTTTTATAATTGATTAAAAGAATTTTATAAACCAGAGGGTGTCCTAAATATAAAATTAACCATTCAATGAACTTTAGAAAATGATAAAAAAACAACTGGTATATTTTGGAAAGTCTGATACTTATGAAACAAGACTGAAACCCTGCGTCACTACTATATAAAACTTGAAAAATGTTCCTTTTTCAATCAGTCCAGTTCTATTCAACTAATTTTTTAGGGGCTAAATGTTTTTTTTTAATCGGAGCTGGAAAATTCTGATGCTCGCCGTTGAGTAAAATGAAACTTTTAATAAATTTCAGTTTATTTTGCAAAAAGTATAATTTGTAACTTCAGTTTATTAAAACGCATTATTTGGAGATAAATAATTTTAAAAATTTGTTGTCAAAAGTGTTATTCATGGCTCGACGAGAAAAAATTAGCCTTCCCGAATCTATTAAAACAAATTGTCATGGTTACAAAATTTAATTTACCCAGATGCTTTAAAAATTCATACCTGAAAAACGTGATGAATAATAAATTGGTGGAAAAGTCAAGTATTCAGCTTAAAGAGGGAATAAATATATTTTATAACTTCATGATTATGTGGCGACGTTATACGCCTGTATTTTAGCTTTCTGGGGACATTTTAGAGGATGCCTGCGGATTACCCCTTTACACAAGGCTTCCTTTTAAGGGACATCGATCATTTACACAAATCAAGTGTATTAAACATTCCATGCCTCCAGTTTTTTTCAACCCAACGGCATTCGTTGACCTAACAAATGGAACTCGGATGACCTAGACCGCAAAATGTATTCCTTAATACCAGCTCTTTCCTTATCCCAGCAGGTGCTTCGTGAACATTTTAAGAAGCATAACACTTGCTCAAGACCCGCATGGCCTCATGCATTATTACACCGTTCCAGCACAATCTCAGAAAATGTATAAAAGTTCCTAAGATTGGTGAGATCGTAAATTTTATGAACTTACACTAATTATATTCAAAGGTATATCAACTTCACCATGAAGAACCATGTAAGCATTTGCTCCATTCCTTTACTGTTATGGAAATTTGAAGTATAAATAATAATGAAAGGCTGTGTTATAATTCCCTAAAAATAATAATTAAATACTTGTGCTTACTAAGTAAGAAATACCAAAAACTCTCTCTACTCAAGGGAACAACTTAAAATAGAAAGTAATCGATGTAGTACGTCCACTTTATTTTTAAAAATACACTACAAGTGTTTCGGCTTTTCACTAAGCCATCTTCAGGTATGATTGTCAATTGAGATCAATCATATCTGAAGATGGCTTAGTAAAAAGCCGAAACACTTGTAAAGTATTAGTGTAGTGTATAAGTGTATTTTTTAAATAAAGTGGACGTACTACATAGATTACTTTCTATATTACGATGTTCCACCACATCTGGCCTGACACCGTTGATTTCATTCGGAACAACTTAAAGTGATTTGTAAAACCTGTACAACTATTTCGGACCCCCTCCGTATCTTGGATGGGCTTCATGAAGTAAGGCGGGCGTCATGACAAACTATCTTCAGGAATAAACGAGACCAATGATGCAAATATGCATGTCATTTAACAAAGTAACACCTTTCCTCTAAACATGAAAGACAAACAAAAGACGAACACCCGGGATGAGCAAACGGTACAACAGAAAATTGGCGTACGTGCTCCACAGTAAATTTTTATCCGATAAAAATTAAGCGAGTATGAGAACACTGGTGCTGCGGTAAGGCCAAGATCACAAGATTAGCAAGCAATAGGTAAATTCTGAATAATAAATATTATTCCAGAAGTTAACCAGTGTAGGTTAGTGCTATGGATACCTCAAGGGTGGTGCAATGCAAGCATGCATTAATGCACTCCAGAGATGCTTGCATAAAATTGTTCCTGGGAGAGTCGCTTACCACGGTCGATATCGTCCATCAATATTCAGCGGTCTCATTCCCAGCGACTAGGTAAAGAACTATACCATAAACTACCTTAAAAATTTGTCAAGGAAGGCATAGATGCTTTAAAAAAGCATCTTATCGACTGTGGTGCGAAATAAAGGTAAAAAAAGGTTCACGAAGGCAGCACACCGATACGAACATGATTGGTTCACTAAAACGACATTGTTCACCCAATTTCTACTTTAAAATAAATTAATAACCGATTGAACAGGTATGGCCGGGTCAAAATGAAATGTTTTGGTGTTTGTATGAAAATTTCTCCCTTCCCTATTGCCTCGAGGCAACTTCACAAGATTTTTATTTCAATACTAATAATCGAGCTTCAAAAATAATCGTGTAAACATGGCGTTTTCGTACTCGATGAATGTAAAAAATATACTTTGGCTGGTGAAAGAAAAATTTGACATTAAACTTAGACTTACACTGCTTACGGGCCATTTAAAGCGAATCGAGTGTTTCAAGAAACAAGCGTTGGCGTAGCTATAATTCACTAAAACAATTTGGAGGAAGTGTTCTGCACCCGTTAGAAAATTTACTCGTGGAAGATGGTCTTCCTCCACCAATCCTAAATATTTAGTAAAAAAATCCAGGGCAAGCGCCAGGGCAGGGCGTCAACGGCAACTTTGAGCGGAAACATGCCCGAAGGACGTAAAAAAAGACAAATGCTTCTGCGCATGCCCCGATTGGAACTCGATAGGGAGGGCTGAAATGTATGCAAGGATTCAACCCAGACTTTTACCAACCGAACTTAAGCACAATAGATACGGGCCAATTTGCAGTTCCGTGATAAATGCCGCGCAGAACTATTTTTAATCCTGTGATTTGGCAATGCATCGGCAATTTTTGTTTTCCCTGATATGTCACTCATAAAATGGAAATAACGGTTTCGGCACAGTTAAATCTGTTCCGTAAAATAAGCCTAAAGCTTTAACTTGTAAATGTGTCCCGGTCAATTACAAGGGAGCCTGGCAGAAAAAGTTAATATAGTTGCCGACAACTGAGGCTACTTGTGCCATTCAGGATGAGCGGGGGCTGGTTACGAAAGGATTATTTGAGATGGGAATGAGGAGTGAATGGAGACCTGGCGTCCAACCGCTTACTCTTTACGAAAGGAGCCACGTGATCCACATTTAACGCCCCTTACCGAGGGATGGAATACTGCCCTTCGCGTGCATTCTACATGGCACCAAAATAGGGATCGGGACTACACTGAAGATCTTCATCACTGCCACTGTAATGATCCGGAAATGGAAGAATTCCATTTCCCAAAATATGCATTGTAACACGCCATTTTGGCCGTGTTGGCATAAGTATACGATTAAGGACGCCATTGTGTATATTTTGGGAACACGTGCTACCGCGAGGCAACAATATCGTCTATGTTATGAAAACAACTTTAAACAATACCATTTTCTGTTTACGTAAACAAACTATAACAATGCCGTCTATGTTATGAAAACAACTTTAAACAATACCATTTTCTGTTTACGTAAACAAACTTATAATAATGAAAGGGGAATAGCCTATCAGATACGAGAGAAGGGGAGAAAACCTGGAATGTTCTAGAACATACAGGAGGGGAGATGAGATAGTATAAAAGGGATTGTCAAACAAGGAACGAGGCCGCTTCTTCTTCTGCTTCTTCTTAACAAGGGAGCCACAAGAGACGTTTATCGAGTGAAAGTCATACGAGAGTTTTTGCAGTGATAATTTGCCGGGAGTAAGCAGCTTTGGACAGCAATTACCAACGCCAGTGTCCTGTGTTAAGGAAGGATCCAGGAATCCGATAAACAGAGACTGGGGCATAGAGTATCGGGAATTCACTTTGTACAATATCCGGTGAAGTAGAACAAACATTATAAATTAATACGAATATATTTGAGAAGGGAACATATATTGATTAATTGAGTAACTAAAGTGAATTTGTTTCATAAGTAAAGAATAAAAGGGTTATTATAAATATATGTACTGTTCAAGTGTATCATTTTAGTGCATGAATTAATCCATTAACCTTTGCCGCCAAGGACTACCGAAAGGAAAGGATCTCTCTCAAGGTAAGAAGTGATAAAGTGAAGGGTACCTTTGTGTGTCGGGCTGATACAAGTATATAACGTCGCGTGTTTAGGACCGCGTGAAAGAATAATTATTAGAACCCCTGTGATAAGGAAATTGATAAGGGGGGGACTAGTACAGCATAAATGTGTTGTTGTGTGACGTCTCAGAATAGCCAGCTATGTCAAACTATACCTCGGGAACTGTACCTTTCCCTTTCGAGAACGGCTAACCTTCCTCTTCTTCTTCTTCCCCTCCCACCCTTACCATTTTGTCGAAAACATCCTAGTTTCACCTTTCCTATATAATGGCACGGTGGAGACGCTATCGGAGAGTATACCCGACACTCGTCAGGCAGTCAGTCAGACAGTGATTCACTAGTCTCTCATCGGACAGTGATCGGCTATTGGTTACTCTGCAACCATTCACTGACGGTACAGTCACAATGTAGCCGTCAGTGGGAGTCGAAGCGCGGGCTATGGGGCCCGTGCTACCGAAGCGCCTCGCTATCCACCCGTGCCATCACCAGCAGCTCCTCTCCTTCCCGAGACATTGGTAATGTTTTCACTTTCTGCTATTCTAGACGCTCATATTCATTATTTGCTATTTGTTCATTGAATTGATTCTTTTGGGATTTTTAATGGAAATAAACTTTGAGTAAAAGACTTTAAATATTTGTGTGTGATTATTCGTCTCCCGACACCAAGGGCAAGAACCCACGTAAAATCTATGCTCTCGGGTTCCCAAATATGTGGGGGCCCGGTCATAACACCACTATTCGAACCCAGGCCTCCAGGATGGGAAACTAGTACTCAAGCCAGCACACAACAAGATCCCTACGTTGAAAACGGTCCATGTAAATAACTAAGCGCACATTATTAAAAATCTGTTTTTTCACCTTAAATACATGTGACGGGAAGATTACCCACGGATTTTTCTTCTTAATCTACAACTCATCGCTGGTGGGTGAAACCAGGGGGATATACCTTTTTTCGGATAAACTTTTCACACCCAAGGATATTACGCCGTTTAATATCTTGTTAAGTATCAAAGAGGGCTTTCCATTCCAGGGATGAAGTTAGTGCAGGGGGGGTTATTTTGTAATCTCGCCTTTTTAACGACTCTTTGCGGGAGGGCGAGAGACCCGTTTCGCTCTCTTAATGATCGGCTCACAATCGGCCAAGGTCCGATGATGGCTCCATTTCACGATCCTTACGACAGGTGAGATGAAACTAATGAAATGCGGAGGCAAAGGAAACGGATCGAGAGTCGAAAGATACGGATCAAGAGTCGAAAGAGCGGGTGAGTAAAATAACAACTTGAGAGCCGAAGGTGGTCACGCTGCCTGGGTGGCGGAGTAAAACTACGAAAAATGACTTAATTTTCCGTATTTCATGACGTATTCTTACTTAAATGAGATTACAAAATAACCCCCCCTAGATCGGAACAAATCAGAGCAAACGAATGAGGAAGAATGGAACAACGTTATCAGTCGAAACGTTCGGTAGCCTGCCAGTAGGAAGCAATTTGTAGGATCGCAATAGTCACAGCTTTTTACATGGTTAACGAATTCGTTTAAAGTGCGTACTTAAAAATAAACACTGTCATAAAGAACTTTACAGTATATATATTTGACGCCTTAACCGTGATTCAACACAACAAGAGCAATCTCGGATGCGATTAACGAATTTCTTCCATAGCCAAGCACACATCAACTCCCACTCCCGATCTGGTATCAAGTACGCTGTCCAGTGCTCAGGGTCTGAAACGAATGGAAGGCAGCTGCGCTGTCGTGTTGGGAAGCGAGCAGCGCACTAGAGTAAATGGAAAACACCCGAAATATTTCCGCTGGAGCACCCTCTAGTCCAACCAACCTTGTGGGTCTTCAAAGTTTTTATGGGGATGGGCTGCTTTAGTTTTTTTCCACTCCCATACACTTCTTCCCTCCTTCGTGGTCGTCCGGGTCCTGACCTCTCCTCGGGTCCACCCATACACGAATTCTATAGTGTCCTTCTCGCCATGCTACGACCCGCCCATGAAGCGTCCTTCTCTACGGTGAAACGACAGAGTGCACCGTATCGACTCTTCCCCTTCCCGAAGTGAAAGCACAACCTGCATGCTGATGGAGATCACGACCCCTTTTTCGCATAAAAGCTTCGCGCTCACCTCTCTATCTCCCCCTGGACGTCCAGGAGGGAACAAAACACGTCCCTTTACCATACCATCGACCCTCTATTGTCATATTTTCCTCCCCGCAGCACCCCCTAGGAATTTGGGCACAATGGCGACGTCCTTAAGGTCCCAGTCCATCCGTTTTCATGTGATAACACCTCGCCCCTCGGGATTCAAAAGCCGCGACAACCCCGATGACGTGACATGATAACGTAGATGATACCAGTTGGATACGAAAACAGATGGATCCTGCAGGTGTATTCAATGCCTGACAATGTTTTTTCAAATGTACGTATTGAAGCATAATGAGCGTGATGAGTAGCAAATGTGGGTCATACTGAGGTTATACCTACTATCCTTAGAGTAGATATAGAAGGATACCCGAATGTTCCAATGAAATTAATCAATAATCGATAAATTATATGCAATCCATACGAATGACAACACACATATAAATATAAATACGCGTTTAACAGAAAAAAACAATGCAATCGATGAAACAATAATTTAAAAGGATATTCTGCATATTAGGTCGAAACGGTCTCCTCTAGATTTAGTATCAACCCTCTTATAAAATAGATACTTAACCATAACTTAAAGCAACATGAAGTCCTAGCTCAAAATCATAAGATAAATACGGAAATTTCCCGAGAAGTACCATAAAATAGCAAAACTTCATTATTAGCAAATTGCTGCCACCACAATGAATTACAACAGCACATAAAACTTATAGTTTTCGCAGAATTACAGGCATTATTATCGGCTTTAATGCCTTACACGGGTCATTGGGATCAATTGCCTACAAGCTTCAAGTCTCTGCTTCTCAGAAGTCTGACTGAATTAAGTGTGGTTGAGTAAATTCAATTTCAAAGTTTTCCAAAGAACTTTTTTAATTTCAACCCAGGGGCTGACGCATGTCATAAATATCTTTCTCTTCAAGAATAGGTGGCACAATGGCACAGGAGATAGAACGCACGGCTAATTACCAAGAAAGCCTGGATTCATATGCAGAAAAAGGCTCCTTAAACATTTCCAACATAACCACGAATGATGGATTGTTTTTGGAAGGCCACAGGCGACACATGTAAAGGATACGGCCCCTGTATACTATTCAACGTTTTAGGGGTCTCTTTTTGGCAGAAACTCATAATAGAAAGTCAATAAATAGCACTATTTCCCTAAACAATAAAACTTTCAACATACGACATGTGTTTCAGCTTACAATACCATCATCAGGTGTGATTATCACAAATGGCATAGTAAGTTTAAACGCGTGTTTTGTAATAAAGTTTTTAAAAAGTGGAATGTGTAGTGCTTATTATTGATTTCCTATGAAGGCTCTTGTATATATAAGGTGAATTTTAATAAGCGTTAAGCTGATTAATAAGCGGATTAATGAAATATCACCTATTAACCATTCTCAATTCTGTTACTATGGCAGGAAATGTGGGAGACAGGTTTTTAATTCATGTCATCATATTGGTATTCCAACGAATCAATGGATGGAATTAGGGCAGTCCAGCAGATTCTTTCTCCATCATTGGGCAGTTTTCTGCAACGTTTCCATCGCAAAACTAACAATTTTTCCGACACTAAATCCCTTTTAAACTCTTCGTATCTTTTTCATCCCTTCATACCGCCCAAAATTCCTATTCTCCTCGCAAGTTGTACATCGTTACCCCTCAGTGCACAATTTTGCTGCCTCATTCAAACCTCTCCCATTACCATGATTTCCTCTCCCTATTCTAACATTGGACATAGTAGCAAAGACATTAGGAGGAGAGTAGCGCTAGCAAAGGAAGCGTTCAATAATAGAAGGGAGCTGATGACGGGGACCTTAAGTAAGGATGTAAAAAAGAGGCTAGTGAAGAGCTTGATATGGAGTGTGGCGTTGTATGGGGCAGAAACGTGGACCTTGAGAAAGGAATACGAAAATAGGCTGAAGGCTTTTGAGATGTGGGTGTGGAGGAGGATGGAGAAGGTGCGTTGGACGGAAAGGAAGACAAATGAGGAAGTTCTTGACATGGTGGGCGAGGAGAGGAAACTTATAGATGAGATTAGGGGAAGACAGGGTAGGTGGCTGGAAGGGGTAATAAGGGACGGTGGTTTGCTGAAGGCCGTGATAGAGGGTAGGATGTTGGGTAAGCGGGGAAGGGGAAGGAAGAGAAGCGGTTTTATGGACGGGATGAAGAAGGGTAGGACTTATGCTGAGATGAAGAAAGAAATACTAGAGGTAGAAAGGGCACGGCACGTGTAGGTAAGAGTTCGTTGGATATTCTCTGACTTTCATCACAACCTACCTCTAGCAAGTAGATTACTGTAATGAATGAATTCTAACAATCCTAAATTGTTTCCCTTGCTACCTTGCAATGCTTGTCTAGACTCGTATTTCAATACCTTCCAGTCGTAGATCGTGTTCCTTTCACAGTGACCAATTTTCAGAATCATGCAATACTCCGCTCCGTATTACGGTTTAAATGAATTAAATTCACTCAAATCTGAAAATTACATCACCGGCCATTTCGTCAGTTCAAAAAGCAACCATACCATTAAAATGCAAGATGTACTTGTTCGCAGAACTTTTAATGGCACCACACGTTTCACCGTGATACGGCATCGTCAGGTACGATGCAGATTCACGGTGACGATGCCGAACCATTAGGAAACGCCTCGTACCATTAAAGGTTTTGAGAAAAAGTACGTTTTGCATTTTAATGATATGGATATGAACAACTTCCATTAGGTGAAGCCTTAAGTAGTTGAGCTTATCAAAGAGCCGCATTTATGCAACAAAAAATTGCTGCTCGCCCTACATGCACAGAATAGCTTGAGGTTACAATTATAAAGATTACAAAAGTACGCCAATTAATTATTAAATTAATTATAATTAGCATAAAATACAATAAAGGCTACTAAAGGGCGAATGAAGGCTGAACTTATCTTTGGCAGCGATGAACGGAGAATAATGAACCGAATTATGGCCAATGCTTCTCTTCACTTACGCGAGACATAGAAGGATTAGGGATTATAGAATGTTTGGCGAAAATAAAGGGATTCGTGATCGCTTCCATGCAAAGGGCGGATTAATTAATGCCTCGAAATAATGCCTCGTCCTGAACGAGCTGCATGAGGCAAAATGAACAGGGTCGAACGTGTTGCTTCAGTACACAATAACACCGAGAAAGCCCATCCATAACACCAAAGAAATGGCCCCAGCTAGCCTATTAACGTCGCACATCCTATAAGAGAAATCAATTCTTCTAATGAGATAAAAATATAATTCCCGAGAACTGAAATCCATTGGAAAATTCACCAATTAGACTTAAGCCTCGGAGTTCAGCATTCAATTTTCCTTCAGAGTTGAGTAACCACCTCGATTTCATCAACCGCTGCTGATTTAAGTTTCAACACTGTCTATTTTAGCAGTAATTTCATTAAAAGAGCAAAATCCTACGCAACAATAGCAGGGATAGGCAGTTCACCAGCAAAAATGAGAGCTAAGTTTATATCAACTACATGAAAGCTTTTTAAGTCCCCTGCCAAAAACATGTGGCTGAAGCTGGCGGGGAACGACAGAAAATACTTTAATGGATCGTTTGAAACTGAATGACAGGAAGACGAGGAAAAACCAGAGTGCACGCAGAACTATAAATAACTTCGCAGAAGCGCCCTCCCAACCAGACATCTCATCCAATTCGAGGAAGTAGTATTTTCGAACCGTGACGAAAGGGGGGAAGCGGCAGTAGCTAAGATGCCTGAGACTTTCAAAATGTCTCGAAGTAATCACTCCCACCTTAGACTTCCTAAAAACGTTTGAAAGACCGTCTGAAATAAGAAAAAGGAATTTCCAGGCAGTTTATTGCATCTCGATTTGACCAATATTGCCTCATATCACCTCAAGCCTGTTTCATAGTTTATACGAAATGTCTTCCAACTCTCGAAATGTTCATCACTTTAAATTTAAATTCATAAATATGCTAAAGATAAAAAAAATAATACTTAATAGTAAATTATGCTAAGCCAAAATTAATAACATTATCCTTATTTATTTGGGTTTTGAAAAGTGATAAAAAATTCTGGGAAATTACTGGGATAAAACACATGACGGAAAATAAAAAATCTGCAATATCCAATGTAAGGATATAAATGAAACACGGAAATGTGATAAAATAACTAGTGGTCAACTACTTCACTATTCAAACCGATGAAATTTACTTCTCAAATATTCTCAACAGTAGTGAAATGCGAAATATAAAATGTGTTGCTTTCCATTCTCATCACAATAAGTATTCAGGTTTAAAATGAGACTGCTTTCCTTTCAATCCCTGAAATGAGGTTTCTGCAATAACCTTTCTTTTGATTCCTTTATTTGCTTTGCTCTTCAAAGAACCCAAGAGCATAGCTTACCGCCGATATCCTGTTTACAACTACTGGATCAGCTGCAGAACTGTAAGGAATGTGTTATTTTATTCATGCTGGGAAAACTATAAGGGAAAAAGGTGAAATTGCAATATGGGCCGCAAAAATACACACTGTAAGATCTGGCGGTCATAAATAATTCTCCAGTCCATCCTTATTCGATTGTACTGCGATTAATGAATGCCAAATATATTCCTAGTAACTAAACATGGCAAATATAAAAATAGCAATGTTCATTCAATTTCAATTCATAGGAAGTTTTTGAATAATATAGCAATAAAAAAGAAGTCACATGAACTTTAAACACTGAATATATGCATGAAATCACCCTTTTACACTGCCTACTTCCAAAACCTTTGCAAAATCCTGAGGAACATCTGCCAGACAGTTAATAGTCAGTACACACATGGAGAGAGATAGAAAGAGTGTAGCCGTTGGCAACAATGGAGTAAAAACCGAGTAACAGCAGCAGTAGCAGTGTTTTCCTTAGAAAAATACGAGTAACAGAACAAATGACCGAAGAAAATCGAAAACAGTAAACGTCACGCACATTTATGCGTATTTATTTCTATTAAATTGATGCTCGGGTGAACAAACTACTTCAGATTAATGTTAACACTTTTTTTTCCAATATTTGCAATTGCACAAATGATGTGGTACGCACCCACGCGCACGGGTGCAAAGATATACGCCAAAGAGGGTGAAATTCACCATGAAGAATTCATATGAAAAATTCTTGTTCGTAAAAATCCCATTCGAAATTCGCCATGAATTAAGACTGTAAGAAAACACACCAGACGAGATTTGGGAATTTCGAATGATTTTATCATGGCAAATTTCACCCTTTAACAATTAATCGTAGAGGGATTTTTCCTCTAAAACTTCAATGCCTTTCGTATTAGCCTGAATTCATTGCCAGTGAACCAACAAAAAGGTCATTTAGACATTGACGCCGGCAATAACCGTCAAGGATTGCGAAAAGTTCACCATGCCAAATCTAACACGAGGTGGGAGATAAGCCATGGCAATTCCGACTCAGGCCGGTGGACCTCGCCCGTTTGCTTAGCCGCGGGAGTGAAAAGCTTTTCGGATACGCCGCGGGAAAGCCACGGAGCCGGAGAAAACACATCCACCCTCACTCACACATCCCACCATCCCCTGACGTCAACCCTTCCGCCGCGAGAATTGAGATTCCAAGGCGGCGCCAGGGCGGAGGGTATGTAGGGAGGGGAAAGGGACAGGAAAAAGCATCGGCAGGCAGGCGAGGCAGCGAAAGAGAATAGACGATAAAAGAGAAAACAAAAGGAAAGCGGGAGGTAAAAGGAAAGAAATGGCAGAAATCTTTCAACCCCTTAATGGATCAGTCAAAAAGAAGACTGAACTTCACCTTACGGTTCGTTTTGTTTAAAAAAATACTGCTTTCACAAATGACAAGTAATTTATACAAGAAAAAATTTATAATGTAATACGCATATTATTAAAACAACATAATTTTAATGCAGACTTTTTCCAACCCTGGGAGCAGACTGGCGCGCCAACGCTATCGAATTTACGCCTTTTGAATTAGATTGTAGCAGTAATATACGAACATGTCAAAAATATGATGGGCAGGTGCCTATTTTTCATAAACACTCACTGTCCTGGGAAAATTCGCCTCTTGAATGAAATTATTCACGAAAATGGCATTTGTATTAGATATAAAACAATCTCATTTCCCCATTTTCCATACATTCTCGCACTTAACCCCATGTCATTCCATGTTCACTTGGCAAAAAAATTGAGTAGAAAGGTAAGATTTTGTTGTATGCACGAAACAGTAGATAGTTGCCATGAGTAGCCAGAATATGATAATAATATCAAAGTCATAGAGCGATGGAACCACCTTAAAGTCGATGATGGATTTTTTTCAGCCTCTACGATGAACGTCACGTGAATTCGCTAAAAACTTACGGACAAATAATGGTTTCCTGGACTAGAAATCGAACCACGGGCCCTAGATTTTCAGTCTATGCACGGATCACAACGCTACCTACGATTCTAAATTGCTACGGTATTTTTTGGATAATTTCAATAAGCTACCTGTAGTGAGCCATTACGGACCATCCTTGATGGAACTCATAAGCGAAGTCTCGCACTTCAAAGAAGCCTTCATATACTTATATCAGACATCTCTCTCATATATAAACCCTACCACCTCTAACACATCCGACAAGACATCGAATGCATGATTTTCTCAGCTGCTGCGATTAACGGCAAGGACTGGTTTCAAAATTGCCAGAGGAAAAAGGGCTTCCATAACCCGGCTTCCGATCTCCAGTATAGAAAATACTTTTTTCCTCTTGCAATTTTCAACGCCCCTTAAGACCGATTCACACGGAACACAAGAATATAACTACATATCATAACAAGCTAAAGATCAGGCTGCAACCGCACGTTTCTTCAAAATAATAGTAAACTCTCTTTTCTTCAGTTTTCCAATGGCATTTTTTTTTCAAGAATGTCAAATAACAGTTTCGTTTCCAAGCCGTGATTCGGCTTTCAATTTGGCATTATAACTAGTATGATCTATTTTGTTACAAGAAGAGAGGCAACTCCATCATAATTAATTTGTGTACACCTCTGATCTTCACGTTTTCATCGGATGTGCATCTCTATCCGTCACGATAAATTCTCATGGGCCAACTTAATAAATCACTCTTCTTTTTGGTTGGCCAACTTAACTATGGAGCGTAAGGAATGAAAGAGAGCCATCTTCTGCGTTCAATTATGCTATTAGATGCGCCGTGAACTCTCTGTATCTGACTCACATTCGATCAAGTTCCACCGCTGTTGGTTGATTAATTGGGGAGGCGACCGACAGGCAAGGTCATTTCCGCCACTAAGGACAGATACGTAGGGCGGTAAGGGAATGGTTTCATAAGAAATGAACTTCATGACGATGGAGAGAAACCTGGCGTCATAATAAGCCCCCTCCTCATGAAAGGCATAAAGGGGCCCACAGTTAAAACGAAGGGAGTACTGAACTTGAAGTACTCTCCATATAACATCCAACTCCACGGAAAAATCTCCATCACGGGCAAGATATGGACCCTTGGCATGGGAAACCAGTAGGTACTCTATAGCCACAATACTAACCCGATTCCATTCTATAAATATAATAATCACAGGTATTTATTGGGCGAGATCGAGACAAAACTGTCCCTTCTGCCATCTAACCCCTAAATTTTATGTCATGCGCTTAATCTCAATGTGATCCGGCCTTCTTTCTGCGTTATGTTCTTAAGGCGAGTCGTAGACGCTCTCTTATCGAATTCACATCACACTCAAGTTCAACCGTTTTTAAAGTTACGTTCTTCGGTTATGTCATCATTGCTCAAGTTGAACATGCCTTCACCGCTCTCCCCCTTGCTAAGTTTGCACGCGTCTTGGATTCCTCTCTAACCCGCCAAAGTGTGTGCGTGTTTGGATAAGCGAGAGAGAGTGAAAGAAAGAGAAAGAGCGGAAAAGAAAAGACGTTGATCTCGAGTGAATACCTTGACTTCAACCCCCTCCCCATTTTTTCATCATTCTTTCCCCTGCATACACCCTTTTCCCCCTTTCTCACTACAAACCCCTTTCTCAGAAATAAAAACTTCCTCGTTTTCTTTTTATTTCTCCGGAAAAAAAATGAAACGGGACTCGTTTCATTATTGATTCGTTTGTCTCGTTTATATTTCATGCTCCAAGCCCCCGGGATGAGACGGCGGGAGTGGCCGGGTGACGAGGGAGACAAAGACTGGTGACGGAAAGGGTTGACTCGGGGAAAGAAAGCAGAAAGAATACCCTGACGCGCCTGTGCCTAGGTCTGAGCAACATGACGATATATCGACGCCAAGGCCATGTTTTCTTTACATCGATCACAAATTATTTCAACTATATGATTTTCTGTCATTTCTATTATTTTATCTATATATTTTTATCATAGTAATTTTTTATCTATTTGAAAATTGTCCTTACCATGAAGAATAGAGAACAGGAGGCCGAACGGAAGAGGGAAGAGGAGGAGGGAGGAAACAAGCCCGATTCGTACGTAAGGAAAACTGTCGCCAAGAGATTTTGGATTTCAAATGTGGCGCTCTTGTATATCGGTGCCCCATGGTTGGCGTTCATTTCTGTGTTTGCATGGTGAGATCAGGTGATAGGAAATTTCATCACGGGTTTATTTTGGAAAGAAGCTCTCTCCAGGCGTGCAATTGCATGAATGCGCAAGACTTGGTTTCTACCTGAATGTTCCAGCGGTAACAATTCCACCATCCGGAAGAAATTAGAAAAAAAGGCTTAAAAAATTAAATCCTCAAGTCACCTATTCTATTAAGTACTCCATTCTTCTAGGTCTATACACAGCAGTAATGTCAATTAAAAGTGGCACACATAAAAAACTTAAAATAAGGAACATATAAAAATTAAGAACAATAAAATAAATTTTAAAACATGATTATATTAAAAAATGTACTTTAAAGTTGAAATTACTTTTTGAGCTATCATCACTGGCCTACAATAGGCAGAGCGTGATTTTTGTGACTAAAAATAAAACCATGGGGGCGTAACCAACATTTGTGATGCAAAGGACTTTACCATTAGTACATAGGTAACGTGGTAAAAAGTCTTTAGTATTCCAAGTTGTAAAGGACCAGGAATATCCCGCAAGCGAAGCTTGCCTTTACCTTTACAGAAGTGTGTTGAAAAGTCTTTAGTATTACCACAGAGTAGGGATATATCTTTACTCAGTGGTATTACTAGTTGTGTTTAGGATTTGAATGATTCCGGTGGAAAGTCTTTTGCATCACAAATGTTGGGGTCGCTCCCAAAATTTTATTTTTAGTAACTAATAATCACGTTCTCCCTGCTGTAGTGTTAGATCAGGAATAAATTTCAACTTGTTACTCCATTTTTTAATAAAACCACGTTTTTTTATTTTATTGCATAGGTTTTAGCTTTTAACATTTTTTCATCAATTTTTCATTCAACTGTTTTCGTTATTCTATGGATAAACTATTGAAAAATTTACAATGAAATGATTGATGAAAAATAATAGAACGAATTTTTAAATATTAAATTGACGTGTAAATTTACTGTTAATTTGCTGAAATCGATAAAATATTGCATTGTCATTCAAAATACACATGCGGGAAAAGTTTCAAGAAAATCGACTAGGTGGAAGTGGGTGAAATATTGATTACAAGATTTGACGCAAGCCAATAGAGATGTCAAGTTAAATAAAACATGTAAAAATGCTGTTGTTACCATTGTACATGCACGGGATCGGGCATCTTACGTTGTTTCCGAAACATATTCGACCGAAAAAAAAACAGAGGAGTAATGCAGAGGATTTAGACGAAGCGAAATTCTAATGTAGCAATTTTCTCGCGAACCCGGGCCTATGGGAGAGAAAGCTGTGACACATATTTTAATATTGTATTGCCACCGAAGAGACACCAGTGTGCCAAATTTGAAGGAAATCTAATGAGGGTAAGTGGGAGAAAATCGATTAACAGACTCCACCCAATCAAACAGACAAAGCAAGTAAAATAAATCCATGTACAAACAAGAGGAGATAGTATCGCCCAACATGGAAAAGCGGGACGAGAGTTCAAATTCATTTTTTAGAGAGTGGGATAAAGCTTTACTGGCGAAGATATTGGATGATAAAGAGAAAGGATCGATGCAATCGCGGAGGCAATTCAGTTGAAAGGAAAGGCGGAATAAAAGTGAGCGCTTGGTGAGTGGTAGTGTAGAAATAGGATTAGGATGCGATGGGGAATTAGAAGGAACGAAAGCAGCGCGTGTCGATAATTATTGTTAACCCCAAGATATGGGCGATAGTGTCGATGATTATCGCCGGAGTGGAACCTGCTCTAATATGGCAGGGACCCTTGTACGGTAAAAGTGAATAAAGTGAATTGAAATAAATGGAAATGCGGGGTTAATGATGACTGATTAATATCAACTGGACGAATAGAATCAGCAAATTAAAAATTCTTAAAAAGGGTTGGCGAGAAAATATTTTCAATTAAAAGTCAGCGGAGTAATAGTTACAAACATTTTGGACAGATTCTGCGACATAAAAGCCTATCCAAAACAATAATAGAAGCAACATAGAACGGGAAGAATTAACGAGGCAGACCAAGGATAATGCGAACTAAGAGGGATGGATAATATAATGTAGGAAATAGAGCAAAAGAAGACTCGTCGTCACATTTAGGTAGCTCTTAACGACAGGCGTCATGGTTCCACATAGTTACGCCTCCTTCCACGGCGGAAATTCCGCACTTACAAATACTCTCCACACATAGAGGCCAGGATTCCAATGAAAAATCGCCCTACGACTGTCGGTGAACAAAACCAGGCGTTCGAGACCAGCATTCAAGCACTTAGAAACGATCCCCGTCATTCAGAAAAGGTGGTTACATTTTGGATATTACGAAATGGTCATATTACCATAATAACCAGCATGTCGTGATGAAACAAACAGAGGAACGCTGCGCAAGATAGGGCAGCACAAGGAGGAAATTAGCAGAAAAAGAACACGCATAAAGCAGATTATCGTATTCAGTGAGATAATGATGTCCGTGACGGAAGGAAGAAAATTGCATGGAGAAAGGTAGGAAGTACACCGCGCTGAAGAATGACAATAGGAAATGAAAAAGCAATCGGAAAATATATGACAAGAGGGTGAAGCCCAGCGCTAATTAATACTTTTGTTCAGATCTAAATAGCCTCTGGTTGGTAGAATAAACTTATTAATAGCGACGAAATGGACGATAACGTTCAGCATAATCGATGTAACCGATAACGTGCCGATTAATCATCGCGAAGCAGATAGATCACCACCGATAACTTTCTGCCTAGAGAGTCAATATTGCACACAGCCAGACCCTCCAGTCGAGCCACAGACAGATTTATCATTCCCATATACTGACTCGCTCAGCACCTTTCTTCCCGCAGCCCTACCAAACAGACCGGTTCTCCGGCACGCCCAGGAAAATCCCCGCCCGCAACGATTGTGACATCTCCGCCCACACAGCAGCGCGTCAAGTCGAGCTCCCAAAAGCAAGAGACACGGCCCATAAGTCAATCGTTCACCTTCCCACGACGTATTCTTCATTCTTTTTTTCGCTCCCTCCACTCGATGGATGCATGGGGACTCATGGAGCCGACCCGACCGTAAATTCTTTTTGCTCTTCTCTCTTCCATCCCGCCGTGAGATTATAAAAAAAGGTGCCTTGAAGAGGGTGCCCGTTCAATACGGACAGGAGTCCCTCGAGCATCCCTACTCTTCCCCCCTCGGGCTCGAGTCTTCGCAAGATGGAGTGCCCTCTTCTGCAAGGCTCTCGATGGTGCCAATCGAGACTAAAGTGTCGCCGAGCGAAAGACAAACAATGACACCGCGGCGTACTCATCAACGATCAGTGAATTCTCTGGCGGAGATTTTAGGCGCACACATCCCTCACGACACGCAGGTAAGTATTATCACTCCATCTACATACTACCCAGCGAAAATCGTCGCAATAGCGTTCAGCGTGAGGTAGGGGTGTTAGAAAAGCAGCCATTAAAAAGAGACAATAGGAACAAGGGGATAATGGGAGAGGAAGGAGAAGAAGTGTGTGTATTTTGAAAAAAATGCAGTTGTCCATGACTTCTTATACGAACAACTGTTGTATGTATGTATGCGAGTACATATTATTGTGTATTGTATGTATGTGTATATTAAATAAAATAACTAGCACTCAGATACTGAGTCTATGAATTTGATTTTCATTTCCATTGTTAAATACAGTTTTTGGTTTCGGTAACGAGAGACTTATGCTTGTCTCGGCCACTCTTTAATTTATTTTAAATTGTTGGAAAGATATATTTTTATATTCTTATGTTTACTTGATTTACTTGAACAGAACGTATGTACTAACTACACTGTTCTTGGGAAGACCTTGAGCAGAATATAAGTAATTTTATTCTTTGTAACATTTATTTCGGAAGCGCGAATTTTGAAAATCGATTTGAAAAAGTTTCCGGGAACGACAAATTCATTGGGCTAAATCTCATAGTTGTTAACATTCGTCCAAGAGGTGAAAATGAGATAACTTTAACATTTAGGCAAACGCAACTTTGAGTTATTCCGACGGTCTTCGGTAAACTTCATCCTTCGCTACGCCCCGCACCTGCCGGGTTACAACACATATATGAGTGACGTGATCCTATACCAAACTGTACTTTAAGGGATGATGGATAAACATATCAGATAAAGCATGGAAACAGTTTTGACGAACTCGTTTAACAAATATCTACCAGGTACCCACTTGGTGAAAAAATTATTCTAGTCTAAGGCTGGCATTCAAAGTACAAACTTCAATACAGCTGAGTTCAACGTTTTCATAGTCGTCCAATAGTCATGGTTTATTCTGGAAAAGTTTATAGTAATTTGACCTGCAATTTTTGACCAAATTATACTTTGCTACAGAATGAAATTCGACCGTAATAACTTTGAGGTTTCCATTTATGTGCTATCTCTTCCGAAGTTTACAAAATGTCTGCGAAAGCATATTAAGTGCAAGACGTTGTAGTTTAAAGGCTCTTCTACACTAACAGAATGAACGGCATACATTAAATACCGAATGCATTTTTAGCAACACATGGTAATAATTACTATACAAAAGCGTTCCAAATTATTTCAATGATTACCCAGTAAACCTTGAAGACTTTCAGATTAATTTCAATAGCTTTTTAGTACGAAAATAACTGGCTTAAGCTAGGGCAAAACATTTCTTACCATGGTTCCCCTGATATTATATTATTAAATTACAGATATTTCGTTTCCTGCACTTCGTTTTCTAGACCAATACATACCGGAATATGCAATGCGTTTTATCTGAGAAACAAACCACGATTTAAAATGTTCTGGGGAAAACAAGGAGAACAATTGCAACTGCGTGATTATAAGTCTCCAACGACAACTGCCTACCATACTGCGTGCTAACCTCAGAACCATCAATTTTTACGAGAAGGAAATTCCTTAGCTTCTTAATGATTCAAGAGAGAAATTATGAATAGTGACTAATAATTTTAAAGGCAACTTTGGTGAAATTATTATCTAGTTAATATATTTTACTATTTTTATTTTAATATTTTAGCAGTACCTATAAGTTAAAAATTGCACACAAAATTGAACAAGTTAAATTGAAATCAGAGTAAGCTGAACTTAGATAAAACTGAGCTCCGATGTTGTAAAAGCTTAAGGCAATACAGGGGGTAAATAATTTTTTTAATAAATAATTGAAAAATACTTCACCTGCAAGGAAAGCAGTCCAGGAAGTGATCTGCCGAGTAAAAGGAGAAAGCATGTCGTAGGAGGATAATTTGAATTATTTAAGATTAAGAATTATTTGCCCACTTAAGGTCCCATCTCCTTTTTCAAAGCATTTTCACTATAGTAACAATATTTCAAATGAATAACCACTAATTTTAAAATCAAAGAAATCTGTATTAATGTGAAGTTGGGCGAAGTAACTTTTTAAAAACTTTGACATATTATTGTAGAAACAACACTTGGACATACTTCACACAATATTTAACGCACTAGCCCGTTTTACGTCAACACATCATCATCAAAGTAGAATTATATGAAATAAATTAAATTACGACAGAACATTCGGAAAAAACATTCCACACAATCAAATGCTGTGAGCAAAGTTCTTTCTTTAATAGCCACAGGAATCGGGTTCTTTAGTGCTCCGTGACAGAAAGTTATGAGAATCGAAGATGAGTTATGCGACTAATTATGACATACTTGAAACATTAAATGAGAACGACAGCTTTTAACTTATAAAAGCTGCAATCCAGAATTTTCAATGGGCTAAAAATTAAGCAAAAACATGGCATCATAATATATAGTGAGTTTTTATTTGAGAAAAGCTTATTTTAAAAGTAGAAGAGGGTTTTGGTTCCAAATGGTTCAACTTAAGCGGCCTACCAGACCCAAATACTCGGAAGATACCAGCGCCCACATCACATTTTAAATTTTAGTCCACGAATGCAAATGATAGACCATTAAAGAGGTAGTTATTTTCTAGCTTTAACGCGTTTTCAAATACGCAGAAACCATTTGCCTCCATTTTTTTAAGTTTTCGTTTTTTATTCTTCCTTGAACGAGAGGAAAAGAAGAGAAAGTAAAAAATATACTGATTCTTGAAGAAGAGCGAGATAGCCCCTTAACTAGCACCTATTCCAGGAAAAATTCTTCCCAGAAAGCCGAAACAATGACGTGTGAGGTATGGAGCCTAAATTTATCCCTAACGACAGCACGTCTTACATTTAAAGGTTTGGTATTCCCAATGAATTTATTTTAATATCTGAACCTCTTTCTCATAAAAACGACCTGGCCCACTTTTGATTTAAGTCTACCCAGGGAGGAATTAAAGAGCCTTTTACTAAATTACCACCAGGAGAAAGTGATAAGGCCTATTATTCTAAACTTTACGAGAAAAAGATAATATTATACTTCCCACACCATTGCGCCATCACGCGATCGCTGATAATTTGCGCTTGACGGCAGTAAAAATCTCCAGCCTTTTCCTTTGTGGTTTGAATTTTGTATCGCCCTTGCCACTAAGTTACGTCGAATAAACGGTAAATAAATGTCAAAAAAGAGTAAGGGCTTTCACACGCGAAGCATTATATGGATCACTAAAATTCAAAGAGAGAGCTGCAATTCACCAACAAAGAGGAACTGTTAATTACTACGAAATAAAAAATAAACATTTTCCACAGTTTGACTTTAAATTCGGAGAAAGAAGCGTCACGAAAGAGCTTGTAGGTACTCGTGGATGTTTTATCATCGTAAGGTAATTTCTTTGACATTTTCTATTTCTATTTCGACAAAAATTGTTAAATATAATGCTTCCCGTTATACACTTACGGAAAGTAATTCACAAATCGATCAATTTAAAAGGAAAAAAATCTATTTTTCAACCACATTTGAGGTACCACAGACAGAACCTTAGATAGAAGATGTGGTCGCATACAGAGAGGTCTTTATTTTCTTAGATTATAAGCATGGCCTGAATTATAATAATAACAAGATATATAGTGTCTTTGTGCAGCTACCTTGCCACCGAAAGGGAAACACGAATAAATAAAGAGGGAAGACAGAAGGCAATAATGCAATAGAAATAGCGCTGTCGACTCTACGGGTTGTAATTCTTAATATTAAATAAATACTCGTCAACTGACCCGATGAGACGTACTTTACTTTTGCGTTTCATGAGCTAAAGATAGGCATCGGCGAAATTAGTAGATCTTTAACGGCAAAAACATAATATTTCGTAAGTTGTGACGTGAGCAGTAAAGAGGTAACCTCCTCATATGGAGTAAGAAACCCAGGGAGAGCGTTCAACGACTCAGCCTCTCCTACGAGAATACACAAAGACGCCTTGAGAGGGCACAGGCCTCCTCTATGAAAAACTGGAGTACTGCCGCCACTGATATCTTCAATATTAATGTATCTGTTCATACCGTGGTAGTTTTATTTCCCCCTCTCAATTCTTTTTCACCACGACTCCAACAGGCGACATCGCTCCCTATCTAACACTGTGGCAGAAATTTCATCCCTTCCACTCCCCTTCAGATCTCCCTCTTATCCCTCGCCACGTGACACAAGGAGGAGATGACAATGTCTCGGGGGTTGAGTAGGGATGAAGAGGCGGTGGCTCTTTAGAATGTGGAGAGAAAGCGACGTTACGTGAGCCGGCAAGGGTGGCTGTCCGGGAGTTTGAGAGCATTTAAAAGCACCGCATGCATGCATATTCAATCGGGGAGGCGAATATGCAAGGTGGATAGATTACTGTTCTTTAACGCAAGGTGTCCAGGTTTGAGTTCCTAAAGTTGGTTGGAGCTATTTTTGTTTACTCACAGATATGCGCGATACTTTGCATGAGTGTACATATGTGTAATATCTATAGACAAAAGTGAAAAATAACTGCATGCTACCGATTTGGTTTCTTGATCATTCAATGCTATTTTAACACGTAACCTTATGGCACATGGCATATATTTCGATTACATATATAATTATTTTCTCCTAAACGCGAAATAATACGTTTAATATTGTTATAATAGTTGCTAATAAATATCAAGGTATCACGCCGAGTAAAATAAAAATGTGTTCAGATAAATTTTTCGCTTAAATTGTGATTCCCGCTCCGAAAACCTAGGTCATAACAATGCTATAATTAAGCCAAAAAATTTAAGATTTAATTCTTGCATTATTTACATTACTGCAAGTATGGTGATTTCCGCCACATAAACATGTGTACTTAAGTGAAATGTGGCCCAAGAATATTTTTCAATTCACTTGAAAAGTTAAGAAAATATGCACTCAATGACTCACGATTAACGCTCCAGTCACTTTAAATGGTAAAGGGTTTTCATTAAAGATTCCTACTTGGGTACTTTGACAAAAGGGTCAAGCTGCTTAGGGAGTGCGCTTTTAGGAGAGTAATTCAAGTAAAGTAGTCCATCCGTTGGATGGGACAATAAACAGCGATCCCAAAATCATCTTCTGTTTAGAGATGACTAATGCCAACGCCGGGTTTCTCTCCTTCATTCCATCTTATCTTCCACTGTTGCCCAAACACCTCTACAGCAAGTCTTGAGGCGCCGATACGTGTGGCACAGACCTGTGGTACAATGATGATGATCCAATCGATGACGGTGATTTAAAATGACTCGGAATAGTGCGGCTTAGAGTACAGAAAGCCAACGTGAAGGGCCAAGGTTCAATGCCCGGCAGTAGCGGGTACTGAACCTAGTATTATAAATGCAATTCAACTCCTACTGGATATTATGAGAAGTATAAGTACATCTTATTTCGCTCACTTCTTGTGTGTGGACACCCCAGCCGGATTTTCCATCTTCGCATTTTCCATTTTATTACACACACTTAGGGATCTCACATTACATATCTCCACCCTAAACAATTGCACACAAAAATATGCCAAGAGCATTTCAAATTCATCATTACGTCCATCGGATGGGAGGTCAAACCGGGGTCTTCATGCAGTCTTTCGTTATTGTCCTGCCGACGGCGGGCTTTACCTACTCCTCCATAGTGTACTATACCTTCTTCTGCTATAGCAATAGCATACGTATATTCCGGTCTATGGCGCCAATACGCACAGGGAGACTTGAAATACAAGGTAATAAAATATGGTGACAACGTGGAAACACAACAGGTTTTATTTGTAACATTCAGTCAATCGATTCGCGAAGCACCACAATATGTCACAATGAAGTGGGGAACGTCCTATGTCGCGTGACAGGCCGTTAAATTTGGGAAAGTACGGTTTGATTACTCCCCTTAACTACTTCCCCGTGAGGACTTTTTTCCTCATTGCCTAGCGGGAGACCAATTAATCATGAGCTAGCTAAGGGTCTGATAAATATTTAAACGCCATTAAAAAGCTTGATAGTCTTCGGATGTATAAAATGCCAAGCGTAATAAAAGGGAACTGAGTTATTCCTTAGGTCCTTCCCTCGAAATAAAACAAACAATTACTAGCGTCCAAAACGAGCTTACAGAGATTTAATTAAGTTAGAAGATATTGAAGGAGTGTTACAAATGGCATAGGAATAAAGGAAAATACCAGGGGAAATTAAATGATGGCTGTAAAATTGGACGGAGTACGCCTTCATAGGTCAAAGAATACGCATTCATTCATTTGTCATGCTGACAGGTAGGTCTTTGGACAAGCCGTAAATGTGCGTTCTTTATCGCCGGGTCATCTTTAACATACCCTGAAAAAGTTATTTTCCTCGCTCTACGTCACTTTTCGCTCCTAATGCCATGCGCCAAAGGACTACTATAGATAGTTGATATAAAACACGGGGGCGACGGTGAAAACACAAGGTATTTTAGGCGGCGCAAAGTATGATAAATTACATAGCTTCAATAAAGGAAAGACTAATAAAGGTAGGAGAACGATCCCCCAAGATGAGGAATGATGCAAGTAATGGCCCACGGTCGGCCAATAATTGGTATAGCATCTACCTTTGTACCTTAGTTTTTCTTGTTTCGCATAAAATTTAATGCTTCAGTTTTGACTCTTTAAAGACTATCGCAAAGTGTACGACGCACTATTCCAAAATTTTATATCGTCTCGGACTAAAAAAACGCCAGGATAAAAACCCTTTTTACGTATTTTAATCAATTATCCATCAATTTCTAAATTTTAAGAACACACAAAACTAAGTGGGAACAAGACTCCTTAATTAAGCGTTTAACTAACAAAACTATTTTTAGGTACATTTTTAGTGCAAATAGTAATTACAATGGAGTATTTCTGAAATAAATAGGATTTTGCAATAGTTTGTTTTTTACAGCTCAGCAGCAATTTGCTACTCTAATTAAAGTCACTTGAAAGCATTTTTTATGACCCCTAAAACACTAGGGGATGAATAATTTCATAATTCAAAATTTTATAACACAAATCATCAGCTAGATTAATGTACCAACTGAACACCACATTAATAAAAACGACACGTTGATGAGGGAAAACGAAAATGGCAAACGCGGGTTTTATGTATATGAGAAACAAGAGAAAATAGGACTAATGGAAACATTTAAAAGAGGTACGAAGAAGCATGATAATCAACTGGTCATTTATACCAATTAAATATTTTACCTATTATTGCATTTTTTCCAAAAGAGAAATCCACTATCGGAATGAAAATTTCAATCAGACAAGCTATCATTCAGCTGACTCGTCAACGTCGATCGATCATGAAAACACCGGTCTCCAAGCAGTTTAATTTTTGATGAATATGGATGACCACAGAGCCACTGTGCCATTATTAACGGTTTAATTTGCATGGAACCCTGTTGAGTTATCTTTTCGAAGCTCAGACTTCAAGTCAATAACTCTTCCGCCAACGCATTTCAAGCATAACTGCACTACGGTTGCCATATTTCGTACCTAGCCATTTTTCGCTGGTGATCAGGTCCTATCGCGGAAAAAACAAAAAATCAGCAATAATTGAGGCTGAGGAAAAACGTACGTGTAAAATGGCTGGGAGTAAGAGGGTCAATAATATTTGGCGATACTATTGTAATCTTCTGGGAAAGGCTGCAGTTGTAAGCATAACGTAATCGTAAAGCTACGAAACCCAATTCGATGAAAATTAATTCATATCGGAATGTTATATCGAATTAGTTTTAGCGTAAGCATTCGTAGACTTCTTTTAAATATCAACGGCTGAACTAGGTAAATATATTCCTACTGCAGCAAACTCAATAGCTAGACCATAAATGAGTGAAACCTCACGGTCACTGCGGTAGATGATGCGGTAGGTCTCGCATAGCAGCCACTTCCCTTACAGCTTGAAAGTAAAGGAAAAAAGAGAAATCCTAAATGCACCAAATAGAAAACTCGAACCCACGAATGCAAGGCTCGGCTTTCGCTAAACTACCCAAGCCACATCGTGGAAAACGAGGAAAAGTAACCCTGCATAATGGAAGGTGACACGACGTGCGCTGGAGAGCGTCAACGCGCAGTGCTTTCACTCAGCCACGGCTTTCACTGCTTATGAGGCTCGACGCGAACCAAGGCTGGACGCGCCCACCTGCCCGCCCCGCATACGACGCGGGAAAAGGTTTTCACGTCGCAGTCCTTCCCACCACCTTCCTCTCCACATGGCCGAACCAAGGCCGCGTAACGGTCAGTCTACAGACAAGCCTTTATCCACCGGCCAATGTTTTTCTCACCCCGTTTGCCTCTCATCCCCTGCCATTCTCCCTCCCTCGGCGCCTCAACCGTACCATTCAAATTCCCAGTTCTTCCTACAGTCCTTTCCAACTGAGGCTTCACATTTATCCTTGCCACAGTGGTGCCCGTAACATTTAAAGAGAGCAAATAAAAATGAATCGAATTACGTCAAATAACGGGGAACCACCATAACTACCGACCTCACGTGGGGAAAACACATACCAAACATTTGCGGCGCTGCATTAAAGAGGCATGGATTTGTCAAGCGAATAGAAGAAACATCCTCAGATGATAAAAGGAAAGAGAGAAAAGAATGTAATGATAACTTTTACAAACCACACAAATAAAAAGTTACCATTAGATTCTCTTAAAATGGAATACTATAAAGTTAAACAAGAACTTGTTTCATTTATTAGAAAGGGTGATGCTCCTTCCCTCTAGCTAGACCATAGCAAGTATACCGCAAGCATTTAGGACCCTGCACAGATAGGTTAGATTACAAGAAGCATTTATTGCACGTGAATTCATGGGGGATAAGGAAGGTATCATTTTAACCCCGTACTACAGCTCTAAAACATACACAAACGAAAAAGTACGAGATACACTTCCGAACTGTTCATTAATACATTCTTCTCACGCACTATCAATAACATAAATATGGCAATACATAAAGAAACTCAGTTAACAAACAGCTCCCTTTCGTCCTTTCTCCCTTCAATTCCTTACTTCTCTTCCCTCTCCATGGATGATGCCCTATCACCCCTGCCACACGATCTCGCGGCTCCTCGCATAGAGGTATGTAGATGAGTTTCCCTTCTTAAAGTTTTGACAATCTGTAGGGTTTTTTGATCGAACTCGCACACAATAACTTGTTGAATAAGGGCAAAACGAGGTGAAGACCCGTTAATGTTTTTTTACCAATTTCTCTGGTAATAATACCAACGAGTATTCTACTCGTCATTATCGTTGAATTATGAAAGTAATTCTTATCTCATTCCAAAACTCGGAGGAAAATCTTATTGTGTTTTCAGTGAGTGTACTCAGAGAATGCTCTTGGTTTTGGCTATTTACAGGATGTTTACAGCTTCTTAAAATAAATCTTCTTTGCTGGTGTTTTGCGGAAAGATGTTTTAGAGCTACAACATTCCCAACAACTTAAGCTTAACGCAATGGTATACAATTATACCTTATAAAATATTTTTCTCAAAAGATGCAGCATATTTGCGGTCTAACTTATACGTCAGTCTATATTTCCAGGTTTTAAAATATTTTTCTACGCGAAATTTATCTACGGAGTGGCGACATTTCAAAATGCGCAAAGTTTGAAAGTTGTTCATCTTCTGGTTCTGATAAAAATAACTAAGCATTGCAAAAAATAACTTTGAACAGAAAAGGTGAATGAAAAAGCTGTTTTAGGCTTATCTTATAATATAAAATAGGATATTTTATTCAGAGGAACACAGAATTTTTAATATGAGATCTCCCTGATTCAAATGTACCGATCTGCCCCACTCGGTTTGCGTTAAAACGATACTTTCTGGTTTACAACGGCGTGGAAGGGTAAATCCATTAATGTGCAGGAACTCATAAAAGTGCAGTAATTCCCCACTTTATAGTGAGAAAATACAACATCCATTCAAAATTATTTTCCTCGTTAGTTATAAATAATATATTCGCGCTTAATGAGACAGGATAAGCAGTAATGTGTATTAAAACAAAGCATCACATTTCAGACAACAATTGACCCCACTGACTACACACTTACGCTAGGAATCTGAATTGAACGTTTTTAGGACGCCAAGCCCCATACCCATTTCCTCTGGCCTGCGCCCACAAAGAGTGTTTCACTTCTTCCGGCACCTATACACTTCGTTTGAATATCCTTCACTTGAATGGCGTCGTAACCACACACTCCCTCACGCATGAAGGTCCGCTCCCTCACAGAGTCGCCCCGAAAAGGTGAAAAGGCTTGGCTGGTCGTCGCGTCTGATTACCCCACCTCATTAGCGCCTTCTTTATATTCCTCCACGACCGTATATGAATGAACCAACGAGAACTCATGCCGGAGTGGATATTTCACCCGCTAAACAGGGCAAGCCTCTTTACAAGCACACAGAATGAACTATAGGGTCCTTTGAGAGCTAAGGCCGGATCATATTATCTTTCGTGTCGTCCACATTCTAAACATATGCGGTGCAGGGTGAAGGAGACTAGATTTTATGAAGCGAATAAAAGTAAATTCTTCGGCTCAAAATGTGAAAGAGAGATATTACTTTGCTATAGTAAGGTCACATCAGAAGCACGTCGCAAGTACTCGGGAACCAGCAGACGATGAAGTAATAAGCGTAATAAAATACAAAGGAAAGCCGCACGCTTCGTGAAAATCTAATACGAAAAAACTGAGTATGCAAACGCAACCCACTAGCTCGACTAGCTCGGGAGCCGCTAGAGATTCTTGAGGTTACAGGTTAGGCTAAGATTACTGAAAAGTTTAGATCATGCCAGTTTCGGGGTGAAAAGAAATATTTTAATTTGAACCCCCGAAAAAATAAAAGAGATGCCCAGCGGAAGAGAGAGGAAGAAGAGGAAGAGAGACATTTCCTCTTCCCACCCACCATTTATGCCAAGCCACACTAACAATAAAAACAGATAGATACATTAATCAGTCACATCTTAATATTCGCCCTATCCCTCTCTATTCCCTTTCATCTTATCCTAGTCTGCCATTTTTCTTCCCATCACCCAATCTTTCCCATCACCCAATTCCATAGTCTCAAACGGCAGCTCGCAGGGTTGTACATGGATGTAATTTTTTCTATCGATCAAGAGCTTTCTATTCCTAAAATTCCTTTATCATCAGGAAATACTTAAATTTAAACATTAAAAACAATTTAATATTAGTCGTTAAGGAGTAGTAAAGTTTGGGGCAAGGAAAACCAACGGGCATTTTGTAATCGCAAAACATCCGAAAACAACATTTGACTGATTACATATACCCAACTATCATTTAAACTTAGTCAAGCCCCTCCCCCCTGCACAAGTAATTCCGGAGATAACCGTTCAAAATCATGCTCATCAGTCTTCCGTTGGATACCGTGTAATTGCCTAATTATTGAATTTCTGCCTATAAGGCGGCTATAAGGAATACCTCGAACCTCGTAAGGTATGCCTCGTACTTCACGACGGATAAGTTATAACAAAAAAATGGAAATGTAAAGTGAAACTGAATAAGCGGAATTGGAAACTATCGTAATAGAAAAGGCAATGTGCGAGTACTATGCATATTCACTGTCAAAATTCTACCAACGCAAGCGATGGATGGAAAGTAGCTAAAAAAAAAACTGCCGAGTACGCATTCTTGAAGACTACAATAAATTTGATATTTTACAATAAGAATTTATACTCCTCATACCAGATGCTTTCAGATAACATTAGCAAGAAAGTTGCCGAGGTAAGATGGATTGTAAAATGATAACTAGGGCTGAAGTTCAAGAAACACGAAAGAGATGGAGCTGAGACAGGTTATCTCGGAAGAAGGGAAAGATAAACGAGAAGTGAATTCCACTGTCGACTGTTCTCTACTGACAACTGAAATACTTTTTAAAATACATTACGCAAGGAGAACTGCATATAGAAATAATAGTTTTTCCGTTTCACCGCATTACATAATTGAATTTCGGGTAGCAATAATGCCAATGAAAGGGATAACCCTCGGTTTAACATAAAGTAAAATCTCTTTGATAAAGCAAATATAACTTAAAGTCACCTGCCGGACTTCCTCCTCGATCTGATGCTAAGAACAATTCGAAAGATAGTACCAGTAGTGCGTTATTAAAGATACCAAACATTTACACAGTCGATCTCAAACATAAAAAACACCATCAGCAAATCAGGCTTTAAGAGTGGATGGGTACTTAAGGAAAATGTATTTTCGCCAATATGTGGAGGTTCACCGAAAAAGAGCAGTGGGAAGGGAGGCGATTCGGGCGTACAGCGGGGCCATGGAGGGAAAACGGCACTACCCGCACGGCAGACCGCCGAGGAAGGTGTATATGTATATCAGGATTACAAAAGATCAATGAAAACCAGTCTCGTAAAATGACATTTCAAAGGGAGGTTAAGGATGACGAATACGTTAGTTGGATTTTATATAACACCCCAATACCGAGCACTACTCAGTTGAAAATTGTTTTAATCGGAGTTGGTGATTTTTTCTTACAAATATGATTAGTTTCCACAATAAAAGCAAACATTACATCATTTTTTAGGTGCCGTACGGAGAAACAGGACAATTTATTGGGAGTGCTTTCCTTTCGCTCAAGTGCGCTAATCACTTCGCAACACAGCAGCGCACTTGCCTTCCATTCGTTACAGACCCTGCACACTGGGTCGCGCACTTCAAAACAATTCGGGAGCCGAGTTGATGTGCGCTAAACAACAAAAGAACGTCGATAATCGCATCCGCGATAGTCGTTTTGGTGTTGATTTCCCGCAAAAGGCGTCAAACATATTGTAAAGTTTTTTAATTATTACGCAATGAAAAGCTTGCATTTAGTACTTATTTTTAACAACTTGGATAACTACACATAATAAATTTGGCCATGGCAGTTGTGCACCCACAGAATGCTACCTATCGGCATTCGCCTGCGCACATCGTTTGAGAGTGCTTAAGTGCGTTAATGTGTTTCGATGTGCGCTGACCAACACCTTGAATGGAAAGCTCCCATCAACTAGTATTCAACCATAGGGACGTGAGCCCCAACGGTCTGAAAATGGCATTTTTGGGCTTAAAATTCAACCCCTTGAGGCTTCAAGCGGGAGGGGGAGGTTAGACTGCCCTCGTAACGACCGGCAAAAGACCTCAGGGGCGAGAAAGCTTTAAGAGATGTGCTCCATGAAGGTACTTCTCGTATGTGTGCCCAGCATGTACTGGCTATCCAGTGCCCTCCGGGCTCGGCAGGGGCAAGTGGCGGCGACTCGTCGAGAAAATGAAACACTTTGCTGCTGATATTCAGGGATTCTTGCTTTCAGATAATGATGCCGAATGTGATTCACAGACTGAAAATGGAGAGTACATATCTGCCGAATTATCCTCTTTCTCCATTTCTAACGTGTTCTGACAGGATACATGCTTTTATAAATTTTAATTATCCTTGAGTAGAGGAGGTTTTACAAGTCATCAAAAAATATGAAACTGAAATTGTTAACTTAATTTCATGCTGTGAATTTTCTTAGTTTTCCAACATTATTTTCCTTTTCCCATGAGATTACTTCGGTTTCTCACATCCATACGGCAAAACAATTGAAAGAATTTAAGAGGTCAAAACTTATGTAGAACGACGTTTATAGTCAATTGAAAACAGTTTTTGCCAGCTTTTTCGGATTTAGTCTACCTGCTCTACGGCGCCAGCAATACGCGCGCCCAAACGATAGAAGGCTCGGGTGTTAGAAAAACCCGGTTTCGCCACCTCACAAATGGGGGTCGAGCATAAGGACATGCGAGGCGCTCGCTAAGGGTCACTAGCGCCGTCACAAATCCCCTCCGACACAAGGGCGCAAAATTCGCGGCGCGGGTCTGCCCCGCCCCCTTACTAGCACAGGGTGGTGGGGGGAGGATCCCTCCCCCCACCCACATAGACGAAGAAAAGGTCCGTGGCTGCGCGATATATTCCAACTAACATTCACGAATACCAAAATAAATTTTGAAACGTAGAAACACGCGATGTATCGCATATCGCATGGTATCTCATGTCGCATTACACCGTATAACGCATAGTACAGCATATCACCCAATATCATATTACAATACCTCGCGTAGCCCAGAGGACTAACATCCTAATACGGCATCTCTGGCACATAGGGTAGATTAGTTACAGAGTTTTTGGACTTGGGTGCGTCAGCAGCAATTTTATCTCTTACATGTTACCAAACAACTACCGATTAAAGAGAAGAGTAGATGTCGCACGTACGCCTGTTTTTTCGCAAAACAAGATTCACCTAACATAGCTATTGCGCGCAATTTGTCCATCTATTAAATAATTAATACATTACACTTTTGCAAATCTTTTCAATTTTTGCATTTTCCTTGGTGAATCATTAGAGCACCGACACTAATACCTACATTTTCAGCGTATTAAGAGCACAGCTAATACTTTCATCATAGCCAATTACGCATTTTCATGGCTTCAACATTCCCCTACACTATCGTAACGTAAGGTTCCATCAATTCTCTGCACCTATCTAAGCCAAAAACTATGGTGTCAAAAATGAATTCGTTCAAAAGCAAGCGTTCGAAAAAAGGATTGGTGTGCTTCAATCCACACGGGAGAAGTGTAAACGTCTATGGCGATATTCTGATAAACATAATATTTTTAAAAAACTCCACCACTAGAAATCGATCCTAGGACCTTCGGTACGAGAGACGACGACGACGACTATAACCAATACGCCATCTTATTCTGTTTTAGAGAGAGCGTTCTCTTGAGTTTAGGCATGCTAAGCGTGACGTGAGAAAAAGAGCGTGACGCCCAGAAACCGATTTACCGCCTGCAGAATTTTCTGCGCGTGGTGCACCTATGGAAGTTTACACTTCAAAAATAATAACACGGGTATTAATGACGAAATAAGTGTTTTAGATACACGCCAGTCGTATCGTGTGAATGAAAATTTAAATAGCACATCGCAGTAGTTGGAATATCACACAGACCTACTGTGGTAGTGCACACTTTGGGGAGGAAGGCTATGGACGGAAGGACATGGATGGAAATCGTAAAGTCGGTCCCACCGCACGGTCGAACGAAGCGTGCGGCTTAAGGAGAGCGACCCGCACGTTTACACACGTAACACTGGCTCCGCGAACCCCACCGAAGGGAATGAAATCCCCTTTAAAACAGTCCCTGACCCATTGCCCTTTTTGCTCTCCCTCTCTCTCTCTCTCCCCACCACCTCCATTTTCCCATCGGTTATGTCACCGCGGTCGGCGACGTAATTCTACTACTACAACTACGCCACGTCACCAGTGACTTATGATTGACGGACTGTGACGGGCGAACTCGCCTCTCGGCTTGAACCGCTTGAACTGCGCACTCAACTGAGTGCTTTTGCGGGCGCATGACTTCTCGCGGCCAAAGCAACGTTGTCACGTAACTGAGGCCGCCGTGCCGCCTCGAAGAGGAATAACCGCCTTGATAAGGATGCGGGGAAACCCGCTGGAACTGATTGAGAATATATACATAAGAGACTTATAGATTTTATGTAGGATAGCTGAGAGGAAAGCGGAATAGGAATTGTAAAGGGGATTATAAATGGAAAAATGATGGATAAGTGAGGAAATGAAAGCAGAAGATTAGATTTTGGACCGTTGTTAGCGGACGCAGAAAGAACGAAGCGGAATAGGTTTACAATATGAGAGATAGACGTCTATGGCGTGGAAAGGAACGTTTGATGACAACCCCGGATACGGAAAGCTTACGGATAAAATGCCCTAAAAACCTGCAAATTAATAGGTAAGTAATGGCAATGAGAAAGCAGAAGAATGAGATCTTTCTGGGGCATCGTATTGGAGATTGTAAAGGGCGTTTCGTACTGAAGCTGAGCATTTAGGAAATAAGTGAACGTCTATTCGTTCGTTCCATCAATGTTAATTATTAAAAAATTACTATATTGGGCAGATAGGAAAGGAGAAAAATATCCACGCGCTATACTGCACGACTGAATTTAAAATTAGCTACCAACGATAAATGAAATTTATAATAGCACAATTCCGCAAGTTTTAATTTATTCATTACAATGAAGTTCTCATCCACAACAGTGAAAATGATGTGAAAATTTGGATCTCATACCAGTACTAAAAATCAGGAGAAAACTTTTTATACAACTACGTGAGATTGTATAAGATGATAATTTACAGGGGAAAATTGGTACTGATCACACCGCAGGGCGACCCAAACGCAAGTATGTAATGGGATCGAAAAAACAGCAAACATCGAGAAAAAAAATTACTTAAAACTAAGAGAATGAAACACGTCATACAAACCTTGAGAGATACATCAAAGCCAATGATGAACAAACTCCAAAGTTAGTTTTGTCCATTTGGCGAGCTTAATAGATTATGTAACATGAAATATAAAAATAGAAAGGCTTAGGCGTTGAACTTCGACATAAGAGACTAACTACAAATCTTAATTTTTTTCTTTGCAGGAGCGTAGCACACGTGTTGTATTCAGAAATTGCCAATCCGAGCTAGAATTACGTTTTCCGTAAAGAAAAAGCAACTTAAGTTCTTCAAGAGGACTACGAACTGGTTCAAATCAAGGCTCAAGGAGATGGTCGTAAAAATTTCCTCTTCCTATGACTAGAGATCTCAGTGGGAACAATACCCAGAAGCCCTACTTCACCACGAGAAAGCTAATGGAGATACTAGTTTCGTCCTCGAAAGAATCAGCGCACCGACGTTCGCCATAAAACAGATTATGAGACAACCCTTCAATCGACCTGACACGTGTTTTTTCAAAGGGAATATTGTTTTCCCATTAAAGCTCAGCACAAAACGATGGTGTTGTTGATCGATGATGCATCCCCCTAAAGAACACTTAGTATCAGCGAAGGAAATTTGATTTTTTTATGTTTGCCGAAAAAAAACAAATTGCCTCGCAGCAATAAAAAACCTCCACACTGAATCTTCCGCGAGCTCTACCCATTACATATCCCTCAGAAGAAAACATCCGCTCCACAAAATTGATTTTTTAGCGTTTTTATTCACGAAAAAAAAACACAAATTGTCCTTCGGGTTATTAGGGAAACTTCTAATGAAATGCTGCGTCATATGAAGGCGTTTAGCCAGAGTACGACAAGGTTACACGTTGTCACCAATCATCTTCAATATATACATTTAAAAAGCTATAAATGAATTAAGGACAAATTAAAAACAGGAATACAAGTTCATGGAGAAAAAATCAGATTTCTACGCTTTTCTGATGATATACGAATTCTTGCTGAGGAGAAAGAAGATATGACCAGAGTGCTGAACTGTATGGACAAAACTCTGAAGAAATACAACCTGAAGATTAATTGAAAGAAAATCAAGATAATGGTTTTGGAGGAAATCCAGAAGACGGATTTACCGTTAAAACTTGTGATGCAAAAACTCGCGCATGTGGAAGAATTTTGCTTTCTGGGAAACAGGATCACCAACGATGGAAGAATTAAGAAAGACATTGAGCAGAATAGCCCGAGCAAAGACGGAATTCTATCAGAAGAGGAGTCTGCTGACATCTGGTAACACAAGCCTGGAAGTTAGGAAACATTTTAATCAAACATATTGCAACGCAAGCCCTTGAAACTTAACGTCGCGAGCGAATTGACTGCGATTGGTGGGCGGAAACGAGATAAAAATGACAAGAACCTTAGCCTGATTGATTAACTTCCAGTAACAGCATTTATATAACCACAATTACTACAATAGAAAACAAGCCCGTAGGTTAAATACCATTAACTTAGTCTATACAAGACGAACACAAGTCACAACTTGAACCAAGCAGATACGTCCTTCTCCGGCCGCGGTCAGGTTCAAAGAGGGCTAGTCAGTTCACGGTACACCTTGTCAGCGCAGGAGGGGAATCAGCTGACCAGTAGAGGAGTGGGGAGAGTAGAGGAGGTGCTATCACACTTTGGATTGGTGGGAATATTCACAGGTCGACTTGAAAGTGGAAAAAGGTGTCAGGCGCGGACCGAATAATAGCAGGGTGCTTGCAGGAATCGCGATGACCTGAGCGTTCACGCTGACCAGAGACAGGTCGCGGCACTTGTCTCATCGCTCTCTGGCACTTTGCGCGCAGAGTCCCCGACGATTTTCGAGTCTCGAGGTTTTAAGGAGGAAAAATTGGCACAATATTTGGAGATTGCTCTTACATGGCTGTGAAGCCTGTAAAATAACAGCAGCAGAGCAATAGCAATTGGAAGCATTGGAGGTGTGGTGTTACCGAAGAATGACGAAGATTATATGGACGGAGAGGAAAGAATAACTAACGAAGAGCTGGAGAGAAAATAAGCATAATGAACACTCCGCGAAGAAGGAGATAAAAACTTATTGGGCACATTTTGGGGCACAACTGCCTAATGACAATAATATTGGAAGGAGAAATAAATGGGATAAATTATAGAGGAAGATCACGAATAGAATACATTAAGCAAATCATGAAGGATGTCAAAGTAAAGAATTATGCAGGAATAACGCGGTTGGCAGAGAGAAGAGTGGAATGGAGAGCTGCTGCTTAACCACTCTTCGGATTTATGACAGCTAATGATGAGTACATTCAAAAAGAATTTAAGAAAAAATTATACATATTATATCTAGAGGACGGCCAACGAAAAGGACAAAATATTACTTAATCCATCCGTCATCTTCAAGAAACATAGATATAGGTGAACCTGGACCTTCCAAAGAGCATATAAAGATTCGAGACAGGCCTACCGACACGCTAAGATCCAGTGCAAGAAAAGAATGGCAGAAGTAACGTTGGCTAAAAGTGAGTTGCAATCGGAGGAGTGGCTTCAATATTTCAAATAAAGGTAATAAAATTGCCTGTACTGATTAGATCATTTTTTTTAATTTTAGTACAAGTAGGCATTGCTATGCTTGGAGAATAAATGCAAACCCGGAAGACAAGTTGTAACATTTAACTCTTTTTTCACTGTCTTACAAGAAATACAATTTGAAATTTTACATTATGTTCCGTATTCAAACTTCCTAATTCCGTACTTCCGCATCCATATACTTCCTTCGTACACGAAGCAAAATGTAATATACCAATTCGTAGCTCTTGTTGGACAGTGAAAAGAAAGGTACCTACATGTTAAAACCTGTCTGCCAGTTTTACATTCACACTGTAAAAATATCAATTGGTAAATGTGCGCTTACGTCCCGAAAGCCATATACATTTTAAACCTACTTAGAACAGAGCATTTGCAACCAAATTTAGTCCACCTTTTCTGCACACTATGTGAATGCAAGAGACTCCGTCTGTAAATTATGCGACATTATTAAAATAAGAGCGAGGACATAAATTTCTCACGATGGTTTACGAATACCCGCTCGCGGTCGGCGGCGGCAACCACGAACTCACAAATGCGACCTTCGTTCTCGTCACCCAGCCCTACGGGCTTCAGCTGTCAATCGTTTTCATTAGGACATACGGTGGACGTGAAATCAGTCTACATCTCCCAACCGGTTCCTCCCAAAAACCTCACAATACGGCGTCGAAAACTGCCAAAATATTATATAAATTGGTGTTTTTCCAACTTTTATTAAAAATAAGTACAAGACGTACGCGTGAGAATTTTAAATTTCGTAAATTCGCATTCCTTCGTCTCTTATAAGCTGTTACTTTCACTATCACACGGGACCATGTTTTCCTGCAAAACGTTTTTGGGCTGACGGGACGAAAGCATAGTCATCATCATGATTGATCCTTGTAATACAAGTAGGAATGGCCACTTTTATTACAAGAATGATTAACAATGAAGGAAAATTAACTAAATTAAAGGAAAACTCAAGTTTTAAAAAGGTGAACTAATAAGTGCAGGCTCTTTTATCGCTGTCTTAAGGCCGTTTTACACGGGGCACGTAATTGCACAATCTGATGTATGTTCGAACGTGCATTTCAAATTGCGTCGTGTAAAGCGGTGAAATGCTAGAACGCATGCGCAAATGCATGAACGCGAGATGGCAAAATAGCCCCTGTTCTAATTCCGAGCTCGCATTCTCGCAATTTCAACAAATTTTTTTCCGATAGATGTCGCAGTAGTAGGGACCGGAAGAAGCTGAGTGACGATAAGTGTTTGTTGTATTGGTGGATTGCATTGTGTGCAGTTGTTGTTACTTGTTCTACTTTGCGGAATAAGTTTGAGCTGGTCACACAAGGACGTGTGACAACATGTCAACAACGATGCGCACAGAATTTCGTTTCTTCTTTGTTCTAACAAGTGACTCGCTACTCGCGCACTCAACAGACGACGAAATTTCGTGCATAAATGCTTGCTTACGAACACCGTGTAAAGCTACCGCTAAAGGTAACGCATTCGTCTGCGCAATAATTATTGCACGCAAGATTGAGAAATTAATGCAGTGCTAACCTGCGCAATGACGTGCCCCGTGTAAAACGGCCTTTACAAGAACTAAAAAGTGACACTTGGCATTTTATTCTATCTCTCGATGTGTTATAAGACAATTTAAATACTTAACAACGTATCATTCGTGTAAAACAAAACAAGAAACTACTGATCAACGCTCGGTCTCCCCGATACTATGCATGCATTAAACAGAACAAACTCAATTGCTTCCATAGTATTGCGAAATACTATCTCGTTCCAACGTAGAAATAGTCAATTGCGCAAGGAAAATGGAACAACAAATACCAAACAGGTACTAAACTTGGAAAAACTAAAATATTAGTCAAGGCATGCATTTCTCAAGCCTCAAAACAAGCTCCAGATGATACACTTAAAATTGCAATCTTATCAATGTTTTCCTAAGGAGAGAAAAGCAAAGAGTCCTCAAAGAGGTACTCAAACCATAGATAAGGCAAGTACTATGAAGCAAAATATGACCAGTGTAAGAACAGTTCAAGAGTTTCCCACTAGGTCCAAGTGCTAATTGTCAACTACATTCCGCCGGTAGTGAATTATATAGATAGAAGACTCAAACCTCGGTTATAATACCCTGGTGATGACGGCGGAATCAGTCCTCAAAACGTTGGTGACAACCAACTAATGGGTACAGAGGGAAACATGCGAACTCATCTTATAACCATTTGCCGGGAAAAAATGAGAAATAAGACCGTAGATTTCTTTTCATTCAGTAGACAAGGTAAGCATAATAGGTATTTGGGCATACCTGGAAATATTTTCCTGAAAATGAGTTTCCTCCAACGTTCCTTTAACAAAACTACCCAATTTTCAACTCTTACATTAGTTCCCTTTCCAACTATTCACATTATTTTTCTTCCTTCAAACCGTCCAAATTCCCTATTCTTCTCTCTCTCCTATTCTGCATCTGCACTACATTCTCCCCCTATATCAACATATTCCGCATCTTCCCTTCTCCCTGTAGGCCCTCCATTGCCCAGCAAGAGAGATAGACATTGAGATGCCGAGAATAGCTGCCCCTAAGGCTAAAGAACGCTCAATCTTATACAGTCCAAGAAAAATGCAATTTATTCCAGTCAGGTATGAAGACGAACGAATAAACTGCACTTTTCTACCACAAAAACCCATTTCTATCAAAAGACACATAGTCCCAACAAGTATATCCTCGCTCCACAAGAAGCCTCCAAGTCCAAGGCAATACTCGGAACAAAGCCGGCAGATAATCTAAAGACTCGAGGATCGATTTCTTTTTCGTGCCCGTGCGTGACTGGATTATCGGACCGTTGGGACCAATTCCTCATAGGAAATAAATGGAGGGCGGACAATCCGTCTTTCCCTCTCCAGGGCGATCGCCGCTCCCGATTGGACGTAAATAGGGGTGGAAAAAACGTGGAAGTGGGCGAAAGATAAAATGGGAGCGAAAGAAAGGAAATGGTATATCCTATTCGGCGAAACAATTCTGTCCCTTCCCATAAAGCGGTGATGGAAAAACTCAAAGGGAAGTGGACATGCTGGTCTCCCAAACAGTGAATCCTCGAAAGCTCTACTGAGATAACACACTGATGCGCCCTCCTATTCTATTCCAACTTTATTGTAACTCGATATACACATGAAGAGCATGCTTTTGACTCAGAGGAAGTGAAATCAAGTAGTTTTCGTACAGATCGGTTATTTCCCTCAAATGACACAGTTCCTGCGTCCAACACACACACACTTTATCATCAGAGTCACGATTGATCGGAAGCATTGATCCCGCACGCTAATGCACAATGATTGCTTTACGATGGTTATCGTTTTCCATTCAAAGAAGGCACCCGGTTCGATCTACGAGATGGATAAAATATTCATAAACATGAGCTTCCGCTGTCCACAACAAAAGAAAGAACCACTGTAGACAAGGCATTCAGAAAAGGCTCTCATCGAAAGAAATCATCTAGTTCGCCCATCACGCATGTACCTTAGATAAGGGAGTTCACAAATCAGTATTAAATTTCAGGCACTCTGCAGATACATAATCAGCCTTAAAAATCTCTGCGTTTCTCATACCATTTACTTTAACTTTTTGCTCATTTGAATTCGAACATAGGTCAGGATAAAATGTAAAATCCCGCTTATGCAATTCCGTAAATGTTAATAGCGTAAGCATTTATCAGTGCCTTATTCCTATAACGAATGCATGTCGGTTGCTTTTTGATTGCCAAGTCTGCAAATACACGAGGAGTTTTTTAATTCACTACGCGTGACTACATTTTAAGTAAAAACTCTTATTTTCAGAAAACTAATACTAAAAAAATAAATTCCAGAGAAAGCTAAAAACAAATGGCTGATGTCCGATAAAAAGTTTCGGCAGGAACAGATTCGTCACACAACACCTTTAGGCAGGTATACGTACATCATATATGTATTATGTCGATAGTACTACCAAATAAATATTTTTGTGGAATCTGGCAGGCATTTTTTAGATTCTCATTACGATTAATGTGTACAAGAAATATTGAATCACACATTCTCAGTTACAGTTTTGCAGAGATAATTAATTAATCGGAAGTTTAATCATTAATTCTGGGCCAATAGTCAAGCCTAGGCTGTCGCGTACGTAATACTTCCGTCGGCAGCGGATACGGCTCACTCGAATGGAGCGTTTCCAAGTCATCAATCAAACCCTCGATTCATCTGCACATAAAGGGTTTATCCTTTCGTGAGAGAAGATGGTAAAGGGAACATCATATTCAGCACCAGGGATCCCTGCGTTGACAATTCTTCGTGAGAACGCACCCGTCACCCGAAGGGTAAATACCGTTGACACAATGCAGGACAATTAGGAGCGTTGAAAAGGGAATGCTGGGAAGTGTACGTGCCCGTGAATGTTGATGGAGACGCGTTGACGATTGGGTTGCCGGGTTGGGCGACAAATAAGGGACAATAATAGCGCTGACCCGATACCTTATCCGATGCAAGCCGCATCGATACATTACTTACCGATCTTTCGTTCCGGCTGATTCGATAATGATGATTTGCAAAACAAATTATAGATCCATAGCGATCTGTCCCAGAAAGACTAATGTTCTTATATTCTATCATTAAATTCGTAATGCCGATATTAATTAAGTGTGGTTATCTACCGGTTAGGGGAGATTTTTCATGAATCACTGCTTATCTCCTATTACTCTAGCAATTTATTTCTCTCCATTGCATTCCTTCCTAATATGATCCCACTCTTCAGTATCGCATAATTTTTTCCTCTCATAATAATTGAAAACTCCACCCATCTCCTCCCTCTTCCACGTTATTATCCCTTCCTAAATGGCCTTCAGTATCCCTTCCCACTGGAATACTAGCTCGATCCACACACAGCCTCCTCTTGCTCAAATACAGCAACTAAGGAGCCTGTAAGCATTACAGGCTCCTTAACAGCAACGCTCTACCAGCCATACTAAGGACTTCTTCGTTTCCTTTTCTTTCAGTCCATTGTACTTCCTCCATCTGTCTCCCCTGTCACTTAATCCGCCAATATTTCCTTAAACATCGGCTAGGACGATAACATGAATTATACGCAGAAACGGTATCGGCCAACATGTATCGGATCGGACCTAGAAAGTACGAGAGTAGAATAAGAAATTCGGGTCACACGAAAACCTATTCCTTTCCAGCTACGTGGCACGCGATATGACTTTCAATAGAAAATTACTTTAATATCACTAGCTCACACGCGGCTACCATATAGAACTATGTATCCCTTACCTAAAATCATAGCTAAAAATATTCATTCTCTACAATATTTCCTTCACACCAGTAAAGTTAATGTACATGAAAAAATAAAAACTACAGTAATTGTACTGTCCACTTAAATTTAATGTGAAATACACAACACGTGTTTCAACGCTCCTTAGGGCGTCATCATCAGGTCTGCGCCCTAAGGAGCCCTGACGCCCTAAGGAGCGTTGAAACACGTGTTGTGTATTTCACATTAAATTTAAGTGGACAGTAAAATTACTGTAGTTTTTATTTAAAATGCTGTTCCACCATATATCGCCCGACACTGCCGAATTTATTAATGTACATGGGCTTAAAGGCAAACATCCTCGATGCAGAGGGGAATATTTTTACGGTACACAAAAAACATTTTTGTGATAAACTACTGATTAACATAGGCGAATATTTAGAGAAACAAATGCTAGCCAAATGAAAGGTGAAACGCACATCATACTTAAACTATTAAACAAATTACAGCAGTTATTAAAATCAAAATGCGTTAGCTTAAAAGAATTGGAGCATCAGTGGTCCCCAATGGGCTGGAAGAAGCATTCATTGAAATATTTGCTCTCGTCGACGAATCAGAAATTTACTACCTCACTTTTGCTCTCCAGTATCCAATGCACGTAATCAAAAAAATCAATATATTTTGAGCGGATCCGACGAAAGTGCTGGATTTATAAATTACATAAAACTCGCAGTCGCTATGAACCTCCTTAAGGCATGAGTCCTTGGGGAAAGGTTAAAGCACGATAGCAGGAAAGGACAGGGGACACTAACGAAGCAGCCGGGAAGCTTCGGATGCGATGAAGGCTCTCCAGAAGAAACATGGCCAATGCGCAACGAAGCTAATGAACCACTTCACGATATCAAAGCCATCTGGCATCCACCAAAAGCACGAAAGGGAAGAAATAAATTGGTCTAAAGTTAGTTTCTGAGCAGCAACCAGACCACGCACAACGTTCCAAGATTCCTTCACCAAAGATACTGTCAACGAGTAATGTCAATAACGAGCCTTGGTAAAGGCGCTTCTGAATTACTTTAAGTGGCTTTAAGGGAGCTATGAAAATGTTTTGAAAATATTAATAACATCATCTGCTTGACATCAAAAGACTTCACTTGAATTACATGGAAAGTATCAGTTATCCACACTTGACAGTGTTATCAACCTAATTTAAATAGGTCCCGCTAGGAATAGCTGTACTAGTGAAAAAATGCGAGGGAGGAAGTTCGGAAGCTAAGAGAAAAGAGCTAGGAAGAGCTACAAAGATTAAGACATGGGAAGGCGAGGGATTGTCACTCCAGTTACCCACTGGATCCGATGTAATTACTTAATATGTACGAAATAGTGCAGAGAAGACAATGCCCTAAACTCGAGCATTGTGGCTTTAGAACACTGCACATAATAAACGCATAATGGATAGTAAATTAACTCTCAAAGGAAGGTTTATTTCCATATAACCAAATTATTTAGCAGCATAATGCTCGTAATGGTTTTCGACGAGACGTATTGGAAAGAAATAGTCATCAATCCATCGAAACTCTGTACCATAGGGTTTTTCGTTTTACGGGATTAAAGATCACTTGTTACAATTAAATGCATAAAATAAAGTAAAAAGGTAAACAAAAATCAAATAAACAAAATATGAACAGAGAATTCAATATTAACATTACTGAATTATTTATATAATAGCTCTATTTCCGAATTCCTTTCTTTAAAGAAAAGCTATAAAAAATGTAATTCAAGAAATACAAAAATTATTACCTTTTACATGCCATAAAAAAAACGAGAAAAATTCCCTATCTTCGATTCTGTAACTCCGCAAATAGTAAGAACATGAGCCAAAAGCAAACTTTTCGCAGCAATACCGTGAAGCAAATAAAAAAACATTAAATTCGACGTATCCAGTTACTCCAAATCGATTTATATTTATTCCGCTAGGACACAGCGCGGAAAACTAAACAGAACCATCCCAATGAAAAGGACAACTCGCCTATCACCCTGACTTAATGATACTGCGAACACGAGGCATTCCCGAATATATTCCACATGAACCTCCCCACTTTTTAATTAACGAAAACTCCCGTCGCGAGCGACGCGTCATCATACAAAGAGAGAGCACTTTAGGTCCGAGCGTTGAAGTCTTAGAATGAAGAGGATTCTCTTGAATGGGGGAACGAATGACATAAAAACTTGAAAAGGCAAAGAAGCGGTCTCTTTCAAGTGGACCACGAGCACGACGAAAAGAAAAAAAATATTAAATGGAATAAAATGAGCTCGGATGCGACACAGACCAGTTAGGAGAGCAGGCAGCACTGCGAAGGAGAGTATTCGGTATTCCGGATGGACAGATTGAGCACTCTCTGCATGCAAACCCGAAACGGGGAGGGGCGACGCTTCCACGTCGACTGCGAATCTCAAAAGGAAGAAGTGCGAAAGGACGAGAGTCCCCACTGACGACGGAGGAAACGTCTACTCAACGTATTCAGACACTCGTGCAATTTTTAGGAAGGAGAAGCAGTAGTCCCACCGCATGACATTCTGTTCCACACACACACTGTAGCCACTCTCGGCTCTGTGAGTCCCTGTCCGCCACGTCTGCCGTCCGTCCGTATGTCCAGTTTGTCTCCCACCCCTGCATCCGCATCCCCCCCCCCTATCTCCTAACACACCACCCTTGAAAAACGCCCTTTTTCGCCACTCCTGGACCACTCAGCGTGGACAGTGGTAGAAAAACACATGAGCGCGCTCCCTTGTCCATTGTGTCACAAGCCCTAGGACGCTATCCTGAAGGATGGGATTGAGCGAGCAGCCTGCGAAAGAGCGAATATTTAAAGAAAAACACGCGCTGGGGAAATGAGGGCATAAAATAGAAAAGAAAGGAAAATGGAGGGAGCTGAGATGCACCTGGCAATGGCGAAACATTGGCCAGCCCCAAACCACTACCTCCTTATTCACCGGGACTTGCATTTTAGGTTGAAAGATAAAAAAAGCTGCATATTGCCCATTTATAACACAAATATACTTTAGTAATACCGTTATGGCTTTAATTACCCAATTACGTCCGGTCTGCGAAAACAATTTGATAGAAATTCTACGAGAGCTTAGTATTTAACCTCCATACCGTAATTTTCTTTTATTGATGAATTGCGAATTGGGACAGATTGTTAAGTAGGCCGAGGTCCGAAACTCGTAAACAACTTCGTTCAGCAATGAGGTGGATTCATATTTACATTTTTCTGAAACCTACCTGCAGCCCTGAAATAATTCCGTCGAAATTTAAAATATTTCATGAGAAAATACGTTTTCGTTAACAATTTTTTAAAATATTGGTGGTTCTTCGGGTCTCCGACCGGGTCGAACTCTCCATTTCTGCCGACGTTTCGATGAAGGAGTCGTACATCGAAACTCCGGCAGAAATGGAGAGTTCGACCCGGTCGGAAACTCGAAGAACCACCAATATTGCTACACGCCAGGAAAGCCTTAGATATTTCATATTTTTTTTAATAATCATGACCTACGATGGATGCAACGCCAAAATATCATTAATATCACACGTGACATCAAAATGTGTCCTACCTTAGCTCTCAAGGAGAGATTCAAAATTGTGTCGGCACATATCATTGATTACTAGCATTAAGTCGCCGAAGCAGTAGATAGCTCAGTCCTCAGCAACGGTTTTTAAATAAATAATTCACTGATTGCATATATGAATTTCGGAGTTTGAGGGAGGAAAAAGAAAATCACATGTTGAAAAGTGATTTAATATTTGAAAAACGATACTGATGGAGGAAACTTCCGAGAAAACTCACCGCGGTCGTTGAACTTATAAGGACAGTTCATTTCTAGATGGAGCACCCATGATGATTCCAATGATCACAATAATCTATTTAGAATTGAATTAATCAATATGGAGGCACTCAGAAAAAATATGTACCAACAACAGTTAATTCATGGTGGTAGAGTTTCAAATCTTGATCGATAAGAGTGGAAAAGTTAAATGCTAATTTATATCATCTCTAGAAGATGCAACGCATTTAAAACGGCTAACTTTTCAACTAAAAACAAAGAGCACCAGTAATCGTAAAGGAAGAGTTTCGAAAGGTTTCAATTGCATTTAGTTCAGTTTACCGATGTTTTACTCAAGTTACATGATTACACTTTTTCCAAAGAAAAACATACGTGTAACAATTATAAAGTGAATAACAAGATAGGATAATCAAATACTCGAAAATCTATTAACTGGGCGGCTACAATAATGATGAAATTCAAGATAACTTCATAATTCGGTTAATTATGAAACCATAAAAATTTATTTTATTTTATCCAGATCGGTTAACTAGCAACACTACACAAAAGCAGGAGTAAAACAAAAATTATTTCAATGAAAAACACTAAAATGGATTCATTCCAGCTCCTGTGGCTCATCTCTTAATTAGGTCGCAGGATAATTGGACAAGCTGCATTACAAAAACCACTTCTGCGTTTAAAATCATAGAACAAAAAATTCACTGTTTTGAATTTGCTCCAATTTGTCAGTACCGGCTTAAAAAGGGGCATTGTGCTAGGAAGTATCATTGAGGCATTGTGCTAGAGAGTATTAATTGGTATTTCGAAGAACTTTTAGCATGCTGTGAAGAATACCGCACGCCAAACAACTAATTGGCACTTGATGTTTGTATGTCATTATTGAAAACATCGTTATTTCTCGCCGTCACTTTTAATGGAAATCAAGACAGATCTTTAGTCCAATAACAATACCTAGCAAGAGTCGACGGTTGCTGGGTACTTATGAGAAAAATATATGCGAAGAAGCGAGTTAAGGCAAATTGCACTGGGAAATGAGGGGCTGTGCAATCTACACGCTGCAGTTACACACTATGAGTTCTTTCCATACTAACTGAGAATAAATGGGCACTAGGGAATAGGAAAGGGATCATCAACTAAGCCTGCATTCAAATCCACATCATCTGAATTAAAGCCAGTATTATCTCATTATCTTCCTTGAACTACGACCTTGACGTGGTGGAAGGGCTTGTGCGTTCCAATTACCCCTTTAGCTGGACTGGCAGGAGCAAGTACTATTGCTCCTGGTAGGGCCACCCATGCCAGATAGGTCGAAGATAGGAGCTAGACGAAAGGTAGCTCCGTGATGGTGTCACGTTAAAAATACCGTTGAGTGGCGTGGGGATACCTCTCAACTATAACTTCCTAGAATATGAAAGTCATTCACAGAGAATTGATTCCTGGAAACTACGGGACGCCGCCCACTACGGCCGGTGTCGTGCCCGGCAGCGGGGGAGGCAAAGCCTCCGCGGTCGTCATCACACGAAATCCTTGCATAGCATCACTATCGGCGGAAACAAGGGACAGGAGGGAGAAGAAGAAGAAAAAGAGAAATAGGAGAAGAAAAACAGCGGTAAAAATAGGAACTTGGAACGTAAGGACCATGATGAGGGCAGGGAAGCTTGAAAATATTAAGCAGGAAATGAAAAAAGGAAAAATAGATGTTTTGGGATTGTGCGAGGTGAGATGGAAGGATAGCGGGGACTATTGGAGAGATAGCTACCGGGTAATCTATATTGGGGGAGATGAGAGTCAACGTGGGGTAGTTATGGTACTGAACAAAAAATTGGGGCTTAGGTTGGTAAACATTGAACAGGTGAGCGACACGATACTAGTGGTAGAAATAAAAGCACACCCGACGAATTTCGTACTGGTCCAGGTATATATGCCTATGAGCAGCCATAGAGAGGAAGAGATGGAAGAGGTGTACTAGCAAGTAGAAGAAATAATTAGAGAAGTGCCGGGAAAGAAAAACCTGATAGTGATGTGTGACTGTAATGCAGTGGTGGGGGAAGGGAGGGAAGGATTAGAAGTGGGAGGGTTTGGGCTAGGAAGAAGAAATTATCGCGGTGAAAAGGCAGTTGAATTTTGTAGAAGAAATAAATTAGTAGTGACAAACACTTGGTTTAAACATCACCCCAGGCGTAGGTACACATGGAAAATGCCGGGTGATACTGGGAGATACCAAATTGATTATATAATGGTAAGGCAGAGATTTAGGAACAGTGTAAAAAACTCTCGTAGCTATCCAGGGGCGGATGCGGACTCGGATCACAACTTGGTGATGAAGTGTGAAGTTAGATTCAAAAGGCTTTGTAAACGTAAGAAGATAAGAAGGTGGAACCTTTAAGCATTGAAAGGGTGGAAAAAGAGGGAATACCAAGAGCTGGTAGATAAGAACATAGGCGAAGTAAAGTGGATGGGAACAATAGAGAGAAGATGGGAGATTATAAAAACAGGCATCGCAGGAGCGGCATAGAAAACAATAGGAACGGTGGAAAAGAAGAGGGTTAAGAAGTAGTGGGTTACGGAAGTAATGGTAAAGAAATTTGAGGAGAGAAGGATATAGAAGAACGTCAACACCGACGTAGGTAAGAGGAAGTACAAGGAATTGAATAATAAACTCCAGCGAGTGACCAATCGGGCAAATGAAAATTGGTGGAAGGGACAATGTGAGGAAATGGAAAAAATGTAGGAGGAGGGGGAAGTGGGCGCTTTGTAAGTCAAGATGAAAATGTTATCGGGTGGTAAGAGAGGGCAAACGATACCAAAGATTAAGGACAAAACAGGGAAGATATTAATCGAACATGAAGATAACCAGGAAAGATGGAGAGAATACGTAGAGGAGTTATATGACAGCGAGAATAGACACTTCAGCGAGAATAGACCAGAGTTACTTGACAGCGAAATAGAGAGGGCATTAAGAGAAATGAAAGGTAGAAAAGTCGTGGGAACCGAAAACCTACCTGCGGAGCTACTGAAGAATCTAGGTAGTAAGGGGAGAGAATCATTTTTCGAACTTATTCGCAGGATCTACGAGGAAGGAGTATGGCCAGAGGATTTCGTGAAAACAGTATTAATACCTACCCCGATGACGAAGAAAGCGTCAGAATGCGACGAGTATAGAACAATCAGTTTAATTACGCACGCGGCAAAAGTTTTACTTAAAATAATAAATAGAAGGTTGGAGAGCAGAGCAAACTACTATTTAGGCGATGGCCAATTTGGGTTCAGGAAAGGGAGGGCCACCAGAGACGCGATTGCAGTAATGAGGACACTTATAGAAAGAAACATAGAGCATAATCAGGATGTTTTCGCTTGCTTTGTGGATTTCGAAAAGGCGTTTGACAGAGTAAACTGGGATAAACTAATGCAGATACTGGGGAAAATAGGAATAGATTGGCGTGAAAGGAGACTCATCCGAAACTTATGCGTGGGTCAGAGGGCTCAGGTGAGGGTAGCTGACGGTGAATCAGGGTGGAGCAGTTATAGGTCGCGGGGTGCGGCAAGGGTACCCGTTTTCGCCTTTGCTTTTTAACATCTATGCTGAGGAAATGGTAAGAGAGGCATGGGATGAGCTAGATGTGGGAATGAAAGTAGGAGGCCAGCAGATAAAGTCGGTTAGATTCGCAGACGACCAGGCGTTGGTCAGTCGGTCATCGAAAGGATTGCAAACTTTAGTAGATGCATAGGAAAAGCAGTGTGAGAAATACGGAATGAAGATTAACAATCAGAAAACAAAAGTAATGAGATTCTCTAGGACAAAGAAAGCGAGGCTGGTGATAAGAGTAGGAAGTCACAAACTGGAGCAAGTAGAACAATTTAATTACTTAGGTAGAACGCTAGAAGAAACAGGACATAGTAGCCAAGACATTAGGAGGAGAATAGCGCTAGCGAAGGAAGCGTTCAATAATAGAAGGGAGCTGATGACGGGAACCCTAAGTAAGGATATAAAAAAGAGGCTGGTGAAGCTTGATATGGAGTGTGGCGTTGCATGGGGCAGAAACGTGGGCCTTGATAGAGGAAGACGAAAATAGGCTGAAGGCTTTCGAGATGTGGGTGCGGAGGAGGATGGAGAATGTGCGTTGGACGGAAAGGAAGACAAATGAGGAAGTGCTTGACATGGTGGGCGTGGAGAGGAAACTTATAGATGAGATCAGGGGAAGGCAGGGTAGGTGGCTGGAAGCAGTAATGAGGGGCGGTGGTTTGCCGAAGGCCGTGATAGAGGGAAGGATGTTGGGTAGGCGGGGAAGGGGAAGAAAGAGATAAGTTTTTATGGATGGGATGATGAAAGGTAGGACTTATGCTGAGATGAAGAAAGAAATATTAGAGGTAGATTTATTAGGGCACGTCACGTGTATGAGTCCGTTGGATATTATCTGACTTTCATCATAACCTACCTCTAACCGGTAGATTACTCTAATGAATTATCTCATTATAGCCAAAACGCGGTCAGCGAAGAATCTTTAAAAGTGACATGGTCAGAGGACATCTGAAAAGGAATTGACATCATTGCTAAAATATGCACCAAACTTCACAGATGGTATACCACATGTATAGTTGGATTCGGATGTACTAAAACAATGGGCATAAATGTCGAGTTTTCACCACACGAAATTTTTGTTTTCGGAATGTAAGTCTTAAGTTTAGTTAAATCGAAAACCTTTATTCATAAAACATAAAATACTAAACGACGGAGCTTAAGAAAGAAGAGATTCAAGAGACAGAAATATCATGATACTATTGTCCACGGAAAAGTCATGCAATGAATGAATACTGAAGAGCTTGCCAGGAAACGCTTTTGTTCAGCCACATGCAGGAAATAACCGGGCGCTAGCCAAATAAAAGGATCAAGTAACTGTAGCATAAGGCTAGTAGAGAGAATAGCGCGAGCTTTAAATAGCCTTTGACATGAGAGCACGGAAAAGATGAGCATGAAGATAGAAATGAGAATAAAACCACAACTTGCTGAACCCCGGATAATTTTGCTATTCCAATAAAAACCGAGGAGAACATCAGGATGGTTTCCTCTAAATAATCCCAAATTAGTTTGAAATAGGACGAAGAAATAACGAGGTAACTGAAATATGGAGATCACTGAAAATTTAGAAACTTATATTGATAGCGGTACTTACGATCCTCCTATAGGTGAGAATTATGCCTCTAAGAAGTTATGAGAAGATGGTGTCCATCTTACCTGAAAAATAATATCCAAAATATTTGAAATCATGTATCAAAACATTTAAGAAACAAACCACATAGATCAGGACTAGCGGTAACTCAATTAAAGCATGCACTAAATGAGTATTTTATCGGCCCTAGACTAATTCAGGATCTGTAACATCCCTTTTGTGTACAAGAAACAGTTCTCAGTAGGTTTTTCGAGGAGAGGACAACTATGATTTACACCAGTAGGGAAGGCAGGAAATGGATGATGAGAGGAGAGGAGCCTGGCGTAGAGATTAGCTTACACTAAAAGAAAATCGCGACGAAGTCCAATAACTCCCATCCGCCGAATGGAGTTCCTCCATTGAAAATCCGCATAAATCTCTAGTAGGGATCAAGGTTCCACTGAATAATCTCCTTCACAGCCAGGATTCGAGCCCGGGCCCTGGAGATGAGAAGACAGTACTCTATCCTATACATCAACACAGTTTTTACGCCGAGTGAGACGGTCGTTGCATAGAGCCAAAATATAATAGACCAAACTAATTGGTTTATACATCCATAATATAGATACAATTTCGGAGAATCTTAGCAAATACGTAACCAAAAAGATCTACGATTGTTATTGACTTTACAGATATCTTGACTTCAAATGGTTGTCTTTCAGGGATAAGGGAAAAACAACTCGTTTGGGCAGAATTAAATCCGCAATGAGTTTATTTTATTAGAAGCCGACAGGCACGCTCACTAAAGATGTGATCGATGATAATAAGTTAAAATTGACCACAATACCCACATGACATATATCATACACGTATAAATATTCAAAATGGTATTTTAATATATTTGTGTTTCTCCAAGCATTTACATCGCACAGTCGTAAAGTTGACTTTAGGTCACAAAGCAGCGGTTTTCCAACAAACAGATGGTGCCTTTTCAATAATTTGCGTTATTAGCATTAACAAAAGTTTAGAAAAAGGAAATAATTTAGTACCCTAATTAACGAATCAGTAGCCACGCTTTCGGGAGTTGCAGTGCCTCCAAGCACAAAACCTTGCTCCAACACGGCGAAGTTCGTCCATGTTTTGGGGTGCACTGCATGATACGAACCCGCAAGGAAGAGGTGGCGCCGGCAAGTCTTTGCTCATCATCTCCGCAAAACGGGTTATGCCGCTCGCTGTGAAGTCAAGTGCGAAATTATTTGCTCACGCCTGGCTAACTCCAGTCCAACCAAAAAAATCCTCAAGCTTCAACGACGGCGGCTGAGTGCGGCGAACTCCGAGATTAGGCAACCACGGGAATTTGAAAGCCGAGTCTATCCTGGTTCCATCCCCCAAATCCTCTTCCATCCAGACGGTGTACCTATATCACCTCATTCTCTAAGAAATATCCAGACCTTGCCCATTGTCAAGTCGGCTCACCATAGTCCACGGGTTGGTTTACGAAAGCTTACATCACTTACGCCATCTGTGCCTCACCACCCTTTGGGCTCCATCCATTTTTTTTAACTTCCCACCCCCCCCCCACCGGATATTCATTACGGAGAAATCCAATTAATTAAACTTCCAGCAAATTAGCCGGAATTCCCATGGGGCCGCTCCCTCGCTGGGTTTCGGTGCTTCCGAGAATTGCATTTCCATACCATAGAGATTCGTCCGGCAGCGTCCATGGGGGACTTGAAAGCCCAGTCTATCCTGGTTCCATCCTCCCAATTTCTCTTCGTGTCTGTTGGGCTCATATCGATCACTCAGTCTTCCTCGAGGTCAGCTTTCAATTCCCAGCTAAGTCGATTGGCTGGTAATGGCAAACAGGCGAGGAATTATTGCGCATCAAGCCCATTAAGATGCATTAGTTTTTCCAACAGTACAGTGCGTTGGATCCGAACGTGCAATTACGCTGAAAGGAAAAGTTAATACGAGATCCCGAGACCGAAATACTAGGCAATCACAGACAACCTTGTTTAAATGCGCTAATAAAAACGCATACATACAGAGGTCTTCTATTACATGCGACCTAAAATTATAACTCTCGGTTCCTTTTCATCGTGATTTCCAGCAAAGGTAAGGCATTTGTCATAACGTCGAATTAGTGTTTTGATGTAAGAGACTGCTTCGGGCCTAACTCTGTGGTTACAAGTCATTTGTAATAAAATGATAGCTTAATACTTGACCGCATTTACACTTTATCTCCAACCATGGTTTTATCAAATACTGGCCTAATAAATGGCAATTAGTAGCTGAAATCATGGTAAGAAATAAAGGGTGGGTAAGTAGGTACTAAGCTATTGTTTTCGATAAAAAGAAGTTCGAAAGTTTGAATCCCTTCGACCAAGAACGCCGCCGCCAGGAAGGTAAACCACGCGTTGACAATGCCCCACAAATTGTCGTCGTCTGCAAACCACTCACATCCTAGTCATTTTTTTTTCAAATTAAGAAACCGATGATAGTCCTCGGGATTCAAATTAGGACTAAACGGAGAATGACCTAACAGCTGCCATTTGAAAAACTTGAAAGATTGACAGAAACGATAATTCCAAACATGGCCCTTACTATAACTATATACCTACTGATTTGAAACATTCAGCACAGCGATATGAGTGGTGGGCATGAATACCATACGAATTTCAAGTGCTTGGTACCACAATCTTCCCGGCTATCACCTTACAACCCAATGCAAAAAAATCGCCTTTCATGCTGTTTTATTATGGGATAAACGCAGCTCGAATTGAATACGCCGCGGCGTATTCAATCGGAGCTCACAATAAAACGGATGCACCACCTGATGCGAGATTGAGAGATCAAAACTTGCCCATGTCGTGCTATTGTAGAGAATATTCCCAGCTGTTTAGAAAATTTAAACTAAGGGAAGGAATGCAATTACCAGGCACATCTCAATTACGTCAAGGAACCTGGATTTTTTCGCGAGAACAAGGATTTAATTGTAGCAGCAGTAACCTTTCATATACGATGTAGCTTCTGAGGACAAATTTTCAAAAAAATGGCAAATTTTCAAAAGCGCGACATGTAGTAGGCATGAATATAATAGGATATACGAAAGGTGGTCCCATTCAAAATCAGTCTGGAAGTCACCGAACATCACCATGCATTACTGGATAAATACCTTTGATATTGTTCCATTCAGGCATAGAAACAGTATATTCTTGTTTATAGGTCTATGCAACTGCCTTTAATTCAGCATTACCTTCCATTACACACTGTAAATGCACACTTAATTCGCCCTACCACATGCGCAGCTAACTTCAACATTGCTCTCGTATTCCCTTTTTTCTAGGCCTAATTCGCAATTGAGAGGGGGAGTATTTTAAAACTGACGGGGTAAAAAATGAGTCACATGTTATTATCACAAGTGATTATACATTTTGAAGTGCTTGAAAGGCTTGAAACTATGCGAAGCACCCTTCCAGATCCGAGCTTTTTTCACCCGTGAAATTCTGATCGATATTCAAACAACCCCTGTGGTCGTTCTTTTCCACCAAACTAACTGATTAGTAGTTTCGGGCGTTACTTTATGGAATAGTTTAATTTTGGAATGAAAAAGAGTAAATGTTTTTTTATGTGGAAACACAAAGTTACTGTTTTTCTTTCCAACACACTACCAAAATTGTTTATTCAATAGTTTAAAGTGAGTCAGCAAATGCGATCCAATTTGGCTAAGCCAAACAACAGAAACCCACTTTTCTGAGTACGTGCTCTATTACCAGTGCGTTCAACACGCTTTATTTCATGCCTAATCCGTTCTCCGCAAACTTCTCTCCATTCTTCTTCACCCACATTTTAAGCATGCATTACCACTGGTGGCAGCCAACAATTATGGTGACTTCCAGGCAATAAGACACTTATGTACCGCTAATCACATAAAAAAAGCTACATATTAGACATTAAATTGAACGTTTCGGTCTAACTTTAGTAAATACATGCTTGATAATTTTCTATATAAACTCTGCAATGAATAGGAATTCACGCGTTCGATCTATAAATGGCACAGGAAAGGGAGTTCATTAAAGGACGCTGCGATACTAAGAAATAAGACGTACACTTTGTAAGTCCGGATGACTCTGAAACGCATAGATAAGGCACCAAAGTAACTAGGCAATACCACGGAAATAAAATCAGACTATCCTCATGAAGAACATGTATCACAGCTTGTTGATTGGATCACAACAGAGCGCTGAGAGGTGTTTATATCACGACAAATTCAACCGCCGAGCATTTTAAAGCGGACGAGTTCACATCACCACCACAATTCGGCAAGAATTTCAAGTATTCAAACTTATGCATAATTTTCCTTCGCAACATCACTGACGGTTCACCGAAGCTGAAGTCTGACCAGGATCATGTGGCGCAGAGGTAATCAAGACCAGACGGTACACAACCTCACATTTAAAGTCAAGTACAAATCTTGGGATACCATCCGCCTTATTCCTTGGCAACGCAAGCAGTATGCAATGGCGAGGAGTAAGAAGAGACATCATTGGCACACCCCCTTCACGCCCTATTCAATCCAATCCCGCGCGAATCACATTTCAAGGTAGTTCACAATATTACGCACGGCGATCAGATACTGCCTTTCCCACCTCCAATTCACACCAGACACGCCTTTTACTTTCTCCGCCAACCACTCCAAGAAATTCAAATCAATCTGAATCTCGAAGTGCCGTCGTTCCCTTTCACCCCGTTACCTCTTAAACACAAATTCCACGTTCACTCCCTCGCAAATCTTCCCTCTTCTCCTTCAAAACTCTCTGAAGCTTTCACGAATAAGGTGGTGTCAGGATCCAACCTTGCAAAACCCCAGATACCTTCCACCCTTCCCCGTTTCATCTCATCGATGCCCGAACCAACATTAAAGCCGGCGTCACATGAAACGATTTTTCCTGCACTGCTCCTTGCGCCCAACCGAGGACGTTATAAAAAGCTGCTACATTCTTCCGTATTCTTGAAGTCAATCCCGCCATTACCGTCGTCAGTCTAGGGCTTACTCTCACCTTGCGTTTACGACGTTCGTGCTAAACTTTCGTCAAATATTTGTAAACGCAGGCGATTCGATGTGTCTTAGAGGACACACCCGATCGTCACAAAATCCGTCCACGCCTACCCAGCACAAAATCTATCCCAAGTACTCCGGTTCTGGCACCACCTTTGCCCATGAGCATGCAAGGCCATGTCTTCATCTTTTCCTTTTAGCCTGGTAAAGTTCATCTAAGAGTTATGGGATGTTGGCGTAAACTGCATCACTCGATGAGGTGGACCCTCAAAAGTGGATGGGTTTGACGCTCGAATAACTTGAACCTCAGAGGAATTACAGGGAAAATCACACTTGAATCTCGAGCAAACGTTGGAAATTCGATCCACATTAATGCAGTAGCCAGAATGCAGAGATTAATAATTTTAGCTCACTCGGCACTATATATCCAGTCCTTGCAGAAATTCTAGGGATATCAGGCCACAACCCTCAACGGATTGGAGAGAGAAGAGAATGCAACCAATAATATCCAATATCCCTCTTCTTTAATCAGCAAAAATGAAGTGCACTCCAGTTTTTATTGTCTTGAGTGACCATGATTTAATGCATACATTTTTACAATTCAGTACATTATACTTCAATAATTAACCAGTACTTGCACTTATAATGCGATATAAATAGTAATAGTTGGGGATCAGTAACGGATTTCTTCAATTGACATTGCTTCATATTGGGAAAGTTGACACGAAAGTCGAACACAAAGGTCGACCTAACACCTGGAAGGGATTTTGATCGTCTTCTAAATCGTCACTGTGCTTCCCTTCTATTGTAAGGGCAGGTGCTCCCTTGCGAGTACAACGAAACTTCTAAACACGGCTCTTTAAAAAACCATGGACTTTCGACTTTTCGGGAAAATGCAAGGACCAATACACTAAGCAGGAGTCTCATTTTCAAAATCAATGTTTGGATGATCTATAGGAACTAGAGGTCACATACTATTATGGTCCATTTAAGACAGTATTCGCCAGGCAAATTCGTGCTTCAAAGCCACTGGAACAAAGCCAGATTATACGCTCGATAAGGACAAGGTTACCAAAAGAGAATTAAGAAAGGTAAGCTGAAGGTTCGATTCACAATCTACGATAGATTCTGAAGTATCTACCAACGCATCCATTGCCATCCACTACCGCAGTTGAGAACATCTTACATGCCTCTTCAGTAGATACACTTGAGCATATGTCGGGTGGAACTAAACGCAACCATATTCCTGTAAATTTTAGTCTCCTCGATACACCAACAACAGTTGTGAAATCCTAGATTAAATGACAAGAATTTAGGAAAAGAACACGCTCCTCCGAACGCAGAGAAGAATAGTACCGCTATTAACAAGGGATAGAGCAGGGTTTAACCGCGGTGAAACGAACATCTAATCCCAAGTTTGCACGCCAGACGCAACGCAGGGAGAAATGGAGTAAAACCTACCGTGAGACTCCGGTTGGAAGGCCTCTTTTATATAGAGTCCCGTCTTATTTCCCCATCAGCAGCCGATCCATATTTCGATCGAATAAATTATATGCTTATTCCATTCCCTCCGACCAGTTCCAGGAAAATTGAAGCACGAACACGATTAGGAAAATCCTGCGTTGCTACGTAACGAAAGCGATGAGAGAGGACAAGCAAGGGGAGAGGCAAAAGTATAACGAGGGAAGTGCAAAAAAAATCCCTTACGTCATTTCCGCATTAAGCCGTCCCCGAAATCATTTCTGCCACCCATCATTCCAGTCATATCTACCCTCGATCACTCCGGGAAGGCAACGCGTCAGCAAGCGGGATGAGGGAGTCTCAGCTGTCGCTAGACTGGATTCTCTGATAATCCTACCTCCTTCATGAAAATGAAAGCGAATCTTCAAGATATTCTATACAACTACCCTAAAAGAAAGGGGTAAATGCCAATATATACTGAGAATATTTATCAAAAGAAGTGAAAGACTCACAACAGAACTAACAAATAAATCATGAGCTCAAAATTGAAAATAACATTAGAATATTCATATTTCGCTAAGCATGCTAGGAGGAAGTAATTTAAAAAGTTAAAGACGAAAACCCTAAAGAGACGAAGGAAAAGGACATAAGTATAACAAGAAGTAATACTACGTATTAAGTTCACAAAAATGAATATGCAACGTAGACGATAAAGAAAGATAAATGTATTTGTGTTTTTTTATTAATAAAACATTCCTGAAAATATGAAACAGCATGATATAGTGCAAGAAAACAGGATTCAATCAAATACTGCCTCTTGATTTTAGTCTTATTTATATTCAAAGCCTTCCTTACATTAATATAAAGTCAATTTAAATTGAATCCCTTGAGTATTAGCCCTCCCTAATTTGATTTTTGCTGCATCCTTGCTTGAAACAACGCGATTTCATCCTTACGTCCAGTTATTTACATAAAGGAACACGTATGAAGCAGAAAAATTATGCTGGTGCAAGCAAGAAAGAAAGCATTTGCTTGGGGTGCCATATACTTTAGATTAAGTGGAATTTGTATGGGATCTTCAGATAACTTTGAAACAAAATTGAAGACAGAAACGGAACATAACGAGAGACAAAGTGAGAAACCAAAAAATAAGTATTATATTAAATGAAACCATTGAAATCCACTTCAGACGGATTATCATGAACAAGATGAATGAGAAAGAATGAATTCTTTCCGCATTATATGTAAGGATAACCTTCAGAACGAAATTGAAAGCAATATATACCTAAGCAAATAAGGTAGAAAGAAAGAAGAGACCTCATCGAGTGACCAAATCGCGCTGGATCGGGAAGGGTGGAAAGCTTCACCAAACCTTTCCAGATCAAATACTAATGAATAAAGCATAGAGGAATAATGATCTCATGCATACCCCAAAATATTAAATCATTCCAAACATCAAGCTTGAAAATTGCTGGGAGCCTAAATTATTCTGCTGTTCGCAACTGCATTTAAATTGCCATCTTCACTGTAAACATTCACAAAGCTCTCCGGGTTCTCACCCCAGTTGAATTTACTTAGCACAACGACCATCAATAATTGAAAGGTAACAGAAAGTTGAGCCATTTCAAGCACGTGATATAAACATTTTCTATCCAATTGTCGTCGAAAAGTTTAAATAATTATAATCCACTGTTCATATAAAATAGTATAAAAATAAAACTACATAAATAAATAAAACAATATATACAGCAGAAGAGAAACTTCACAATGACATAATATAGAAAACAGCGAAAGATGCCAGATGAATTTCAATTAGTACAATATTGCTTCATGTAAACAACCACTGATTTCAACTTCAAATTAAAGAAAATAATGCAAAAACGTCGGTAAAATACAATCAATCATTGGAAATGTAACAAATAATCGGTATTGTAGAGTGAAGAGACACCTACGACAGGGAGTAAACAATATCGTTCGATATATCTGTGTTTTGGCCTTCATATTCCTGTGTTTCACATGCATGGATTTGGCACATTCGTCCGAAGAGTATTTTTTAAAAACCTGAACACATTGTAATTGAATGAAATATATAGAGCATAGCTGAACGTGCTACTCACACGGAAGCCAACTAATATGCGGATATGTTCACACGATCAAAAAGACTCCATGACAGGGTAAGGCCACATTTTCACCAGTAGTCATCAATCGAAAGACTTGTTTGCTGCAGCTCTCCATTCCACTCTACTCTCTGCCATCCACTTCATTCCAATATAATTATTTACTTTGACCTGTTTCATGATTTTCCATTCTTAGTTCTCCTCGGTTATTCTTCCCATTTGTTTCTCCTTCTAATATTGTTTTCATTAGGCAGCTGTGTCGCAAATAGTGTCCAATAAGTGTGTCCTTCCTTCTTCGCAGAGTGTTCATTTTATGCTTCTTTTCCCTCCAGCTCTTCGTAGGACTTCTTCGTTAGTGATTATCTCCGCCTATTAAATCTTCAGAATTCTTCAGTTACACCAAATCTCCATTGCTTCCAATATCCTTCGCTCTGCAACTGTTATTGTCCGGGTAAGGCCAAAACAATAAACATTTTGAATACATGACCAATTTATAAATACCATGCCATTGGAATTTCCAACAGCTCACTGACCGGCTCTACCCATCCAAATCTCAAAACATTTATATCGCAGCCTTACTGCTATGCCCATTTAAATGAGAAGTCTCACCCCAAAAAGACAAACAGCCCTCCCATGTAACCACGTTTAGCTGTGACTACCTAATAATCGTGAGCAAGATACGGGGCTCCCTCGACAGAGTTAGTCGTAGGCACACTATTGGCATTTCGAGGGAGGTTTCTCTCATTATCCACATCCTTCATATCTCATACTATCCCCATAGCCTTCGACCTCGGTGTTCGCGATTGGCCGATATCGGCAAATCGTATTCCTATAAGAGAGACCCCGGTATAGTTATCTTTACATGCCTGAATTTTTGTATTTTATGAAATGCGTAAAACGTAGCACAGCATGTTACAATTGAATATAGACGTTCCAGGCCAGGTAATTTTGGAAGTAACGACAATCTCCATGCATCGAATAATTTTTTTTTGTGTTAATAAGTCCAAATTACATACCACAGATTCGAAAAATATCCTTAATTTAATCGCGGCAAATCACGAAAGCACTTATTATTTACTAAATTATGTGTTAATTACGAATTTACGCCAAAATAACGACGATACCGCGAATTTTGGGTCGATTTTTAATTTTCAATCAAATTTTCATTTTCGCCAAGATTTTTAAGGATTCTGAAACTGATATGATGTCGTTTTACTCGCGGGTACGATAAGTCGATTGTAATCGTTCGATTTAAAAATACTGACAGGTTGAACAACAGGTTTCTCTTATTGCAGCAAGCTACATAATTCCACGGTTTATGACTAGCATTTATTATACAGAAAATAAGATGGTAGTGCTGATCAAGTGTACACAAGCGATCAAATCCAAGGCCTTGTAATAGGAAAACGAAGGAGTCTATCACGCCCGGATGACACTAACCACGCGATTTCTGTCTGTTACTTGAAATTGTTTTGTACTCGTACTAAAATACATGAACGGTCTTTGCTAATGCAAGTAGGTCTAACCTAGCCTGGGCTACTAGGCCTTGTGTTTTTATTTACATTATATACATTCCCACGAAAAAATAAATGTTCTCCTACAATATCCACCATACTTCTGCTACAAGGATTTATAAAAATGACATTTGACCTAAATAATCTCCATAAATACCTGCCTCTGGCGTTCACTAAGTACGATTTCCAATGATTAGAGGACAACATTGGACCGTTTGAATTGAAGGAGATGGAAAAAAAACAATTTGATACAATCCTCTACGGAAATTATAAGACAATGAATTGGCCTATTTATCTCGCTATTTATTTCATGACTTAAAGGAAAGGAGGCTGGAACGTAAGTTTCTGATTACTCTCTTTGTAGCATTATTAGCCACTTAAAGTTCACTCCAAAACTATTTTTTTTATTTTGCACACTAGAATATTGTCGTTAATGAGTTAATCGTTCATTCTGAACGATTCATCGACAAGAACCAAATGAATCAAATCTGGTTCTCGGGTCAAGTGGTTCATAAAGAACAAAATCAACCTGTTCTCGATCATTCGTAAATCGTGAGATTCTTCTGTAGTGGTTTAAGTGAAAAATCACACGATTTATGAGTGATCTAGAACATTTTGATTGGCACAAACCACTCACCCCATAATGAGTGATTCGGGAGGAACGATAAAGAAGAATCACATCATTCAAAATTGTTCGCGGATTCTTATGGTTGTGGAAGTCATGTCACCACAGTTCCAAGCGTCATGAGTAAAATAACATAGGGAGAGATTTTGATAGAGACCAATGTGAATGACAGGAAATAGCACGTATATTTATTTATTTAACCAGTTACATTACATTGGACATTTAACTGATGGTAATGGTCCGTGTATCACTCACAATGCTGATATTCGAATCGGTTTGGAAGAAGAAAGTAAAAGATGAAAAGTATATTTTCTCCTGGCTATTACCCATTGGCTACGCACCGTCACCTAAATCCTTAGAATGTTAATATCGAACGGGAAGAAGTTTAACGTTACGGTGGTAGTTGCTGAAAATGTCTTTTGAAAGGAAAATTATATGCATAATATGCATTGGAATGTGGCAGAAAAAATTATTGGAGAGGGTCGGGAGGCGCTCGAAAATAAACTGGTCAAGAAAACCAAACACTTTAAATTGATCAATGCACACCAAGGTCACAAGAGAGAGAGAGAAGTTGGTAAAGGGAACTGTACCTCAGCGAAAAATCCAGCTTTATTCCACCTTCACCACCGAAGTACCCAATTCCATCACGTCAAGGGAAATTCTCTCGCATTTTTCCTGATCTACGACTGCCTCGACGGCCCCAGACCTGCGTCCCGAGACTTCGTAAATAAAGTAGAAGAAATATCTCCGTCATCCCTCTTTAATTATGAATAAAACGTCGCATTTGGAAGGATCTGGCCATGGTATGAAAAATACATTACTCGGCGGAAGGTAAGCAGGGGGAAAATGTTTGTTTTGGTCTAAGACCCCCCGAAGTGTCGTTTTAGCCCGACAGGTCACTGTGAAGGAAAAAGAAAAGAAGGAGATGAGGGAGAATAGAGGAGAAAACGATGATAAAGACAAAGGTAAATCGCTATCTGTACCCTCATCCCTTTTCCCCTCATTCTTTTTCGAAGCTAGCTCTTTTATTTCGTCCGGTAAAAATTTCTCCCGTAACATAAAACTGTCCCTCACACATTGACACTTCGCTCAATCTCATGCGTAATGCTTGTGTCATCGGGCTTTTGAGGCGAGGGTCTCCAGGATGGAAAGAAAATAGATGGATGGAAACGAAAACAACTGAAGGAGTGACGGAAACAGTGGGGGAAGAAGATGGTTGTTGGGAGAAATTGGAAGGAGGCAGCAATAGTGGCGGAGGACGTGCTGAGAGATGACGAGAAGTTTGAAGGGAGTGATAGAGGAAAACAAGTACGGCGAGCGTGCGAGATGGAAGAAAAGGATTGGAATTTCAGACGCTAGAAGAAAGAAAAATGTGAAAAAAATAGACAAGGTATTTAATGCTGACAAAAATAATTTCGCAATCAGCAATTTTTGTGATTTTTCGTAAACAGAAATATCCGAATTTCAACCATCTTCACCATAGTTACCATACGAGGAAAAAGGTCGTTACACATATTTGATAGGAATCAATTTGTTAGTCCGAAAAAAATTCGTGTCATGTTACATAGTAGAAATTATTTATTTCACATTATTCATTCATTCCAGTCAACGCAATATACAATAGAGTCCGGAAAAATTTAACCCCCGCAATGAATGGAAAGACGCATTAAGTATTATCTCCAAAAAACAATAAGCAATATTTAAAAAAAATACCAATCATTCCTTTCTCAGGTTCCACGACTACACTCAAGACATACAGCACACACTAAAACTCCTTTAAACTCAAAGAGTTTTAAAGGCAGGAGATGACACTTATGTGCATAAAATTATCTTATAAATTTAGCTTTATGCGGGTGCCAATGAAATTAAAATAATATTCCATCCAGTTCACAAGTGATGCTCACAAATATTGATGAATGATATTGAAAATTGCGGTGAAATTGCCTTATTGATTTGCAACCACAAATACCTAATGCAAAAATAAGGATACTGGTTCGTGAGAACAAGCCTCAGCACTGCCAGAAAACGCTTAAGGCCAGGTGTGACCCAGCTGCGTAACAAAAATATATCCGTCAATTTTAACGGCCTTTTTTTATTACCCGCCTAGCAGAGACCCCCTCAATATATCTGGCTGGTTTAATGAGAAGACATCAGTTGTTTACTTCATTCCGCCACAAAGAAACATTAGAATGCTTCCGTTCCTGAGTGAGGACAACAATTAACATGTTTCCACAGAAATTCTAAATTTAGGCCTAGTTACTCTTTTCTTCCGACGCCCGAAGTTTTTATGGGGAACGCCATATTCCGTCATCGAAAAACAAACCGTCGCAACGACGCTGCAAGGATGGCTTTTTTAAATAACCATGAATCTGGAAATAAACTTTCCACAAACACCGTCAAAAGGCACAGCGGCAGTGCTTTACAAGAACCTCCACAGAAACCCCTTATATTGCTCCCATAATTCACCGAGACAGCTTTTCGCAGCCCTGCCTGACCTGATTTTGGCACCCGGAGGGCTTAACACGGACGTTATCTCCCGTAGTAGAGCATATTTATTTATTCTCAGAGCCAACCCAGCTCTCTTTTTTCACCTATATCTTTCCCGTTTCCAACCCATATTGCCCTAAAACCGTTACCTTCGATCGAAGGAGATTCGTCGAATGCATTCCGATTGCAAAGTTGCACAGTAGAAGATAACCTACTGTGATTTGTCTGGCATTATTTCTCCTGGAACTTAAAGTAGATAGATCCAAAGAAGACTGTCATTGCATTAAAGGGCTGATCATATATGTGTGCTAACACCCAGGATAAAATGATCCATGATATCCTCAAATACGCCACTAACTCCAGTTAAAATTTCAGTTATTATGACGGAACTTCCAGACAATTGGGAGATTGGCAATTTCCAAAAGATTCAGTAATACTATAGGGCTTGAACATGACCAGAAGAAGTTAAGTTAACAAGAAAATACGAAAATTCATTTTAAATATTCAGGTTTCATTTTCATTCAAGTATTCTACCAGCTGATTGGTAGGTTCTTGGACAGTCCCCATTTTGTATCCCAACCTAATAGAAATTGTCTCGCATTCCCTCCTAAGGATGGCCCGTTATTAGATCCCTCTTCAATTCTTCATATCTTCTACCTCCTCTTATTTCGTCCAGAATTCCTATCCTCTTCCTTCCTCTCCCACGCTTCCCCAGTGTTCTCCCCTCTATCACTCTCTTCAACATGCCCTCTCCTCTCAAAACCTCCTCCATCCATCTCTTCTGCCTTCTCCGAACCTCTGCCACAAGCTTCCTCTCCTCTCCGACCATATCCAATACCTCCTCGTTCGTCTTTCTCGCCATCCAGCTAACCTTCTCCATCCTTCTCCAAACCCACATCTCAAACGCCTCAAGCCTACGCACATCCTCCCTTCGCAATGACCAAGTTTCCGACCCATATAGCGCCACGCTCCATATTAAAGTTTTCACCAGCCTCTTCTTTACGTCTCTTCTCAGACCCCCCCTCATCAATTCCCTTCTCTTCGAAAATGCTTCTTTAGCTAGCGAAATTCTGCATCTGATGTCCTTACCACTAAACCCATTCGCCTCCAAAATACTACCCAGATACGTAAACTGCTCGACCTGCTCTATCTTCTGCCCTCCCACCCTTATATTCAGCCCCGCCTTCTTACTTCTAGAAAATCTCATTACTTTCGTTTTCTTGTGATTGATCTTCATCCCATACTTTTCGCACTGCACCTCTAATGCATTCACCATTGACTGTAACCCCTTGGCCGACTGACTAACCAATGCTTGATCATCTGCAAATCTCACTGATTTTATCAGCTCCCCTCCTACCTTTATTCCTACCTCCTCCTCCCCGCAAGCCTCCCTTACCATGTCTTCTGAATACACGTTAAAAAGCAACGGCGATAGTGGGCACCCTTGCCTCACTCCCCGTCCTATCGTGGCCCATCCCGATTCTCCATTGGCTACCCTAACCTGCGCAGTCTGATTCATATACAAATTTCGAATCAGACGCCTGTCCCTCCAATCGACCCCTAATTTCTTCAACACTCCCATTAATTTCGTCCATTCCACCCGATCAAATGCCTTCTCGAAATCTACGAAGCATGCAAAAACATCCTGTCCATACTCTAGGTTTCTTTCTACTAGAGTCCTCATCACCGCTATAGCGTCTCGCGTTCCCGTCCCTCTCCTAAACCCGAACTGGTCGTCACCTAGGTATTCATTTGCCTTCTTCTCTAGCCTTCTGTTTAGAATCCTCAGAACTACTTTGGCCGCGTGGGATATTAAGCTTATTGTCCTAAAGTCTTCGCAAGTTTTTGCCTTACTCTTCTTCGGTATAGGAATTAGTACAGTCTTCGCGAAGTCTTCCGGCCACACTCCATCCTCATAAATCTTACGAATTAGCGCAAAAAGTTTTCCTCTTCCGTTCTTCCCCATGCTCTTTAAAAACTCTGCAGGTATGTCATCTATTCCCACCGCCTTATTCCTTTTCATGTCTCGTAGAGCTCTTTCGATTTCGCTATCTAGGATACTTGGTCCGATGCCATATCTGTCGATATCGTCTTCCCTTTCTATATCTAACCTATTGGGCCTTATTTCTTTACCATACAGCTCTTCAACATACTCCTTCCACCTCTTCTGGATCTCTCTCGGTTCAACGATTACCTTTCCCGTCTTGTCTGTTATCGTTGTAATTCCCCTTCCCTTATTACCACCCGTCAGTTCCTTTACTTTCCGATATAATGCATCTGCTCTTCCCTCTTTTTGGTATTTCTCTAACGCGTCGATCTGTTCTCTCCACCACGCCTCTCTTGCTTTCTTTGTTTCTCTTCTAAGCCTGTTATTAAATTCTCGGTATTTTCTCTTACCTAGCTCTGAGTTTACACTCTTCCATTTCCATCTCTCCTCCATCTCCCTCATCATCTCCTTCGTGATCCACGGTTTTCTAATTTTAGTTGCACTCACTACGCCTACCGTTGCTTTCGCCGCTTCTATAATTCCATTTTTCAAACTTCCCCATTCATCTTCCACTGATCTAACTCCATGATCCTCACCCATTATCTCATCCACCTTCTCCCGATACTTCTTCTTCATTGCCCCAGTTAATGCCTCCGTATTCCACTTACGTACCCTCCTTCCCATTCTTATCTTTTTCAGTTTTACCCGACATTTCATGACTAATAAGTTGTGGTCTGTGTCTGCATCAGCTCCTGGATAAGTATGCGAGTTTTTAGCACTATTCCTGTATCTGTGACGTACCATTATATAATCTATCTGGAACCTGTCTGTGTCTCCCGGCTTCTTCCAAGTATACCTACGTCGAGGATGATGTCTGAACCATGTATTCGTAATTACTAGGTTATTTCTGCGGCAAAACTCCACAGCTTTCTCGCCCCGGTCATTTCTTCTTCCTAGCCCGTAATCGCCCACCTCCCGCCCATCTCTTCCTTCACCCACCACCGCGTTCCAATCCCCCATTACTACCAGGTGCTTACTTCCTGGTATCCTACCAATTATTTCCTCTAGCTGATCGTACACCCCATCTACCTCCTCCTCTTTATGATTAGAGGTAGGCATATAAACCTGGATTATAACTAAATTCGTTGGTTCTGCTTTTAGTTCCACGACTATTATTCTATCACTCACCTGTTCTGCATACACTACTTTTCTACCAAGTTTCCTATTCATTACGAATGCAACCCCGCGCTTACTTTCATTCCCTCCACTATAAATTACTCTATAGTCGCCGCTCCAGTAATCCCCGTCATCCTTCCATCTAACTTCACCCAGACCCATGATGTCTACACCCACCCTCTCCATTTCTTGCTTTATATTCTCTAGTTTCCCCGCCCTCAGCATAGTCCTAACATTCCACGTGCCTATTCTAATAGTTTCGTTCCTCTTCTTTATCTTCTTTTCCTCTGCTGCTGCTGCTGCTTTGTCTGAGCAAGGATTTCGTGTGATGACGACCGCAGGGGCCTTGCTCCCACCGCTGCCGGGCACGACACCCGGCCCTCTTGGCCGAGTCCCGTAGTTGCCAGGATTCATTATCAATTGAGAACTGTCCATAATTTCAAGGTAGACTTGGTTAAAAGCTAATGTATCCCCGTAACAAGAAGGAAAAGTAAAATATGGACATTTAAGCAAATGCCATGTTTACGTTGTATATAAATATGATATAAATGATCGGGGAATTTTAAAACTCAGAAAAACTTCGGAGAGCAAAACTAATGAGCACGCTCACTCAAAATGAGGAATTCGTTAAATATATTACCCGACATCAGCCTAATAAGAAAAGCATACATATGTACATCTTAAATTTACTAGCACATTACTTACTATATATAATCCACTGTCGGCGACGTAACTTTGTGGAATCCACTCATCACGACGATAAAAATACTTCCAACAACTCCACCCTTTTTTTGTTAACCTGGCCAGTTTCCATGGTTTCACATCATTATTAATGGTAGGTTACCTACCTTTACCATTAATGTGAAACCATCGAAATCGGTCAGGTTAGCAAAATTTATAAAGTTTGTAAAATTACGAAGTATTTTCTATCCTCAGCATATTCCTTGAATTACATATTCAAGGAATCTTCTGTTTGTCACAACCATATCGGAGTAAATAATGTAATGCAGTAAATGAAGCGAGGGCACAAACCACTATCTAGGGTATTTTATAAATCAAATTTCACAAAACAAATATATTTCGCTTTAACCCGTCATTGTTAACACCTAAAAGGTAGTACATATCTCACATAGGTAGCAACAGAACACATGAAAGAGAGCAAGCTAAAAATTTAAACGATAAAAAGTCTACAGAGAAAATTTACGCGTCCTGTGCTAACGTAAGCTGAAATTCGCACATCGTCAACAAACCCTTCAGACTGCGCAAACTATTTACCGTGCTCACGATTTCGGAAATCAGCAACACCGAATCACGATCAATAATGTTTGTAGAGGATGAGCGAGTTGGGAGGAGGGCGACGATGTATGCCGGGATAGGCGGATGGATTAGGGGGGGACGTATTGCCTCAGGGACGGAGGGGGAGGGAAGGTGTTGAAATCCGAACAAATTACGATCGAATGGCGGAGGGCGCGAAATGGACTTCCCATCCCATTTCCGTGCCCGCCCGACTGGAATTCCACGCGCGGAATCCACACCTTTACAAAGGCCAAAAGGATCCTCCTCCAGCTTGCCCACGAGCTTTCTCACACACCATTATCGCATACAACCATGTGAAATGAGCCGAGACTCATTTGTTTTGCAAAGCGAATCAGCCCCGACTCGTCTCAGGTGACACAGGGTTTTGAAGGTGAATAAAAATGCCAGTAATTTTGGAGTGAAAATAAGTATCCTCCACCTGGAATGGGATTAGAACCCACCGCTTGGATATCTCACAGTAAAAGAGGACGTGAGGGTAGCTCAATTGACTGAATGTGGGGGATGGGGTTGTTGTGGCTATTATACTACTGGCTTCCCATTCCAGGGACTCGGGTCTGAATGCTGGAAGTGGCGGATGATTTTCAGTGGAATCCTGATCCATGATTGGGTCTTCTGTGGAGAGCACTTCAAGTGTTGGGCTCCTTCCGTCTGAGAGGGTGTAAAACTGTGGACCTCAAAGCGTCTTTCATTAACAGTAGGCTAATTCAGAAGCCTAGTTTCTCTCCACTCTACCACTATTCCCATATAATGCTTCCCTTGTATGGTATTGGTATGGTAATTGCGAAAAGGAAACAGACATCACAAACAGGTAGATAGTTCACCAATGAAGCTATATTTATACTATGCCACGTGATATTCATTTCCAAATGCAATCAGTTATGAAGGCGCTGGAAAATGATATTTTCATAGCCAACATTATATTACGTTGCCTATTCAGATGTAAATGGGTCATTCCACCTCAATTCAACAAACGTTTGTCCCTTAGGGTCTCAGATTTTGATAAAAATTGGTGTATGGGTACAATATTAACTCAAACTGAATACCCTCAAACCGTTACGTGAAAAAAAAAATTTTGAGTGAATTATGCATATTTTAATTTTTTCGCATTTTTAGCAAAAATCCGTGCCTTAAATCATATTATCACTTATATCTCCGCTTGTAATTGTCATAAAACAATGATTAATAGCTTTTATTAATGCTAAATCTTTATTAAATGTAAATATATCAATAAAAAATTATTTTCTTCTATACCCTATTGTTGTAAATTACTAATGTTTAAAAAACTGTTAATAAACTTTTCTCAAATACTCCATCTCAGAATCGGCCGAAACTTTATTTCCGTAATCGAAACATATTCAGCTAACTATTCCAAAAATAAAATTTAGTGGCAATTCATAAATGCCTTTTTTATAAGTATTGAAACATTTACAATTTTCTCTCGCGCGGCCCGTGTTTAAAAACTTGTTATTAAACTTTTCTCAAATATTCCATCTCAGAATCGGTCGAAACTTTTTTTCCGTAATCAAAACATATCTAGCTAACTATTCTACAAATAAAATTTAGTGGAAATTCATAAATGCGCTTTTTATAAATGTTTAAATATTTACAATTGGAAAAAATTGGAAAACATTCCGATGTACTTGCGAAAAGATTTCGTCAGGCAGTTAGTATACCAGGCATTAGGGAGTTTCATGCAGCAATACCTGAATCAAATGATGTGGTTATAATGAAGAGACTCTCTTCGTCCAGCAAGGGACGAGGATTCAGCTGTAGTTGCAGGTAGGAGTATCAGGATCCTCAAATAAAATATTTCGGAGAGGACCCCTTCCTACAACGTAGGACATAATATGTTTACGGAAAGCATGCTAACTTAGCCATTTTACATTTGTTATAAATAAAAGGCTTTTGCTTTCTCGTTAGTTTTCAATCGATTGTGTCGGAGTAGTTAGAAAAAACTTCGCGCAGAGAAAGTGGGGCTCAATGGTTAATTTCTCTGCAAACATCCATTTAACAGAACAAATAACAATTGTTGTTAAACTTCATAGTTTATAATATATTTTTATCTCATATAGCCACGACCTTGAGCAATTAGGGAAATGTTTAGGCTTGCATCACGTGTCTGCTGCATGTATTCCAAATGGGAAGCTGGGAAGAAAATTGTAAATGTTTAAATATTTATAAAAAACGTATTTATGAATTTACACTAAATTTTATTTTTTGACTAGTTAGCTGGATATGTTTATATTACGGAAAAAAGGTTTCGGCCGATTCTGAGATGGAGTATTTGAGAAAAGTTTATTAACAATGTTTTAAACACGGGCCGCGCGAGAGAAAATTGTAAATGTTTCAATACTTATAAAAAACGCATTTATAAATTGCCACTAAATTTTATTTTTGGAATAGTTAGCTGAATATGTTTCCATTACGGAAATAAAGTTTCGGCCGATTCTGAGATGGAGTATTTGAGAAAAGTTTACTAACAGTTTTTTAAACATTAGTAATTTACAACAATAGAGTATAGAAGAAAATAATTTTTATTGATATATTTACATTTAATAAAGATTTAGCTTTAATAAAAGCTATTAATCATTGTTTTATGACAATTACAAGCGGAGATATAAGTGATAATATGATTTAAGGCACGGATTTTTGCTAAAAATGCGAAAAAATTAAAATATGTATAATTCACTCAAAAAAAAGTTTTTCACGAAACGGTTTGAGGGTATTCAGTTTGAGTTAATATTGTGCCCATACACCAATTTTTATCAAAATCTGAGACCCTAAGGGACAAACATTTGTTGAATTGAGGTGGAATGACCCAAATTAATAATATACTGATTGTGAGGCATTTGAAGTAGCATTTAATACATGATACGCGGTAATCATTATCTACTGTACTATTAACTGATCGCTAGGTTTTAATACGTCTCTGTAAGTATTTATTTAAAATTTTCCGACAAAAGAATTATTTGCACAGCCTCTCTTATGAATTTTATACTTTAACCTCCCTCATGTCCTGCTCATTCTCATCCTATCCCTTGCTCTTCCTCGATTGATCCACCTTCAGCCCTCTTATCACTGTCTTCAACATGCCCTCACCTATCAAAATGCCGTCCATCCACTTTTTCTTCCTTTCCAAATCTCCGTCACTAACTTGCTTTCCTCCACCACCATCTCTCACACGTCTTCGTTTACTTCCTTACAACCAGCCTTATCTCCTCAATCCTCCACCACATCCACAATACAAGTCACTAGTTTACGCACACTTTTCGATATGACAGGGTTGTTAGATGATTACGGAATTCAAATTCTCTGACTTTTCCCTGACAAAAATCTTCATTTCTCTTGACTTTTTCACACTCTCCTTTCGATCATTACATAACATTCTTGAAGGGTAAGAGTCAATAAAATACAAAATTCTTTTCAAAAATACATTTAAGTTCTTTTTAAAACGTATTTCTTTACAATGACCACATAGAGAAAACAGTAACTTGTAAAATTAATTACAGTCAAATAAAAGTCAAAATATGGTGTCAAATTTAAATTGACACATCAAACAAAAAGTATTTACAATAAATACATAAAAAACAGTAACTATGTAGGTAAACTTAATTACAGTCAAAAAACAAGAACTTTTAAACTTAATTACAGTCAAATGAAAGTTAAAATATGGTGTTAATTTAAATTGACACATCAAACAAAAAGTCTACATTCAGGGATGTGGACGTAGAACGTACCTAACCACAACATCACAGAGATGTTATACAGGGTCACATAGTGCTCTCGGCCTCTCGTCCATAGCGTCGCACTCCAATTGGTTTTCTAGTAAAAGTTTGGTTTTCCTGGCTCTTAATTCTTTAACTTCTTCCCCAATCATTCTTTCATCTTTTTTCTTCTGTATCTTTTCCTTGTCTTCTTTCGCTCTCTCCCTTCGTGCCTCTTCATACTCTTCGCGCGCATGTCGCACTCTTGAAATCATTTTGTCACTAATTTCCACATTAAGAATTCCACCGACCAAATACACGGCGTCGTACACCTGCCTTTGTGCGACCAGTGTATGTGGGAGTTAGTTTTCGATAATAACTTCTTTGTTTTTGGAGAACCCCCTCTCCACAAAGCTATAGCAATGAGAGGCAGCTCCGGAAGTGAGCAAGAGCTGTATCTTCCGATTTCAATATCAACTCCGGATCACAAAACGTGATAGCCTTGCAAATTTTGTACTGAAGTGGAGACTTTTCTAATATCTTGGCCACCAATGCTTAAAAAAAATGCTAGCAATGACTAGCAACGCTCCTTAGCGCGGCGGAACGTTGAGCGGCGGAAAGACTGACTAGTTCGGCGCCCGGCTGACCCAGGCCAGCACAGCCAGCCGACAGCGCGGTTGTTCTTTTGTATCTCGCGACATTACATACATTTTCCCTGACATCGAACCACATAACGCTACGCTGCACCTTAAATTCGTACGATATCTTTTTTCAGGCAATCGATCATCGATTCCTTTCTTTTAGTGGATGCTTAACCAAGCCAATATATTTTTGTACTTCACGCTCTCGCAAAAACACCCGTTTTCCATCAGAATATTACCTGGATGCGCTAAATGCTCAACCGGATATACATCGCATTTCCATATTTACATTCAGACGAGCCATTTTACATTTTATTTACATAACGATGCAAATTTCAGGGTATAACATCGTAGAGCCCAGTGAACTGAGTGGGCTAAGAGAGCCGCCGGCATGCTTGAAGAGGCACACGAGCATATATACGGGAGCAATTCCACTTCCTACTCCTCCGGACCGTCACAGCTGATTACTTCCTTCCTAACGGCTCGGGAAGTAACAACTTTGCTCCCCGCTCCACTCTTTTGTTCTCACGGGGCTCGGTCCATCGACAACAAAAGGCTAACGCTTAGCGCCAACCGTGAGGGGTGGGAGGGGGGAGTGTTCTTCAGACGAGGGCCGCCAAATGGCTCATTCCATACAGTAATAGTAGTGGTGGCAGTACGGAGGGTTATAGCGCCTGAAGGAGCGCGCCGCGCCGGCTTTGTCGCAACGAGAGGCGAACGACGGCCTCTACAAACTACCAACGCCCTTGCCGCACCTTCTTCAAGCGGAAGGACCGCGTCGAATGCGCACGATGCGTCGGCCAATAAGAAATGAGGCAAGTACGTAATATTGGATTACATTAGGTCTATCGATGGCTTAGGTAATTTTAACCAGGAATAATAACAATAATATAGTAATATTCATCCATTTAAACACGGAGAAAAAGAGTACGGCTTATAACAATGCACTAGCAAATGAAAAAATTATACATTCAATTGAGGCATTGTTTGTATGTGGGATATCTAAAAAAAACCACAGTTACAGTTGACTTTAGATAAATAAACTGAGAACAAATACATGAGAAATATAAATGCGCGAGATACAGATAATTGTAAAACAAACAGCATCGTGCAGTAAGCCAAATGGGTATGTTACCGCAAACATTAACAAAAAACGCCTTCATTGGTAAATAACAAGATTCGTATCCTGCTTTGCAAATTGTTATGACCCAACAATACCTTTGTGTTTAAATATCAAAAGTTACTTATTGAGAAATAAATGAAAAAATAAAAAAGTCTTCCTCAATCATCCGATAGTCCTTCGTATAAATTGACACGCCAAAAAAACTAGATAAATTAAAAAGGTCAGTTAGTTTCATAAAAGCTAGGATTCAGCCTAAACCAATATGGACGTCTCAGAATATTTTCATTTCGTCCATTATGTTAATCCTTACGTGCATATCCCGGTACTTTCTACCTAGAGAAACAAGAAAGTTAAGATCAATGAAGCGTCGTAATAATCAAAACGAGGTGAGATTTTTATCGAGAGTAAATGGGCATGAATTCGTACGAAGTAGAAGAAATGAGGTTCCGCTCGACTGACAACGAGATCGAGAAGAGTGGGAGGTTCAACGCGTTGACTGGTTATTTCGGTAGGCGGCCGTAGGGATTGGAAAATCGATTTCGATTTTAAACGAAAATCGATTATTACACTCCGATTTTCGATTTAATCGAAGTCGACTTTTTGTTTTGAAAAACCGATCAAAATCGATTCTAGCCGGTCGATTTTCGATTTTTAGCTTGCTAGCTAAAGCTAGCGTTTGAATTTTGCCAATGGAGCTGCGCCAGTTCGTAAACCGCCCTCCAGTCGACCGCAAGTCCAACTCTAATCCACTACAAGCTTGGAAGGAGATTGAGGGAGAATATCCCCACGTATACAAACTAGCCAGCAGGATTTTATCTATATGGTTGCCTCTTCCGTGCCGTGTGAGCGACTATTTTCTCACGCCGGGTTAATTGCAACTCAGGTGCGAAATCGATTATTCGGAGAACATTTAAATATGTCAGTTTTCTAAAGGTCCACCCCTGAGGAACACTGGTTCCACGGCTTTGCAAACAAGAAATAAATAAAATTCTGTTTTACATTTTGTGGTATTCCCACTTTTCAATATACAATTCTTATTGCTACTAAACTATATGTAATTTGCTTTTTATATTACCTATGTGTTTATTAGTATCTGTTATGGATTATTACTTTCCTTAATATCTTATCAATACCTTTAATATAATATATTATATTAATAAATTTAACTGTATTCGGTTCTTATCCCTAGTGCTTCCATTAACCCATATTTTGCATTTTGTTACAACAGCACATCCGTATTTCAGCAGACAATTACTTCACTATGCATAAATATCGATTTCGATTTTTCGATTATTTTGGGGGAAAAAATCGAATTTTTAGAAAATCGATTTTAAAAACCAAAATCGAAAGTCGATTAATCGAAAATCGATTCTGGATTTAAATTTCCAATCCCTAGGCGGCCGACGCTGAGGTCATTTGCGCCATTGAGATCAGGTTGGTGAGTTGTTACTGGAAGGACAATTTTATGGAAATAGAAGATGGGCGGAGAAAAACAAGACGTCGATATTAGCCTACTCTTAACAAAAGACGCCAAGTGGTCCACAGCTAAACGTCTCATACGACGGACGGAGAACTAAACTTAAAGTACTCACCACATTGCAAACGAATACGGAGGATCGGGATTCCAATGAAACAATATCCGGCACAACCAGGATTCGAACCTGCCCCTTCGAGATGGAAAGCCAGCACTCTGGCCACCACGTGAAACCGATACCCTAATCAACGCGTCGTGACGAGCGGAAAAATTGACCACGACTGAAAGTTCTTCAAGTGAAACGCTCAAATCCACAATACGGCTAGCCACTCTGACAGTGAAGAACAAGCGTACGGTCAGATACGCGACCCATTTGTGCAGTAAAATTATAATTTATCTGAGAACTTTCACAAAGTTCAACACTATCATGTTGTAAGGATGCTGACAGTACTAGAAAATAAAGTTTCGCAAGATTAATAACAGCAATTAACACAAAACATCAGTCTGCCAATCGTTAACTCTCTTCTGCAGGACAGTAATGTTCTACTACTACTATTCATATCGCATTCAGCGAAAGAGGGCTTCATTATCCGAAAATCTCACAGAATACCATAAAAACGCTGTGCGGACAACTCACAGATGAGCTCATCCGTTAAGCTTCAATATCGACGAGCATTTAACTACATACTACGGTAAAAACAACTACATGGAATCTACAATAAATACCTCTTAGGGAAAGTGATTAATCACTAAATTTCCCCGTAAATTTCTGAATCATACTAAAAAATCAGCTGATTCACATTGAAACTAGAACCTGTTCTCTTTTATAGGGAATCCGAATCCAAATACGAATTTAATCTTTGTTTGAAATAACTCCAAAGTACCTCTTCCTCCTGCTGCAGATTCAACATTAATCCGTACATTTTTATCTTAATAAGGGACTATATCACTACTCAAAATCCATTCCTAAGGATAGAAATAAAACTATCTCACCGTATAAGTATAGACTGTGATATAAGCGAGGTTAACCAGATAGCGCTTAGAAGGCAATTCTTTCTAAGACGAGAAAACCGTCAGTATCGGTTAAATGGGAGCAACATTAATAGCGTCCATTATTTATCCAAGTATTAGGAACTAAACCGTACGTTAAATGGAAATTACAGAAATTGGAAGCTGAATACATGGGGTGAAAAAGAAAAAGGCTCTAAAATAAAAAACACCGCATTCTTAGGAATATATCTAGCACGTGTAGTAGGTGTCTCTTTACTCATTGACCTAATTAAGGCAGCCTAACGCCATATATTACGTCCATAGAAACACAATTACTGGTAGCCTAAGAAAAGATTGATCACCAAGCAAGCAATTACGCCTAAAGTCAAGACATTAAACCCAGGCAGAACGGCGATAGTGCCCTTACATGAAAATAGCCCACAGTACAAATATAGAACTAATTTAGTAAAACGATGCCACTCACTAAATGCAAAGGACCCACTGCAGATATACAATGCCAAAATGGTTGCTTGAAATATTTTATGAAAATTAATTCCATATAAGAGTAATAGACTTTGATGAGGTAAATTATCTATTAGATTCAGTCAATAAAACAGAAAATATTATCTTCCTGAAAAGAAAATTACAACAAAACAAGAGAGCACCTCACAAAAAATTAAAGCAAAAACCTTCACAATCGCGGGGTCGACGGGTGGCTCCGAATAATAAAACTAAGTAGAAGGGAAAGGAACCACTTGAACGTCCTTTAAGGGGAGTGGCCAATAGGAAGATATATGACGGGCGAATTCAGACTCCGATCAATAAAGAAAATAGAGATGTATTTAGACTCGTACAAGCAGTTTGTTTTACTATAAAAGAGCGCTTAACTAAGATTTAGTTTCTCAAAAGCAAGCACTACGTCAAATTGTATGAGATCGGGTTGTTTATTCCTAATCTATGACCAAGAATACGATTTACGAAGTCATCATCACCAGCACACGTCATAACTGATGAAATTTTGCGAGTAGAAAACCAAGGTCGGTGGCAAAAGAGAACATTCTGGATTAAAAACTGGTTTATTATTGTAACATCAACTTTTTTTCTGAGTCATCATACTGTACTTTGATCGTTTCCCTCATAGATATCACACCTTAGTACACAGTATCGATATCCTAACTAAGAAACTCTTTTCACCCTTTTCGCTCCACATTTACGAAGTATCACCAACCCAAAATCTCCACTATCCTTTCTTCTCCTCTCCACAACGCAAAACAACTTTCACCCCACACCCAAAGTTAGCTCAGCGCCACCGGCTCCGGGCACCTCTGGGCGAGATGTTTCCCGAGACTACTTCTGCTCGAGAATAAATACATATATTTATTTTTTCTGTTCGACTAGAATCCCTTTCCGCAAGCGTCCGAGGGGACAGCCAGCCTTACAACCTCACCTAAGGGCAGTATTCCGTCAATCCAAACGCCAAGCCAAACAAGACGGGACAAAGAAAAAAGAAATAAATGGGGCACGAGACGGGCGAAGTTCGAAATGGCAAACTTCTAAAACGTCCTAGGTAAAAAGAGAAGGCGAAGGCTGAGAGCCCAGCGAGGGTATTTTCGCACGCTTCCTGTGATAGAAAACATTCTTCCCTTCCCTCCCGCGAAAAAAAAACTTCAGGAAAATCGACCCGAATGCCACTACATCCCATTCACTTCCCGCAATTTGACAGATACAGTATATGTCACAGATTTTTTCACTGAGATATAGGGTCCCTCACCATCCGACGTTACCTAAACTCTTAACTCCTTTTCAAAATATCGAAAAAAAGGGCAAAACATATATTTTGTAGGTGTTCACCCAGCCACAGGTTTATTCCGGGCCTTTTCAGCCGTGGATATAACGGTAGGCGAACGATTTTCCCGAAAACTAGGAAAAAAAGACAAAGCAGATATTTTGTTCCGTATGAATTCATTATTTATAATGGCTCAGCACACCAGCGGTTAGGGCACCCGAATGCGCTGGAAGACAAGTGACCTAATAAATCGCTTATCAAATAAACCACATGTCTGCAAAAGAAATATTATTATAATAACAATTAAAACTTATAGAAGCTATATTAGCTTGCAATTATGCAAGTATTAGTACATTCATTGAATGATTATGTTCACAGTACGAACTTGGGTCAACATAAACGTTTAAAAAACTAACTTTGGGAGTTTATGCGCGTGAAGAATAGGCAAGAGTACTACAACGTAAGACCATCCACAGGGAAAATCAGCACGCTGATAGCAGCTGAGTCGCGGGATAGCTCAAAATCATGAGTAGGATCATAGTACGGGGTATAAAGATAACTAGAGTGATACATATTTTTAAAATCAGTCATCATTGATAAGATATCGGACTATGGTATTCAGTGTTTTCCCTAAAGCTATATGTTTAAGGATTTTGAATCTTGCCTGCTTCATATAAATCATAGATACTTTTTGTTTAGAAATAATAAAATAATGAACTCTTATCCTGAAAAGACCAAAATATGATAAAAATAAATATTCCACAACCATATCGAGTTTTTACTAAATTTATTTGGAATACATAGCTCATTTTTACCAGTCTGAGCCCTGTCACCCCTGAGCAGGCATGATTCACAAACAGGTCCTTCAAAAAGCTATACCGTGTAATTTCACTAGTATTCTTAACTCATCAATGCACTAAGAGAAAACATTTTGTAACCATGAAAACTGATCATTTAAATTGCGATGCCTCGATTCATATCGTATTTAATTGATATTAGATTGCAAGTCATTGAAATAATTAATGAGTAAGACACTGAATCAATGCAGTTTGTATAATCATTATCAGAATTATTGAGCCAAATTTCTCCCCGATATTTTCATCTCTTCTTGAACTTGCAGCATAAAGGCACGTTTTTGGCCCACACAATCGCCAGTTATTTTCAATACTTATGCCTGTTGCTCACGGTAAAATTTTCCATAAAACAGTTTTATAAAAATTTTTATTGAAAGTTTTATGAATCGTACGTAAAACGTACTAGCTTGCTCACGGTAAAACTCAAGAACCTTATAGGAGGACGTTTATCTCCTACTTCGATCGTGTTATCAACGGCCGCGAAAGAAATCAAGTTCCAACTTCGGCCGCTAAGGGGCTGCAACCGCGTGGGAGGCCAAGCATTTCTAGTCTCAAAATAATTGTGTTAAATGGCTGTTGCGGGGCGAGTTTGAGTGGAAGGAGGGAAGAAACTGTGTAGGAGAGGTGTGTATATGCTAGAGAAGCAACTGCTCGATCGCTGCGCCACGTACAGTGGATAAGAGGAAACGGCATTTTTTCACCACATGGCGAAGAGGAAAAATCGCACTTTTCAGGTTTGAAAGTTTCCCATTTCTAAAGTAGTTGATGCATTGTTGTGTTGAAAGTGTTAAACAAATTTGCAAAGTTTGCATAATAAGTGAGGTGAATTTGGTTCCGATATCTCTGTTTAAAGCGGGTGAAAATCGCGAAAACAAGTGCGAGACGAAAGCTCACCTTCGCGATGAGCGGAACATCTCATTGGTTGTTTGTTAACTCGGTTTTATAAAACGGTTTTATCGTTAGCAAGCTCATTTTTATAAAATTAGTCGGTTTTATAAAACGTTTTACCGAAAATTTTACCGTGAGCAACAGGCATAAGAAACACGTGTTCGCCTGACTGGAGGCGACGTCCTCCTGAGATGTTTATGGAGTCTCCTTTCTGTTTGCATTAAACTTGAAATCCTTTTCACTCCGATGGAGTATTCCCATTTCCTGATCTTCTCCTGCCCCCTTTCTGGGATTCTTTGCGCTCGTCATGAATGAAAAGATTTTCCGATAACTATCCTTAATATGGAACTCATTCTTCCAAGCTACAAGAGATTATTGTTCTTACGCCGAGGGACCAGAATAAAAAATCAGATGGATCAATATTTCTAAAAATATGCAGCTATTCTTAAGCACGTGTTAGTCTTTAAAATACAACATACAAAAATACACCTAACCGCCATGCTAAAATAATAACAACGAAACTATGTTTCCAATTACAGGAAAGGAAAAAAAGGAGAACGTTAGTATTTTCCTCAAAACAAGTATGCTCGATGAAAATATTTTATTTTTGAAGCCATATTAACAGTGCGAATTTCATGATATTATCCAGTAACAAAATGCATAAATATATCAATATTTTGTCGGTAAAAAGTACAAGTTTTGATTTTCTCCTGCAAATTTTACATTCTTAGAGGCAGCAGTTTTCAATTTCAATTCTTGGAAATTCTAAACATTTTCCTGAATTACTAATAGATCAAATAGTTGGAATGCATGTATTACTTATCGTACCATTTATGCTGTAAATATATTACTCAACTTAGGAAATGAAACCATAAATACTGGCCAGATGAAATATATCTACCTAACACTGATGGACCTTGATGGAGACAGTAATGGGTGGAACCCTTGGTCGGCCAATAAAATAAGTGTGAAAAAGGAAAAAAGTTATATCTGATCATCACGAACATTGGAAACTTTAACAAAGAGACGCCTCAGGTTATATCTTATGAAATACAGATATCTAACTACACTCAAAACAGGCTATTAGCATATTTCTCTGTTCCACTTCCAGTTTGAACTATTACATGTATAGATATCCAGCAAATAACAGGTTCTTTTCTGTCACTTGACCAGATATGTATTAATTATTGCCATTTTCCCAAGTAAGGCAGTATTTACTTTTTTCTCTTATTTACGCCGACAGCCAAAATGACAAAGAAATGAACCTACTTCATAATTAAATAAGGTTGGAAACAATGGGGTGGTTACAAGAAAGCTCCGTCACAAGAATAGCGCTTCACAGGCAGATAATCAAACATTAATTTAGGTATCCATCCCGTTCTCATTCATAAAGTGTAGGTATGATGTAAATTCGACAACGGAACGAATAAAAAATAGGCCAGAATAAAGGGAACCAGCACATTGGGGGACGACATTACGGCCAAAGATTCAAATGAAGAAAAAAGAATTGCCAAGCTGAAATGGAAGTCCCAAGGCGATGAAAAATTAGGCCATCGAACCCTTCCCATCAAGGAGATACATTTCGAGAGAGTCGTTCCTTGCTCGAAAGTGTGAAATAGGGGCCATTCTGAATATCACGTCGCCGGCAATTCCTTTCCTCGCCAACGCTGATTTCCATCCGCTCCATTACTTTGGAATGGGAATCGAACCGCCCCAGGCGAGGGGATTTGTGATTTCAAGACAGCAGGTCGGGAACACTAAGGCACTTAGGGCTCCCATCCGCATCATCTTCCTTGCCTTTTTTTAATGTCCCCGTAACGTCATTTTCCCTTACATGCGTCATCTACCTCTTAATAACTCAATTAAAATTACTTCCGCCTTCCCACACTTCCGACGAAATTGGTCAAGATATCGCCACTCACATATCAACACCAAAATGCAAGTAACGAGCGCCATACGCGACGTAACACAGCCAAGAATAAATAAATTAATAATGCCATGCTTGTATTTGAGAGACAATATCAACAGGGATTGAGACAGATAACATGTGTGGGGGTACAAGAATGCGGTGACATTATTGTAATTAATTATATTACCTAAATCATAAATTATTACTTATATTATACTAATATTTGCCTTGCCAGCGAATTATCAAAGAAGGTCGGATATAACATTCCTAACACTGTATCCAATCTTCACCGACTCAATATTCATTATAATAAGGATAAACATCAGCGTATCTCCAAACTCCTTCGAGTCAGTCGCAAATTCCAGTTATTTTTATCCTTTCTTCCCAGCTTAAGTGGATTTAGAAATTCTTATGCGAACTTGGAAGTTCTGCGAACTTAGAAGTTACATCAGACCTAAACTACATTAGCGCGAGGGGCCAGGAGTGTGGGTTTGAACTAAATCTTAGTAAATGCACTGCAATACACTTCTTGCGGAAGTCAACACCAACGCCATGTCTACACTGTGGGTGGAGTAAACATTGTCGTCAGACGAAGTAAAATATCTGAGAATTACCATACCCTCAAACCTATCGTGAAGAACACACGCATTAAACATATGCGGAACATCCTTAAATAAACTAGGGTTTATCAAGCGTATAGAAGGAATGTCCTCGGATAAAAATTTGAAAAAGGTGCTACTTCGCTCTGGTTAGACCACGCCTCTAATACACCGCGAACATTTGGGAACTTGGATAGAAATATTTGATTCGAAAAATAAATAAAATACAAAGAAAAGCTGTGCGCTTCGTAAAAAACTACTACGAGAGAGCAAACAGTGTTTCACTGCTTTTAGAGGGATGAAGTTGGGAACCACTATAGACTCGGAAGCTACACGCTAGGCTTAGATTGCTAGAGAAATTCAGAATTAGTGTGTTACAGTGTGACACAGGGAATACCACTCTGACGCCGCACTACATATCTAGGCCGGACAATAAAAATAAAATATGAGAAATACATCACTGAATAGAAAGGTATACACAAAAATTCGTTCCTCCCATGCACAATAAGTGGCCATAGTAAAAACTAAGATCCACTGAAAACACTGCCGAAATACACTTAACCTTTTCACCTCCCTGTTAAGCATTCTCCTTCACACCTTTACACGGCTGGTGTTCTAACACCCCCTGGGACACGCCCATGCGGCGGCTCGCAGGGTAGCATGTAGATGTAAGTGTTGTGTGAGGGTGACAATGGCGAGCTGCAATGCTTTTTGCATGTCTTTTGTTTTCCCCTCTTTTTGTTCCTGTAGAGCTCACCTGTATGTATAAGATAGTCACGGCACCGGCAGCGTGGTTGAAGTCAGTTAAAGTTAACGTGTAACGCTTTAGTGTACATCCCAACGCATCGGGTTGTATTGCCTGTTAGTTAAAATAAAAACTGGATTTGAACAAGGGAAAGGTTTATTTGTTCATGATCCAACATTTGGCGACCGTGACAGGACTGTAGTAGATAACTTTGGGCAACAATCCGTGGTGCGTTGACGCGATTGTGCGACAAGATTGACAATTTACTCAAGGCAGAGGACGAGAATGTTACTGACATCCGAGCGTCAATGGAACTGTTGGAGAAGCGTCACGGTGCATTATCGCAGTTAGATGACCTAGTTTATCATGGCCTGTTGGAGCTGGAGAGCGTTACGTAGAAGGACTTGGACGAGGAAATCAACATGGCGGAAGAGTATACGTTCTCATTTTACAAGATGAAGTGTGCCGTTGCAAAATTGGAAGAAGACCGCCAATCACAGGGAAGTGTTTCCAGAGCCAGCGCAACTCCAGACAGTAATAAGCGTTCGTTCAATCTCCCTTAGTTAGAGTTCAGGAAGTTTGGAGGTGAGTTAAAATAATTCTTGCCATTTTGGTCCCAATTAAAAAAATTGACGAAGACTCAACCATTGATGCTAGTGACAAGTTTCAGTATCTAGTGCAGGCGACAATTCCCGGTTCTAGAGCCAGCAAACTGGTAGAGTTTTGGTTTTGAACCACCACGTTTTTTATTTTGAATATATAGCCTTTTATCTGTAAAATTTAATCGTGGGACCTTGGGCCAAGGCAGGGTGGTTTATTTTCTTATTTTTAGTTTAAATAAAAACGTGGTTTTTAGACTTATTTTTTAATCTATTGTTTTATATATTTTCTCAATTTTATTTAATATGTACAAAAATACAGAATATTGTATTAATAGCCTCCCTCGTTGGCTTCCAATATTTATTATTTTGGAGTTCCAGGCCCACCACGAGGAGGTGAGGGTAGGCACATGAGAATAAGTGGCTAGGTGTAGTACAAAACCACATGTATTACGCATGATTCGATAAGAACTTTCGCTTTCGATCTTTAGCAAGGTGAGAAATTTGATCGCTTTCAATTCGATTTCGAGCAGCCTTCCGCTCGCGATCTTTTTGTCGGGTGGCAAGTCGGAAGGACAAACAAACAAGAAAGCGACTTAATAAATACGTGGTAAAATGGCTCACTCACTCACTCAGTGCTTCAACCCGAAAGTTGGTTTGGGGTCGGTGATGGTAGAGCTCACCTCAGACTAAGCCAAAGGCGTGTGAGTTTCACACATTCAGGGTAGGGGGGCCAGTTCCTTTCCCTGGGCCACCTCGTAACGCGAGGAAATGGCTGTCAAATCAAACAGCTGAGCGATTAATACAAATGTAAACTGTCGAAAATAGCGGCTCATATCGCCTCTGAAGAGCTAGATATAGCGTAAGATTGCATTGTCATCTGGATCTGATATGTACTGAAAACATTAAGTCGATAGCTAATCGGGAAGTGGGTTAAATTTGAGTTGCAAGATTTTGCCCGGAAGGACAAACAAACAAACCAGAGAGCGACTAAATAAAAACGTGGTAAAATGTAAAATTAGGACGGTAGCATTCGTTTATTTTTTGTTCAAATGAAATATAATCTTTCATAAGTCTTTAAACCTTAATAAGTCAAGAGAGCTGCTGGCATGTCAGTGATTGCGCGCGGTCTAAATAACCGTATTGACGAAAATTTGAAAAATAATTATTTTTCTAAATATTCAATGTGAAATTTAACAATACATCCACATAAATTATTATTTTTTATACATTATTACTTTTTTGTTACATAGTTTTTATACATATGACTGGAAAGTATATATTTACTTGACGGTAAAGTTGAGGTAGAATTATATCGTAATTTACGCTATATTAATAGTTGAAAATTAGAAGTAGAAAGCGCAAATTTTTCATAATGTGAAATGCATTAAGCCGGTGTCCCACGGTAATTTTTTGCGTAAATTTATTGGTGAATTCCAGATTCATTAATAGAGATTCGTGAACTATTGGACCAAATGTCACACGAGTAGGAAAAATTCATGAATTGGGCTCTGATCGGCTGACGGCCGAGAAAAGCTTTTTCTGGTGCCATCAATAGTTCTCTGTACGAAAATAAAAAGCAGAGAAGATATTTTTCGGAATCTACGAGCCATGATATGGAATATCACACACATATTGCTGTAATTACCCGGGAATTCTTTAGCCATACGTATAAACTGAAGGAATTGCAAGAACAAGCATGCTTGCTCACGATGGAACACGTCAGAATCCTTATGTTCCCCAGGCCAGAGTGGCCGAAACTAACTTCACCGCAGAAAAAGTCCGAAACTATAGAAATAAAGATCTGATAAGACTATCCATTACTGTGTTTGAAAATACTGAGTTAATAAATAATGTTGTGACTTAAATTCGTCAGCAAAAATTCTCCAATGGAGAAACAAAACCACGATTCTTCGCACGCAAGGCGAGCGCGCTCCTCACCAGACTACCGCTGATGAGTTGTTCTCGGGTTTCCCACCGGCTTAGGCTTTCCTTGATTGCCGACGTTTCAGCAGGAGACTTTCCTGCCATTTTCAAGGCTCTAGATGAGACTTGAAAATCCAGAGCCATGAAAATGGCAGAAAAGTCTCCTGCCGAAACGTCGGCAATCATGGAAAGCCTAACCCGGTGGGAAACCCGAGAACAACTTATCAGCATCATTCGCCGGGAAATCCTAAAATCATACAGACTACCGCCAATTAAGAGAGATTTAGCGAAACATGGCGTGAGGTTCCCCACTCATGGTATGGCCTACTGATGCTTTCCTCCTATTTTAGTTATTTTTACGTGTATTATTCATTATATTACTCCTAGTGGTCTTATTTATACGCAAAAACTTATGTTTACTTGTATCTGGTCGAGATTCATATTTTTGGAGGTATTTAGTACAGATATCGTAAACTATAAAGACATCAGGTGTAATCCTCTCGCTCTGAAAGTCTCTGAGTGAAGCAACGAATGTACTGAGCAAACAATTGACACTTGCTACATATCAAGTACGGTGCCAATTAAATATAATAATGCATAAATCATCAATCCATTTCTAAGTAACCTCAAATAAAGTTATTTAGAAAATACGAAAAGAGGGATTTCCCTCTCGTCGATAAAAAACATTTTACCGTTACTTTTGACAATAATATATCTCGCATAGTCTACAAATCCCTTTCTTAATTTAAAGCAAAACGGCAAGAGTAGGTATGTCGAGAAGCGCAGTTCCAACGTCAAACAATTACTGATTAACTAAATAATAGTATAATAAAAAATACAGTTTCCGGCGTAATTCGGTGGAAATCTTTGATATTAAACACAATGAATTCAATTGTCTATTTCCACACTGTTTTAATTCAACCGACCATGGTTTCGGCACTTACCTTGAAAATGGCACTACGTGCCGAAACCATGGTCGGTTGAATTAAAACAGTGTGGAAATAGACAACTGAATTCATTATGTTTAATAGTATAATATTCGAGGTGCGAAATTCTGCGAGAACGTGAGGGTGGTGGTCGAAGCGCATGCGCACAGAAAAGCCGATCAGTGACTGAGTTACATGAAGAATTTACAGAGTTATTTTATCAACAGAAATTAACCGAATATTGGCGTGCGCATGCGCAGTGTAGCTCTGAGAGTATTCATGAATAAATTTACGAAAACATTTACCGTGGGGGACCGGCGTTAGAAATAATTTATCATCCTCCCAACCGTGTTGTTCTTCCTCATAGTCCTTTTCACTGTCTCCAGATTCAGCGAAACCAAGAAGATTTGTGACGGTTTGCTCTCTGCCAATACATATTGGAAATATTTCACCGAGTGTTCTGCGCACAGACATCGTGATGGATCAGACAAGTACCGCGGACTCACAGAAATGCAGATGCCGCAAGGTAATCACATAGCTCTTAAAATGTGGCTTCATTAGGGAAAATGAGCTGATATTTTCTGGCCCAGTTAGGGCCAGGCAACGCGGAGGATAAGCGTGTGGGTAAGTCCTACAAATTAGCTATTTAAAGATTAGCTGTGAATCGCTCAAGAACGCTATGCGACGCTGATGTTGCCTCAGTTCCGTCTACTCACTCGCGCGGTCCCTTTCGCATGTGATGCGCAAGTTCCTGTGCATATCCGCCACCAGTACACCTATTGAACGGAGTTTCAATACCTGTGGGCTCGCCCTAACAGCCAAGAAAAGTAGACTAGAACCGCAGCGCTTAAATTAAATAGTTTTTATTCGTGAAAAGAATGCCATATGTAAAAAGTTTGTACATAGAGTGCAGTGACACGTTTATTTTTTCCAAGAGCGTGCCATTGTGACTGTGTGAAAAGTAAAATATTGTCACATTTATATCTGCTACATTAACCCCTTGACGACGCAGTATTTAAGATTGCCCATTACATTTTTGACGGCTGTAATGAAATGCTCTGAGATATTCCAGTAAATCACTTTTTTCCTCTCATATACGAACAGAGGCTAACATGCCACGCCGACTACGCCGCGCCGCCGATCAAACGGTCGGCGTTTGCGCCGTCACGCCGCCGCCGGGTTTATTTCCCCCCTACGCCGCGCCGCCCCCGACCAAAATCAAGACGGCGCCTATGTCTAGTCAGGTGTCACTTCACAACTTTTAGGTACTCAAGGTTCCGGCCATTAATTTCATCTTTATCCTTAAATAAAACACTCGGTAACGCAAATCTCCTTCGTAAACCTTTGTTAACATAAATTTTATGACAGAAAGTCTAATCATTAGACGGACTGAAAAAAAAAATAAAAATACATATAATCATGAAACACATCTATGTAACAACCAAATTCGTAATTCATATCTTAAAATCCAAGGTATCGCCAAATGACACGCCCAAGGCATATAAACTTTTCCCAAGGCGTGATAAAGGATCTGCCGGAAGGAGACTACTTAAGCTTCCGCCAACAGCCCCACCAACCCACTCCAAGGCAGTCGAGCCAAGCGCATCTCCATATCAGTGTTTCCGGGGGGGACTTTACCGCCAATTCCGGGGAAGTTGAGATTCACCTTTCTCTAATACCGAAAAAAGTTGCCGGGAAATCGGGAAATTTGCTCCTTGAATCCAAAAATAATAATTTCGTTTACATTTTAATGAAACTACAAGTGTAACAAAAATCAACGCAAAATAATACTATTTATCGGATTGAAAGTATATTACTATTACAGCACCTAGATAAACTGCTAATTCACAACGAAGCCGCGGTGAGAACGGATCATCTGGGGAAACGCCAAGGCCGGCGGAGTCTTGATAAGGGGCAGAGACACTCCGATGACAGGTTGACGCAAAATGCAGTACTACAAGACAGATGCTCGTAAAAAGAAGTTATAGTAATTATTCTTGACGATCTCTGCATGCCATGGATAGATAGATTAGATCGAATAAAAAGGGTGATCACGGGAATTCTCCGATTGAAGTCCCGGGAAAAACGTTTTCCCGGTCTCCATTACCGAAATTTCGAAAACGTCGGGAATTCGGAAACCCTACTCCGGATATGGAGAGGTCTCATCACCGAGGAATGCAAAAGGAAGAACCCTGAGAACCCCTCTTATCTGGCCATTTCCTCCAGATCCTTTCTGCTCCTTTCGTCGTCCTCCTCACCACTACCATCGCGAACATGAAAAAAAATATCCATCCCTTGAGACGCCTTAATGGAATGCGTACCACTGCTCTCCAACCCGACCAGCTCCGATCGAGGAAAAATCTTTCCTTTTTTCCACGAATAAAATCCTATGGAATGCGGAGAATTTTAGCCGGAGAGGGACGAAAAGAGAGAGATAAAGAACTTAACTCCCAGGCGCTCTTTTTCCAGATGAACCGCCCCCTGGCGGCCACCGCTGGAAAACGCATTCCATTATGCACCTCCATCGGCCGATAAAAAAACGGATCGGCCTTATTCGGCAGGGGCCACTGCAAGTCGGACCTCTCACCTCCGGAGGTGGCGCTTTTACGAGTAACTAATGAAAAAAAAATGAAAATTCCACGGCGTTCGCATAACAGCGTACGAACGTAATATAAAAAGGCCGAAATTGAGATAACGTTCACAACACGCCTCGAAAACATAGCACAAATCAATGCCCGGAGGATGATGAACGACTCGTTCATCGAAACTTCGGCAAAAATGGAGTTTGACCCGGTCGGAAAGCCGAACAACCACCAACATCGCTATACGCCGGGAAAACCTTAGACCTTTCACAACACAAATGATTGCTCTCATTAATCTCTTACGATATGACGGTAAATTGGACAATCATATATTCGATATACAAGTTAGGCACATTACCATCCGTTCTGATATTTATTTCAACAATATTTAAACTTATCAACGCCCAGAGGACGATGGCAGTGTCAGCCATCGAAACGTCAGCCACAGCCAAACACCTGACGCGGTGGAAATCCCGTAAAGTATCCACTTTAACATTACGCCAGGAAAATACCCGATCCTTAATATTTATTCATTACAGTGCATATTACCGGCAGATATTTCTCAAACAAATGTTTCTGAATACTTGAACACATCGCAGTAACAACGTTAAGAAGAAGAAACGATTTAGGAGACAGTTTACAGGAAAAGGTAAATGCTGAACAGCTTATACTATTATCTATGCAAATATACGTCTAGAACTAATTAATTAATACCTTGTTTCCGTGAACAGGAGAAACCAAGTGAAAACGATTCTAACTGGACATTCAAATGCACAAAATTACTCAAAGTCCAGTGAATAAGAAAGGCAGTAAGATAATGAAAGACAAAAGGCCGGTTAACATTGAACAAAAAAACGTAACTTTAGGCAGTTGAACTATGTGAATAGGACGGAGGGAGTTCATAACGCGCCTTCAGAACATATTGCCGAAGTAGGCTCTTGCCCATCTCATTAGTTATGCCGATAAGTCACAGGAAGGAGAAATTTTGTAAATTGAATAATCGCGCCCACATCGCTACAACAAAACAGATCGCAATTTTTCAAAAATTGGAAACATTCTTGAACGTTGGGAATCGCAGACGTATAAAATCCACCATTCACAAAGAAAAAGATAAGTACCTATTTTCATTGGTTGGTTTTGAAGACACGGGAGATTTCAGCCGGAGACATATTTACGCAATTTACATAAGTAATGTTCAATTCAATGAACCGGACTTAACTCGGGAGGGCTCGCTGCAAAGGACCTCCTTCCACTCTTACGGTGACGCTTTTACGAGGAACAAATAAAAAATGAGAGCCTAGCGCAGTCTTCGATCGCACTTAAGAAGAGAGCTTCGCACGCGAAAAATATATCCGATAGGCAACGGGACACCTCAGTGAGATGGCAATTTTCGCCTCGGCAAAGCCTTTATTTCTGAGGTTAATGGCCCCGTGAAAGCCGCACGGAATTTTTATGATGCTTAATAAATTACTCTTAAGACGTACATGAACAGCCCTAATATGACTGAAATGCCCAAGCGGTGGTTTTATCAATGGAGGCGAAAAATGTCATCCTTTTCTTCTGGTTCCGTCCACATACATGGGTATCACTCGCACCAATCATAAAATATGTGGGCAGATTGAAATGCCGATAACAAGATGTCAAGCCGAATGAATAAATTGGCTGAAAAAAATGAAATTTGTCCAGGCAAAGTACAAGAAAGGATTTTTAAAAGGAAGGAATAAAGAAAATTGTAAATGAAGACGATGAGCAAAAAAGCTAAGAAAAAGGTATATTAATTGAATACCGTGGAACGAATTTAGATGTAGCGGAAAGTTCAAGACTATCAAAAAGGCAATTTAAGCATACTAGTGCGTAATACCCATCGTCAACTCCCAAGGCCATTACATGCAGGTCAACCTCGAAAGACCTCTCTCTACACCAATTACAATTATATCCGTTTAGAGTAACATTAGCCACGTAGATAAAAATACCTCATAATAATTTCTGAATAAGATTATGAATTCCCGTCCCCAATCTGAAGAACAATTAAAAATTTTAAGATCCAGGGTTCTATAAGTTTTTTTCGGGCATCGCCAAAAATCGCGGTGACCTATTGAACACTTATTCTTTCTGAATCTCAGTCGTTCCACAAAAGAATAACTTATACATTCAATTCCAATAACATCGATTTTACAGTTCTAAGAAGTTTACAATTCAAATTTTTCCACTAAAATTTAACTATCAGAATGTAAAGGGAAAATAGGCAAAACGGTCAAAGTCAGCAAAAAAATCGCATCATAGAAACCTGATGACCAGATCGTTCTATTTATTTTTCATGACATAGTCCCGAGTCAATGGGAATGAATAGGGTACCTTTTTTCGGACAACTATACCTCCAAAAATTTGAATATGAAGAATTTCATGATAAGCGAGTTCAGTGTTTCGCGAGGATAGGGCACTAATAAACCCCTCAAGAAAGTGACTGAGGTGGTATCATAATACTTACTATAATAAGTGCAGGTAAATAGGGAAAAATGGGACAAAATATCATGCATTCATATGTTGAGGTCAAAGAGATCACAGGATTCAGAATTTGAGAGCGTTTCGAAGTAAACCGAAAAAACGGCCAGTGTTTTGAGTCTCAATCCAAAGATATGACCCAGGTTACGCTTCTGGATTTTAATGAGGCCTTTTTATATTAAAGCAAAGTGTCCGTTGCTCCTTCAGCACAAAGATAAAGGCAAACATTTATCCCAAGGCTTCAAGGTCTCGGCCATTTCAAATGCCGAATGATTTGTCAAACTGATATAAAATTTTACATTTATTGGGAAATAAACGTTTTTTGGAGAATATTTCCTCGAAAACCCACGTGATTGTTTCAACGACGTACATGAAGGAATGGTAATGACTTAAAAATGATACACGTGCCTACTATGAGAACAAACATTCGATGCAAAGCATTAGTATACTCTTCGAGTATACTAATGCTTTGTTTCCATCTCAATTTAAAATGCAATTATATGTATCGCAGAAAAAAGGAACTTCTAGGAGAAATCAAATAGTCATCCGATCAAAGCACAATTATGATTCTTTAGTAACAATAAATTAAAAGAATCTTATGAAGATATAGCGTCGTATACATAAGTTGGAATCCTAATGAACTGACTTTTGAAAGAATAAGAGATTATTAGAGGAATAGTGACCAGGAAGTTGTTTATATAATCAAGTATAACCAAAAAACTCACCTACGCATGAAAAATAAAACTAATTCAACGTAACCATACTTACATTAACACCGCATTAATCCAAAGATTTGGCCAGAATAGTCAGTGCTTACCTAAAAAGAGATAATAAATCATTTTAGAATTTTAACACATACTATCCAAAATGAATTCATAGTTAATACCATTTTAAAAAGCTACACATTTTTCTAACCATAGTATCGTTAGGCGCTGGAAGTGGGGTGACATGGCGCATTTCATTAATTTGAGGATTTGATAGGATTTCTTAAAAAGCATATATTTCAAACAGAAGTGACACCGGAGCATACAAGAATGGCGCTTACAGTTTAGGAAAAAGTTAGGACTCACTTCAAGACTGATCATTCACCTTTTCCCGATGGTGTAAACTCCCGGAAAACCGACACTCATCATTCATGGAACCTAGCCGTCAATTTTTCCAGCACTTTTAAGCCAGTCTCCGAAGTACGTAAGATTGAAATCCACCCCAACATTCTGAGAGAAATGAGTGAATAATTTATTTGCACTTTATGCTGGGAATTTCGTCGAGGAGCGGCACTCAGAATCTTATCCCTCTTAAGCCCGGAAAAAAAAGCTAAGCTCTCCGAAACTTTCCGTATCTCGTGCTCACAGACTCATCGATCGTAAATCGGACAAGGGAGGAGCCTTTAGATAATTTTCTCGCTTCGTGCCGCAAGTCGAATGATAAAACCAATGAATATCAGTGTGCAATGAAAACATCTTTATCGAACATATTACACCGCGAGCCGCCCGAGCCGTGGGGACATTTGGCATGGGGTGTTAGGACACCAGCCATGGCGAAGAGAGAGTTCTGAGAAGGGATGCATTAGTGTCTCGCTTAGTTTTTGCTGTAGTCATAAATAATGCGCGGGAGTGCGGGATCCTTTAGCCTATCCGTTCGAAACTGTGAAAAGTATTTCTCTTGTTTAGCAGCTTGTGCCCGTCCTAAAGACGCAGCCTCCGCTTCGACCATAAACTGGTGTGAGACGCGAATTTTCCAAGTAAATATCCTAGCGCAGCGATTTCCAACGCGTTATACGCCAACCCTCAGGATGTTAGCTTGTTACCTTAGGGGAGCGTGATAAAATAAAATTGTGGCGGGAGGATAAGCATGAAAAAAAAGAGCAAGAAATTAAATAACAAATATTTTCCTAACATTCAGCGCACATTTACGGGAAATATGGGAATAACTTATGGGTAGCTGAATGAATATAGGTTTAATATCCGCTGGCTTAGCGTGTAATATTCGAGTCTCCAACGGATCGTAGCCCAGTCTTCATAGTTTTTTCCACGCGTTATTCAGTCGTGGCAGTTGTGAACAAAAAAAATAGCGGCTTTTCTCTTTCCTTTTCCGCGATATTTTACTGAACTCGAGAAGAGTATATAAAGGAGAAGGGGGAGGGAATCCGAGGAATGTCGGAAAAGGTGAAGAACTCCACCCTTCCCCTTAACGCCAGCTTCCCCCATCCCCTGCCGCCCAACCCAACCCCTTGCTTATTATCTGCGCAATCGATCAAGGAGATGGCTTCGGCGAAGGAGGGGAATGGGGTGGGGGAGATTAAATCTTGACTTGTGAAATCAAGCGGCAAGATTAACTCGGCGTTAGCACCTCCCAGTCCGCCCCTCCTCTCAATATCAAAAACCTACTTACACCCCTTAACCATCTCTCCCATGTATATATCCCTCTCTTCACCTCCGTCCATCCACCCACCGCCAAACTCCTCCCTTGCGATGAGCTTTTCATCCTTCGCCGCTCTGGAGTATTAAACTGTCACGGGTGAATATTAATATAAAAAAGGAATGATTACACATCTCTTATCGCCATACAGGTAGTGTTGTGAGTTATTACCATGTATCGACTTTGATGTTTCGGATATATCGAATTTCGATATTGGGGTTATTCCTCCAAGATGTTAATAAAACAATGTATTTGCATCGTTTCGCGGTTTCAGTATTATTACGTGGTCATATAAGCCCCACATGTTATTATATATTCATGAAAAATATCAAGTAGTGGTATACTAATATCAATATCATGCTATACTTCATCGAAACCGTGCGATAAATTTATTTTCGTATGCGACATAATGTTATTTCCGTATGCGATATAATGTTATTTTCGCAAGCAATAACTTCCACGGAGTTCCTAAAACTAACCGCCTGATCGTCGGAGTTATTCGATATATCTCATTTTAATAGCGACTGCAATCGAATCACGATTAAAACGCATTTTAAGGCGATACCATGCGATATTTACTGTGATGTCATACTACGCGATATGCGAGAAATGGGATGTAATTCGATGCGATTTGATTCGAAAATTAATACGATCCGAAATTCAACACGATGTAATACGATGCAAAAAATATATAGGTGTTGAAAAAAAAACACACAATGCAATTTAAAATGCGATGCAAACACTTCGACTTGAGACAAGAAGCGATATGTTATGCGATGTATTTCGATATGCAATATCGAGCGAAATGCAACGTATCACGTCCACTGCGATGCGCTATACAAAGCGAAGAGCGATATTGAAATTTTAATATCGCACCATGTCACAGAGAGCCATACTCACTCCATGCATTTCATCGTTCAAACGGAAAAATGGAGAATGAAATGCAAAATGAGCAACACCTCACGCGAATTTGCGTTTGGGAGAGTAAAGAAAACATTAAATAAAAACTCATCTCAAGTCACGGAAGAAAAAATTGTCTACCCTACCTCTAACCTCGTTGCTCGGATAACCCACTTCAGATTCCATCAAGTTTCTCGCACGGCAATGAACATCTGCATAAATGGATTCATGACGCCTCCAACCGTGGAACACGCTATTTTGATGATTTTCCTTCATTGGAGAGCCTCTCGCAACGCAACATACTTTCAACGCCTACCGCAGCGCGTGCAAGACGGGCACTTTTCTCGTGAATGTCAACTTATCAAAAATTTCAACAGACTGAATCGCACTTCATATTCAAAACGTTCATAAACATTCCAAAACACATGTGATTCCAAGTATTGAGAAAGGATATTTATTGGAAGATTCATGGATAATTACCCTCAACTAACATTATTCGAATGGATTTCATTGATACAGACGAATTTTACGAGAACTTCTACATGCATGGGAGAAATTTATAGAAAAAGGCAAGGTGTTGAAGGGTAATTATCTCACCCACGCGATCGCCATTAATTTTTTTCTCTTTCCCATGATCTATTGCTGATAAGAGACCAAGAAAGTCTAATAGAAGCGCTAGGAGTAACATATTTCTAAATTTTGCTTAGTCTTGGATACTGGCTGGAGAAGATTGCGGCAATATGATGCGAAATATCGTTCCATTTAATCTTTTTAATCGTAGCAGTAAATACGTCCGCACAAACTTCAATTCATTCTGAGCCTTTAGCAGTGCATACAGAAGTTCCTGAGAGGGCTATTATTACAAGAGTTTGTTAATGTTAATGTCATGTTAATGTAATGTCTAGGGTCGAATGCAAGAGAGGACTATGCACCCCAAATTTCGCCCTAAAAAAGGCATTGAATAAATAAATATTTTACGCCATCATCAACCGTAATTACAACAAAACGTTTCTGGGTAGATTGAATTTTGTGAAAACTACTCAATGATTTTGATTCAATTTGACTATGAAGGTAGTATTTAGAGCACTTACTAAGTCCATCTGAATGGCCAAAAGAATGATAATAATCTGTTTCACCATTTCTCCTCTTCACGCATCGCTCTGAAAGGGCGTGTCCTCCTGCCCTTCATCCCATGCAACACACCATTCCTCCTATTCCCCCACTGGACCCTTACATACTGTCCCTAACCCTTCGAACGCGTTTCCTCGTCCATTTTCTCTCTCGCGTTCAGTCCCTCCGCCTCGCCCCTTGAATACCAAACACAAGAGGAATCGGACGTTACCATGGATACTCGCGAAATCCATTCTCTAAATTTCGACCGACGTCCCTCCCATCCATCTTCACCCTTCAATGACGCAGACCATAGTCCCAGCATCCTAACCCTATCTCCTTCATTCTAACCTCCACGACTCTCTTAACCGGTCCCCTCTCAGTTTTCGTTGGCTACCAAAGGTACGCCCAGTCACTCGTTCAAGACCCCTGGCATGACACCTTCCTGATTCCAGGCCCCTCAGACGCCAGCCTATTCGCCTGCATGCACTGCCGTATCCACAATCAAAACATCTTTTGAATCGACTCTAATTTTATTCAGATCGAAATTTCAGATCGTAAATAGGATGGATTAGATAGATGGTAGATATAAATATGCAAGATCCAACTGATTTTCTCAATAAAAGGTGAACATCACGAAAGGGTTTAAAAAATCATCAATGCAGCTCCAAGGACGCATTGAGATGTCAATTGCTTTTCCTAAAAAATAAATTTAAAATAAAAAAATGATATAACTCGAAATAATTCACATCAGTTTTTCACATACAAGATAGAGCGAAGGAAAATGGCGGTTAAATGATAAGAATTTAGAAAAAGTAATAAATCACATGAAACTTCCTCTTACACCCGGATAAAAAGGTAGAACGGGCATGGCTTCATGTTTCTAAGGAAAAAGGTCAGGCAAATTACGGAGCCCCTCCGGATCTCATTCACATAATGCACCATCAAATTTCTTCCCACGTATTTTTCTCTCTCTTTGTCTCACCATATTATCTCACTTCCCTGACCCCATTAAAGACAACCACTCCCAGCAGCTGGATTAAATCGGAGCACGTATTAGAAATTAATTTTAAAACTCGTCCCTCTACCTTTTCCGGGTCCTTTCATTAATTAAGTTAGATTTAACCAAAGTTAGGGCTGAGCAGAAGGATTCGAAGAAACGAAGGAAATGCCCACATTCTACGGTACAAAGGCTAAAGACATCCACACATCAATCACCGAAAGTAAGAAAAAATGGATGGCCGATTCGATAATATTCCTGTAGAAATTATTTTGCAACAATTCAAATCACTGCGAGCATTTTACATAGGAAATTATAGAATTTTTTCGGCAAGCAATCTCTAATTTTATCCGGATTAATTTTTGATTGAAAGTAGTTATCCAAAAATATTACTTCAATCACTATTATCACAAGACATGATAGTTTTAATAATTTGACCGAAAACTTTTAAAGAAAAAGGAACTGATTTATGATTACCAGGGCAGTGGCCGGGCTAATTATCCTTGGGAAACAATTAGACTACCGAATATGAATAACGCTCTCACAGTTATTTTGAGGAATCCCTGAGTACAACTGAAGGGACTATCAGAATTAGCAAATCCATTCATAAGTAGGAGTTGCTCTGCCGGTTATTAGGTCAAATTGGCTCCAATCAATTCCAACAAATTTTGCAGAAAGCGATTTAAGTTACAAAATATACAGATAGTTTAAATAAAATAAAGTTAAATGTAAGCAACACTTTTTCGCTCCGAGGTTCTGAATGAGGCGCCATTTCATCCCAATTAACGCATTTTCCCATCTATAACTGTGAGGACTCGTTACAACTCAAACGCTTATGCGGATCAATGCATTCATTTCATTACGACATGGCTTTAAAGAAAATACCCACCACACATTTAATTTTTTCTGATAATGACAACAGATTTATGCTGCTAAAACAGCAATTTTCGCATACTGCGCTTGCTCTTCCTCTTCCGCAATCACTGCCCAACGTGACATTTTGGAGATACTGGGTAGATATAAAAACGTTTTTTTTATAAAGTGTTACGAATATGAATCAAAAAGACAGGACAATCTCTGCATCCTTACGTTCTAATAAAAAAAATATTTTAAAGCTCTTTCATTTAGCAACACTCTCTCCGGAAAGAATATAGCGTCATGAAGTATCGGAAAAAATAAGCCATCCAACTTGAAACGTTGCAAACAGCCGATGGCAAGGAGGCGCAGGTTTATAGAGCCGCATTTGCTTCTTAATTTGAAAGACACATATGCTGATGGTAAAAAAAACTCCCTGCCTCCCGGTTAAAGAATAAATTTACCGACTGCTTCCTCTGGTGCACACCGTTCTATCAATTACCTTCCTCGAGCGCGAACCGTGAACTTCACCGCTCCATCACAACCTACGCTTACTTCAACACGTCGAAAGTAAGGCCACGAACATACATCAATGAATATCCTGCGCGAGGCGACCATACATTTCAATGTTTCCCAACAAACTCCTCCCCTCTCCCCCCACGCTCTGAAGTGGATGCGCGAGTATAAATTGCAAGAGGAGGGAAGCCAGGCAAGAGAGAGGCTCTTCCTCCCAGTGTTTTTCGGTTCCTTCCTCACTTATTTCCTAATTTACTTCTCTTCCCACACCCGAACACGACCAACGCGATATGTTTACCGCGGCGCCATTCATCCTTCACCCCTTTATCCCCTAACTTTACTCCGCCGCCGCGCCCACGGAGCGGGGTGGGCCCTGTCGGCGCGGCGGAGGGATTGCCCAGACCGTGGGCAAGCACACTCGCGCGCGGCCCCGCCATAATCCTCGCAGCCCGCTTTAAATCTCTCCCGTGCCATTAGGGTGAATATTTTATTCCCCTCTTTTTCTCTCACTCTCCCCACAAACCTAACTCTCACCCTTTCACGCAGCCCCAAACCTTTCCCTCAGACTGTTTCCATTTCCTTCCCCATTCCCAAAACCTCGCAAACTAATACCCCACCACGAACTCATTACTCCACTCTCGTCCGCCGGCCAGCCGAATAGCAGCAAACACTCTTTAAGGCGAGTGGTTACTTTACGAAAATGCAAATGGATATTCGCCAAAATGCAAAATGATTTCGCAAAAGAGTTATGGACCGCTGGGTACTGGCGGAAAAATAGTGCTACTTGCACGGCAATGCGAGGAGGAAGGCGCATCCTCCTCTGTTATCACTGGGGACCGGAAAAAATCGCATGTTGCGATAAACGCGAATTTTCAGCGAAAAATAGGCATAAAGCGAAATATCTGCGAAATCAGTAAATATGCAAAATGAGGTTATTAATACAAAAAATAGTAGGAAATAGCAATCAAAATATCTTTTCATGTATTAATTTGTGTAATATCCCATTTTTATCCATTCAAGTTATGACTATTATCACATGGACGCAACAAATTAGCCTTTTTTCAACTGAAACGTCCTGTTATACGCATATGTGAATTGATTACACCGCGCAATGAGACAGAAGCGTTGTTGTGCACTTAGTTTCGACTTTGTCAGTAAACAGAAGTGCAGGCCAGTGACATTTCCAATCTTCACTGTATATTTGAGGTGGCACGTAATTGAAGCCGCGGAATTCTGACGGAACTACGAGCGCCAATATCAGCGCACCTTTGGTATTACTGTATGAAGGCTTGCTTAAGAAATTTACGATGGAAATATGTAATTTAAACTTTAAAACTTTTACAAACATCTGGATTCACCGAGGTTGCTCGTATATTCACGAGCACAAATTTTGAATGAAAGAGGAATTAATACACTAAAGAATAAATATTACATTAAAAATAAGCTCAAACATGATATCAGTGATAGAAATAATAAGCACAAGGAAAAGGCAAGAAATATGCATGATGTTAAAGAAGGGAACAGCAGTTGTAAGTATTTACTTTAAGAATACTTACAAGAAGAAAGCTAATGCAACGTCTAGAAGCCTATAGTGTCTCACACAACATAAGAAACTTTTGAATGAAAAGGATGAAGCCCAACAGAAAATTAACAAATGCATACTGGAGGACTTTATCAACAGATAATAACTTTAAAGGGATGAGAAAAAATATTTTTACTACAGAGCCATTACAAGTAGGGAAAGTCACAATCACTGTAATCCTCTCAGAGTTATAAAAACGCGAGAAAAAAAATGTAAATCAAACCATACAAATTAATGCTGAATATCTTTTTGGGCTGGAATAACGAAAATGGGTTCCAGTACAATTTCCACGCTAAGTAGAAAAGGCTAAAAAATACATCATTTAACAATTATCAAGCTAAAATAGAATACAAACCGGGATCAAAATCAGGGATCAGATTCCAGTCGATGTACATGAATATTTTTTACTTCGGGCATTTGTGATTCTCTACCACACCTGAAAAATTTCTTTCAAATCGACATTTCACGGACAAATCTCCAAAGTTGATTTCGAACACGGATACCTGCAATGAAAAAGCTATTGGTACATATAACGTCAATCATAAACCATTTACTTATATCCAAAGCGATATAATAACAAAACGTGACCGCTTTACGACCGGGTGGTAACAAATACAAAACATGAGATGAATTTTTCCGTACCTCCAAATCTTTTAATTTAATTAATTTAATGTCTTTGTCACATCGCACAAGTTGTCGGTCACCACGAACAAGAGGCCATCCTTTCCACTGCGAATTCCAAATTCAACTCATGGACTGAAGTTTCATTCGCAGTTCCACGGCATAGTTTTACAAGATGCACTGCCGAGGTCGACCGCAGGAGTTACGGATCGACTCCGTAGGAAGTCATGTCACACACCTGAATATAGAACTGCAGGAAAACAGCCCTCCGTGATGTGTATGTCCTCCAACCCAACGGCTACAGAAGAGATTACACCCCCTTCCGAGAATTTAATTCGCATTTTCGCATAGCGGTGCCCTTACGATGCGAACGCCTTGAGGTGCAGAAATACTGAATATGATCGGGGGTTTCAACATCAAAATTCAAATTCCCGAGAGCTTAAATTCCGAACAGCTAGGAAGGAAAACTTTACGGAGGATTCTACCTCTCGCATCAGCGCACCGACACTCTCGGCGAGGAACACCTGAGAAATCTCGGAGGCGCATACTTGGCGTACTCCAATACAAGGCGGCGCTCATAAAGGAGCGCAGAACGCATAATACACCCGTGCATATCTTGTGCGCACCTTAATCATGTCGTAGTTCAACTTTCGAGCATCATCGTCCGGGTATGTCTGCTTTAATCATTGAGTTGTTTCAAAGTGTTTCTACATGCCTTCCTAATGCCCCGAAGTGAGTAGAATTCTTCGGTTTGGTGAGAAGCACTATAATCCACACTCTTTGCCTTTATTTAGCAAATACACGAAAATTACTTTATTATCCTGAGGCATATATAGCAGTTATGCACACATACTAGAGTGTGCAACCATAAAATCAAATTACCTTTGATCTGGTTTAATTTTTCACTTAAACGTTTCCATAGGATAACCGAGTTAAGCTACTGTAATCAAAAGGAACTAATGCAATAATATCAAATGAAAGGCCACAAACGAAAATTAGTCTTTCACTGCTACTAAACCGTCGATTTACACTACAGAAAGTTCATCAATGGCAATGAGCATTAGGAAAGCATGCATTTATTTATTTATCCTCTACCTAAATCTGACTCCCTTCACTTTCTGTGAGTAATAAACATATTCAAGCTCATTAATCCGCAAGTCTAATTAACGTGATATGGATGATGCGTCTCTACTTATTAGATATACCAGGCAGTTTTGGAGAACCCAAGCCTCATTAGTTCCTAAGAATTTATTTTATCATTCAATGTGACCATGCTTCTCGAGACGAAAATAAATATACTATTTCTTCCGAGTGAATGTTACTCGAGAATCCACAGCCCTCGCATTAATTTCTTCTCAAAGCCTTTCTTTCGTCCCTTAGAAGGTACTGCAGACTATCACTTCGCCTGCGTCACATACACTTCTTGTTCTATCGTAAACGGTTAATGAAGAAAATATACACACTTTGGGATTGGTTTTTTCAGTAAAAGGATAGCTGTAATGAATAAATAAATTCCTCTAAACTCTCCACTACTCCTATGAAGCAATAGAAGATAAATGATAGAAAAAATCCGTATTGATACAAATAATCTATGATTAATACGTTTGGAAATGGAGATTCAGCGTTTACGCAGAAGTTCTACCGTGGTAAAACGTAAAATCAAACTTCTTTCGTGTTGGCAAGAATCCTGACACTAGGCTTCACGGAGAAGTTTATCTTTCGAGATAGCTCGAGTCAACACTCCCTCAAAGCTTAATTCCGATATGACGTCAAGATACAAAAACAACACTTAATGGACGAAGGATTTACTATCTCTGGATCTATTTGCCGCTAATCTTGTGTCCACGGTTGTTCCGCAACTAACGTATCCATGATACAGAAAATATACCCTGACACATGTTCTCAAGTGATATTTATTTATGAAATATACTATGAAATATTTCTTCTCCGGCGTATAAATGAACGTCATTATGGGGTAAGCCTTTATTCGACAGACTAAAAATATATCGACATGCTCGATAACTGTCGTAAGTCAAATTTGTACAACGGCAAATTTCATGTGGTACAAGAAAGAGAGTTATTTTACCAATTTATTTTCCCCTTTTCCACGGGGTAACTGTAAACTGCGAACTGATTTTCGTCATTATCAATCTTAAAATGATGTTAAGGAAATCAGGAATTACATGAGAGATAATTCTGAAAGAATAAATAAAAGCATCCTAATGTAAAATTAAATAATCATCACTGATAAGCGTAGTTATTGCAATATTGCTTTAAAAAAGGTAGTCATTACGGATTTATTGAATTTGGAAGAATAATGGTAATTTAATTCACGCTGGGAATACCTCTTGAACAAAAATGTGTGCTCTGGCTACATCACCAATCGTGTTAGGTGAGATGTTTAAAATTGTGCCCCTCAATCCTAACAAAAGATTATTAAAAATAAATACTGCAGAAATCCAGTACAATTATCTGCTTTACACAAGAGAATCTATGCCTGCGATTAATTAGACCATTTAAGCAACGAATAATCACCCAACGAATTTCGATTAATGTGCTCGTACTAGATTATTTTTTATTACAACTTGACAGAACGACGAACTAAGATGATTCGGGACCTCAGATGCGACTAGGACTTGCATAACTCACAGCGAACAAAGGAAGGGTAGACATAAACCATGATTCGGTAACATTCAATACATAGCTAAAGAAACCAAGGGGTAAACGGTTTTATGTCCCAAACGATGGATGAAGTGAAATAACTGCTTTACAAACGGTAGCGAAGTATGGAATATTTTCAAGCAGAAATTAAATCCCTTCCCTTCAACAACAACTATGACGTGGTGAAAGGTCTTGCGTGTTCCCACGGCCCATAGAGCTGGATTGGACGGAGGAATCATTATTGCTCCCGGTACTTCAACCCATGCCAGATAGGTTGAAGGGTAGAAGTCAGACGAAAGGAAACCTGTACTAAGAAGCATTCGAGATGCAAGGAAAATGCGAGTCCACGGATCAATCAGAAAGCACCTAACCGAGCAATAGACTGCAATCCTATATAAACTGGCCATTTTGACTTTCTCAAACCCCAGCCCTGAAGATGTTGCACTACGCGTTCATTGAAACGTAGGTAGTAATGGAAGAATTGACCCGTGTTAATAAATGGACGCCGTTTATCAGTAATCACTTTAGGCAAAATGGCGAAAACGTTAAATCGAGTCTAGACAGTCTTCATTCGGGTCCATCAATTGACTCCATCCAAGGCAGGGATAACGTAAGGACCGGAAAGTAGGTCAAAGGTGAGAAGTTATTATTCTTCTACTTCTCCCACTCACTCCTTCCACCGTCTTGAAGACACTAATGACCTCCACAACAAATCAACTCCTCGGACACTGCTTTCATTCCCTATGGTCCCTGCACCGTTCTCTATATTCTCTTTCTCTCCTTAAGGAGGGACCACCACCGAATGAACTAGATATCATCATCTTCGTTCCCATGTTGCACATGATCTCTTCTTACCATTTAGTTACCTTAAAAATCTTCATACTAATTGGTTGCCAATCGTTTAGGGTTGGTTGTATACGATTATTATTACTCCCCTGATACCCAGGCATGGGTAGCACTACTTCCTCACACGAACTCTTTCTTCATGTACAATACTACCCCTTTCTTCACAATATCAACTTCAATATCAACTTGCCGGGACCGGTGGCGGCGGGGCAAAGTCCTCGCCTGCTAACCCGAGGGTCGCGGGTTCGAGTCCCGCCTGTTCTGGTGGTTCGGCCCCTGCGAAACCTGAAGACATGACAATGGCTTATCGGGATCTTTCGGGCATACGGACCACAAGAATCGTCGGAGAGCCAAAAAAAATCCTGCTTGGTTTCAATCCAAGAATGGGTGAATCAGAAAAAAATATTGTATTTTTTTATCCCACAAAAATGGTTCGTAAAACTGACAAAACTAGCGAATTTCCAAGTAAATGAAACCAAGAAAAAAATTGGAGCCAGATTTTCATAAAAATATTTAGTAGCTGAGAACATTTCGGCAATTCTTGAAGTCAAAATGCGTTAATTCAATAGCGATGGAGCTGCAAAGGCTCGTTGTACTGGAAAAATGGTTCATAAAATAATTGACCAATGAATAAGCTGCATAAGTAATATTACATCATCATATTACTGTGGTAATATCTATCTTTTGCTTTCCACCAGCTATGACATATCATCAGGAGATGATGGATATCATGGGAGGCGAAAGGAGGATGATAATGGAGATTCTATGAAGTCAATGAAAGTGAATTGAGGGTGTACTGATAGGCGATGGTCGCTAATTAAAAGAGGAAGAGGGAAGAATTTAGGGTAAGTGGGGAATTGGAAGGAGAATAGTAGGAATTTCATACAGTACGAGGAGAGGCAAAAGATACGAAGAGTTGAAATGGGATTAGGTATAAGAAAAAAATATATATTCTTTCCAAGAAAATTTTAACAAAACCACTCGAGGTCGTGGAAATTACTGACTGGATTATAATCTGCATTGGCAATACTTCAATTTCGCTCCTCAGGTGGCAAAGAACCACATCAATAAAAGCAGTATTTTTATACTTCCGTTTCCAGACCCGAAAGAATAGTGACCCCCCATACTTCTTTAAGTGACCACAGACAAAATACCATGTTTAAATTTTTAATGGTTTTTGATTTCATTCCACTCATTTCTTCGTTCCATACTGAAGAAGAGAACGATATTGGCAACTGGACTGAGAGATGGAGTATGTGATAAGAGCTGGGCTAAGCTAAGAATGTTCATTCAAAGGGGTGACAAGAGCTAAGTTAAGAATTTACAACGAAAAATTTTCGGTATTTCTCATTTGTCTCGACTAGCGCATTCATTCTTCAGCTCTCTTCACCCTCTCCACCATCCTAAAATCCCTCCCACCACCACTCAACAACCCTAGTCCCAACCCACTCAAATCCCTTCCTTCCCCCACGAGGACTGCCCTCACAACACGTGGGTCGAAACTTAGGCCCTAGGCATACCCCTTCCTACCTTTCTTCGCTCGCTCTCTCGAGACCTTCCTCCTTCAGACTCTCCCTTTCCTTCAGGCTTTCATTTAACTCTTGGCCATCGTCCAATTAGTTGATTTCAGCCTGCCCTCAAGAAGCAGCACAGAAAGAGCTCGTTGTTGTCTACAATTGACAGCTAAAGGCTACAATTGACGAATTTAGCCGAGCCTTTTATAACTCCGCGTGCGTTGATCTCTCGATTGACGTACACCAGTGTAGGAGCTTAAAAAATCTAAAGTATTTTCTTAGACTCATTAAAAACATATCTTTCACCGGTAGATTACTCTAATGAATAATACTGCCAAGGAAATAATAAGATTACACATGAATAGCATCAACTTCTCGTTAGTGCTACTGACCTTTTGCAGCAACTGGGATAGGAATCGCTTTCAGACTGACGATTAAAATTTAGACTTAATCTATTATGTAAGTTCCATACCGATTTATTCTCTGACGACTTTAATAATATTTTACGAAATCCGACATACCACGGTAGATCAGATGATGAGAGTAAAATTAGGGAACTAGACTTCAGAACGGACAGATTTAAAATGTCATTTTTCCCGCGATCGATGAGAGACTATAACAGCTGCCAATGAGACGTAGTAGTACTCCCTAATACTTTTATAATTATCTGCTACCTAGTACTTAAGTACGCCGTGCATGTTTTCAGCATAACTCTGGAATCTCTGTCCATTTATGTAGTAGCAAAATACATAAATACTAACGGTCCCTCTAACATTGGTAACATATCTATAGTGTAGTGCATGAATGTGAGACAAGATAAGTTGTACCCTCATGTCAAGCAATAGCGATTTATGCTAATGCATCAATAGTCGTAGTTACATTAACTTTAGGGTATAGTGCAACGGATGTTGGTGACTACTCACCCCCTGCCACACCCTTGAGGTGGCTTGCAGGATATTTTGTAGATGTAGATGAACAATTTATTGAATATTTTTCTTTAAAAACTGGCCTTCAGCAAACAGAATGCAACTCACGATTAGCAAATTTAGTCCATATTCATCATTTGAATTGTTTCCAAATGAGAGAGTATATGCTATCATTGCTATTTGACGGTTAACAGTTTAAAAAAATGAAAAGACGGATTTAGAACATGATCGTGACCGCACATTTAAATGGACAGATGTTAAATATCTGCAAGAGCCCGTTAACGGCGAAATACATCTCCCTGGAGACTGGGAATAGAGTATCGTCCTTGGTGTAAACACCCGCCGGCTGCTAAGCCTTAGAATGACGCACGCAAGGAAAGCGTCCCCCTTCCTTCTTTATCCCGAGGCTTCCACTCACCTCCTCTCTCTCTCTCTCTCCTCCCCCCCCCCTTGCCCTCCTGGGACCCGGGATTAAGAAAAGCACCGATGGTGAAATGTGACTGGAATCAAATGAAACGGCACGTCTACCATTTATAACGGAAACGATGATGCATGATGGCGTAAAAGACATGGAATTCCAATCCATTTCAAAGGCAGAGAACTGAATCAACCAAGGCAATTTTATCCTTCTATCTACCTTATACCCTGAAAGCGACCTCAAGAGCGTGTGACATTGGTTAAATTTCAACTAAACATGCTCTAAATTACACTAAGCAAATGTTTTCTAAACTACTAGTGCCAATGCATTAAGTCCATACAATGCATAAAGGTGCACGAATTTCTGAAGCTAAGCAGACACACGAATCGTTACACACCGTATTTCTATCCGATATATAGCAAATCGGGCAATTATTTTTATCGTGACAAAGTTATTTTTGCGCATAATTTAACGCACATGAACAGAAATATGACTCGCTGAAGAATAGGTGCTCATTGCGGAAGCCAAAAATCACTTTAACTCTCAAAAATGGAACCAACTGAACGAATATCGCATAAGAGCAGCCAGAACTAATTCTGTCGATATGAATCCCTTTCAAATGGGCGATTATCACCATAATATAATACATTATGTTGATAAAGATTATCTCAAGCACAATACCGTACAATTAGGTGTAACAGGGACATTTCAGAGTATGTTTCAAGCGCATTTTGATACCCGAGGACGCGTAGAATTAAGCAGAATGAGTGTCCTCATTCTAACATTGTTTCCCCATGCTCTCTTTATCTCATTTTCAGTCTAATTTGATAGGGCATTAAGTCCCCCCATGCATATTCATGTTGATGTCAGTTGAAAGGAAGTCCATGGACAAACTAAAGAGAGCCATTTAACCTTGTTTCATTCCAAAATCGTCGCTTACGAGATTCACTAAAATGCGATACTCGAAAACTCAGTTCGGCGAACTACGCGGGAACAATCAATTGAAAAAGTGGGGGCTTGGCGAATGAACTTAGCGAAGGCTCACGCAGGTCTCTATAGGGCACCTAAAAGATCCTAATGCCCAATTGCGATTGTTTCCAGTGAAATAAGCATGCAGTAGATATTCAGAGAAATTAAATTCATCCTCGCGAGCCGTACTCACGCCATTTAAGAGGATATTTGGAATTTAGATTTAAATAGAAGATTTAAATTTAGATTCTAGAAGCATTTCAACGGTGTACAACAAAGGGCTTCATTCATTCTATGAGGATCTATTTCCATAACCCACTTGAAAGACTTTTTACAAGACTGCCCAAAATAACGGGAGTGTTATATTTTCACCGGCTGGCTATGTTATGTATGGATTTGTGTAGGTATGTATGTATGTTTGTTCCACCGAAGCAACTTAACAACTGCACCGATTTTGATGCACAAGCACTTATTTGAACCGCTACGTGGAGTGTCATAGGCTACATAATACCGGAGGTTTACTTCCGGTTTCACTGGAAGTGTTACATTTTCACGTTAATATTACCGTGGCAACCGAGCGTATTCATAGATTTCGATGTGCGAACATTCAGTGGACTTCATAATATGATTGTGAGTGCCTTCGACCATATTTTATCGGAAATTTTCTTCCGATTTCGACCGGAAGTGTTACCTTTGCATCAGTACGACCCGTCGCGTCGGTGGACTTAATAATACGATCGCGTGCTTAATAGACTATACATTATCATAATAAAAATTACAATATTTTGTTTTCTCATTACTCCGATTCATCTAAATAGCTCTATTATCATACTAGATTACCTTTTTTTAATAATTATAATAATTCACTAAAAATAAAATTAAAAAACTATTTAAAAAAACAAGACTGCAAAAATAGGACTAAAAATATAAAAACAAGATTCGTTTTAGCTTCGTAGAATAAATATCCATTAATATCTGTATAATAGGTGTTGGTGGTAATCTGCAACCATCTGTCACCTGGTATGCCTTTTATCAATTGGGAAATTTTGAACCAATTAAAATTTTCAAATGCAGTCGGGGGCAGTCTGTATACCTTTATATATTTATTATGTTACACTGTCTAAACAGCCCCGACTACATTGAAAATTTTAATCGAAGGTCAAATTTTCCCAATTAATAAAAGGCATACCAGGTGACAGATGGTTGCAGATTACCACCTGCACCTTTTCGTAAGAAAAGATTATTAACAGATATTAAATAATATTTATTCAAGGAAGCGAAAACCAATTTTGTTTTTATCTTTTTAGCGCTATTTTTTGCAGTCGAGTTTTTTTAATTTTTTAATAATTATATTTTTCGAGGATCTCCTCATTTCCGGCTAAATTTGGCATCGCCCGTCACTCTTCTCGCTTTTAAGCTATTAGTATTTCGAGACCCCCGCGGGCGTCGTTCACCTTGGTCCGTTCTTCCACGAACAAGGGCACGTGCACGCTCGCAGCAAGCATACCGAAGGACGTCGGCACAAAGCTCGTGACTCTCACACCTCGCCCGAAGGCGCAGGAATGCGAACATTTTGAGGGATAATGGAGCCCGCAGTGCTTTCACCTGCTGAGTAAATGAGACAGCTCAAAGCAGGGATATTGTCTAGACAAATCAAATAAAAGAGGCACCACTAAAAATAGTATTTCCAGTGTAAAATTAAGCACCAATAGTATAATAATTTCCTCCCTAATCGTTCATTTTTGATAACGGCAATCTAGCTCCGCAATACAAAAGATAGGACGTTAGATTGAAGGTTGAACCTTGAATACTAGTGTAAAATATCGAAATTTCCCCAGAAGTAAACATCATCGTATCATCTTTGGAATCGGATCACTACCTCTCCACCGTCAAGCCATTTATTATGTCCATTCATGAATTTCCTATTCCCCACTAGTTTCGCATTATTCCTCCAGCTGGGAAAGTCCGCAGTAACACGAAAGAAAGGAAGGACTAAATGGACTTGATGCATTCAGGCGTTACTTCGTGGTAATTCATTTTAAAAAATGAGCTTAACTTAGCATAGTCCAAACAAAGTTTTATTTAGCTAGTATACCAAGGGTTCAACTTACGAAATCATTACCTGAGTCTTGATAATGGCTACGTATATTAAAGTGGATTCGGCGAGTTTATTTTGATGTGGACTACACTAGCAATAAGTTTAACTCATTTTATTACATTACTTGAACAAATCATTACCATTTAAGTTAACACAATTTTTTGCAAACGTAGCGAAGATCAAATTGACAAAAAAGGAAAATAAAAATAAGGGTCCTCGCATCGGGACAAATAGCAGCCCTTTATTACGTCATTGTTGGAACAAGATATTTTCCTGATACTTGTTTTCTCAGTTCACACGCCGACGAACACACGCATTAAATTTTACATCAAAGAGAGTCGCAGTCATACGGTTATCGTATCCACCTACTCCCGCCAAATTGATAAACCCAAGAATCCCCTCGGGAAGGAGGGCCGCGCCAGCATGAGTTCCAGTTTGTTTTTCCATGGACAATGAGATATAATCGCATTTCACAAAGACACATGCCTGCGGACGAAAGACTGGCCGAACACGGCTCAATCATTCAATAGTGGCACATGATTCAATCAAGTTTATCGTTCAACATCACCGCTTGGTCGGCGGTCGAATTACATTAGGGATAAAAAATCAAAGCGTGTTTGCATTTTTCACATTCCGCGCCCAAAAAAACGAGAAACATGAGATGAACGTCATTAGGCTGGTAACGAGCAAATGAGCGCATATTTTACAGATGTTTACAAACAACTGCCCCTTTTAATCCGAATGATGACGTATTAATGTGCACCAGAAATTATTCGATCAGAGTTTCACATGCATTTGAATAAATAATTTCTTTGGCTCGAATTTATTTTCCCCTTTTTTTCTTAAATCTACTGCGGGGGTACTATTTTCTTAGGTTCCGGTTTCCTTCAACTGTTTCTTTTCCATAATTTATAACAAAACCTGCATGATGGAAATAGGTATTATCCTTCTAAGAAATCAATTATGTCAGAAGCATTTATCGTACCTTAAGCTCTTAAAATCACGTAATCCAATTTGTTTTTTTCCACAGCTAAAAGAAAAGAGTAGATGATGACTAAAACGAAGCCAGTATTTTTTCGTGAAAAATAATCCAACTAACAAGACTATAGCACGCAATTAGGCCATAAATTTATCAAATATCCAGTTCTATTTGGGAATGTATTTCCAATTCGGATTTTTCTACATAACTTATTACCGTACTGCGACAAATCCGCGACAGATACCTATGTTTTCGGCGTATTTACTGCACAACTGATCCATTCAAACCGATTACACATTTTAATGGCTTCAATTTTCCCTTACGCTATCGTACTCAATGGATCCATTTATTCTCTTATTTTACCCATAGGATATTGAAACAACACGCCGAAATTTCAGACGTGTTACGCATGCGAAAATGTTAAGACACGATGAAGAAGGATCAACTGTAACGTGTATTATTTTTACAGACTACTGGACCCTTTCATATTACTTTGAAAATTTTACCTACAAACGTAAACACGCAACGACTAACCTCAAAACAAATCTTAGGGAATTTTTATTACATTTTAATTCGACGTTTCTAGCTATCCCTGGCATCAGTCAGCAAAGAATAAACAAACTGAACAAAAATTAATTATCTCAGAAGTATCTCGACAGTATTACTGTTAATACTGTCGTTGAATACTTGAATTTAGCACCAATTGAAGTTGGAGAAGAGAGATACCTGGTGATCCCGGAGTGGCATGAGACTATTTTATATGGCGGAATGGATGTTACGAGCAAGAGCGATATGTAGGTTCATGCTGCCTGTTCAAGAGTCAGTATATTGTTACAAGTTCCCTGGCGAGGTGAAGGGCATGGCCTTGCCTGTAGTTTTCTCGTTCTATTGAGTATAACAGAGTCTTTCTGAAGGCATGTGGTTTCGATTCACTCCTCATCCCATCACAAAGTCTTAGTATTCTTATTGAATCTTTCCATGCACTATTCAAATATTAGGTGATTTTAGTTAATTCAACACCCTGTATCCTTCCCACGAACCTAAGATTCGAGAAAGAGAGCATGATTTAGTAACGAAACCATGAAAATATTGCAAAGCAAATCGATAAAAGGTAAAGTTATACAGTTTATTTTTTAAAAAAACTCGTCGATCATTCACAGCGATTTAAGATAAAGGCAGCGTATTTTCTGGGATAACCAAAGAAAATTTCGATAAAAAGAACGAAATTTCATCATCAGAGCTAGGTTTATCTTCTTCTGAGAGAATGCCCACATATAAAGATGATGCACAAATAGGCATTTAATTAAAAAATGAATATTTTAATAGTAAATTGAACTTTAATTATCCCTATATAATGAAAAGTTTTTACCGTTATATTGGACACCGTTCCGAATAGACTACTTCATCGTATGCAGGACAGGACAACACATTTATTTCCATTAACTGCGAATGGATAAAAACTCAGTTGAAAAAACTGGACCTCGCGTTGCTTTGACGGAAGATTTCATCGGGATGTGCGAAAAACAATGAGAAGCAAAAACAAACGACTGGGACAACAAACAAGGGGCGTAGTTAGGAAGAAAAAAACGAGGCAGCTTATCAAATTTTTATCAATGTTCACGGGCATTTATGGGAGGGAACCGGATGAATGTTTAATGAACAGCTGAACGCCGTCAGCGGCAGGAGGCAGAAAAAAATAGTTCTTTAAAGAGAAGTGATGAAAATCTCGGTGATGGAAAAACCATCGCCTAAAAAAAGCGACAGAATTGGGGCAGAAAAATAATATTCTGGGGAATGGAAAAACAACCGCTAGCCGTAGTTAATAAATAATAACTTTTATCAAACAAACGAAGCCGGACAGGCAATAAATTGAAGTTTAAGTCGAACAGCACTAAGTATCGCGAAGAATTATAGCATTCAGGCAGCCAGTGAATAAGTTGAAAAAAAGGGAGAATCGAGTTGGTGCAGTTCTTCTTTTGAAGATTTGGATGTAATCACTGTAAGGGATTGTTGCCCATACTAAGCGTTTCACCCTCAAACACTTAAGCCCGTTTCACACGACACTTGATCCAGCACAAGGTCTAGTATACTCGCTAGTATGCTAGCTTTCCAGTATCGTGTGAACAGAACCAGTATACTGGCTAGCAAGCATGCTAGCTAGTATACTCGCTGAGCCACTGGATTTCGTACTTGATGCGGTGCTAGTTTGCTACTAGACCCAGTAGGACCCAGTGGCAATCTACCAATCACGTTCACGTTACGGACGCTGTGCGATCTTCTCTTTTTTAAATTAGTATGGAATCATATGGAATAATTGCTTAATAGCAAGCACAAGGTCGATGATCGTGTGAAACCTTCTAGTACGGTTTCTAGTATACTGGGTTCCGTCCTCAATATCAAGTACCAGCTAGCATACTAGGTCTTGTGCTGGATCAAGTGTCGTGTGAAACGGGCTTTAACATCTATAGTTACCGCATGCAAGATGCACAGAAGAAAACATTATTAATAGTTGGCCACAAATAAAACAATTATAAGCAGAGAATTTCCATTGAGGAGAGAAGGGGTCATCATAATATTAATATAACTTCTTAGAATAAACATATATATTCATAAATAGAGTTCTAATTTCATACATTTGATTGGGAGGAAAGTCTTCCAAGTATGAATTCAGCAACTTTATTTTAGAATTGTTGTTACATTGTTACTTTCGTTGACCTAAAAGGCAGCCACTCGCCGAAAGTTTAACATTAATAAATATATAAACTGATTCATTAATTCTCAAGCCCATTTTTTACGCCTCTTTAAATTACTAGGAACAAAAATCATCCACCTATTAAAAAATTGCCTGCCATTTTTAAAAACTAAATCCATATTCCTCCATCAAGTAAAATAGCGATATTGACAAAAGATTGAGGATTAGTACATATTTATCGCTGGAATAGACCAGATATGAACATAATTCGTTGGATACCTACCTATATGGTGACAAGGCCCCACAATTCGTTCTTAAATTATTTAAAACATGGACATTGTCGTGAATACGTGTTTGTTTTAACCCCCTTAGAAGATTATCATTGCTGGACCCTAGTTCTTATAGCCCTCACACTACTAGAGTAACAGTTATTTATTGGTGGCTGAAAAGGAGATATGAACGGCAATTTTCTTAACGCTAAGGCAAACATGAAAAAAAGAAACAATTGCCAGAAAATAAAGCGGTTTCAACAAGGCTTTTTTTTACTTTGTATGTTCTTTTTTTTAACTTTAACGTTTAGAAAACAAACAACGTTTTTTTCCTTTTTTAAACTAACGCACTGATTCTCAAGCTATTTTTCAAATATTATCCTGTACCTCGCAAAACGTAGTTTCCAGGAAACATCGATTGGGAAGTTTCGTATGCTCGTGAAATGTGAATGTGAGGATTAGGCTAAATCAAAAGGCCAAAAGTAGGCCATCTGGGCAACAGATATCTCCCGTCGGAATTCGCCATGCTGTCCCTATGCTCCGGGTGCCAGTCGCGTGGGACGGATGTGTGTGACAGATGTGAGCGAGGAGAGACCCACACAAGCAATCCCCTCAATGAAGAACGGGAACTACTCGGAGAAGAGACATGGAGACGGCATTAATATTTTGGAGACGCCTCCGCGCTGCCTTGAGCGGAAAGACAAAGACCGGGGAGAAAGGAAACTTCAGAAGTGGCAGAGAGTAACGCGGAATAAGCATATTTCACGGTATAACGGGAAAATGGGATATAAAAAAGAAATCTAACACTCAAGACGGTTAAAAAAAATGTTCGCCAAACAAGAAAATGACGTTTTTCGAATGAAATTGAACGAGACAGATAAAATTCACCAAAACACAAGAGGATTATTTTTTAAATCCAAACTCTTTTCTTTCGCCAGTTCCTTTCACCTCTTGGAGTCAAAATGGACAATTACATCGATAAACCGTGAATTAAGGCACAAAATCTCTAAAAATCAATCGATCCTTTGCTAACCAACCTACCCATCTTTAGATAATAACATAAATGGCCTTAATTGTCGGTCGCCAACCCAAATAACCAACCTACGCAACCCACTAACGAAATACAGTTATGCATAAAAGGATGAAGTAAATGAAAAAAAGCTTTCATAATTTTCGGTAACTTACCATTTTACAACTTATATGAAGCAATCTGAAAATATCTACTTATCAAAAGCCTTAATAAACGTTAAGGGGGGGTGAGGACGTTTTAAAATAAAATGTTTTTCGTGGATATCTTATTCCAAAATGCCTTAGTGCTCGCAGAATTCAAACTATGGCCGGCAGTTTTTACACGATGAATTTACAGGGACAGGAGCTGAAATGTAAAAAACAGTACTAAGACCAGTATTAACCTAAGTGTGTGCGTGGTATAGATACAAATGGAAAAAAGCTCGAAATCTGGGTAACGAAAGTTTTGAGAATAATTTTGGTCCGATTAAGATAATGAGATCCAATGAGGAGATAATGCAGAAGCATAAGGAACTAGATTAATGACCACCATTAATGTTGGTAGGTTGAGATGGCTGGGAGAGGTGCATATGATGGAAGAGAGAAGGATCGATCACCGGGAAAGGCTCAACTTCCGGTATCATGAAGCGGAGTTAAATGTCTAAACCTCATTCGTTGTGAACAAAGAAACGGTATTCCGAAGGTCTTAAAGTTAACCTTCAACTCGCTTTCTACGCCGAAGATGGTCTCTTGATGATGCACTCAAGGAGGTATAAATACACAGGAGCCGCAATCAAAAAGATTTTGGTGAAGCCATTAGCCCGTCATCAATGTTTGTCAACTCTTGTCACATTGAAGTTGGCTTCCTTTCTTCCAACACAATAATAAGCGTGAAATAATATATACAAAAACTACCGTTAAATAAATTTCAGTGAGAATTCCAAAAAATAAATGTCATGTATGTACCAATAAGCAAGCCTTGGTCATGCCCAAAATGTCATCAAAACACCATAAACAATAATTATTTCTTCATCACTCTGCATTGAAACAACATCCACTGGAGTTTCGTGATTCACAAACCAATAAAAGAATAAATATTTTTCATTTTTCACCAGTTACATATTTAAGTTTTGGCAAATAATTCACCAGGAATTGAGTCCTAGAATACACGTTTAAACCCTTTAGGATTTAAATGTTTTGGTCAAATCATGCGTAGTCTTCATACCTTAACTTCCCAATTGCTGATACGTAACGCTTGGAATCAGCAGCACCCTCTCCAGTATATTTAAACCTCCTGGGAGTGTCCAAAGACAAAAGAGGGAAAATACGGGAAGGGTGCTGGGAAACTGGGTACGCGAGGTTTTGCGATTCTCAGGAAGGGAGGGCGTTTTTTTTTAATAGACGGTGCGTGGCGTTCTGTCGAAAGATTAAACGATGCTTCTGTCGTCGCTAAGGGGGCATGAAGCATGGACGGGCCTTCGCGAGCAACTGTTCAAAACAAGGGCTCTCCCACTCAGGTACGCACGCCAAGTACTGTAAACTGCGAAGGATGTAAAGCACATATTGGCGAGGCGGGGAGCGGCTTCTCAAGCGAATAAGTGAAGCGGGAAACCCGATTTCAAGGTTAACCGCTGATGTTCAATCACTTCTGAGAGGCAGGCTACAAAGGTAGTTACAGCGCTATTTGTCCCTAATCATAAGAGAGACCGTATTTAAATGTTATCTTTAAATCTAATCAACTTTAAGAAGCATGTAGTAAATACTGTGACATCAATGATGAAAAAACTTTATTTTAAATTACTAAAATTCTCAGATATTAACCAAATACATATAATTGACGAATTTTTGAGGATATCGGGACTAGCCACAGTATTTCCTTTACGGAGTCACCCAGAGGAATAGTACGTCTCGGTAGCTTAAATGGGTAATGCACTCGGCACGAAATCGAGGAATCCGGGTTCTAATGCCGATCAAGGCGAATGCCTTCTCCTCTGTGGAATATCGCACTTTAATGTACTTGCATTCAAAATTGACACATTTTTTCACGCCGTAAGCAGAAAACGCCTTCACATTCGAAGCTTTCTTTTGCGATTCTGTAAAAATTACTGCGGCGAGTACCTAACTGATTTTTTAAAATTAGATGAGAAAGCATACCTACCAACTACACACTTAAATTTCTGACGAGACCTACGAGTTAGAAATTCCACATTAAAAAAAATATTTTGTTCCTCTTGATTGTATACCCGTACCATTTCCCAAGGAAAATGGCTGGTATTTTTGGAAAATAACTCGAAAAATACAGTGGTAAGTATAGTGGTTTGTTACTATTAGAAATATTAGATAGGTATGCTTCTTTATAATGAGGCCAAATTTATTAAATTGTACGTAAAGTGATATCTAGCTCAAGCTACCTTAAGAGCTCTTGAATAATATCTGTACCGGCGGGGATGGGTGATGTTCAGGGCGACTGTAAGAATCGAGTTTTCATTTACCTCACTGCTACTGTTTTTCCGCACCATTAATCTCTATTTCTCGGGCCAGTTGTGAAAACACAGCACGTCAGTTCCGTCGATTTTCCTTGTCGTGTATTTTCACCTAGTGAAAGAATCGCCCAGTAAAAATATGCCAAGAGAAACAAGGAAAATTAACCTTAAATAAAGCACCATTACTCTAAATCTAAAATGTTAAATTATATAAAACAACAGTGAATCAGTCAATCATTGACCATCCTAAACTTAACGAAGGTGAAATGAATACAGAAGCACACCACTACCAAGAAAAGTGAACAGACGATTATTTCATCGCTTCAAAAAGATATAAATTTCCATTCTGTAGTACACAGTCGTTTGTTTAGGAACAAATGGATTTATGATTATGGAATGGATATGAACAAATTAAAACTTGCACAGTCAAAAATAAGCTATGGTTTAAATTGCTGGGGAGGAGCCTACAGAAATACGATAAACCCTGTACTATTTCTGCAAAAGAGGATAGTACGAGTAATAATGCATAAAAACTTCTTTTTTTCCATGCATTACCATTGTTCCTTGAACTGAACTTTTTGCCTGTTAGATATTTGTATTTTTATAAAGTCCTAAAGAATATTTATTTAAGAAGCGGCGACGAAGCAAATTTGCTTCCTAGGACAAATGCCCATGGTTCGCGTGAAAGAAATTCTGTTTCTTTGCCAAGGCCAAATCTAACATTATTCCAAAGATGTTTTGTATATATCTCGAGAAAATATTTAATGTCCTTCCGGCACATATCAAGGAGGAAAAAAAATGTCCGAAAGTTTCTTAATGAAATAAAAAAATGGCTAATACTTATAAAAAACAGAGGTTTTGTTTTGTAATGTGCATGTAATAATTACATCAATAAATGCAAAAAAATGAAGAGTTTTGAAGTAACATTGTGATTGTTCCACTAAATCTCACCATATATTAATGTGTTTTCTATTTTGTAACCACTGTTTATCGCTATGTATACCTGTGTCATTATCATCTTAGTGTCAAAATATTCATTGGATTGTATGAAATTATGGATTGCAATATTCAAATTATGTACTCTTTGTCCATCTGGCAATATATTTATGAGTTTTCTATTTTGTAACCACTTTTTATCGCTATGTATGCTTGTGTCATTTTCATCTCAGTGTCAAATTATTTAGTGGATTGTAATAAATTATTTGATTGAAATATTCAAATTATTTACTGTTTGTCTAACTGACAATGTATTTGTGTGTCTTCTATTTCGTAACCACTGTTTATCGCTATGCACACATTGTGTCATGTTCATCTTATGTTAGAGTCAAATTATTCACTGGTTTGCATTAAATTATTTGATTGCAATATGCGAATTATGCACTGTTTGTTAGTACGGTTTTGCATGGATTACTTGATAGTAGCCCCAATACAGGCCTATCCTTAGGGGCCAATTACTGTTTTATTGTATTATCAGTTTGATATAAATTATTCTTATTCCCATGTAAGAAAGTCTAATGAAGATGTAGTATAGTGCCATGCGCATTAAACTGATTATTTGAGTGAATAAGTAAAATTATACCCCTTTCAACTTTAATGTCATAGGCAAAAGAGAAATGTTGAGCTACAACCAAGCGATATAGTGTTTCAAATTCTTTAAACATAAAAAGAAATCCGTCTGATTTAAAGACAATCATCTATCACAATCTTCATTCCCTCTTTTCAAGGAACATGGGACTGACAAAGTTTTAGTAAACGACAACTCCTTTTAGAATTCATGTTGATTGCCAACAGATTTTGAGAAACGGGTCGATGATGACTCATAATACAGCGATTTAAAACGTAATTATGTAGGTATTGTTAACCCAATTAACGACGAGAAAATATTTCATGAGAAGTTTTTCGGATGATTCAATGATTCATTTCTAGGAGCAGTCGTTTATCAACGACAGAATTTTTAATCGCACACTACTTTTGGAGCAAAAATACTTTTTCATGACTCAACTATCGGCATTCGTTCTTTCTCGAGGAACTTTTTCAGTATCTTCATTAAAGTCTACATTTTATGGTTTCATTCCGTCTAAAAGCCTCATATCCTTAAGTCCCACATGGACATTGCGACTTCACAAAGTAAAGGTAAGTTCATTTATGGAAACCGAGTGTAGCCTGATGGAAGGTTACTAAAAAAAGTTCAAGAATAAACATCCGTAGGTTTCAAAAGATTATCTTGATCAGTCTCGACTTTGCTGGCGAGTCGAAAAAGGCATCACATGCGTCCAGACGATAAGGATGATGAGCTATTTGGGAAAGCCCAAAAGTAGAGATATTTTAAAGGCGGGCGCCTTTTTAAAGAGGGCTAAATACGCGAGGAGGCGTCCGTCGCAGTTCTATTTACAGCGCCTCGCCGCGGGAATTTCGGCCAAGTGCCCCAGCAGCGTGGGTGGGGTGAGTTCCGGCCGCCCGCCAGGCATGCCGCATCGTGCCCGCCCGGCTGCAAGGTCGATGAACCCACTGCTGCCGCCGCGGACGATAGTACGAGCGACCCGAAGGCGCGGCTGGGTGTTTGGCTCTGCCCAAACGACGAGAGTGGGCGGAGCCAAAATACAAACGCGACTCGGAAATGCGACGAAATATCGATGAGGTTAAGCCGCTTGCGTCGAGAGAATAAAGGTGGAAGCATTCACAAGAAGTTGGTTATTAGGGGCGGCGACCGACAGCGGAGATCATTTGCGACACTGATGATTGATGGACACGATAGTAGATATAATTCGTGGAAAGGAGGAAGGGTGGAGAGAAACCTGGCGTCGGCAATGGCTTGCTCTTATCGAAGAGCGCCTAAGGGCTTTCAAAACGTTCAAGGATACTAGTAAACAATGGCTTCATTCAATGGGACGGTAGATTTTAGAAAAGAAAACTGATGAAAGTGACTAAAAATCATGCAAAAGATACACTGTAAGGAAATAAGAAAATTGTTTTACCGTAATTTCAGTAGAAGCGGAAATTATGTACAAAATTATTTGTATGGGAGATGAAAATGGTCCTGGTATTACTAATGGCATTATCTAGGAAGTATCATGCGTGGAAATTGGCATTTAGAACAATTTAACCGTAGAAAATCCAGAAAAAGTTAGAAATAATAAATATGAAAATTCTTACAAGAAATTCCGAATAATGACTATCAATAACTAAATACAAATAATTCTTTCAGCAGGTAAAATAAAGAATTTAAAAATCTAACCGATTGAAGGAAACAGTTAACTGTAACTTTTTTCGTGCTCTCGATTTTATTTACAGGTTGAAGTCTAAAAATACGGTACCGCCGGCGAGAAATTTAGGTACGTCTTAAATCTTGAATACTACGAAATCTCGATTTGAATGTCAGAAATTCAAATAAATGGGACGAGTTTCAATTTTTTTTTCAACAGATTCACAATTCGAGACCAAAAATTAATGCAGTCGGAAAATTGCCTATCTCAATTGCAAGGGAAACATTTGTGCACCCGTACTGATTCAAAATGACATCCAACCATAAGATTGAAGACTAAACGTAGAATATCTTTATTTCGTATAAGGCATCAATAACAACATAAGGTTACTGGAAAAACATAGAAACAAAAAGAAGGACGGAGGAATGCCGTCAATTATCCTCACGTCCAACATTTTTTTAAGTTACATCACTTCTTTCATCATTAATAGGAGATCGAAGCACATACCATCGATATAATTAACGATAAGTTATCATGAACATTTTTAAGAATTGACAGAAAACTTTAAGAATGGCAATCATTCCATTTAACATCAAGGCCATGATATGATATCGCCAAATCGACACATGGTTTGTAACCTTAACTAATTTGAACGGGAGATCATCGACCCGTCTCTGTTTATCGGAAAATAAAATTACCGTTCCAATGCAGTTTTTTTCCCTCTACAATTTATGCCACATTGGCTGAATATTACGTTTACCAAGTCATATATAACATTGAAAATGAAACTCGATGCCAAAATCTTAAGTTAAACAGAATACGTGTAAAAAAACAGGACACCCGAGACAGTTGATTAGCAAATAGCTTATTACTCTGGTATAAATGTGTATTCAAGCATGCGGAAAGCAATTTTTTTATGTAAAATAGTCTTCCAACTGAAGTTGCCGCGTATTCTTCAAACTAAAACTTAGCGAAACCATGCATGGAACTTTTTGCGTGATATCATTCATGGAGGCAAATGGAGAGGCTGACACAATAACTTCCATCCACCGCAGACCGTGCCGACAGGAGTCGCTCATTGTTCAACCAATTAGATCGAGAGCATCCACGAAAGGAGCTAGAGACGCACGAACAAGGAGAATTGCTCACGCGAACCGTTATCTTTTAAGACAGTGTTCCGCCATCCCTTTTCAGGAAGGGTGGGACTCTGAATGTTTATCCTTAAAGAGAAATCCATGGGACGGAAGGGAGGCTGAGGGGGAGTTGAAAGGGATACTAGTGGGTGAGGGAACGTGGGAGGGGATTGGAACAGTCCCCCCACTGCGAAGTGCTTCCATAATAACGCCAGGGTGGCACGATTAACTCAGTGCATTTATCCCCTAAAGAAAGCAAAACCATGAGACCGTGAAGGCTGAGAAAATGCAGCGCTTACACAGATGGCACCATTATTGTCAATTCCCGCGAGTGCTTACGAGTAAACGAAGAGAAACGCAACCGCGGCTGTTTCACGAAGGGATTTCTGTGTATCGTCGACAGTGACAATTACAGCAAGGTAGAAAGTACAAGTTTCTCTCTTTCACTGTTGTAAAGGCTAACGTGTTTACTCGGATACCAGGACCAATCGTGTAAGATGCGCATCTATACCTTGCGCACAGTGATTATGTAGGACGTAGGACAAACTGAAGTAAGTCATCGACGTGAATAACTATAAAAGACAACTGTTTCCTTATGCATATCATAGTGTACTTCACACAGTATAGTGGCAGGAAGCCGGGCGCCCGGCAGAACGGGCATGACAGGATATATGAATGATAAGGTATTATGGGGCACGTTCTTTCACATTTATCCTCGAGTATGACGCGCACCCAAGTTTTTTCATGACAATTTTAAAGGAAAAACGTGCGCGTGGTAAACGATTCAATGCATTAATTTAAGGTAACCAGAGTAATTTTTCATTTGCCCATCCACTTCCTCTTCCGTAGCTATCAATTCCATAGATTCCTAAAAAAATGAAAGGATATAAAAACAACTCCTTGTCTTTTTAGCTACGTACAGGGTTTCTTACACACGAGTCAACATTAAGGGAGGCCATCGTGTAGTTTCCTACCAACTATTTGGTATCTCTTTCTCTACATAACTATTTCCCGCCATTAAGTTACTCTTAAGCTCCTCATACTGTCTGCCTCTCCAAATACTGTATTAGTTCTATACATTCTTTCCCTCTTCCGCACAAATCTAATATTCTTCCCTCTACTCTTTGCCCGTTCAATACGTTCTCCATTTCTTCCAACATTCAATACGTTCATAATTCACTACTGCAGCCTTTTTCGAATCTCCGCCACCAAACACCTTTCATAAACAACCATCTAAAGTATTCTCCTCGTTTGCCTTCCTCGCTATCCAGCTCAACGTCATTTATTTTTACACATCCACATTTTAAAAGCTTCCAGTATACGCACACACTATTTCAGCAACGAAAATAAGTTAGTAAATTTGTGGATTTGACCAATTATTCACTCCCCATGTTTAAGAACACACCCCTACTAAAATACACTCGTAAGCATTAAGTATAACTGTACATACTTTTCTTCATGAACTGATTCTCCCAAAATCCTAATCTTGAGATTCCCTGAATAGGGTCCAGTAAGAAATATATGAGAGAAAAAAGTAAAAGTAAATTCGGAACCTCATATTTCACAACAACCTCGTTTAATAATTTAAATAACAATCCTTAAGCAATCCTCACTTCCAACTAATCACTTAAATAACATGAAACACCAAGTTAAAATTATATCCGACTTTACCCATTAGACTTTTCGTAACGTAATACAACCTGCACAACCACGAAGTTTGAGGACACCTTCATCTTTTACACAGTTTTTATTGAGCATGGGCAACGTTAACACTCGCAAAAGCACAGAAAATGCAAGCAGAAATATTACAATTACATCTTCCACGATACCTCACCCAGTTACCGATTAGCTCAAGAAACAAACTATAGAAGCAAAAGTGTAGTTAAACATAAACGAAAGTTTAAGATAAAAAGACATATTGTGACAAAAAAGACAACAGCATCACCAGAATCACAAACAAGCACCCTCGTTTCCAGTAAAGATCCTCACAATCAAAGATTCATAGAAATGCGTGTGAAAGGTGTAAAATAGAAACCAAGAGAAGGAGATAATTAAAGAAAGTGGAAAAGCAAACTTTTAGCAAATCAATGATAAGTCAGCTTCATTCAAAATTCGGACATGGACGTCACACGAGAAAAGAGAGACAAAAATTGGAGTTAATGAACCAATATGTTTTCACTAATACTTAGGACTCGTGGATCTCTCCATTTTTCGGGTTTGCTTTGGCGGTCCTTTTCAGGACCATTTCTTCCTTGTATCCATTCATCTTCAGGGTCGTCCTGAAAAGGACCGCCAAAGTAGAAAAACTCCACCAGACACTCGATAAGGAGAAACGCCAAACTGAAAAGCCAGGAACCTACGCCATCATCCCCTATGTTGCCGGCACAAGCGAAAAGATCTCCAGGGTCCTGAAGAAGAAAGACATTGTCACAAGATTCAACTGCGTGACAAAAATAAGCCAGATAATTCCGAGGCCCAAAGATAGGATTCCACAAAATCTCCACGAAGGAGTATACCGCGTACCTTGCTCATGCGGAAAATCCTATATCGGCGAGACATGCAGGTCCATGAAGACTCGTCTGCAGGAACACAAGAGGGCAACAAAGAACAAGAAATTCAGTCTATCAGCAGTCGCCGAGCATGCTTGGAGCGAACCCGGACACGACATAAAATTTGACGAAGCCGAAATCATCGCCAAAGAAAGAAGATATTATCCTAGGCTGATAAGGGAGTCAATAGAGATCACCAAAATGCCAAGAAATTTCAACCGGGAAGACGGACGAGGTTTTGCCGGTTTCCCTCGTGACTCGGGCAAATGCCAGACCACTAGCCATCCCGGAAGAAAAGAGTTCCTGCGTAAACAAATCAAACTTCAAAACTCAACCTAATCTGCTACACGCTTCACTGTACAAATTTAAAACAACCACAATGTTATTGACTAACCCTGAAGAGGAGAAATCCTAAAGCAGGGGCTATTGTTGTAAATATATATAAATATAAATACGTGGATATCTGTAAATACCTGTATAAATGTATAACAATGGCAATAAACACTTTTTGAATTGAATTGAATTGCCGATATCGGCACTTCGACCTGAAGACGCCTGGTGGACTCCCGGCGAAACTGTGACCTATGACAACCAACGCGGCGCAAACCCGAAAAATGGAGAGATCCACGAATCCAGAACGCCACGGAAAACTACGAACTAACACAATACTTAGGACTTGCAAAGGACTTTCTACTTTCCGCGCATTCATTTTCTCGTGCAATTTAATGAAAAGTAATCGACATTTCTGGTAAAATTAGGTATTTCGAGTCTCTACACAGTACAAGTCCGAATTCAGATTTTGAGAAAAACCATTTCTGTTAACCGGCAAGAAATCCAACGTAGTAACCTCAATAAAACTTGTAGAGCAGAAGGTACCGTTCTGCGGAAATCAATTATACCAATCGCGATAAGGATCAAAATAATAGAAGAAGAACAGAACGACTTGATGGGATGATATTTATCATTCTATCAAATTGAAGAAGTTTAAATATATGCAGCAATTACAACCATAAATTTCCGTAAGCGCCCGTGGTCGTCAGTTTTAATAAGAAACGCTATGGTAGTTTGACCAATTGTACGATTAAATTGATGGCATCGGCTTCAACTTTGTGAAAATTCATCTCGAATGAAATAATATACTACGCACATATAATTTTCACAAATGTGTAATTTGGTACTACTGGTTTCAACGCAAAGGCGTAAATGTACCGGAAGATGGTAACTATGCGTGGAAACCGGTGTTGCCGAATAAAAAATGAGGGAAACTAATGAGTGAAAAGGTAAGTGAACCGGGGAAAAAGTTTTAACGAAAATATTTCCTCCAAACAACAGCTCACATGTCTAGACAATTTAAGCGAGATAGGAAAAAAACATGCACAGTCGCTTTGCTACCGGGCTAGACAATTCCTGGATGATTACACTGCTTTCACAAAGGCAGTACCTTTTCTTAAGGATGATTACACCCTGAATAGGAACGCCGAAACTGTCGACTTCCTCCAATACAGACCTTATTCAGGTACAATGCACTAATTAAGTATCGGTGTGGCAAAATTAATGATAGATATTGACGATGAAACATAGCCTCTCAGCTCCCAATGTATTTTGAAATGAATAATATTAACGAATGCCTCAAAAAACCATTTACTTTACCATTCCATATTATTAAATCTTATTAAATGTGGAACCATTCTTGAATACTCAAATTTGTGGCGATAGAAACCAAACAGCCCTAATGCAACACACTTATCGGCTACCAAAACGGTGATAAAAATATTTATTCGCCAGGATATTATCAGTGCCGACTACGAGTATTAACCGCGTAGTGACGTTAGTCAATCGCCAGGTACTAATATATATATATATATATATATATATATATATATATATATATATATATATATATATATATATATATATATATATATATATATATATATATATATATATATATACCCAGTCCCCTCCCATTCAACACGCTTTAATTCGAGTCACCAAATACCTCCACGATGGAGAGTAAAATATGCGATAGCCTATCGCTGGTTGGGCGTGGCCATTCATTCAGCGCGAACTTAAGTAGGTCAGATCCACTTTCTTCTTAATCTTAACCTCTCAATGCCTAACAAACTAAATGAGTTTCCGTGGTGTAGTGGTTATCACATCCGCCTAACACGCGGAAGGTCCCAGGTTCGATCCCTGGCGGAAACAATTTTTTTTCTAAATGACTTAAAAAAAAAGGTGAAGGTTTTCTGGAGCAGTTTTTACTTTATGGTCATTGGTTCATCCCAAAAGTTTCTCCGAAAAAATATTTTTGGGACTTATTTGAATGATAATTACATATATTTACTACTTTTCATCATAGCTGATTTCCTAATATAAAAATTAAAAAAGTACATTACATTTAATAAATTTTCTGCTCTCCTTCCGATAGAATAATTCGCATTAAGCAAACATAACACCACAAAAATAAATTAAAACTGCGCTACACTTCATTTTACAATTTAAGAACAATTTAAAATGACATGATAAAATCGCTGAGATGAAGGCAAATAAGTATTGCCCTATCATATATTTTATCAGTTTCTTCAGGGTAACGTCAAGAATATTCCGTAACAACAAAAATATAGCTGTATACCGCGTTATCATTGATTTACGTCAGCCGAAGAAAGAACGCTCTAATGCTGAACAATGTGAAATTTCGTAACACTGTCATATATTTCCTAGCATTCATCTTCAAAAAAAGAAAACAGAAAGAACACGGGTAAATTTCCACAATTTTATTTAACAACTGGCCATTGTTTCGACACTTTATGCCATCATCAGGGCAGCCAAATTATAAAGAACAAGGCGCCGAAACCATGGTGAGTTGTTAAATAAAGGAGTGGAAGTGTACCCGTGTTCTTTTTCATTTCCTCTTTTGAAGATGTATTAAGAGCTACCACAAAGTTAGTGCCAGCACTGTCAAATTTCCTATATGTAAGATATATGCTTTTATATAAGATTAATGCGTTAAACTATTGAGTGCTGTGCCCTTCATTCATTCAAAAACGTGTTCCCTCTTCTCTTTCATTCATACTTACGTACTTTTTCCCTTTTAAAGTCCTAGTATATATTCTGATTTTTTTACGTATTTGATTAAAAAGGTTGAACTTCGTTTTTTCCACATTAAATCTCATCAAATCAATGGTTAGCGAGTTTACGTGGTGGAATAAAGACGTGATGTTTTAAGAATAAACTTAGTTATATTCCACACAGTATTCATTACACTCTACCGGTTTCGACCTTTTCAGGTCATTATCGAGAGTCAGGCCGACCTTATCAGGCCATTATTACTCTCGATAATGACCTGAAAAGTTCGAAACCGGTTGAGTGTAATGAATACTGTGCGGAATACAACCAAGTTCATTCTTAAAACATCATTAAATTTTAATTTTCACGACCATGGTTTCGACGGTCAACGTGAAAATCATGGTCGTGAAAATTAAAATGCAATGTGGAAAAAACAAATTATAACCTTATTCAAAATGAGTGATAAGTTCCATAAAGCCACGCCGGAAGTCACCAACTTCACAATGTCTACTTCGAAATGAAGTACCTTCCTCAAATTCAACTTAAAGAACAAGATGACAAGGCGATCAACACTTAGTCTATACTTAACTTTAGTTCCTCTAAGACAAAACTTCTTAAGAATTCCATTTTCCAATACTATCTAACAAAACCCTGATGGGTACTTTAATAATTTGGCCTTAATAAACAATATTCATCTTTTCGTAGTAAAGCATGCGTAAAATGAGGAAAAATAGAATGAGGGAAACGCAATATTAAGACAATAATACCAGAAGTGAAATAGTAAAATGAATAATAAAAAGCTGAGAAAATTATTTTGTTTCATTTTTAACAATGCTTTCATTTTTACCAAAGCCCAGGGGCCGCGGCTAAACTTTGACCAGCTTAATGGTAACATGTCAAAAATACTGCGTTTTTAAGTGCTTGCAAGATTAATTGCAACGATCAGAGTTTTATCTCAAACATTTTATTTACTCAAACTTCTGCAATTCGATACGTCTCGCGCTAAATTCAGGAGCTCTTGCATTCTTTTCCTCGTTCATGACTTCAAAAGAAACAGAGATAGCACTTCCACCTAGCTCGATTACTCGGCTCCAGATTCACTTTGATGCTCGGTACGTATCATTATTTACTGGCTTGGCTCCAGGAATCACTTTCTCTCAGCACAATCGTACACACATACTTCCGTTTCAAAAAGAAAACAGAGCAAACATATTCATTCACTTTACGAGAGCTAGGGGGGAATCGATAGTAGGAAATTACATCTACCTAAGTGATAACAGAGATGAAAAACGGATATCGCCACAACAACTACTGATAAAACATTCCGAGACCGACTTCAGAGCGAATGAGGCATGAAAGTACAAGGAATCTCTCGGCGCCTTCAGAGAAATTTCCTCCGGGAGGTGAACCATTAAAAATCGCCCTAATGGAATCCATCCCCGCTCGAACCGCAGAAGAAGGTTTTCTGTCGTACCAAACTCTGCGTAGATTGTGATTTTCCCTCAAGGAAAAAAATCGTCCCCAGCGAGAAGGCGGGTATCAAGTGTATTTTTTAATGAGTCAACACATTTGTTCGAAATAAGTTTTCACGAGCCCACGGCACGTAAACAGCGCGTAAATAGGAGGGAGGCGGGTCACCAGGACAAATTAAAACGACCGAGAGGGAAATTGTCCCACAATGGACTCTCGCGAAGCGCGATGATCGCGTTGAACGGAGTTGTTGGGTGAGATGGCGAGTTGCGGGAACAATGGAAAGGGAAGTGGAGGAGAAACAAAGGCCCAGGAAGAAATATGGCTCCGGTAACCATTGCGGCTGAAAAGGGAACGGTCACTTGGCGAAAATTAAGAGACCAGAATACACCACCAACAATTCTCGCGAAAGCTTATGGTGCTCGGATGCGCAGAAGAAGACGTCGTGGACTGGTAAAGTTTGGTGGAAGGTGTAGGGAAAAAGGACGTAGGGGAAAGCGAAGACATGGCATTTATGCTATGCATGAGTGTATATAAAAAAATGGTAATTGTGCGACGCGGACAACACAAACGCAGCGCAACTGCAACGCCATATGCTTTCGCGAGAGCTGTACTCTCAACTGTTCCCGCACTGCCTTAGGGAATCGACCAACACAGAAACTCGGAAATGGAGTCCCGAATGACGAACGAGTTAACTGGGCGGAATATCACGAGAGAAAAGTTACGAAAAGGAAAGACACGACGTAAAACCATTTTTACACGCTCACCATACATTATGGTCGACCGTTTAAAACGCTTTCAGTTTCCTTTATTTAAAAAGAAATGAAGCATTATTTTCCTTCGTGAAGTCTGCAACGTGGAGCTAGATCGTGGACTGCCCACATAAACTATTTATCCTGTTGGCTAACATATTAGGATAGGAATGCCGCGGGGTAACGAAACTAATTGAAAATAAATGTATAGAGGCATTATTGCTATAATGTATTTCCTATTCGTCACGCAAGGGCCGGATCAAAGATAAGAATAAGTAGGTTGGCGTTCGAAGGCCCTCGATCAAAAAGAGGTCTACACCCCCACATCAAGTAAATCGCTTTGACCCACGACAGGACAAGCCGGATGGTAAAGTTCCATAATTCACCTATTTAACAGCATATCGGAGGCTATTTTCCTGCATTTGGTTTCCCATGTTTCATACAAAGCCGTAGATAAGAGGAATACACAGACTGCAAATTTTACGGTAGCAATGTATATTGGCTGTATACTTATCTGAAAATGTAGAGTTCCTATGCTATGGCTATATACTATCACCACAGCATTTAACTAGATAGTTGGAACTCCATCGACGGTTTTTGCCGATTTTTACAGTTGATTAAAATTACCACACACGAACGAGAATCGCCACGCTACCTCCAAGCAACAAACAAATTTTCCCTAAAGTGCAAAAGAAAATAATGTACATCAAACGGCATGTTATTTAAATTTCTTTGAAGATTGATGCAAACAGCGGCTTCTCATTACAACAACAGAAAATATCACGCTAACTTAATGCGTGTAACAGAGGATAACATCGCGGGCATAATTTCTTCTTCAAGCATAACTTACGCATTAGATTTGCACAAAGTCAACTTAAGATTGTTTTTTGTGAAATCGCACTACGCTGTGCATCTACGGTAATCATATACCTAGCAATTTAGTCTTCTTTCTGATCCAATTCTTTAACACGAAGCGAGTTAAATTTGTCATAAACGTTTAGAAAAATACGTCGTGCAAATACTCAGGAGGAAACCTTATCCCTTAAATTCATGAGTAAGCTGCAGATAAACAGGGAAAAGATTACTAAGATACTCTTACAGACGCCAACAAAATTATACTGAAGTACGAAAATAAAGGAAACGGGAAAGGGAGAGATAAGGACATAATAAAATGGAGGCATAAGGATGGTTAGGGAAGAGTACGAGCGACAAAGACAAAGAATCGGAAGAAAGCATTTTATTTCCCGGAAAGCGAGGAGTAGGGCTGCAGGCTAAAATAAAATACACGAAAATATTCAAGTGTTGGAAAAAAGATGACCCAGTCGGCATAAGACGAGATATCTCTAAATGCGCGGAGAATATCCATGGAAATCGTTGGAACTGCAGGACCAAAAGTTTGTACGATTTTCCAGGCTATATTTAATGAGCGCCCACAAAGTAATAAGTAACCATAGTTACATATTACTTTGTAGACGCTCATTAAATATATCCTGGTTTCAACAGTAGCATTAGAATCAGGGAATAGAATTCTATTCCCTGCTAGCATTCTCACCAAAAAGCAACGGCACAACACAACAGCAGTTTTCATTGCCATTCACATTGGCTATCTGTGAAAAAACGATTGCAATGGAAACATACTGAAGACCACAGATACAATAAGACTCGAAGATTCCACAGAGGTCGCTCATTACTAGAAAATGCAGACTATTAAATAAAAATATGATATCCTATTAAAGAGTTCTTTATTCATGCAAAAAATATTGAACAAGCTCTTTCAAATTAAAACAGTAATTAGTAATCCCTTTCAATCTCCCAGATAAAAATATCCACATTCCCACAAGCATCTTAAGCTAAACATATAATTTTACACTTCCATTCCCCAATCAGAACTTTCACTTTTTACTTCCATCCCCCACTCGCAGAACTTCGAACTTTACACCTCCATTCCCCACTCACAACTTCACTTTAAACTTCCAAAACACAAACATGATTCCATATGTTGGTTTTTATTCAGTCAAAGACACTTCTAATAAAGAAATAACGCCGTGAATCACTGTTTTAAGAGTGCTTTATTTCGCAATGGCTTCACTACAACTTCGCGACTGGCTTTTGCGCCAAAAAAAGCACAATCGAAATGCCCCAGAAATACAAACATAACGAAAAGCACAATGTAAACAAAACGTTCGCAAATTTAACACAACTAACTTTAATTCTTTCCCGGCGATTGCTTAGCGTGAACTATTCTCGGTATTACCACCGGGTTAAATTGTAGCATTTGGTTAGAGTTGTTATCAAGTTTATTGTTAGATTTTACGAACGGAAGAGCTCGCCATTAATTTGTAATAAACATACACAATGTGGGAATCAAAATACTTATTTTATATTACATTATTTATATTTTAATGTATAATACAGCATTAATTAGAGTTAGCAGGCGTCTAGCCCACTTTTGTTTTGATAAATGAAATTAGTTAACTGGCTAAGTAATCTAGCGACGAAAAAGTGGATTGTGTGTGGATGCTCATCTATCTTTTTTTCAAGAACTACCAAAGTCATTATTTCGCGATGTGTTAGTTAATCTATCCTCTAAAAACGATTTTGCTATACTTCGAATAACTCTGCGCAATGTTTGGATGGAAAACAGCGGCTAACACTTCTTTTGGACATTACTCTTTAAATTAAAGTGTGCTGAATTGTATTACGCCAGCGCCTAAAATTATGGAAGTCGTGGATATATCATGTAGGAGATGGGCTCATCCCTGGTTTATCTAATTCTGCCTGGGATAAGCCCATCCCTTGTGCTTACTGGGGAGCGCTTTCGGGAGCGGGAAATGTGCGGGGTCATTTCGCCCCAAGACAAACGGAACCCAATGGAAAATAAAATTTTAAAGCTCCCTTCCCTAAGCATGCCTGAATAATCCCAGAAAAGATGCATGAGGCTTTCCGCTTACTTGACTGCTACCTAATATCGGTCTATCTGCATTGAAAGCCGTCTACCTGTACAGAGTGGGATTTTAGAACGATTCGACTACCACGCAGCCGATATCAAAATATCTTCGCCAAAAATGTAGGCATGTCGACAGATTTACATTCTTTGGGCGCGTACAAGTTTAAGATAAAATAATATAAAATATATTACTATAAAACCATTTTCACAAGGATCATAGGTTTTCTACCAAATTAATGGTCTGTCTATGGACAGTCCTGCCTCTCATTTCGCCGACCAGAAGGGAGTTTCCTCTTGCGTTCTCTGAAAAATAACATCGACATTTTAATATAAAATCCCTTTCAAGGTCTTCCTATATATTGCCTACCTACATTCCGTCCAACACATATATTCTCTTCCTCCCTCATCCACGCACACCCAACAGTCTCCCATCTGTCGCCCTCTTCAACATGTCGTTACCCCTCAATGCGTCCTCCAGCCAATTCTGCAGCCACCTCCTCATTTATCCCACCCCGTCCCATCCTTCCAAAGCCAGAACTTGCTCATCTGTCTTCCACTCCACCAAGATTTCTCTTCCCATACTTCGCCACACCCACATCTCGAAGGCTTCCAGCCTACGCTCATCTTCATTCCGTAGGGATCGAGTTTCTAAATCACATGCTAATGCTACGCTCCACATCAGGGTTTTTTTCTTACTTTTTCCAAATTTCTTTAATCAAATTTCCCCTCATCAATTCCCGCTATTTCCTAAAATATTTCTTTGTTAGCGCATTCCTTCATCTTATGTCTATACGACTAAACCCATTCTGATACAGAAAAGGTACATACTTCCATGGTATGTAATCTGGTCTATCTTCTGCTTTCATATCTCTATAGGAATTTATTCAAGTCATTCTTGCTTCGGATGAACCTCATTATCATGGTCTTTTTTACGTTGATCTTCATCATCTATATTTGCACAAATATATGTTTGAATATATTACTTTAAAAGAAAAAATATCTCAATAATAAGTACTCTTTTTAAATTTCTTTACCTAAACGTTAGATTAATTCAAAGCCTGTTAAAAAGGCGGTTTGTTGAAGTGTATTAATAACTCGGAAAATACGATCCGAGTCGTTCCCTAAAACGTAATCAAGGTTTTCCCTAGTCCCACGTGAATTAACCATAAATAGCTATTCCCGGTATCTTAAGGTAGCAAGATCTTTTAAATATGTCATATTTGTAGATTATATGAGACTAGCTAAACCCGGCCACGCTTCGCTGTGGCTCAATCTGATATTAAATGGATTGGAAAGTAAATAAAAGTATTTTTGCGAGCATAGATTCACCCAGAAAACGCTTAATTCAATTCAATATCCTGCCTTGCGCTGCTGTGGCTCAAGCTGTGGAATGAAAGGAAAGGAAGAAAAAAGATTTTTTTGAAATAAAATAATTTTTTATTGTAAAGCTAGTGAATTGATTACAATTTTTTTGTCCGTTTTCTGCATAAACAAAGATCAGACGGTCCACCGTCTGTGACGATAATCCGGGAACATCGAGAGAATTAAGAAATTCCGTTGGAAAATTCAATACTTTACTTTGGTTCATCACGGAGTCAATGGATTTGTATGTCACACTGTTTCACCAGCGATTCTATTTAGAATGATGTTGTTCATATCGTATACGTCGACATTTTTACTCAACCATGACTCAACCATACGTGATTTCGATAATTTGTTTCGATGCTTTGGAAAACTTTGCCTACTAATTTTCCTTTTGAATTAATTAGATGGGAAGGTGATTTTTCCCGATTCTGAATTTTTAGGTACACTGCCGATACCAATCAAGAGTAATTTTCTTGAAAATATGTCAGCTGTTGGATTGGTTTGAAGCTAAACTCTCATATTTGTTGTTGAATGCATTTTCAGGCAAATGCAAAAAGCGTTTGCCTGAAGTCACCGGAGAGTAACACCTATGCTCCACCAAATGGAACCTGATTATTTCCAAGTCTTTCAATGTATGGTCTAATGCTTCAAATTTCTTCTGAGCCATTGGACACTCATCCCTTACAATGATTTTGCACGCCTGAAGAGCCTTTCTCATTCCTGATGTTTTTGAAATGTTACATGTTGGGTTTTCTGTTAATTGCATGTTTTGCGACAGTTTAAGAGCTGAATGCGCCGTTCTCCCTCTTTCAATTAACGTGGCAGCAATGCCTGAAGAAGCAAGAGCTAACGCAATACGGCCGTTTGAACGAATTTAACCAGGATCAAGGAAATTAAGAACGTTTTTCCTGTTCCACGTAGAGCGTCCAAAATGTGCAATTCCCCGGATTGGTTAGCCACAGTTTGTATGATAGGATCAAATGCTATATTTTGTTCTGGAAGGAATTTCGGTTTATTTTCTTGGACGAACATCTGTATGTCATTTCTGTTGTATAATTTCTTTCTGAGCAGTTCTCTGTCGAATGTTGCATTGATGGGCCGATTTGGTGCTGCCATTCTCAATTGTGCCAACCACTTGCCGCACATAGCAAGACAAAGATCACATAGAAGAAAGATAAAATGAAGACTAGCGCTTCATTTTATATTTCGTCTGTGAAATCCAAGCCATGCAAACCATATGAAAAGCATGGAATTTCCAGATTGAATCCACACTCTGAAAGTGATTAACCTTGTTTAAGAAGGCAAGCCGAACGGGGAACTAGTCGTTTCACTACAACTATCAAATTAGCCAATGAACCTAGCCTTTAAATGCTGCAGGCGTAAATAGATATGAAATCGATATTAAATGGATATTCACACCTGGTTGCCAAGGAAATTTCTATTGTTGAAAAGGAAGAAAATTTGATGAATTTTGAGATAAAAGCGCAGTACCTGGACAACAACGAAGCGTATAATAAAATTGAATGAAAGAATTAAATACTACATTCGTTTATGTGTTCTATGACGCAAATCTCCATCCAATATCTTGAGTGCTAGTAATTTAAAAAAGAAAATAAAGATACACCTGCACCGAATTCAATGCTTTTCTTATGAGTGTCAATGTTAACAATATTGGGGTAAAAACAACCCAAAATTTGTAATTTTTATAATTTATAAACCTAATAGGGCGCGCGCACAACTCACCAGAGGTTCAAGTCAATCGACCGACTACTTTTCGAGTTTTGCGGTCACTAACATACGCAGGCTGAATTTGTGTATATAAGATATGGTAATCCTCAAGAGTTACGGATAGCTATAACTATTTACTTCCATAATAATATACTATTTTAGGTTCAGCCTCAATTGGCTACTTAAACTTCATCTATTGTCTTATTATTTCCAACTACTTCCTAAGAATCATTCAATAAGCTTGAAAAATTATTGAAAAGCCCCATTAATCTAATATATAGCCAACAATTACGATCAGCAACTTAATTCTCTTCAATTAAGAAACGTACAATTCTACTAGCATTTAAGCTTACAGAAGGAGTACCAATTGGAACTATGTATCTGCTTTAATGTTCTTAGTCAGAACAGTGAATGAACAGTGACCTAAAATTTTACTCTACTACAGAAATGATCAGATCACGTCTTGATAGCATGCTCAATGCGTGTTTTATTCATGCACTAATCTGTCCAAATACGCAGGTCAACATTAGCATAACAATCTAAAACGGTGCGATACCTAGTAATAATTCTAATAGAATTCCAAAAAGGACGTAATTACTTTTAAGCGCAAGTTAAACAACTCAGGACCATTCCCTTGTATTTAATAAGCCATTTCGCAATCAATGCACGTACAGTAAGATTTAGGAAAAACTTAATATTAAATAAAAGTATAAGGAGGAAAATTATCACTTTAAAGAAACCAGCAAATCATTGTCAACAAGAAAAAGTTATTTTGTTCAGCAAATCATTCCTTACCTCCAACAAGCGGAATCACAAATACTTTCACAGAGGAGATATTATATTCGAAGCAATAAATGTATGTAGGTAGATGTGACACTTATCAAGACGGCCGGGATAACGGTTAGCAGAATCATGTTCCTAGTAAAATTTAGATTTAGCTATGGAGAAATGTTCTTCTCCAATAGCATACCCAATCATAAAACGAGGGATTAGATCAACGGCGCATGATTTCATATAAGAGAATGGAATAAAATAAACTTTGTAACTTCCACAGTTTATATTGGTAAACCCCCACCGGTTTCAGCACGCGTGTCATTACCAAGGGACAACAGAAATCTTTCCTGTGCCGAGTTCGTGTTTATATCCTGTTTCGGAAAGATCTCGGAGGGGGGAAAGGTACCTACCATGGTACTAATACATGTGTTAGTACCATGGTACCTACTAGGCAGAGAGGAGAATTATGCAATGATACCAGGTCGTTTAGCAAACTAACAATCCAACCGGCTGGGGTTTACCAATAACCTGCGTACAAGTTACAAAGTTTATTTCATTTCATTCACTAATATTAACTATTAATTTCACAAAGTCAGCTCGCATGCAATTGAATTTACGCGTATGATTCGTCAAAGTTGTCATAAAATCAATAATTTTGCCTCATCGATGATCAAAACGTGAAAACTTTAAATACAAGCAACATTACATAGGAATAAGATACTACTGTAGAAAGCATTTGAAACCCAGGCACATCATTTTCCGAGCAAAAGGCATCAAATTAATAGAAGGTAGTAAAGACATACAGGGAAGATATATGATTACGCATTCTAAGCGAAAGATGAGGAGAGCACAACCAATCTTATGATCGCCAGGGGAAAGAAAATCAGCACCAAATACGGCAATTAAATAATATAAGGAGAAAAAGAATTTAAAGGGTAAAAAGATTCACTGGAAAAATATTAACGACCGCAAAGAAAGACGCCTGATGCCTAGTCTCGGGAAAAATTCGCCTGGAAATGAGCTCCGCTAGCGAGCGAAAGTGACGTAACAAATGGGACGGATGAAAAACGGGAGATTAGTCGGGGAGCTGGAGGGTGGAGGTGGAACGGGGCGGGAGAGAATACGCCACAAGGAAGGATGGGAGGGAGACTGGGAGATTAACAACATGCAGGGGACATCATCCAGGAGGAACGGGGAGAGTGAGTAGGGGAAAGACGAAAAATAGGGACAAGAAGGACGGAGACACCATAAGGGTCCAGCGTCTTCACTTAAACGAAGTCGTCACACGCCTCCCACAGCACCTAGTCGCAGACTAAACCCAATTCTGACGGTAAAATGTCTCTGAGATATCATCTAACATTGCTAAATATTCAAAATATTGTACAGTGTGAAATATAAAATGCACGATTTCTCATCTGCGAGTCTGATTTAATAATCAGCTCAATTTTTACATTTGAGTTTACAAGTAACTCAAAAAAACCAGAATCTAAGGAGATTCGTGTGAGGCATTTGAACTACAAAAAACATACAATTTCGAATGCACGATTTCTCATGACAGATTTTGCAAGGTGCTCACTGTGTACACGTTCAGCAGTCATTGAAAAATCAATTTATCGGCAGCCAAATATGGATCGTTAGCAATAATTATGTAGTTACCACAACGTGTTCTTTCATGGGTTCCTCGTACCGTTGGAACTCACGACAAAAATAATCATGCGAGAAATTGTATATAACACATTGATGAAGGGAAAACCTCACAGAAATTGCAGTTATTTTGCCTAGTAATGCATGAGCTACGTATGTTCTAGTACATTCGCTGAAAAATAACAGTAAAAACCGATATGATGTCACTCAGATTACAACAAAAACATCCAAATTATCCTGTAAAACAAATCGCCGAACGGTATGGCGGGGCGTGGTCTTTCATTCAACTCAAAGCCAAGTAGGTCAACGCTCCTTTCTTTCAGAACTTAACAGCCAAGCGACGACAACGTCCCAAGTGTTTCCGTGGTGTAGTGGTTATCACATCCGCCTAACACGCGGAAGGTCCCAGGTTCGATCCCTGGCGGAAACAATTTTTTTTTCATTTTTTTTCAACGACCTACCAGAATGAATTATACACTCTTTACCTAATTTTTTTTAAACCTATGTCCGCGGCTTACTTAAGACATGTTTGATGAAATTTCTTCTCTAATACAACGTCATTGTATATCCTTATGCATTCTCGTCTTCCTTTATCTGTTTTATTTAAATTTTACAAAACTATTCCTTTTGTAGACCTCATACAACAGGGCAGTTAAGAAATCACGCTAAACTTTACTCGCTTTAAATGAGATATTTAGATTTCTGGTAAACGAGTGAAAATATCGTTTTGACCAGCGAAAACAGCACATAAATACTGAATAAGAACTGAAACATAAAACAATCCATAAACATATATGGAATTTAAACCCTTTTCAACAAAAAGCGATTTGCACATTGGAAAATAAAATGATGTGATTTAGGTACATTGACTTTTCTGCCGTGACATGGGAGTGCAATCAGAGATAATTACATCGAATATAACCAAAGAATTTACTTCTAACACCATTTAACAATTTCAGCATTCATATGTAGATTTTTATCGAACGACAAACAACCACCAAAATATCACATTAATATAAAACTACCTGGATATGGCTTATGGTTTGTACGACGGCCAAAAATGAAAATTAGCCATCCGACAAATAAATAAAAATCCTCACCGATAAAAAATCAAAACGAGAAAAGGTAAAGAATGAATAAACAGGATAAATACCAGGCATTTTATGCCCTCTTAAAACTCAAAAAGTTAGGGAAACACCCCTGTTATACGCGAAAAACTTGACAGGAACTTTTGTCAGAGTTACTGCCAGAATCATGTAATTATTTTATGGGCTGGGGAATTTTCCCCAATGCTACACGGTGCTTTATAAATAAAATTAGCACAAATCAATAAATAGACTTTCATTTTTCATGTTCAATGAAATTTGAAAGCGAAAATTACCGTCATCGAACATTGTCAGCACAGCGGAAAGACACCGCATAAGTCGAATCCTTTAGAGAAGCATCGTGGAGAAGTAGCTACACTTTAACGTGATTGGTTGGCTAATGTTATTCCATACGTACTGGGAATCGCTCACAGAGGAAGCAGAGCTTGAGACAAATTGGAAGATCACGATCAAACATTCGAACCGATAAAAACAATGGTATCGGCAGTAACATGGGGGAATTCCTTCATAACGAAATTATGAATAACTTTGTTTTCCACATAAATTTCATTTCTTTCTCGCGGCCCGGGTTTCATCGCTTCGTGACATCATCAGGTACCTCAGGCGACCTGATGACGTCGCGAAGCGATGAAACCCCGGAGAAAGAAATAAAATTTATGTGGAAAACAAAGTAATTCATCATTTTATTATTCGAACCGATGCTTAACCGCGAAGCTCCTCAATGCCTGCGGTGCACTAGACATGTGGAATAACTAGTAAAATGTAGTACCTCTCTGTTACTTCTCCATTTGAGGACCCATTACCATTCGCACGATAAAAGCTCATCTCTTTTACGTAGCACCGCAAATATTCGAATATTTTCTTCCCACGATGGGTCGGGAGCAGAATATCAAACCGAAGCTGAACCGCTGAAAAATAAACCGCTTCCACAGATTTATTTGAACCTGTTCAATGACGCGAACCACTCCATCGGTTTGATTCGATGAGGAACAAACAGCGGAGCGGAAATGTTCGGAGAGGAGCGTAGGTCGGAGCGTGCTCGGAAGGGAAACCAAAGGCGCTCTGACTCACAGCTCCGACTAGACCGCTCTAACTCCATGAATACCTCCCCGGAGTTGTGCTCTTGAGAGCTACTCGTTCAGAGGAGCGAATATAAGTCCTTGCATACAGAATTCACGGGTTTCGCACCGGATAAGGTAATTAGGAACCAACATTTCACAGCCAAAAGATTACACTGGGCGAAACCTGCGAAAATGTTCAATCTATTAGCCGGGAAAGCCTAAAATCCTTCGAGTAAAATGCCATTTGAAGGGATAGTTACCTACAGACCACGCGACGCTCATACTATTATTACAAAGGTAATCTACCAGTTAAGGTAGGTTTAGATGGAAGCGAGTAAAATCTTCTGGATTTCATATGCGCGTCTCGATTCCCAAGTGTGTTCCGCTCCATGACCTACCACAACCTAGGGCACATAGACCAATCAGACTCGGCAGCAATAGAGTCGCCTAGTATTTCTGTTTCGTTTCCGCCTCTGACAAACCACGCATCACTTTGCACAGGTAAGCTTATTCCAAACGCTCCGCTCCGAACAGGAGAGCGCATTCCAAACATTCCGCTTCGAAACAGAGAGCCAAGTCCCACTCGAAGTCGCATCGAGTGAACCCGCAATCTGCGCTCCCGGGAGGAGAGCTACGGAGTAAATGCAAGTCTCTCCGAAACACGGCAAACTCCTCCGCCCCGGCTTGTTTCCCTGGTCTGAAGTGCAAGACGATTCCCAGGTAGGTGGCTCCATCTGCTAAGCTTGAATCTCCTTTCCCACCTCGTAGATGTGGACGTCGAGTCTTGGAATGATGAAAGGAAGGGAGAGCAAAGAAGAGAGACGAAGGAGTCAGGCGAAGGAGTAGTAGGTGTATATTTTTACGCAGACGCACCACTTGCACACGCATGGCCCGCTGCCAAGATTCCTCTTCCCCCTCCCTCCTGCCGGCCTCATCCCAAACCCTCGCCCGGGCGATAGATAACTCATTCTCTCCCGGCCCAGACCCCGCCCACCTTTCTCCTCCAAAAGGTCTCGAGACTTCACCCGTGCCTTGCCAGCGACCCATCTTCAGCGCCATCTCCATTCCTTTCGCCCAACTCGCTGTTGTCTCTCTCTCCGCTCCCTACCCTCCACCCCTATCTCCCTCCCCCGACAACTCCCCCAACTGTCCCCGTAAGTTCTCCTCTCCTGTGTTCTTCTCCTTTCCCATCCCTCCTCCCCCTTGCACAGAAGGCGTTAACCCTTACAGAGCCATTACTCTTCCGGGATGTACAGGCCAGAAGTGTCACGGGTTATATCGTGGATTCATACGATTAATACTCTTTCTTCTTAAATTCATCACTATACCATTCATGAATCTTACATTTTAACTCATCCGCATTCGTAAGTGTTCTGATATGCACGCTGAGACTGAGCACAAACACGAGAAGTGTATTGGCACGACGACGGTATGATATCTCTTTCCATATGATTCCCTTGCAAACAATTCTATTTTTAATTCAATTATTAAGTAATTGGCGATACAACTAGCAATAGTATAGGAAAACATTCCCATTCATCAACACGAAAATCCCTTTTTTCACTAGTTATTTCAGACGCCCTGAAAACAGCTTGCCGTTCATAATTCCTAATTTTCTCCTCCTTTATCGGTGCTCATCCAACATTATCTATTCCATACTACATTCAAAATTCCGTTTTCTCTCAAAACGTCCTCCATTACCTTTGGCTGCCTCCGAATCTCTGTAAACAATTCTCTTTTGCTTTCCTACCATCTCTAACAATCCATTTTCCTCTCCACCCATGTCCCTCTATCCATTCTTTTCCACAACCACTCCTCAATCTCCTTCCCTGTCGGCCAAGTTTCTGAACCGTAAAACTTTTAGCTGGCCATAAGTTTTAACGTATCTCTAATAAATATCTGTGCTCAAATTTTCACTCAAAAATTTCCTCATTTTAAACATAACAATAAAAAAATCAATAAAGGCTTACATAGTTCATTACGATAGCAATATAATGACTCATCGCCATTTGTACTTTTACCTAGAGGAACTAACAACGATACATCGTTGCGTGGCACTCAAAGGGCTAAAGATCTATCCACTTCCGCCGAGGCAATTTCATTGCACTGCGCATCCTTCGACGCCAAACACACCGCCGCCGCTCGGTAACCAATACCCGGTGTTGATTCCCTTTGAAGTGCGGAGCGCGAGCTTGGGATGACGATGGCATTTCGCGTCGAATGCGTAAACGCGAGAGACTGGTGGGAGGGCACAAAGGGGAGATGGTCGTCCCGTCGGTCGGAGCGTCAAAGGCAGTGGGGGGAAGAGTATCAGTTAGATGTTAACACGAGACTCCCCCCACGCTCCCAGCGACGATTCAATCAGCTGGAGGCTCGGCGTTTCGTTAGGAGAGGCGTATCGCCCACCCTCGCCACCGCGATCGGCGACCTGATTCGCCTATGACGTGGGCACTATAGCCCACTTCATATAGTCATGCCCCTTGGGAATTGGCGCCTTCATCACTTCGACAGGATGGCAAAAGTTGCCGTTTCCCGCTTGCATATTTACGAAACCAGAACGGGAGGAGATGGAGCAATGCCCTCCCATCATTTGAGAATGGTAAAAGTATTAGTGTGCGCTTAGGTCTAATTCAAGGCAAAAGTTATGAAAAATAAGAGGTCAGGTTCCTAATAAAGTACGACAACTTGTAAAATATAATGTCGAGAAAGTAAGACATTAATTACGTAAACTGTAAACCGAAATATACTTGGCTGTGAGGCATGCCTTTTTCCGACTTATTACAAAATTAGTTTATCAGTAAGTACACTCAGTTAAATACACTTTTCCTAAACTGCGATTATTCGGATAGTGAAGAAATTAGTAGGAACTAATAGGTAGACTAACATTCCATTGTGATTTACAACTCATGAGAAAGTATAGTTAAGATTCAAAAGTTCAAAAATAGGGTGTAGACACTTGCATAATCCCACCCACGTCTATGTCGATCCCTAACAATATATTCTCCTAATATATCTCCCTCTTCCTTGAACTACGACCTTGACGTGGTGGAAGGGCTTGTGCGTTCCAATGACTCCTAGAGGTGGACTGGCAGGAGTAAGTACCATTGCTCCTGGTAGGGCCACCCATGCCAGATAGGTCGAAGGGTAGGAGCCAGACGAAAGGTAGTTCCGTGATGGTGTCACGTTAAAAATACCGTTGAGTGGCGTTGATGGCCGGAAAGCTTAAAAATATTAAGCAGGAAATGGAAAAAGGAAAAATAGATGCTTTGGGATTGTGCGAGGTGAGATGGAAGGATAGCAGGGGCTATTGGAATGATAGCTACAGGGTAATCTACAGTGGAGGAGATGAGAGTCAACGTAGGGTAGGCATAGTACTGAACATAAAATTGGGGCTGATGGTGGTAAACATTGAACAGGTGAGCGACAAGATACAAGTGGTAGAAATAAAAGTACGCCCGACGAATTTCGTACTGGTCCAGGTATACATGCCTACGATCAACCATAGGGAGGAAGAGGTGGAAGAGGAGTACCAGCAAGTAGAAGAAATAATTAGAGAAGTGCCGGGAAAGAAAAACCTGATAGTGATGGGTGACTTGAATGCAGAGGTGGGGGAAGGGAGGGACGGATTAGAAGTGGGAGGTTTTAGGCTAGGAAGAAGAAATGATCGCGGTGAAAAGGCAGTTGAATTTTGCAGAAGAAATAAATTAGTAGTGACTAACACTTAAATTAAACATCACCCAAGGCTTAGGTATACATGGAAACTGCCAGGTGTTACTGGGAGATACCAAATTGATTATATAATGTTAAGGCAGAGATTTAGGGACAGTGTAAAAAACTCGCGTAGCTATCCAGGGGCGGATGCGGACTCAGATCACAACTTGGTGATGATGAAGTGTGAAGTTATATTCAGAAGGCTTTGTTAACGTAGGAAGATAAGGAGGCGGAACCTCGAAGAATTGAAAGGGTTGAAAAGGAGGGAATACCAAGAGCTGGTAGAAAAGAACATAGGCGAAGTAAACCGGATGGGAACATTAGAGAGAAGATGTGGGATTATAAAAACAGGCATCGCAGGAGCGGTAAAGAAAACAATAGGAACGGTGGAAAAGAAGAGGGTTAGGAAGCAGTGGGTTACGGAAGTAATGATAAAGAATATGGAGGAGAGAAGGATATAGAAGAACGTCAAAACCAACGTAGGCAAGAGGAAGTACAAGGGACTGAATAATACACCCCGGCGAGTGACCAATCGGGCAAAAGAAAACTGGTGGAAGGGACAATGCGAGGAAATGGAAAAGCTGTAGGAGGAGGGGGAAGTGGGCGCTTTGTACGCCAAGGTGAAAATGTTATCGGGTGGTAAGAGAGATCAAACGATACTTAAGGTTAAGGACAAAACAGGGAAGATATTAATCGAACAAGAAGTTCTCCAAGAAAGATGGAGAGAATGCGTAGAAGACATAAATATTGCTATATGACAGCGATAATAGGCCCTTTACCCTAGATCTAGAGGATGAAGGATCAATAGATAAGGATAATCTCGGACCAGAGTTACTTGACAGCGAAATAGAGAAGGCATTAAGAGAGATGAAGGGTATAAAAGCCGTGGGAACCGATAACCTACCTTCGGAGCTACTGAAGAATCTAGGTAGTAAGGGGAGAAAATCGTTTTTCGAACTTATTCGCAGGATCTACGAGGAAGGAGTAAGGCCAGAGGATTCCGTGAAAACAGTATTAATACCTATCCCGAAGAAGAAGAAAGCGTCAGAATACGAGGAGTATAGAACGATCAGTTTAATTTCGCACACGGCAAAAGTTGTACCGAGAATTATAAATAGAAGGTTGGAGAGCAGAGCAAACTACTATTTAGGCGATGACCAATTTGGGTTCAGGAATGGGAGGGCCACCATAGACGCGATTGCGGTAATGAGGACACTTATTGAAAGAAAATAGAATGTAATCCGGATTTTTCCGCTTGCTTAGTGGATTTCAAAAAGGCGTCTGACAGAGTAAACTGGGAGAAACTAATGATATTGGGGAAAATAGGAATAGATTGGCGTGATAGAAGACTCATCCGAAACTTATATACGGGGCAGAGGGCTCAGGTGAGGGTAGACATGGGTGAATCAGGGTGGGCAGTTCTAGGTCACGGGGTGCGGCAAGGGTGCCCGTTGTCACCTTTGCTTTTTGACATCTATGCTGAGGAAATGGTAAGAGAGGCATGGGATGAACTAGATGTGGGAATGAAAGTAGGAGGCCAGCAGATAAAGTCAGTTAGATTCGCAGACGGCCAGGCGTTGGTCAGTCGGTCATCGAAAGGATTGCAAACTTTAGTAGATGCATTGGAAAAAGCAGTGCGAGAAATACGGGATGAAGATCAATAATAAGAAAACAAAAGTAATGAGATTCTCTAGGACAAAGAAAGCGAGGCTCGTGATAAGAGTAGGAAGTCACAAACTAGAGCATGTAGAACAATTTAATTACTTGGGTAGAACGCTAGAAGAAACAGGACATAGTAGCAAACAAATTAGGAGGAGAATAGCGCTAGCGAAGGACGCGTTCAATAATAGAAGGGAGCTGATGACGGGAACCCTAAGTAAGGATGTAAAAAAGAGGCTGGTGAAGAGCTTGATATGGAGTGTGGCGTTGTATGGGGCAGAAACGTGGACCTTGAGAAAGGAAGACGAAAATAGGCTTAAAGCTTTCAAGATGTCGGTGTAGAGGATAGAGAAGGTGCGTTGGACGGAAAGGAAGACAAATGAGGAAGTGACAAACATGGTGGGCGAGGAGAGGAAACTTATAGATGAGATCTGGGGAAGGCAGGGTAGGTGGCTGGAAGTGGTAATGAGGGGCGATGGTTTGCTGAAGGCCGTGATAGAGGGAAGGATGTTGGGTGGGCGGGGAAGGGGAAGAAAGAGATTAGGTTTTATGGACGGGATGAAGAAAGGTAGGACTTATGCTGAGATGAAGAAAGAAATACTAGATGTAGAAAGGGCACGGCACGTGTAACAGTTCGTTAGATATTCTCTGACTTTCATCATAGCCTACCTCTAACTGATAGATTACTCTAAGGAACAAACTAATATATCTCCGAATCCACTCTCTCACACACAGCAAATAAAGAGACTATTCGATAGCGTGTATTGCTACCTTGAAAAAGATAATTTCAATTAAGTGTAACAATACAGCGATGCCAATTAAGTGTAATAATACAGCGATGATTCCATATTAGGCTCACAAAAGTCTGAAACCTCCAATGAAAGCTTCCTTTCAAAATTTCACAAAATATAAGTATCTTTAGAAAATTGTAGAGCAGGGAACTTTCCACTACTTTAACTCGCTTCACAAGTGCTACTTCATTAGAGGGGCAATCTAAGACTAAGTGAAAATCGAATCCTATTGAAGTCGACCAGTATAGCGCACACGAGTATGATTAGTTTACTAAGAGATCGTGGAATCAAACCACCATGAACTACCATTTCACAAACTGGAGTCTCAGCCACAGGGTTAAGGTACGTGTGTCAAACCGGATTTCTGATTGACTAGCCGCTGAAACGGCCACCCGAATTTAAACTACATCATCGAATAAATTTCAAAGTAATCGCTTAACAAGGTAACCCTGTTTCGGTTAACAAACTATGCCGAAGTCAGCTGCAAGTAAATTTAGCGTATCAATAAGTTAGCCAATATTCCAAAGCGATCGATCAAGTATTCACTGATCCGAATTTTTCCAATGCTGAGTTACTGCATCCTAATACTTTCTCGCACTTATTCCCTTCTTGTTAGTACGATTTTATCGTTGAATCTTTTACCAACTGGCTTTCAGGGTTTAATTTGGATGACAGTATATTATTGCAGCTATCAAAAGTAACTGTCACCTGAGTTAGTCAAGCTAATATCTGATCACTTTCGTGTAAATATCTTCTTCAAAAGGATCGCTAACACAATATATATTTGAAGGGAAACACATGGATGAAGCGACTCTGCACTCCTTACACCTCCTCTAGTTCCTTTAGCCGAACGATTTTATCGCAGTACTTGGGATGGCAATTAATGAAGCAATGAGAAAGGGATAACAAGAGCAAACGCGTCTTCTATGTTCCTCGCTTTGACACATCTAATTTGGATAGCCTCACGAGATGCCGAACACATGCTTCATAATTAGGAAAAGGTTGGGTTCATGAAGTAAAACATGCAGTTTTGGTAGCTCTTTCATAAAATTAATATTCAGTAGGAAAAATAAAAATGCATCCCCTAAAAGAGTTGCGATGTTAGTAGCATCCTCCACAACTGAATGTAAAGAAAGAAGGAGCGGTTCCAACGAAGATTTTATGCTGAGTTAACATTGAGGGCTAAATCAGGTTTTTTAATTTTCTACTATGCCTTAATATTTTACGCTATGGCATACGTATACTTATTATATTTATATAGACGCCAAGACATAATCGGTGTATAAATAATCGGTGCATAATATGTACCTAATAAACTATTTAAAGTGTATGAAAAATATTTATAAAACAAGAGCAAAACTATCAGCGGAAGGGACGAAAATGATAGCTTTTACAATGGCTTAGAAAAATAATCAAAGTCACGTCCCTTTAATCCTCCCTTGCTTCGCATCTTCTCTGGGCCTAGCCAATAAGTATATAAGACCTAAATTAACTGTCAAATATTACTTTACTATAAATTAATAATATAAAATTTAGAATTCGATCCATACCAATTTACATTTTACTTACGGTGGTACCTTAGGCAATTAAGGGTAAGTAGCACTGAGTAAAATTATTCTGGCAGCAATTCAGGAGTTTTATCGTGACTCAACTGACACACGTGACACCACAGGTGCTCAGAAAGCGTCGCAATCCCATCACATCGAACTGCAGACATTCCACGTCTACTTCCTTAAGCCTTGGGAATATCTTATCTCCGGGTTCTCCTCGCGGCATTTCTCCCAGCCGCTACCATCTGCACCTCCCTACACTTCTCAACTCGTCCATTCCTTCTCCGCTCCTTCCCACCCCTCACTTCTCCTGTATAAACACCCCGCCATTCGCATCCAAACTTTCCCTGAAACATCTTCCCCACAAACTGAAATTTCACCCAGCCCAAACAGATACCCTGCCACTCCCATCACCACCAGCTTAATTTATATAGATCTTCCATTCCCACCGGGCTTATAATGCACGCCGAGTCCTTACGCTTACCACTCAGCTTAACATAGAGAATTAAGGCTAGCCTACTCCATTCAAGCAACCGACGCAACTAAGTTTTAATTTCTAACCATGAAAGTAAACTGAAACTCCATTATCAATATGCCCTAGAGTTTCCTAAAATTTCAAGGTTTTAAAAATGTGGAAGTGGAACACGTATAATCGCCATTTCAACAGTTATCTCAGATATTAAAAGGTTCGACATGACGACCGTTACATGATTCGGTGCTTCGCAAGAACAAGGCTTTGAAATCGTAAGTACTAAAACCCGTGAGAAATATTTAAAAGAAATAAGGAGCACATTTATGAACGAGACGTGATAGCAACCAAATACGATATGGCTCAACCTCAACCACTACGAGTCAAAGAACCAATAACCCAAGCTTAAAACAAAATATAACATTTACGTTGCACTCAGTAAAGTTATACAACTACACAATTCACGAACGTTTCATGCATGATTCATTTCCAACAATAAATATACATAAGTACAATGTAAATACAATGTGTTCCTAAAAATAAAATTAGAAATTATAAGACGCTCTCGTACTTGACGGGAAATTTTGTAATAGGTAATGTAAACCGATTCGCCTAATACCATTGAATGAAATATAAAACCACTTAAGCTAAGCTGAAGTTAGAATATAACATTCGGTTACGTTTTGGGAACACCTATATGAAACACAATGTGTGAGAAAGAGAGACTTTGAGCTGCTAGATTAACAAGCGATTAGTCACAAAAATAGTTACTCAAAATATAATTAAGGCACAAAAAAAGGAATGAAGAGAAGTATAAAAAAATAATTTTGTTATTTAAAATGGCAATAGAAAAATGTTATTGGCAGTTGTCACAAACTCAGTGATAAAATATACCGTCCATATCATGAATCAAACAAATCAAGCTCAATTTCTCCGTATAATATTCTGATGCGTAACCTACAAGTAGCTTTGCTAGTCAAAATTAATGTATGTGAACACGGCTACACATTTTAATGTAAGAAAAAATAACAAAAATTAACATTGAAGGTTTTTTGGACTTTCTTCCGTGTATTTCCATTGCAAGAAAGCCCCAAAGCCTTCACTGCCGTCCCAACGACTCCGCGGAAGCCTTCGATTTCATAATACCCAAAATTATCAAAAAACAAAAATCAAGACACATTCAATTCACGTCAAATCTCTACGACAAGTGAAATTCATAAAGTAGGCCCACTGAATTGTTGCGAATCGATCCATGGATATCAGCCCATTAATCAAGAGTAAGAAATACACCTGCCATCCATCATAATCCAAAACTGCCGGCATTTGTTTCGGTCAATGCGGCGCCGAAAATCTTGCGAGTTCATCGTTCAACTTCCGAAACTCCCTCAAGGCAAAGCCTGGCATTAAGTGAAAGCGAATTTTTATGCAGGAATCAAGGAAATAAACTGAAATAATAGAGTACAAAAATAAATCGCTCGGAATCGCGCAAGAAAATCGGACGGAGCTACGTTTCCACCCAGTGCCGTCGGTTCCAACATACCACTGATTGTGAACGAGTCGCCTTTCCGCATTACATTATTGGGGGAAAAATGTAGCACGGTGCAAAATATTCAGCGTATTTCGATAGTCCAAAGGATAATTCCTCCACAGACCACAAGGCGAAAATTAGAGACGAAATTGAAGGGGTCTACTCAATCCTGATCCAGCGGTCGAAAGGTTAAAAAAAAACATGTATTTTCAAAAAAGGCACGCACTATAAACACATACACCAACAGTTAGATTCAGTTACATTTATAATTAAAAATTCTTTGATTTTTTCCATAATTAAGTATTTACATACACACAACAAAACACCTTAGGACAAGTCAGTGAATGTAACTTTTAACTAGCAATTTAAACCGTTATATTCGAAAGAGGAGAAAATTATCAGTAATTTCACGCTTAAAATTTATCGCCGCAAAGAAAGTCAACTGCACGCGAGGAGAAACTCAGTTTATACATTAGATTCATGTTCCCGTTATTTTCGCGGAGGTCATGTCACCAAAGTGACGCAGGGAAATAGCTATTGTGACCTTTAGTAACAGAATTGAACAAGCTAAGTTTGGATTTTTTTCGGAGAACACATGCATGTGATCTTTTTTTTCATCAAATTACCACAATCTACAGGTGAAAAAATTGCTCTGCCTTATCCGTTTGCTCATATATTCTTATAGCCTAACTTTTATAGTAATTTACTCTCACTGAGTAACCACAATCTTACTATGACGAGCCCTAGAAGGCTCGAACTCTACTTAACGGTATATGTAGGCTTGGAGAAAATTTTCATGGGGAATTTCGACATGAGCCGCATACTTTAAGAAAGAATGCAATTTTACCGGAAAGAAAACGACTTCTCAAACTAACTCTTCGTCACCATAATATAAACCGTTCCCCTGCCACAAAGGTACTCACCCCAACCCTTCATCTCAAACGGAAGACCTAGAGCCATGGTACCCCTTATCTCACCCACCTCGGGAAATGGGGGAATCACATGCATGCATGTAGGGAAAGGCCTTCCCCAAACGATGGGGTCCTTGTGAGATGGGCGGGAGCCTTGCCAAGACGATGCGTCTTGGGGTGGGATGGAAGCACTCAAAGAAGGGAAGGTCCTGGCCTTATTCTCAGGGAAGACGGTTTGGGGACGCGGGTGAAACGATTAATCTGCAGAGGGGACCCTGGCAAGGGTGAGTGAGCGGTCAATTAGTGACGCTGCAGTTGAGGCGGAGGAGAAAGAGCAGAGAAGGATGCGTGAGGAGGAGGGAAGAGAGGCGAAATGACTGTGGTGATTGAGTGAACTGCGGGAAAGTTAGGTTGCGAAGCGGGAAGGATATGGGGGCTGAACTGGAGGAAGGAAAAGTAGCTTCCGAGGGAATAGGGGTCTCGACTCCTCGACTTTTCGTGAGTTTCGCTTCGAGCGAAAAGGCAGTTCTGTCACCTAATGTCTCACATTATACTCTTCCAGCAGTAGGAGCCTAGCCCATCGCGCTACACACGACGTAAAAGGACTCCATTTCACTTTATACCTGTCGGTCGAAAGGTTTAGGGACTGAGGCCCAGGTTCGATGGCGCCCCTGAGACCGCCAACATATATCGAATGCTCAGGTTCGAATACCAAAATTAACGGGTGTTTCTTTCAGCGCCACCCAAGGTATCATTCATACCACCCGCCAAATACCATTTCATTCCTTAAACGTTTACGAATTAGTGCCTAACACAACCTCAATCTACAGCTCATTACCCCTCTTACGATATTTCAGCCCTCCAAAAATTATTCTTTCCCTCTGCTTTTTCCCTTGGTCACGCTCTAAGCCTACCGTGGATCAGGATGGAAAAAAATTCAAAATTTGAGACAGGAAGGAACAAGTCTCCGTATGGTATTATCTTTCCACTGGACAATTGGCATTTCATATCGATACACGACCTGAGTTACATACATGCAGCCACAACAATTGATGATTGTTGTGGCGGCTTGTAGATGACTTCGATACTCAAAAAGGTAAAAAAGGCCTCTATTTGTAAATGAGAGACATAGGAATGTATGATTTGTCAATGAAAGTGTCAGTAGAATCTATATCCAATTTCTCTGCCTCCTTATTTCTCTCATCATTTTCCTTCCCTCCCATATCCTCATTTGCTTTCCTATTCACCCAGCTTAACCTTTCTGCCTTTTTCACGCCCATATCAAGCCAGGAAGAGCGTACGAATGGGAGCAAACGGGAACAAAACAACTGCACTCTCCACCGCCGGCTCTGCAGAGACCCGCCAACACGAGTGCATGCACATTAAAAATTCCGGATCGAATTTGTTTTTTCTTTATTTCCACCCCCACTATCTCTTTGCGTTCCCTGGCGTCGGCATTACGCGTTCCGCATTACGGATTTCGTCCTTCTCTTGTTTATTTTTTTAAATCGAGAGCGTCGACTTCCATCGAAGACCTCGAACGAAATCCAGCGCAGTCTCTCGCCCGGCGGGACACTTTACACGAGGGCCTTTATTTTCCGTACCACTGTGGGAAAGTGGAGAAAGGATGCGACGCCAGAGCATCGGGACAGGACGAGATGCGCCCGGTTTTTTGCGGAGGAGGGCGAGCGGAGTCTTAGGGGAGGGATATGAGTTACGGAGAGGATCGGATGGATAAAGAAGTAGGGATTTACTAGGCGATTCCACCATAAAATGAAACCTACTCAATTTTTTATGTTCAGTTTACTTAAAAAATACATGTATAGGGGAGAGTTGTATAAAACGGGGACCCTTATTATCTTTTACTATAAATAATTTAAAAAATAAATATTTCAAGATTCTTTGTGATTCACAATGTTATTACACTTCTTAAATTACTGTTCCAAGCTTACTTTTTCAATTTTGCGTTTTAGTTTTAATCCTATTGCGCAATTTTAAAAAATCCAGAATTCCTTTTCATACAACTAGTCGTGTAAAATGGGGTACGTACAAAAACCATGAAAAACATACGTATTTTCAAACCTTCTCTTTAATTACAAAGCAAAGAACAAACATTTGAAAAAATTGAGTTAAACTATTAAGACTTAACACGAATGAACGGAAAAATATAAATTGCTTCTTATAGCACATTTAGTCTACAAGTCCACAATAGTCACAAATAAATGTGTCGTCTTCTTCTTCAACATTGGAGCAAGCTTCATGAGCCCAGCCTCTGCATCCAGAACACTGGTTCCATCCTTCCTTTCCTTATGAATTTACAGTATTTAGTTAATTGAAAGAAATGCAGGCTGCATCAGCGTCTTCGTCTGATGATGATGATAATACATCCTTGCAGTCAGCTGTAGTGGCGATACGCGGAGTATCGCCACACGTTAAAACCGGTAATGGTAATATGTGAAACACCTCTAAGTCTCAACAAAAAAAGTGTCAAGTAACGTGTAGCGGCAGTATGCATAGCCATTTTGGCACTGGACAAGCTCAAAATGTCTTGAGACTAGTGAAAAAAATTCTAGCTGAAAAACCCTTATGTGGTGTACAAAACAGGGATGTCCCCGTTTGAGACTACCTTCCTTGTCCACATTTTATCTGCTAGTGCAGCTTACGAATAAAAATGGCGTCTCTTAAACTGTGTGCGATATATCTCTACAACTAAAAAATTAAAATGTTGGCTAAATGCTAGTAAATACAACTTCAAACTTATAAAATGCTATTGTAGATCAATTAGGGACTTATATAAGTTGTTATTACATGACAAACTTGTAAAATTAAGTCAAAAAGACTTACTTGACTCATGAAAACGCAAGAAACAGCCTACCGCAGGCACAACTAGACTCAAACTGCCGTTATACTTGCTGTCGACATTAGTTCTGTGGTTTGCCGTGAGTAGTAGCACATGTCAGGGAAAACCCAACTGTCCTCATTTTAGCCGCCGTCCCCGTTTTGGACGTCCGTCCCCTACAATTTATTACTCGCTGGTCAAGCCATTTTGAAAGAATTTATTCGAGCCAAATAACGAAACATTTATGATACTCGATAGAATGGTGTGAAAGGAAGAGATATACTAAGGGAGTCATGAGTGAATGTGGCGGAAGAGACTTAAGAGGAGGCATATTGGTAGCCTTGAGAATAGGGAAGCATGCATGAAGAAATGCATGCATGTACAATCAAGTAGTAGATTTTAGTAGATCTGAAAGCAAGGAAAGGGCATTTTGGAGAAAAGAATTAATAGAGCCATTTTCTTAAGCCTAACAAAAATAACAAAGTCCTTTGATTGTGCCAAACCCGAAAGGGAATGGCGTGATTGGTATGTATATGAGTATAAATTAGAAGATAGGCAACAAAAAAACAAAGTATAGTCTAAATTAGATAGGCAAAAATTTCAACGTAAAAGCGGCGTTTGTAGCAAATCAATGGCTGGCGAGTTTACTTGGTGGAGATGTTTTAAGAATAACTTAGTTATATTCCACACAATATTTATTACACTCAACCGGTTCGACCTTTTCAGGTCATTATCAAGAATTTACTCTTGATAATGACTTTAAAAGGTCGACACCGGTTGAGTGCAATAAATGTTGAGTGGAACATAACCAAGTTTATTCTAAAAACATCGCGGCGTTAGTAGGCACGAAAAAGTAATAGTTAACAAATATATTCGACGACTAATCAGCATCATCCATTCATTCGTTTCATTCAAGGAGTTTTACTTATTGATACTGGTAGGTTCAAGAACTGCTCCTACCTAACTAAAACCTTCAGATTCGTAGGTCCATTCTAATCCAATTGCATCACAAATCGCTGCGTACGCCCTTTTCCATTCCCATACAAAGCACTTATCTCCTACCCAATCTCACGGAGCCCAAAATCCTGGATCCCAATACCTCTTCCCATCTAGCCCAACATTTCCCCACTAATCACTCTTCGGCATCAGGTTACCCTATACACCAATAATTTCTACAGATTCCTTCAAATCTTCACTAATAGCTTACATTCCTCCTCCCCAAAAAATGTATTATCTCCTCATTCGGATTCCTCTCCACCCACGTTTTAATACACAGCTATAGTTGTTCTTTTTTATAATTTCAAAAGTGAAATCATTTTATCATAAGATGCGGCATTCTTTTAAACGGAGGAAATGAAAATGTGTTTTTTCTTATTTGTTTTCGCAAATCTCATTTATGAGTAAATTGAACCTGTGACCCCTCCTCCAGTTTTCAAGACATAAAACCAATGACTAAGGTCTTTGGCTGTACTTGCCCATAGTGTGAATGACGTGATTAAACTCAGAAATCTGTCTAAAAGTTCCGAGAAGGAAAAATCTTAAAATTTCAGATATTTCATAAAATTTCTATGTTCTATTTCTATCACGCTGTCGTGATATAAAAGCAAACACTTGGACGTATTCGCTCGTTTTTTTTCTGATTTTGTTAATATGTATCATATTAAATGTTCACATAGTGTGTGACCAGGGAAATTGTTTTATTGCCGGCCGGCAGGATTTCTCAGCCTCAATTTTAGTTTTAATTTATCTACCTATGTATCTCAGCAGTAAAGACTTAAACATACTACAGTACTAAACTACAACAGTAATACTTAAAATCTAATATAAAAACCGCGATCAAACTGAGTTGCCGAAAAAGAACTCCAGAGACAGCGCTACAACACCGGTAATCCCTATTTTAGTCGTGAAATTGATTTTGAACACACATGAGTGAAAATGAATATAAAAACAAAGAATTTGAGGCCAATATTTGAAGGTAGAGTAGCGATAAGAGATAGGCAGAAAACAATATCATAAAAAGAACAACTTTTCCATAGATTTACAAACATATTGGAATGACAGTACAAACATTATGATAAAGACACCTAAGACAAGTAGAAACAGATATTGTCCAGAGATGAGCCGACAAGAGATAAACACAAGAACTGGTGAACTCTAATGATCTTTTTTCCTCTCCTTGCCTCCTCCCCCCACACCCTCACGTCCTGGGTTTTCATTAATTTTATATACGTATATTTAGGATATAATTTTGACACCACACTATATCTCTCTAGAGCTGAAAGAAGCGAAAGAATATGAGAGAAACACTGTCAAAACTGATAAGTCAAAAATTCCTTCTTTCCACGCACCATTAATAAGTATAACAAAATCTTCAAGCTACTTTGACAAACAAATCACCTCTGTCCTCTCCTTTTTCCCCATTCCCCCCCATTTCATGCCTGGGTCCCAGCACCACCTGCCACACGCCTCTGCGACGGCTCGCGGGGTGGTGTGTGGATGCATTTAGTATCGATGCCCCCACACGCCACGAGTCACCACGTTCGCAACAGAGACGGTGGACCACCATTAGCCTCAGCGTGACCGTGAGCGGAGTTGACGCCACATACATTTCCAGCGCCACGCTGCAGTTGAGTTCATATCGACGTACACAGAGAAAGGGAAGAGAGACGATATCGGCAGTGGTAAGAGGGAGAGGGAGTTCAACGTGAATTCGTACGCTATGACGCAATTCCGCCCACGACAAAATCGATACGACGAGTGAGTCGAAGAGAGGAAAGCGTGCCAAAAATTCAAACAGAATGGCGACGGGAATAACAAGAAAAGATCCCCTCGACGAAAAGTCCCGAAACGGCCGCGACAATAGGAATGTAGCTCCCCGAAAAAAAAATAGCCATTAGAGGACGCAATTCTGAAAATGGTTGGAATCGATATCAATCCCAATAACAACGTACTCAGCAGCGATGATAGCCATCACAAAACTTTCAAGTTTACCGGACTGAGGGGAAATGGAATGACTCGTTTTCGGTAAGTACTTTTTACGAAAAACGCTGGCGCATTGAAGTTGGAGAGAGAGCCAAAAGATATATCCATCGATGAACATGACAGATGATGCGATATGACAGAAAAATAGAGATTCGCATTAACTATCTTGAATGCAGAGCAAGTTCTTTTTACTCAGAGGAAAAAAGTGTCAGAATTGAGTTAGAATTGGGCCGTTAACACTAACCCTCCGTTAATATACCGACTAATGATACATACGGGAAAATTTCTCGGGTGTTCTAACAGGTCAGGTTATTCATCAATAAATCGGTGCCCAGGATACCTGAAGATGATGGGCGAGTCCCCTTTCGAAAAGTTGGAAGAAATGGAGGACCTGACCCGGTGGAATGGCCGATTCCATGGATGCGGGTTAAGAAGTGGATGCCGTTGTAGTAGACCTGTCTAAGGCCTTCGACAAAGTCGCACACAATCGACTCATACTGAAGATGAGACAATTACCCCAGCAAATAGACCAACGGGTGATCCTATGGGTTGAGGACTTTCTGAAAGGTCGAACTCAAAGAGTACAAGTTGGGGATGTGAGTTCCGATGAAACAATGGTTTCATCGGGGGTGCCTCAAGGTAGTGTTCTTGGGCCACTCTTGTTTTTCATTTATATAAATGACCTCCCAAACAAAATTAACTCTCATGTAAGACTTTTTGCCGACGATTGCATTATTTATAAACAGATCAGAGAAGAGAGCGATCATGAAGCTTTGCAAAGGGACATTAATAAAATGACAGATTGGGTGACTCAAAACGGGATGGACATAAATGTAAGTAAATGTAGGCTTATTTCCTTCAGCAACAAGATAAACTCTACTAAAAGGGACTATGAGTTCTTACGTAAACCTATTCCCAGATGTGACAACTGCAAATACTTAGGCGTCCACCTGTCTAAAGATTTGAATTGGGGACGGAACGTTCAATATACTGCTAAGAAAGCCTTCAAGAAACTGCATTGGGTGATGAGAAATCTAAAGGGTAGCAAGTTTTGCACGAAGGAAATGGCATATAAACCACTGGTTAGGCCTATCCTAGAGTATGCCTCTATGGTGTGGGATTCTTATGAGGTGGGACATATAAAGGCATTGGAGAGAGTTCAAAGAAAAGCGGCTCGATACGTTTTGGGTAGGCATAGGAGGACAGAGAGCGTAACAGAAATGTAAAAAACGCTGGGATGGGAATCTTTAGAAAGAAGGAGAAAAATAAACCGACTCTGCGGTATGTTTAAAGTATACAAAGGGGATAAAGCATGGAGAGAACTAAGCAATAAAGTGGGAAAACCTAATTTCATTGGAAGGAACGATCATCAGTTCAAAATTAAATGCCGGGCGCAGAGGACTAATGTTAAAAAATTTTCCTACCTCAATAAAACAATTGTAGATTGGAACAGCTTGCCTGCAGATTTATTTGAGCCCTTTCCGGGTAATGTGAAAATATTCAAGAAAAAGCTGAAAAAATTGATTTAGTTTTTTAGAAATTTCAATTGAATTTTAAATTTTGTTCACTGTCTAGTTTATATGTGATTTTGTGGACATGTTGTGTTTTTCTTTTTGGGATGTGCATATTACCACCTGGCCATTTGCCAAATTGTAACTGATTACGATAATAATAATAATAAGAATACCCGAGACATTTACAAAGAGAAAATTCGCCGGAATGCCTGAAACCACACATCAGACAGGTAAGGTCTTTTAGACATTCTGACGAATCTTCTTTTACTTGCAAGTGGTGCACTACTTCATGATACAATATATATATATATCTCTCTCTCTCTTCAGTTAAGCCTTATCCACACCTCTCTCCATTTCGCTCAAAATGTCTATTCTTCACTATACTTCTATTTCATTTCCCGTCTTTCCCAGCATTTAACCTTTAAAAATAGCCTCCAGCATCCCATCCCCCTTCACTGCTTGATCTATCCACCAACCTTACCTCCTCTTGATTTCCTAATGCCTCCTTCCTTCCTGCATCAAAGTAATTCTTTGTCTTACAAGTGACTAATAACCGAGATCCAAAATTATTACAAAAATATTTTCAAATGCTGGGGAAAAAATCATAAGAACTTTTAGCATATGCTCTGAGGCAACGAATCTACCATACTTCAGTGGCATGACGAAGAACTGTATGGAGTTCTTGAGCCAAATTTCTTAAATCTTGTTAACTTCGCAAAATAAACCATGCTGAGTTGAATCTAGCCACAATAATTTGAATGATAATAATCGTCAACACAAGGCGATTATCTGCGTTGACGTAGCCGAAAGATTGACTCACTGTCAGAAAATATTCCCAAAAAAGATTATGCATCATTTAAGACATTTAGTTTTAATTTACAATACACGACTAATGAGACAGCTCAGCCAACGCTACATAGAACCCACTCCGGGAGGGTACGCTAGCAGTACAATACACCATGGGATAAAAACTTCCTAATATCCACTACCGAACATTTTTACGGTCATTACTTCCATTAAAGACTACGTTCAACTTCCCAAATGAAACATTATCAGCTCGAAAATGAAGCAAGTCTGCTGAAACCACGGTCAACAAGCCACGGATCGTCCCAAAAGGATATTGATAACAAGCCGTATGAAAATATTCAATAGTATAACACTACAATAAGGCTACCATAATAATAAATCATACGTGCGCTTGAGTGGGAAAATACTTCCCGAATCCTAACTTTGTACTCCATGACATATATTCCATCATATGCCAAAAAAGGAGAAAATAAAATGGATGGAGATATTGCTACTCACAACCCGGGGTATCTGCCGGGGACGCACCAGACATCTTGAAGGAAACTCTCAAGACTAACCTGCAATAAATAGAAATAGAATTATTAAGACTATATAAACCAAATGGTTAGCAACAGCAGACAAATATGGTGGATTTTGGTACAATTGTGAACACTTAACGTAAAACACTATGTTTAAATACACAAGTAAGTAAACAACTTTTTGTACATTCAATCTCAATCGTCCAGCGATGGGAAATTTTCATAAAATAGCGTTTCACGGTTTGCTTGACAGGAAAAAGGCGCGAGAAAACGTGTAGTAGCAGCTGGCTTCGAACAACACCACTCTTTCTCATGCGAATACTCGTTGCAAATTAACAGTTCAACTTGCACGTCGCGTTTCGCTGTACGACTCACTTTTTTTCCAACTACAGGAAAAATTTCAACTTCACGACAACACCAATTCTCGAAAAAAAGTGATAGGAGCTGCCTGCCGGGAAAGCGTCAGCCATGTCCGCTGGCATAGGGTCTGTTTCATTCGACCAAATCAGGATTGAAGCGTGCATCACGATTGCGAAAGAATCATAAAAGAATGCCCAGTAGTTAAAAAAATAAATAAGCACAAATATTGAATTTCGCAAAAAATTAACTATCATCCTTGCGAGTTTTTCCTAAAAGGGAAAATGTGATAAAAATATTCTAGTCGGAAACCGCGGAAACATTAGCATTTATACTTTTTTTTAAAGACATGGCAGCTTTGCGGAACTTCATTTAAAAGACAAAGTTTTATCAAGCGAATAGCACAAGGGTCATAAAACAAAAAATAGTAAGAGATGTAAATTCACTCTACTTTACCGTCTCTGTAACACACCGCAAGCATACTCGTTGCAAATTAACAGTTCAACTTGCACGTCGCGTTTCGCTGTACGACTCACTTTTTTTCCAACTACAGGAAAAATTTCAACTTCACGACAACACCAATTCTCGAAAAAAAGTGATAGGAGCTGCCTGCCGGGAAAGCGTCAGCCATGTCCGCTGGCATAGGGTCTGTTTCATTCGACCAAATCAGGATTGAAGCGTGCATCACGATTGCGAAAGGATCATAAAAGAATGCCCAGTAGTTAAAAAAATAAATAAGCACAAATATTGAATTTCGCAAAAAATTAACTATCATCCTTGCGAGTTTTTCCTAAAAGGGAAAATGTGATAAAAATATTCTAGTCGGAAACCGCGGAAACATTAGCATTTATACTTTTTTTTAAAGACATGGCAGCTTTGCGGAACTTCATTTAAAAGACAAAGTTTTATCAAGCGAATAGCACAAGGGTCATAAAACAAAAAATAGTAAGAGATGTAAATTCACTCTACTTTACCGTCTCTGTAACACACCGCAAGCATACTCGTTGCAAATTAACAGTTCAACTTGCACGTCGCGTTTCGCTGTACGACTCACTTTTTTTCCAACTACAGGAAAAATTTCAACTTCACGACAACACCAATTCTCGAAAAAAAGTGATAGGAGCTGCCTGCCGGGAAAGCGTCAGCCATGTCCGCTGGCATAGGGCCTGTTTCATTCGACCAAATCAGGATTGAAGCGTGCATCACGATTGCGAAAGAATCATAAAAGAATGCCCAGTAGTTAAAAAAATAAATAAGCACAAATATTGAATTTCGCAAAAAATTAACTATCATCCTTGCGAGTTTTTCCTAAAAGGGAAAATGTGATAAAAATATTCTAGTCGGAAACCGCGGAAACATTAGCATTTATACTTTTTTTTAAAGACATGGCAGCTTTGCGGAACTTCATTTAAAAGACAAAGTTTTATCAAGCGAATAGCACAAGGGTCATAAAACAAAAAATAGTAAGAGATGTAAATTCACTCTACTTTACCGTCTCTGTAACACACCGCAAGCATACTCGTTGCAAATTAACAGTTCAACTTGCACGTCGCGTTTCGCTGTACGACTCACTTTTTTTCCAACTACAGGAAAAATTTCAACTTCACGACAACACCAATTCTCGAAAAAAAGTGATAGGAGCTGCCTGCCGGGAAAGCGTCAGCCATGTCCGCTGGCATAGGGCCTGTTTCATTCGACCAAATCAGGATTGAAGCGTGCATCACGATTGCGAAAGAATCATAAAAGAATGCCCAGTAGTTAAAAAAATAAATAAGCACAAATATTGAATTTCGCAAAAAATTAACTATCATCCTTGCGAGTTTTTCCTAAAAGGGAAAATGTGATAAAAATATTCTAGTCGGAAACCGCGGAAACATTAGCATTTATACTTTTTTTTAAAGACATGGCAGCTTTGCGGAACTTCATTTAAAAGACAAAGTTTTATCAAGCGAATAGCACAAGGGTCATAAAACAAAAAATAGTAAGAGATGTAAATTCACTCTACTTTACCGTCTCTGTAACACACCGCAAGCATACTCGTTGCAAATTAACAGTTCAACTTGCACGTCGCGTTTCGCTGTACGACTCACTTTTTTTCCAACTACAGGAAAAATTTCAACTTCACGACAACACCAATTCTCGAAAAAAAGTGATAGGAGCTGCCTGCCGGGAAAGCGTCAGCCATGTCCGCTGGCATAGGGCCTGTTTCATTCGACCAAATCAGGATTGAAGCGTGCATCACGATTGCGAAAGAATCATAAAAGAATGCCCAGTAGTTAAAAAAATAAATAAGCACAAATATTGAATTTCGCAAAAAATTAACTATCATCCTTGCGAGTTTTTCCTAAAAGGGAAAATGTGATAAAAATATTCTAGTCGGAAACCGCGGAAACATTAGCATTTATACTTTTTTTTAAAGACATGGCAGCTTTGCGGAACTTCATTTAAAAGACAAAGTTTTATCAAGCGAATAGCACAAGGGTCATAAAACAAAAAATAGTAAGAGATGTAAATTCACTCTACTTTACCGTCTCTGTAACACACCGCAAGCATACTCGTTGCAAATTAACAGTTCAACTTGCACGTCGCGTTTCGCTGTACGACTCACTTTTTTTCCAACTACAGGAAAAATTTCAACTTCACGACAACACCAATTCTCGAAAAAAAGTGATAGGAGCTGCCTGCCGGGAAAGCGTCAGCCATGTCCGCTGGCATAGGGCCTGTTTCATTCGACCAAATCAGGATTGAAGCGTGCATCACGATTGCGAAAGAATCATAAAAGAATGCCCAGTAGTTAAAAAAATAAATAAGCACAAATATTGAATTTCGCAAAAAATTAACTATCATCCTTGCGAGTTTTTCCTAAAAGGGAAAATGTGATAAAAATATTCTAGTCGGAAACCGCGGAAACATTAGCATTTATACTTTTTTTTAAAGACATGGCAGCTTTGCGGAACTTCATTTAAAAGACAAAGTTTTATCAAGCGAATAGCACAAGGGTCATAAAACAAAAAATAGTAAGAGATGTAAATTCACTCTACTTTACCGTCTCTGTAACACACCGCAAGCATTTGATATCTAGTGTAGAAAATAAATATTTAAACTAAAATAAAACACAAAGAAATACCGCAAATGTTTGCTAAAACTACTTTGAGAGAAGGGAAAGTGAGGCACAGTAATTGAAAGAACTGTGTTGGGAGTCGCTAGACACTCGAAGGTTACTCGCATAACTATGGTTGCGGAAAAACTTCAGAGCACTGAGTTCAAGTTGGCATATTTCACCTACACATTACATGGGTAGCAAAGCAAAAGCGAAAATTTAAGAGAGATAACCTGTCAAATAAATAAATAAATAAATAAATAAATATATAATTTTTTCTGTCTGGATTTGACTCATTTTCATCTTCCCCACCAAACCCTGTCTTAGTCCTTTTATGTGTTCCTATCCATTTCCATTTCCTTTGAATGTATGAATTTATTCGCGCCTTTGTGCGTCATTTTTCGAATGATTGAGTATATATATATATATATATATATATATATATATACAATATTACTCGTTCTACTTTTCGTACTTTCCCTTTTCTTACCTCCAATCCCTAAACCACACCCTTAAAGGCCCGGTTTAAACTTTCAATTCCACGACACCCTGAAGCTAACCCTAACACAACACATTAGTGATGGCTAAGACGCGAGTTAGTATTAGGGTTATCAACTTAAACACCTTCTCGACACGGAGATTTAGGTCTGCAACTCGAAGAATACGAATAGCTAGCCTTTTTTCCATGATTACGAAATTTCAGCTGTTATATCCGTAGTAACGTTTGATTAAGGCTAATTTAGGACATTTTTGGCTGTTTTCTAGTTCAAATTATAATATTCTTCAAACAATTATGCATACAAATCAAAGGCATACAATACTTTTCATAATGAAAGTGAATTCGTTCCTCTGACAGCACAATGAATGTACCAGTTTCACAGAGTCACAAAGAAATGGAATATTTCGACCATGATCTCATTTTTTTTGTTCAATAAGAACACGTAAAATTGAACTTATTTGGAATAAATATTTTTTGAAAGAATTCTGTACAACCGACGGAATATCTGCGAAATATTATCGAATATTTGCAAATATAAAATGAAGGATTTACAGTTCGTTGATTCGCATCCGACACGCACAGATGAAGTTTTTGAAATCCTGATCACGGAGAAAAATTGCTTTTCCCGGAGACTCCGGGTCAAAATACCACAGTTGGCAACCCATCTAGCCAGTATGTAGATTCAGATGTCGAATTCGCTCATGCCCCGGATATATTACCACCCGAAGTAACATCCAACTGGCACATCTGTTGAGATATCCGCGCAATATAATCCCACGTCCTCTTTAACGACCCAAAGCGTTCCCGTGAACAAGCTGCTGTTGACCGAGGGTGTCTCCGCGGGCACCACGTGGGCCAAGAAGGAAGACGTGGCAGCAGTATATGTAGATATGTATTTGGGGAGGCGAACAGCAACTGAGGTCATAAACGCTACTAAGGATAGGCGGGCAGTTAGGCTAGGGAAGAATAACCCTGGGGAATGGAGGAATCGTATACAGTAAGCTGGCATAGGCATTCTACCACTCAGCTACATCTACGTATTATCCTGCAAGCTGCCGTAAGAGCGTAAGGCGTGGGGTGTTAGGGCACCAGCCATTAAATAAGAAGTGAATAGGGAAAGGGCGAAAAGTTAAATGTATCTTGGTTTAGTAGTGTCTCGCCTTGTTCTGGTCGAAGTCGTTAATTCTTGGGAAGAAGGAATTTCAGTACCAATCTGCACTTGCCACTTACGTCAGTAAATAGAGCTGTATCAGTAAAAAATATAATACCCTCCAAATCACCAAACAACTAGCATGAACTGTATTAATTAAGTAGCCTTAGCCGAGCGAGTAACCAAGTTTTTACCGGTGGCCAACCCAGTCCTCTCGCCAGCAGTGCTCGCAGCAGTTATTATCGAAGCAAGGGTCTTTCCTTTGTTTTATTCATTTCTCGGATTAACCAATCCATGTTCTCGAATGCATGGGGCGGACTCGAGGCATGTCCCACAAAGATAAAAGTAACATTTCTCCGTTTCTAACCGAGTACCTTCCTACTATTTCCTTGGTAAACCTATAGTCTCAAACTCATTGCCGCTGATATTTCTAATGTTTTCTCTACGATAGGACAGAAGTTATCGTGATATCCTGGTAGTTGAATTTATATTCGTTCGCAGGTTTCCTCGGCGTTGATCAGATGGTATCAGCATTTTTCGGGTTGCGTCTGCGCATGTTGTTTGGAATGCGCAACAGTTTCGCCAGCAGGATAGCTAGCGAAACTGTAGTGCATTCTAAACAACATATACGGAAGCAACTCAAAAAATGCTAATGTCAGTTGAATTTATAGTTCATTCACATATTCTTCTCCACTTTATAAGTTACGGCGTTGATGTGATTTCTTTCGTTACAGTTATGTGCCAGGGGTCAAGTTTGACTTCCCATCCGACGGACGGAGTAGTAGTAGTCCAAAGAGCACCCCTATTGGGGGTCGGGGTTTCAATGAAAAACCTCCGGCATTGCCGGGATTCCAACCCGAGCCCCGAAGGCAATGGTGCGTACGTGGGGGGCTTGAAAGAGAGCGAATGAGTTGATGCGGGTGCCTTATTTGCGGGCTGGCCCTGACACCCAGGGAAGGCGGCCAGGGGTGACCGGACGAGCACGAAGGAAGAATGGGGGGCGGAGAATTGCGAGTTCCTTCTTCTTGGGACTGGTCAAACCCTTTCCCCTTACAAGACCGACCACACCCCAATTCATCACGAAAACCCTCGCCTCCTCAATCCCCATCCCCCTCCGAAAAACCCCTCGCCCCTGCTGAAACCATCTCAACCGGCCAGTATCCCTATCCTTTCCTCACCTTCCTTAACACCGCTTCCCCTTTAAAGAGCCCTCACCAACATACAAAGGGAGAGAGGGAGAAAAATAAAAAGACCGGTGACGGTGAGGGATGATTCAGGGCCGAGGTTATCGCTTTAAAACTAATGTCTCGGAAATATATTTTATTTCACGGTTTGCGCTGCAACAAATCTGCGAAGTCCCGCAGGAATTCAGGTTTCTTATCCCTCCCTCTCAGCTAGTTTAGCACAACAGTTCAACAACCCAGAAAGATTTTGGATCAACAATGTTTTCAGCTAGGAACGCGCATTCACTTCCGAGACCCCTCTAACAATAAGATAAGCTTTTGGCTATCTTGGCGAAAAAGTCTCTCCTGCTCATTGCCAGGGGAGTCCATGACTACACTGTTCTAATACGGCCTACAGAAATCGAAGCAGGCAGTTCCCGAGAACAACCCCATTCAAATAATTTCCCGTTACTGATCCGCCTTTCAAATAGTAACTTAGTGGAACATATTACCAAAGCCTTCCATCATGCACAACTATACTTTCAAAGTGAGGAAAAGAAAGCTTAAACATACTTCTAAGGTTTGTCCACCCATTCACCTAGTTATTTGTGGCACAGGATGTCACGATACCGGACATTACTTCCCGATCAGTTTAATTTGTCTAGATTCCCAACTGCTTATCTGTCTCATACCCGTCAGTCAACAATTTCCCAACAATATGTCCAATGTACTTGAAAAATGTTTGTTATTTATATAATTACAGCTATTTCAAATTGACTTTCACCATTATTCGACTTTATTGGCATATTCCAAAACCGCAAGGCATGCCCGCATCTGAGCACACTGGGAACCGCTTCACTAAAGTAAGACTTTTTCTGTAAAAAAACTGACATAGAAATAGCTTATAATAAAACACGGATAATATACAGATGTGGAAAATCAGTTCAGATCGAGATGAACCATATGATCAATCAAACTGGCCACCTTGTACCGACCATTGGGCATAAATATCTCCGATGGGAAGCCAATTCGAGAATTCAAGCAAACTTCCTGACAAGAGCAGTGTAGAGAGACAGCTAAATGGGGTTGGCGCACTTCGTTCCGTCGGAGCCGACAGACAGTGATTGAGTGGTGATGTACCAAAAAGATAGAGAAAAAAAGTACTTAATCTTCTTCTGTACGGCCATTTTGGATGGAGTTGCATTCCTTGCTTAATCAAAACTCATGAGGAAAATGTTCAAGGATATGCAGATCTCACCGATTACGGCAGAGTGTAAACCAAATAATGGAATAATGAGAACAAAATCATTTTCAAGGATTCAATCAAGCAAATTCTGCTCGCCTCTGATCTTCAAGATTGGACCGATAACAGAATGATCTTTTATTGATCGTTAAACGTAGCGGCACTGACTATACTAGATACGTGACAAGTTATAAAAATCTCCAATAGCCGTAATAAATTGGCACCACTCGTATTTTTTCTAGGCTTTCCCCCTCCCGATTCACTTGCAACCTTGCGTTGCACGCACGTATCCGACGCACACCCTTGTCTTTTCTTGTTTTTGTGTCGTTTTTTGATTACGCTCTTTTGAGCTAGATTCTCCCAGAAGTTGTGCCCGTCTGAGTGCGTGAGTGAGTGATTTCTTGAGTGCTTGTGTGTTTGTGTTCATAACCCAGGCATCCTTAGCGGGGTCTCATTAGCCCTAGCGAAGGATCCCTATTTGGGTGGAGTGTATGTCTGTGGTTGTCACTGGCGAGGAAGTAACATTCCCGTAAACCACCACAGGGGTTTTCCGGTCGAGAGGTTGTATTTGGTCACTGGAGTGGAATTGCCCTTTTCCCGCAAACAACACAGCAATTGTAGTGTAATTTTGACAAGTGGTGCCAATTTATTACGGCCATTGAAGATTTTTATAACTTGTCACTTTAAGAAGCCGTAGAGCTCACGTTCCCTAGATTTATACTGGATACCATTATTAAATCGATGCCATTGTTGGTAGTCCTAGATTCCTTTTTTACAGGACTTAATATAAATGTGAAGTAGGTCTTATGATTTTATAAAGCCAAATAAATTATAATTCCTTTATTCGCCAACAAGGGTAGATATCGCAAGCTAAATGTGGCAAAATATAAAAGGCAAATATTAAAAAAGCAAATAAATAAAGCAAAGGAATAAAAGGGTTGCATAAAATTATGAGAAACCCTTCAATGACGAGAATTAGTAAAATTATTTAATCCTTATAAGCTTCATAGTTTTCATTATAATCTAGTTTTTCCTTTTATTCAGTAGCAATATGTTCATTTTTTCATAGTATACTTTGCATCACATGCCTTACGCCAAACGGTGTAATATAAGTGATCTAAATGGAATAAATCAGGCAACATGATCGTGGGAAAAAATATGAGGTTCAAATAGATTTGAAGCACTAACGCTTTCATCTACAAGCAAAACATTTCAGATACTCCCGCCAAGATTTTTCAGGGTGTACGTGAGATCTAATAGGAAGGTAACTTAATATATTTCGACCGAATTCGTAATTAGAACGTTTCACTGCCGCAAAAGACATACCTTAGGTACCGAGGTTGTAAAAAACGACACAAGCAAGCGAGCAGATGCCTTTAGACAGAGGATATTAAGTAGAGGCACTGAATATGCATTTGATTCAATTTGGCAGAAGTATTTTACTTTCAAATCGAATTGGGACATTTCTTTAATCGTGCTCCCAACAAAAGGTCCTGTACCCATTAAATTTCCCGAGAAAATAAACTTCCCCGAGTTATTTCTAATTCATGATCTCTCCATCTATCTTCCTCTTTTGTTCTCCCAATTACTCCCCCCCCAATATATCTTCCTATCGTGCTAACCTCACCCCTCATCCTTACCCCGGAATATCCTCGACAAATATAAAAAAAGGCCCCAGATGCGCCCGAATGGTGTCGCTGACATAAGTGGTTTTCCAGAGTAATGCCCAGAAGAGGCCAAATATCGCGAGGGTCAACGACTGAAATTAATTCGGAGCCGGAATTCTGAAAACTCATTTTCCATAGAAAGAAAAAAACAACATTGACGTATTTTTTTCGATATTGAATTAACGATCTAAAACGAGACGTTTCCCAAGACCAGGTATTACATGGGGCGCAAAATTAAAAAAAAAACATTGTCATGCAAGCAAAACTTTTGAAGGGATATTGTAAATTTTCCATGTTTTCCACAAAGACCTTTACTATAATAAAATAGAATATTTGCTATTATAGCATGTGAACGATCGATGACAGTGGATGATGTAAATAAAGAAGCATTCCCATAGAAAAAGGAAGGAATCTATGTCAAAAGTCTAAGATTTTCCTCTGAAAATGTAAAAATTAGGTTTTTATCGCTTATTATGCCCACAGTTCAAATCAAAAAGATTTTTTTTATTCTATGCATCCTATTCTAAGTGCTCGGCATGATGGTTGAGGAGTGGGCACTTGAGATTGGAGTAGGCGGTTGGAGCAGATAATGAGAGACAAAGAGATGCCCAAGGCCGTGATGGAGGGCACGATGTTGGGTAAGCGGGAAAGCGGTAAAAAGAGAATAAGGTTAAAGAAAGAAAGGCTTTAAAGACGGGATGAAGACTATCGGACGCATGCTGAAATGAAGAAGGAAGTCGTGAAGGGAGACAGGGGTAGGCACCTGTAAAACTCAAAAGCATTTCTTCTCTCTTTCATTTAAGCTTAGATTCACCGGTAGAATGCCCGAATAATAATATTATTTTTCTATAATTTAGAAGCATATTTTAGATTTAGAAGCAGAAGCATGCAGATTGATAGCAACCTCACTCCATAATATTTCACAATGAACTTGGCAAATATTTTCAGCAGACATTCTGTATTTTTCAGACATTTCGCAACACTACGCAAAAACACCTCGACTGCAATGACAGAAATATAAAATTCCATATAAATTATTTCAAAGTTGGCGGCAGTGTGGGGCGAGGAAGAAGGAATCCCCTTGGATAAGGACGTCAGAGAAGGAGATCGGAAAACTTGCGAGAAATATCTCCATGGAAACCTTTGAAAGCGGGCGTAACTTCTCTTTTTTCTTATACAAAAAGAGGGAACAGAGATGGATATGCATTATTCAGATCGGGGAGATACATAATGCATACCGAGTTTAGAATAATGTATTTCAATCTTGTCTAACAAAGAGAGCACATACCATTAATAGAAAGCAAGAGGTCAAATTCCGTTAATCTCATCAAATAAATACACGTATAACGCGAAAAATCGGAAAATTTCTGAATCCATGATGTAAACGCAAATTTCAACACCAATATAACTGGATATTGGACAGATTTCTTTTCATTGGATAATATTTCCTGACTAGTTGAGCGGAAAATAAAATGACAACGGAAGCGTATTCCGATAACAACGTGAAAGAATTACAGAAGATAGAGTACGGTGAAAATTAATTTTTCTCGTCCTTCGGAGAAGATGATGGCAATGAAGAAAACGGGGACACATTAAAGGTCTCCTCCACAGCTGGGGTCTTCCATAACTTGTATAACGCCATTTACGCCACTACCTTATACCCTTCTCCCCCATATGGAACCAGCCATAATAATGTTAGAACCTTTCTCCTATTTACATACATTTGACCTTTTCCCAATAACTAGCGAATAATGGGGTAAATTACAGAAAAATTACTATTGTAATGTATTCTCAGTGACGTAGAAAATTTTACAGTCGATGGCAAAATTTTAATTGTTAACGACAGTAAAATCGCCCATTCAATTCTTCAACATGAAATTCCTACTAAGTGTGACACCAAAACAACTTTCAGTTCTGGAATGCAAAGACCCTTTTTTTGCGATAATTCCACTGGTGTTATTCTGTATGTACTCTCCAATCCTAATAACCACAGACAAATAACTAAAAAGTATATAAAATTCATCCATAGTATTCTAACTCCACCACAGACTATTATGAACTCCTCTCCCTCATCAATTTTAGTGTCCAATGTCAACCCACTTTATATGCCTAATCCCGGTTTAACCTGGATCAAACGCTTACGTCACTTCCGCCTCTCTCCCCTTTTTAAACTACCTTCCTGACAAAATTGGCCCGTTTCCGCTTCATTCCAACACCTCTACCAATCGCGCTCTCTCATCTCTCACAGAATACTTAAATGCATCTCCTTCATTTTTGCAGTAATACATCTAAAAAAATTTCTTTACGTTTGTTTACACACGTCTTATTTCATGTTCTTTTTAATGTACCACTGTTAGTTGGCAGCAATTCTGTGCGAGTACTTTTTTCGTAAACAAAGTTAATTTAGTTAAGTAAGCCGTCAGGAGGGACTATATTTCCCTCAACAGAAGAGTTCTTTCCCCGACACTAAAGGCTTTGAAAAAGTTCTCCATCCTGGGTCCCATTCCCTCCTTTAGAGGAGTAACGTAACACGACTCTGGATCCTTAATTCTGTATGTAACGCAATACACCAGACGCAGACACACTCCTATTTTCCCGAGTCAAGTGTTTTTCTCACTAAGACTGTGTATCAGTGAGATGGTCTCTTTGCTAGTAGCACATGAACAGCTACTTCTTCTGCATGAATGGTAATAATGGATCGATTTAAAAATTATAAAACATCCACTTTGACAATCCGTGAAGTCACAGGTCTTTAATTCAAGGAGACTGATAGTGACACTTGAAAAATAACACGCCAGAACACATAAATAATAGAGAGAAAGAGAGCTAAACTAAAGACACACAGCACGAGGAGTTTGACTTAGCTCAGTGGAATTCTTTCACCTGCTTCCGAAGACACGTAACATGGGTTGAAAGCTCGACGTACAATAGGGCGCTGACTCGAGCAACGAGGGAGTTCGTGATGAAGAGGCAGCGGCAGGACTCAAAAGAAAATACTAACAAGGAATCAGCCCGAAAAAGCTAGTTAAGCGTTGCAATTTCTAACATTCTCCTACAGCAATATAAATGCTATGAGTGATAGAACGATAGTGGGATTTAAGAAGCCTTGAATTGGACACTTAAATTGTTTCCGATGGAAATATTTAATGAGACAGAATCAGCGTCAAATTAGGACAGCAAAAACTTGCGCAATTGGACGAATTTCGTAAATTGGGAAGCAGGATCACCAAAGATGGAAGAAGCAAGAAAGACACTGTGAGCAGATTAGCCCAAGCAAAGATATCATTCTACCGGAAGACAGCAGCTAGTAACACAAGCCAGGAAGTAAGGAGACACTTTATTATACTCTATATTTGGCGTAGTCTCTTACATGGCAGGGAAGCATAGACAAAAAAAGATGTACAGCAAAAGAGATTGGAAGCAATGGAGATGTGGTGTCACCGAAGAATGAAGAAGATTAAATAGACGGAGAGAATCACCAACGAAGAAGTCATACAAAGAGTTGGAGAAAAAAGAAGTACATATAATGAAAACTCTTCGAAGGAGAGACAAACTTATTGGACAAAGTTTGCGACACAGTAACAAAAATAAAAGTGGCTAATGAAAACGAAATAGAAAGTAGAAATGAATAGGAAAATTTGCAGAGGAATATTAATAAAAGAACACAATCGGAAAATCATTAAGGACGTAAAAGTGAAAACTTAAGTGGGAATAAAGTGGTTGGCGGAGATGAGGGTGGATTGGAGAGCTGCAGCAAACCAAATTTCAGATTGATGACTAATGATCATGATGAACAAATCTCTCAAGCCACCCTATAAGGTGATTCCTAATCACCTCTTTAACCGATGTAGAAAATTATGAATCGCAGAATGCGAAGCAATTATCGAATTGAAATAATAATACTTTGCCAGAGATGAGCCAAAGTCGAAATGGTGTCGCTTCACTGATATAAGAAGATTTTCAAAGTCTTGGAGGAAAACTTCCATAAAAGGATGACAATAAAAAGGAAGAAGGGGTTTTTCGCCTCGAGGCCCGGAGACTCGTTTCCTTTAAAAAGAGCCCCCCATCGAGTTCAAAAGTTCAAAGCCCTGAGCGCTTTATTTCTCCTCTCATTCCCCCATCTCCCTCCCGTTGGACCTGCACCTTAAGAAATCGTCCCTTCTCTCTAAGAAAGGTTTGTTTGGGACGACGACTGACTGGGAAGAGAGTGGGGTAAAGGGCCAACTGGCTACAGCAATTTATCTTCGGAGGCGTAAAAAAACGACGAAAAGGAAGGAAGAGGCAAAATTAGGAGGACGAGAAGAAAAGTTTGCGGGGGCGTACCGAATTCTGGAACCAGACAGACAGCGCGAGAGATGTGAACGGGTCTTCTCCTCTAGCAGGACAATCGATTGCCACCCTCTTCGGTCTCATTGGGAAATTTTCAAGAAACCCTCCACTCAGTTGGGGAAACTCTCGCTCCTTTTTCTAATGCTTTAAAAGGGAACAGAACGTCTCAATGGATCGTCAGGGAGGAGAGAGGGGTAGGAAGAGCGGGCGGGTGGCGTTCCCCGCTCCGACACAAGTTGTCTCCACTGGTTTCCGCTAGAGAGACCACCGAAAGGCACCAGCGCCCATAGGGGCAACTCAATGCCCGCGCCAGCCCGTGGCTGACGAAGGGACCAACACAAATAAATTGGGCAACATCAGCAGGTTTGGCAACAAAGAAAAAAAAACTCGAGGGATCAGGAAAGTTTTCAGATGTCGCTTTAGTAGTCTATGGAGGCCTGTGCAGGAAGAAATCGGATTAAAAGCGCTTCCTGCCTGGTATATATTTTGGGCCTATGCATGCGTCCAATTTTCCTAGGAAACCGCAATAGTATGATGGTGCTTCTCCGATAACAGTTATGAACCCATTACGCCATAATAGACTTTAAATCCTACGACGTATGTACACGAAACTAGCAGATTCCAATGCTCTTCTTCTTCAAATGAAAAACTTCGAATCTTCATATTTCCTTAAATTTTTATCGATATCCGACGCGAGGTTCGGCAGCGACACTTAAGTATCATTTTCCAATTAAAGTAAAAAAAAACAAAAACAAAATAGAGAAACCGAAGATTTCCTTACAACTAACTAATGATAGTAAATTTTTAAAATAACCTATTCCTAAATCACATCAATTTTGAAAGTGTAATGGGAAAATATCATGCCCCTTAAAGGAAAAAAATATTCTATATCCTTTTGTGCAAGCGAAAGAGGGATGTTTTAATTACACGAATAACACACATACAATAAAAAGTATGACTGAAAGGTAAATTCTCCGTTATAAGCATACATACCATGGCAAATGCAAAGCATATTGAGTAGATGACACTGACTAGAGGGGCTAATTTCCAGAGTGAATGCGTACATCCAAGCAAGGGTCCGATTATGAGCCTGAACGCAACTGTACATCCAATCACCAACCTAAAGCCATCAACACAAAGGATCTCGTTGCGGCAAAGCGTACAGTTAATCCCGCACTAAGCCTGAGGCACGAGAAACTCAAACAAGGTAGAATAGCCTGGTTTCTGGCCCTAAGGCATCTAGAGTTTCCCAGGAAATCACAATGCTGACGCTAAGTTTTAGAAATCTACTCTAAATGGGAGTTCGGGAACCGGACGTGCGGTATCAAAACAATCCACCCACATGTCTGCATAAGTCATCGCCTTAAATATACCTAGATGGAAAAAATGTATCGACGGATTTTACATCTAATAGGTTATCTTAAAAAAGTCATTTATGCCGGTTAATGAACCGTGAACTTGGAACTTTTTGTGCCACGAGTGATGCTCTGAAGAAGTTACGACTCTTCGGTTGGGTAATCATACGTAGGATTCGATCAAAAGCAGCATTTTTTACTACTAAGCAATCAAGCCCACATGAAGGAACCCTGCCCAAAACATTAAGTCCCTAATCAATCACTCTCCTTGATAAACAAGACACTATCGATCCAATGAGACTCTCTTTAGTTCACCGGAGAAATATACTATTTTCCCCTGATGGATGGCATGAGGGAGATGTCATCTGAATGACGCATATTTATTGATAAATTATAGCTTGAAGGATAAAATTAATTCCGACAACCACGAACAACTCCTCATTTTGATTTATATACTGGCTATCACACGATTGTTGAGTGAACATATTTCCATGAGCACATTTCTTACTTTATCAATTAGTTGTAATTATTATTGAAGAAAAGAAAAGTGAATCGCGTTTCCCACTCACCGAAGCTTACAATACCTCGAGTTCTCATTTTATCACTAAGCAAGCTATAAATTATAGTATAATTCAGGCCTAATTTGTGTCTTTGTATGGTATCTGTGCAACATAAATATTAATCATCAGCAAAAATGAGAAAGGTAAAACTGCAACCCTCATAATGTTTAATGAGAAGCTATGTAATACAGTTTCTATATTTACAATTTCCACGAAGAAAACCAGCTCAAGCTGCTCTCATTACTCCATGAATCAACATACTGCACATTTGCTGGCCACTTATGCGTAGGCACACACTGGACTGTTACTTATTCCTTCGAATCCGTTTCCCCAAACTACTCCTCGTCGTAACTCATCCAAGTCAAAACCTCAGCTACAGACTCCTATGGTCCTATCCCAGTTTCGCCGTAGTCGCCATTCGGCGGCGATACCTTCCCCTCCCCAATCCCTCCTCCCCGCCCACCGAGCCTCCTGGTTTTACGGTACCACACGAACTGCTCCCAGTAAGACCTTTTTCCCACTTCCTGGGCCTCGTAGAGTCAACTCTCACTGCAGGAACTCAAAAGTGCTTAGACCAGTCCGATTTTTATCACAGGGTGTGTGCTTTACACTCATACATCCGCAATCCCTCCGATGGTTGGACTTAATTTCTAGGCCCAAGTTTGGTTTTCTTCCGTTCCGGAAAAAACCTACGCCACTGCTTCCGAGTATCAACACCATGAGGAAATCAGTTATTGACAAAAGAAAAAAACAAAGCATCTTCAAAGATGCCGGAATAGGTTAAGGATGCGAACAATCATTGATTTCGAAGACCGTTTAACACGGTATTAGATATTCCACAAACTCTGGTAAGGATTTTGGTGCCAAGAAATAGCTCCAAGCGAAGCGATGAATTGAATAGGCAATTGCCAGATTGCATGTTTGATGCCCCAAAAATTTAAAAAAGCCCCGTTTAATTTTCATGCAATATCTACCTATCGTAGCATTTCGAGGCCCGTCCACTGGTGAGAGAGTCAATATATCGTAAGGTTTTTCTTGCGATATATCGCTAATAACTAGCGCAAATTTTTTCAAGAGTAAACGAAAAAAATATATATATTGGTGAAGATACTTTTCTGGCTGCTGAACTAATAAAGCCATCGCCTAATTCAATTCCACAACCACGTAAGTGGGTATTTTCGTACTTTTATCTGTTAGTTATCTGATAAAGGAGTCATTCTATTTATATAAAACAAAGCATGTGTTTTAAACCGCAAATTTATCTTTTAAAGATGACGTGATGTTAGCTCTTTTGTGGATTCGAGGAATCTGTTTCATTTTTTCGAAGATTTTAGCAGTTCATTTTAATTTTGGTAAGTTTCTTTTGGATTTCTGCGATATAATATTACTCTTTTAGCAACAGTTTCGCCGTGCTATTCTGCCGGCTTCAGAAAGCCTGACGAAGCCGGCAGAATAGCACGGCGAAACTGTTGTTAAAAAAGTATATAATTATATGGCAGAAATCCAAAAGAAACTTTCCAAAATCTGTTTCATTTTTTTCTGCTATGTTGTTGTAATTATTTCAATCGAAGCGCATGATTTAAAAAAAAAGTGATAAAAATAACAGTATTTCTGACATGATAATATGTTTTTATTGCTCTCTCGGTGACGATTACGTAACTCTCCCGACTTCATTTGGAGCACAGGAAAAGTCTGCGTAAACTCTTCCATTGATAATGTGAACTATTATATCAAAAATCTTTGTGCAAGTAGAAAGAGAATCACTGCATTAAATTATTGCGACAGTGAACGCCTGTTCACTACAGAGCTCTTGGTGAAATGTATAAAGGCCGTATCACACTAATTGTAAGGCCGGCCGCACACCGGCTAGAGCCACGGCCCCCTAGATACATCTATCTCGGGGGTCGTGCTAGAGCACGGCGCGGCGAGACGTTTTCACCTCGCCTCGCCGTGCCTTGCCCGATGGTTAAGAGCAGCATACGGCACGGCAAGGCGACTTGAGCACCGTCGCTTTCAGTGGCGTTAAGTATACTGACAAGTGAAATAGTGTGTGAAGTTTGCATTATATTTTGTGAAGTCTGTTTGTAGTCTGTTACATGTTTCGTGAAAATGAACGCAGAAGAAGACGAAGAGGCGACTGTTATAGCGTTGTGGTACCTCGTCAAGTTAATGGATGATGTGCCCAACAGAGACCCCATCATCCTCCTGGCTTGCCATTTTCACTTGTCACACAAACAACAACTAGACAATACTAGAACCCACTACTTTCGCCTGTCGCTATCACTGCACTGCATGTGGCGGCGATCCCCGCCCATGCGCAGAACGATTTGTCTGAAGCCTTTTGCCCGACGGACGAAAATTGACAAGGCAGTACAAAGTGCCGTGCGGCGCTGCTTCGCCTTGCTGTGCCCGATGCAGTGTGCGGCACCTCCATTCAAACCAATACAAACCACGTCGCATAAGGCGCCTTAAGGCAAAACGTCGCGCTGTGCCGTGCCGTATCCGGTGTGCGGCCAGCCTAAGAGTGGCGGCGGCTGTTACGGTGGCGGTTGCAGGTTGGCCGATCACACTGCCTGTTCGCGCAGGAGGTGGGCGTCTGCTACTGTCGTCTGCTTATTTTCTGTGTTCGTCCAGTTATACACGATGAATTCGGGGCTTTTACAACAAGCATTGCATAAGCACAGGCAACGAATCGCATGCACATGTGCATTAACATTCAACAATGATTTGCCGTTTGCACTAGTAGCTAGACATAAACAAATGGCGCGCCTTTCATCTGTTAACCAAAACAACGTAGTCACGTGACGCATTGGCTACGGTTGCAGCCGTGCGGTTGAAAAATAGACCCGGGTCTATTCTCTCGGTTGCGACCACGGACTTAGAATTTAATGCGACGCAGCCAAGCCCACGGGTTGCGACCCGTGGGCTTGGCTGCTGAGCGATTATTGGTCGGGAGCCGACCTGCAACCGCAACCCGAACAGTTGCCGCAACCCGTAGGGCCGGTTTTATAATGCCTTGTTAACCAGAAGATAATACAGCCTTTAACTTTACCTATAGGTGGCTGAAAGTTCTGGTTAGCGTCTGTATGAGACCAGACTGATAGGTAACCAGTGCTTTTAGCCACCTGCAGGTAAAGTTAAAAGGTGTATCATCTTCTGGTTAGCGTTAACCAGACATTATAAAACCGCCCGTAATGTGTGATACAGCCTTAACAATTGGAGTAATGGAAGTGTTATTAAGCCTTGAACGCGTCTTTTATGACGTTTAATCGCTGCCCTGAGTTTGCTGTGAGCAACTGGTTAGAGGTGAGAAGGAATGCATTGGACGCGTGAACCTTCCTCGTGAGGAAGAGGCTGCATTTTTCCGGTCTACGAAATGCCTTATATAAAAATAAGCGCAGGCGGCTGGAGACGGTGCAGGAAATTTCTTCAGAGGTATCTCAAGTAAGGTTAGATTCAAAGACTTTTCTTTTCCTAATACTCACATTACTATCTATTCGGCAGAAATTAGTCTAAGACTCACTAGAAGATAATCGCGCACCGTAGGCCTCCTCTGCGAAACAAAAAAAAAACAGAATTTCCACCCTATGTCTACGGTGAAGTTGCAAGAATAGTTGCGCGTCCGATTTCATCATATAAAGCGGATGGCATTCGATCTCGCAAAAAATAAATTCACTCTTGATCGTGCATATTATGTTGCTTTGAGTTGAGTACCATCCATCGCCCTGAAAAACGGTGTTCAGAAATGGGAAGTGATAATCAACTGCATAAAGAGCAGTTGAGACGATTTAATGGAATACTATGAATATAGTCTAGATAGATACCATATGAAAGTGGGAGTAACATAAATGGCCTGGAGCAGAGGCATAAGAAAAATAGCCACGGAGAAACTAGTACATATATAAATGCATTTATAAAGATCAAGCTTATAAAAAATATGTACGGTGAAATATTAAGCAGAAGGCATTCGAAAAACACCTACCCGTCGAGCAATAACTTAAGGGATGATTTCCTAAACCAAGCTATTAATATGGCTAAGGGAAAAATGGAAAATGAACTAATTCCACTGTTACCACCTTTCCAGGTCACAGCATCAAACAATTGCTCATAGAACATCGAAGTATGGCAAATTCCAACATCAATTGCCTGTAGAAGTCTTTTAACTTTTCAGTCCTACAGTGTTACACATATTAAGCATTTTATGCTATAAAGGCATTAAGTAGTAAGCACACTTCTAGGCAAGTCACTAAAAATTCGATACCTATTTAGGTACCATCAAGATATGAAATACTATAGGTGAATCAACAGTTACCAATTTACCTACGTAACTATCATAGTGAAAATGATCTCAGCTGTCTGTCGTCTCCCCAAATGACCAACCTAACATGAGGAGTATTTCTTTACTATATTTCACTTTTCGAGGAAAGCAAAAGCGTGTTAGAAATGAAAGCAATCACGGATTTCAACTTTTCAACAAGTGTCTTTATTTCACGCGAAGGCACATGTCCACACGCGAACAGCTTTAACACTCAATCTCATGTGCCGTAGTGACATCGCATTATATATACAAGGGGGTGACGTCTTATCTCCTTCTGACGGCCCCTCTTCAGCCAACACCTCCAGGCCACACCGAGTCGTCTTGGCCACCACCATTCGACGACGAAGACGAAGGGATTCTTCTCCATCTAACAAGCGTAGGATAAATAACTTTTTTGGCTTTCAGTCCAACAGCACGCCTAAGTAGTGTACAGTTTACACTGTACATGTCGATTATGTATAGCTTCGCGTTGGAAACATTACACCTCGTTTCAAGAGAACGTAAATGGAATATTTAAGAAAATTATACATTATGGGAGTATTAATAGCAGGAGCAAGAAACCATCGATACATCATACCGTTTCCTTAAAATAAACCAAACACAATGCACATATCAGCTTTCAAACACACAGTTTTGGTGAAAGATTTTTCCATGAAAAAATGTGAATGAAAACATTCAAGTACATTGCTACTTTCAATTAAGCATTCCATGATATACGACTGTAGTTGAAGGCAAGATTTACGGCCAAAGCGGTGGTAAGAACACAAGAAGCTAATACCGGGAGTAAAAAGAACTATCCGAACAAAACGTTAACTTCCAATTCCGCCGAACAAATGGACAGCCATTAAAAGTTCGCCACAATATGGGCCAAACGCCCTCCAACCGCAGCCATGATGGGACTTCCCAAGGACTCGAGGAGAAACCAGGAGACGATTAACAATGATCGAGTGAACTTTAACCAAAAATGACAGCCAACGAGAAGGGCGGGGTCCGTGAAGGATTCCATTTCTGCCTCCCCCCAGCCCTGCAGTCCCTTAAAGCCCCACGCAAACATGCAACCAACCCTCTGATGGGGGTGGCACGACTGAAGAGCACCCTTGAAAGCCCCGCGTATTAAGGAGCGGTCCCTCGTCCTCCCCCAGCCACACTCCCCTCTCCAAACCCCTGAAAAGGAGTGGTGGAGGAAAACGGTATTTGCGGCGAAACCGATGCAAGATGCGTGTCTGACGGATATGGGTCAACACAGCCGTAATCCAGGCAGCGTGTATGACGAATTTGAATACCACCATTCAATTTCAGTGCAATATGCACCAAGAGGCTAAAATTTTATAAATTAATTATTTATTGATAACAACGGTGATATGATATTTGAAAATCGTACGTCGCCAGGGCGTCCAATACGCTAGTTAAACTGGTAATACCTACCGCACTTCTACGCATGGTTTCGCATGTTGTGGCACAACGTATCACATCAACCAAAATTAAATAGTTAAAATAACGCTTGATGCCGCATACGCTGACATATCCATGTCAAATGAAGACTTAAGAATAAAGAAACCATAGAGGTGTCACATCAATGCTTTCGAATTATCGCAATATAACACAGTATCAGCGAAACTGTAATTAGCTGTAAGCAACATTGTGTAAAGCAGTGCGATGCAAGAATTTCACTACGCATCGGATAATCTACTGAAATCTACAACTAGTATCGTGTTATAATGCATGACATCCTATGTTACGACACAATGTATCATGCCTACCACACAAAATTAGGCTCCGTTTTCCCAAAAGGATTAAGCAAAATACCCCTAGAATCGGGAGGTACTATTTCCTGTGTAACACAGAGCTACGCATCTTAATTCCCACCAAATTGAACCAGATTGTTCAAAACGTTTCGGAGGCCTTTACTCCACAGCACAAAATATCGCATCATGGCTCCCCTCTCCAAATCTATGGATAAAAACAGCAGTATTTTAAAATAATATTCTCTCCGAATATTGTGGTCGATGCATCGCATTATCGCAAGGTCCCAATCGTTTCACTTTTACATCTTTATTCACATTCAAGAAGAACATGATTTACGTAAAATCTAGCATTTCCTATTTATTTTCTCATTATTCACTTTTGTTCCATCACTTCCATGTGAGGAGGATGATTGAAGAACAAACTAGAGAGGGCATTTCATAGCGTTCCGCATGATTATCGAAGGAAAAAGATCACAAGAATATGTTTCCACTTCATTTTTCCCCAAACAGATATAATAAAATTTAAGGAAAACCAATCTAGGAATACTACTCCTAGGGATCAAGGAATAGGAAGTGTAACTTAACACACATAAAAATACAATTTTCGATACTGTTGAGAGAATAATCAAATAATCATGCATACATAGCAGCTTAAATTAAATCTCATTTTCAATTGATTGCCACGCATTTTTATCTATTTTTTCCAAAAGGTCTTTAAGTCTCACTATAATATTTGACATAAAATAACTTCGTTTCAAATGTAGAGTAAAAACAAAATCTATGCGAGCAAGTGGGGAAAATTCTTCATCACAATGAAATGAATTGTGATGAGTTATTTGCCCATGCATCCAAGAATTTCCACGAAGTCACTGTGGACAGTCGGTTTAATTAGTGTCGAGGTAAGTCCTACATAGTTCATGAAAACTACCCCACATTCTTGTTTATGGCCAAAATAGTTCTCAACAGCTAACTTCGACTGTAAAATATTTCCTTTCATCGTCCGTAGTCCTCTCAAAGCACTCTTTATACCGCTGAAATGCCAACTATTCCTCATACTTCCTATCTCTAGTACAATTCCCTTCTCTTCAAAGCGCGAAACATGAAACTGCCCACACTTTACTCACTTTTCTTAACTTACTCGGATCTTTATTGATAATCTTCTTACACTCCTACATAGAACTTTTCTAGAAGAATTATTTTCAGTCCTCTAAATTAATAATAAAAGTCTCCTCCCTAAACCCATTTTTGTTCCATACCCGCCTATTTTCATAAACGATGTGCTTCTCCACAGTAATCCATGATTATTTCTTCCGTCGCAACTGAGTACCGGTTATCATAACCAGAATTATAATTGCTCTCCCACCTGATGGGCACATGTTATCCATTAAATTGAAGTTAGAGCAGATACGGCAATGCTGCCACTCGAGGAACGTTCTCGCCGAACAGTACATTCGTGTTACAAAGGATATTTGAAGAATTATGTTGGCAAAAGAATCTCAGTAGAAGAGAATGACGGGGATATTGAAAAAATACGATAAGTAAAACTTAGTGAGGAGCGATGTATGGAGCCTGGTGCTTAAGGCAGCGAAAAATGGAGACAGGATGATAAGTGGAAAGAGGCGTTCATTTTTTATAGAATGCTACAAAGGTTGTGCGGTGGACAGAAAGAAAGACAAAGGACGGGTTGCTTAGAATGGGAGAGAGGAATGAGAGCTGCTTGAGGAAATCAAGAGGAGGCAAAGAAGGTGGATGAAGCATTTGTAATGCAATATAGACAAGTAGAAAGAAATATGCTAAACTGAAAATAGAGATCGTTTGACGAAGTAGTGCAATCCAAGCAAGGGTAATATGAAAGCGAAAATGATCCATTAAAACCCTACCCTAACAGGTGGATAATAGTTATCATCATTTGCCATTCAATCATAAGATTCGTTGACTGCAGCTGTCAATTCTATCCTGTCCCCTGCTAGGCATTTTATGCTCTTCAGTTGATATCCCGTTTCACCTGGCCTAAGCAGTTATCCTTCGGTCTTCCTCGCGGTACTTTCCCTTCTATTATGTTCCTTACAACGCCGCTGTGCCTCAACGTGGCCAATCCATCTGGACCAGTCTCTCTGATCGTGCTCCGCATGACTTCCTCCTCTTCTATTCTTCTGTACACTTCCTCGTTTCTGATCTTATCCGTCCATTATGTATGCAGCATCCACCTCCAGCGCCAAGTTTCAAAAGCATCTATTCTCTTCTGTTCCAGCTCTCCAAAGGTCCATGTCTCAGAGCCAAATAGCGCAATACCATTCACGAAAGTTTTCATGAAGTGCTTCCTTACCGGTAGGCACATTTTCTTAGGGAATAACAGTTGTTGTTCATCATGAATGCTTGAGGCTATTCTTATCCTGACGACCGTTTACCACCTTCCATCCCATATCATGCGGCCTCCAAGGTAGGTGAAGTATTCCACTTATACTTGCACCTATCCCCGAAGCGAAATATCTGCTTTTGGATTCTCTCTTCCACATACACGTATTTGTAACACACACTATGAAACCTTTAGATGACCAGATTAAAAATGAAGGTTTACCCAAGGAATGAAGAGGGAAAGCGAACCAGCAGTACTCCTTTAACCTGCGGGAAACGGTGCCCAGGGAAGGAAGCGAGAGATGAAGAATACAAACGAGATGGGGAAGAGAAAGAGAATTCCGCTGCGGGGAAAGGGAAGGAGGAAACAAAGTTAAGGGCGGGCCAAGGAGAGTGGGAGGGGAGGCGGGGATGGTTGGGAAGGAGATAACCTGGGAGGGGGGTGTGGGGGTTAACTGCCGCAGGGGGGTGGTTTTCGGGAGATACCCCCCTGCGGGACTCACAAGAGTGGGGGAGGGCGGGCGGAAAGGGTGAAGGGGTCGGATGGAATATAGGGAGACGCCTGTGTGCATGTGAGAGAGAAGCAAAGGACGGGAATGGTTGGGAGAGAACCACAGCACTGGTAAGAAGGAACTGCGCGATGTTTGCGATGCGATGCTCACAGAAATGTAGGACACGCCGGAGATATCGAATTGCGATGCTGATCATTCGAGTTATGCGAAAGGTTGCCATACGTCCCGAAAAAACTGGACTACCCTGAATTTTGTCAAATAAAATAGAAGCGTTCTGACTGAGTTTAAAAAAATCGGCATATATCCTAAAATGTTGTTAACTTGTCCGAATTAAATGAAAAATTAATCCAAATTGTCAATAGAAGCAAAGGAAAAAGACTTACACATGCATTTCGGCCATCCAGTCTATTTCTATCGAGTCTATTTCCTCTGCATCTATTGACAATTTGATTTAATTTTTAAATTAATTTACTTGTCAACTGCTCTTCTCTTTAATTAAACTAGTCCGAAATTCTGTTGTAATTAATTTTGACAGTTGCCATTGCATCCGCTGATTTACACTTTCACAATGCTGAACGTGTTACATGGTTGGGCATGTGATTTTTATCGTGATTTCCACCGGGTGTTTGGATGCTGTCGACGTTACAATGGTTGACACTGTCATTCCTCAGATCGATGGCAGTGTCATCCATTGAAACGTCGGGAGCAGCCAAGCACCTGACCTGGCGGAAATCCCGAGAAAAATTCACATTCATCACACGCCGGTAAAGTACCACATCCTTCATCAGCGGAGCATTGTACCAACGGCAAAACTATTTCACGAATACCACAGTTGTAGTACGCATAGCAACCTAGACTGAGATACTTTTCTTCTCTCTCTGATGACAGGAATTGAAAGTTGAATCTATTAAGGCAATCCTAATGATGCAGTAAAAATTGAAAGATATGTTTGCACTATCACGAAAATTAATTGAAAAATACTGCATTCTCCAAAAAAAAAGTATCATGCTTAGATAAATATGATTGGTTTAAGATCGGAGGATATTTATTGAAGGTACAAGTAAATAATTCACATTTTTCATAAATTGTTTCACTCAAAATATATGTAGTATTATCTGGAATTAATTTAGAAAAGCCTATTTTTTTATTTGAACAAGCAAGTCATAGTTTTTGAAAAAGCATCTTTGATTAGCTATAACGTAGTGATATCCTGAATTTAAACCACTCCCTTATGGAAACTCAAGGTATGCGATATATCGCATTGCATTGCATAAGTTTTATGTTATACGTGAATTGAAATGATATGCAATATGATGCAATGGAAGAAGAGATTCAATGCAATATGAGATACAATGCTACTTTTTGCGGTACAGTGGGATTTACGATATTTACAACAATACAAAGAGATATTTGCGTTATAAAAAGTTCCAGTGCAATATGCGATGTAATTAGATGCAATACGATATTAAATGCAAAGAAAGCCATTCATGCGATGCAATGCGATATTATGGCATAATTCAATATGCAATGCAATTATTCCAATCATTGCGATTGCACAAATGATGTGGTACGCAGTAACACGTTCGGGTGCAAAGATCAATGAGGGTGAAAGGCACCATGAAAAAATCATTTGACTTGACCATTATTCGAACCCAAATATCCCTATTGCCGGTCAGGTATGTTAGCCAGTTACGCAAGGATATCTTAACACGTTGAACGCTGACTGACGACAATTGTCGTCCGCCGGGTGCTATCCGGTGACTACGGACGACAATTGTCGTCCAAGCTCGCTTTGCCTTCTCAAGGCCATTTCGGAGCTGCGACGCTCCCTAGCGCTTCCGTTTTTCTCGTTAGTCACTCAATAGACATCGGAGCGTATACAGTGTCCTTAGCCCGAGTTAAATTTTTTAAAAATTTTCATTGCTCAAATAAATATTGCAGAGACGAAGACCATCCGAAAGTGCGAAAAAAAATTTCAGTCACCGGCAACACTCGAAAAAAATGCCGCCGCGTTGAAAGTGTTAATAGATAAATGGCTTGGTAGTGTAACTGGCTAACACATCTCACCGGCAATGGGGAGATTATGGTTCAAATCCCGGTCAAGTCAGATAATTTTTTCATGGCGAATTTCACCCTCATTGGTGTATGCAATATAATGCTGAAAAATTCGTCACATCTCTTGCGATGCAACACTTATATTGCGATGTAACAATGCATATCGAACATCGCACTTTCCTACCGGCGCGCCGCGGCGAGGCGGTAGGAAAGTGCGAGAGAGCCGAACCAAGGGTCGTCCCTTTCCCTTTTTCCTCCCCACTAACATCCCTGGCTCCATTCCGAGGCCACTCCCAATTCTCCAACGCATAACGTCCCTTCCCATTCTAATACTCTCTTGTTTCCCCTTCCCCCCCTTTCTTCCGACCCAGCGGTGTGCATTGTGTCCACCACGTAGCAGCGGCGGTGCGGTCGCCCTCCCTCACTCCAAAAATTCAAACGTGACTAGGAAGGAGAAAAAAAACAGTTCCCCCCAATGTCCGTACGTTCTCGCAATCAAGTTACATCGGCAGTGAGATCCCTAACAGTTGCATTTATTGTCATTAGTATTCCAACCCGTAGAAGTGGATGCAAGACGATTCTTGTAACCTATCGCGCAAAGTTTCTCATACGAGAGAGAGAGAGAGAATAATTACGACCAAAAATACTTCGTATTTTGTATTGATTATTTCTGAAATGGGAATAAAAATCTTCTCCCAAATTGTAACGTCAATTCCACAATTCTCAAACTTCTAACTTACCCTCTATTCCTTCCAGCAATACAACTAGTAAAAGCGTTTTAGGAACTCTGAATTGAAATTGTCTAAGGTTTGGAACCCACAGGAGCCATTCGCTCACGAAAACACTAATTTGCGAAATTCATTGAAATAATTCATATGGACAGGAATTCACTTACAAAAGAATGATATTTATCAATGCACAGTACTAAAAAAACACAAGTTTCGGATTGGTCCATGATATGAATCCAAAATCTCAATGCAGAAACCAAAAAAACCATATAAACTATATAACCTCTGGTTAAAATCATGAAAAAATTATGAAAGTGACAACATCTAAAGATATAAATGGAATTTCTAGGCGATATCTATTTGGCATTCAAAGCGACTATAAGATATATTTATTTAACTTAAGGATTTCCTACTCGTTTACATCACACCCGTAATGAGGAACAGTACTGTATCGAATTCAAGTGAAAAACATTAAATGGCTTGATGGCCAAGAGATTCCGTTATGGAGTTCCTTTTTAAAAAATCATCATTGAATCTGATAAAGTTACTAAATATTTCATAAACTAAAAAGTCTAAAATCAAATTTCGAATGAGTACTGAGCCGCAAACAATCATGTTATACTTTATGAAAAATCTCGATGTATCTCCAAGATTAGTTCATAATTTTATGAACAGCTTACGAACTAGTCCTCATATAAGCAGCACCTTTGATAATGAAGTAAAAAATCGGAACCCATAAGGTATCAATAACAAAATAGTGGAAAATTAATATGCATATTTTTTTCACGGTTTTGAGCACGTTCCACAAAGCTGTGTCGCCTAAAATTGATTCAAATCATCAGCACGCTTTCAAGAATCATCCTTCCCAAAGAACTATCCGCGACACAAAGCTTAAAACTGTATTCCTAAAGTGATTGGATTCCTTACCAAAAACAATGGCAGGCATGCTATAGCAAAGAAGTTTCATTAAAACAATTTGGTATCCAGTGAGTCAAGAGTATCCCTGTATTCCTTCCGTTACCAAAGATCTCATTCCACTATAGGGAACGAAGGACGACTTCAATTCTACTTCCACTCCATTTCACTACTTCTACAATGCCCTTTCGTATCTTCGACTGCCATCGTTCGGTTACCTCTCAATCCCCATTCCATATCTCTCCCTCTCAAGGCAAAATGAACTTCAGCATTCCCTATCCCATTTCTTCAACATCTTCGCCTTCCTCTCTCTTCCAACTATAACGATCCTTCCTTCCATTCCCTTCCTTTTCACGATTACCGATCGCTGTGGCCCTTAAGTGAATTCTTCATTCTCTTTCTTCCGATGCTACCGATAAAACTTGCCCAGCCATCTCCTTGGCTACTCCAACACACAGGTCAAGTTCAATTGCGTGGGTATGGAAATGTGAGGACGATGATGTCCATTATCGACATGATTGGTAGGGATTGGGTTGGTGTGGTGTCTAGAGTACTGGCTTGCCACCCTAAGGGCACGGGTTCGATTACCATCGGTGGCGGAGATTTTTCAGAGGTATCCCCCACCCCTAATCGTTTGCCATGTGGAGATCACTTTAAATGTAGTACTCCTCCCAATGGGACGTTAAGCCGTGATACCGTTGCCGTCTTTCGCTAAGAGATAGCTTACGTCGACGCTGAATTTCACTCCACCCTTCCTCCATTTCACAAACAACCCTACCAAAACAAACCTACCCAAATATCCTCAACGGCAAAATCGACGTAAGTTGCCAGTCAACTCAACAAATAACCAACCAACATCATTTGTATTCTACCAAATTAATGGTAAGTCTAAAGACAGTCCGTCCTAGAAAATTGTCGATCTATTGCCCAGTCTTCTCCTAAGTTTCCTTCATAATTTTATCCATTTTATAATATAGAATCTCTTTTAAACTCTTCGAACCTTCTGCCTTCTTTCAAATCGTCCAATATTGATACTCTCACCTCCCTCTCCTACGATAACCCAACCCCATATCACCCTCTTGAACATGTCGTTACCCCTCAGTACGTACAGTCCTTAAGAGGAACAGAACGCATGGAACCAAAGAGCAAGATGGTACACAAAAGGGGTGAATCGAATAGGAATACGCTATTGATGGCATTGAGTTGACCAGCAAACAACAATTATATACGATGCATCCTTTGGGCAAAAACTGAGTTTCACAGGAAGAATACAATAAATGGCGCAGGGCCATAATAATTTCTTATCACAACTGAACTCAAGATAACTCATAAAACAGCGCAGTATCCTGGATTATTGGACAAAATTCACTATCATGTATCAATTCCCTTAACTTTTCTGTATTAATTGATGGAATTATGAATCCCCCTGTTAGGCCTCCTCTCTTTCGTCTCATTAATTTCATGGGTTTATAAAAAAAGATTCCTTTTAAGATACATGTTCACAATGAAGCCACTTGCCAAAAGTAACTAATGAAGGGACAAAGTAAATGATGAAAAGTAAAAGAGCAAGTGAATGAATTAAAAATATAATGAGGAATTCAGTGTTGTATGTTTACATATCCTTTGGATACTTTACCTATTATTGAGATTTTTAAGACGAGAGAACGGACAAGAATGAAGAACATAATCTGGAGACTGAAGGAAAGTGTTTGACAAGTAAGTTGCAAAGAAATAATTGCTGAAGAAATATTCGAAAAGACAAAGAAATCGGATGCAGGCGATACTGAGAATTGCTAAAGCAAATGAATGCAAGGAAAAGAGAGGAAAAAGCACCCATAACATGCTTGATATTTTTTGGGAATTCGAATACAAACAGCTTAAGCTAGAGAAATTGGGTATTTTCCAAAATTTTAAATTGAAGTAAACGCATATTTATACGTTACTCTAACTCGAACAAGCTTGTGGAGCGAAAATAGTTTTAAAATTGATTCAATATTAATTGAGATATTTAAGATTAAAATAGTCGAAATTTCAAATTTTTTTACGCGACTGCGAAACGAAATCTGATTGGCTTGACGTCATTTTCGCTGAGCGATAGACAGCTGTGAGGGAGAAAGTGAAGGACTGTAAAAGAGACCGTATATTTAAAGAGTTTTCATTGAAAACAAAGACTATGGCGTGCAATGGTTTTATTAAAACCACATCAGATAATTTACCCAAAGTATATATGTTTATGGTAGGCGTTTTTATGAAGAAGGACGAGCGATTTACTGCTTCCGAAATTCGTGGAGCTTAAGTCCAAAAAATGTAAGCATAAAGTTTGCTTGTAAAATCGTCTTTACTGTTGTTTATAATTTGAATGCATATTTATGTATTTGGTGTATGAGCTTTATTAATTGTTTTTCCAATACACTCATAATCATTATGAAACTTCCTTATTTCTTAAAGTTCATACCAATCCATGCAACAGTAAACAAACAGTACCTTAGTAACATATCAAAATAACACATTACTTGCCAAATGTTTACGCTGCAAATATTTAACACACTTAAGACGTTAATTTGTGATTTGTTAATTAGTGATTGTTTGTAGAGGTTTCTATAGGTGGCTTCTCTGCTATAGAAAGGTCTAAAATAGATTTTATCTCCTAAATATCTATTCAAAGTTTAAATTTAGTGTTGCTTTATTATAAAGATTCTCATGAGAGTTATGGTGGTAATACTATAGGATACGTCCAAGTGAATAGAGATGGAACACTGTGAACAGTCACAGGCAAGAATATGTCAAGAACACTAAGTGCGAAGTAAAGCATACATTGTGCAGGTGGATATTGAGGAATCCATGGAAGACATTTCAAACATTCAATGTCGTGATTGCGTGAATGCATTTCTTGTTCGGTGTTTTCACCGATGTATTTGTAAATTGTGGCACAAAACACCATCTATATATGCCATTTAAAGGCACATCAAAAACAGAAAAACGTCGAAAACCAATTTCACCGCACTTGTTTCCACCGTAAGCATAAGAAAACGCCTGGGTCTAAATGTAAACAGCGAAAATGACGTCACAGGTCATTCGGTTATTTTCGGAGTGTGCTCGGGAGGATTCGTAACCTTCAACTTTCTTTAGCTTTTAAAACCGAAATTCATACAATTTGATTAGAAAACTTTTAGCCAATGCAATAAGTTCAAGTAACAGAATCAGAATATCGATAGTTTGAAATACGTGGAAAATACCCAATTGTTTCCTCAAGTGGAAAATTTTATTTGAGTTTTCTCCCGAATTACGGGTTTTTCCACACCTAACTGAATGACTGAGAATAAAGGCTATTTCAATGAAATTTGCGATGGTACATTCATCTATTAATTGGCACTTCATGTTTCATCTCAAAGACGTTCACTCCAGCAGGCAGCATTTTCTCATAAGAGAGTTTCAATACCCTTGGCTTCCTTATTTCCGTATTCAAGTAACGAAGCGCATTGCGGCTTTTGAACGCTTCCCAAAGTGACAGGATTGTGCACGGGAACCCGTTCTCAATACATGTATGAGGTTAACAGAAAAATGGCGGACTTGTTGAATGGATTGACAACTTAAAAGCAGTGACAAAACTTCTAGTGATGGAAGACACACGTGGATGTCATCTGATAAGGGTGGATTACTTGGATTTAAGGCGATATAAGTTGATTTGAACTAACTTGATCACTTGAAATCCATTTTTCAACAGTCATGCCTCGTGCATAAGTCGATTACACATGTAACCACCCACACGCAGATCTCATAAGATATAATCTCTTCGTCGAGGTTCACTCTTCCAAATATCCACCTTTTGCCGCTAAACATTTCTACGTCCACGGGAGGCCACGTTATAACTAGTATGTACTTGAGAGGTAAAACATTCCTAATCGGGTAACAGGACATATCAAGCAACGGAAAGCGGAAATTTTCACAGATATTAAGGGTACTGCGAACTAGCTGCGGCATTCCCTTTCAACACCCGCGTCACACGCAAATGCTGAGAAGTGCGAAAATTCCACTGAGGAATAAATCATCCACTTTGACCGGGACTCGAAACCGGATCCTTTGACATCGCTCTGAGTGCTTTAGCCACTTAAACTACTGAGGAATTCAGTAAGGCTTTTGGAGGGCTTTGGGGCATTAAATGTTCATGACGGCCAACCACACAATGACATGAAGCAATAGAATTGTTCGCAATGCCAGAGTTTATAGCCGGATATAACAAGAAGTATGGCGATGCAATTTTCCACAGATAAAAAGTTTTAATCGACCCGGGTTTCGATGCACTGCATCATCATCAGGTTTTACCGGAGGTGTTTACTCTTCGACCTTTTTCACCTTTTTAAAGAAAATTTTAAACTTTATAATAATAATACCTTCATTATCCAAAGATCATGTGTACAAAACATTTCAATGATATAGGATTCGTCAGACAAGAAAATAAATGAATATACACCCAATAAAAAATACACCCAATGTCAGAACAAAAGTAAAGTGAGGGCCGACATGTATATATGTACATTATGTACAGTGTAACATAATTCACTAATAATTATGTATCTATCTTTTTAACTTTCAAAGAATTCAATCAAACTATAACATGACAAATCCAGTAAGTGGGTCTTCAGTCTCAAGCTAAAAGTATTTGTGTTTTCTACATCCTTAATGTTCTTAGATAGATGATTGTAAAGGGGTGCGCCCATTGCCCAAGGACCATTCAATGTAAGTGAGCGCGAGTGGTGATCAACATGTATGTCCTGTTTTTTTCTTGTGTCATATACATGACTATCCTGATTTTTACAACTTGGTCCATGTTTTTTTTCATAAAAACAATCACACTGTAAATGTGAACACACGGGATGGTGAGCATATCTAACTTTTTAAAGTAGGTTTTACAGGATGTTCTAAGACTTAAATTAAGCATTGTTCAAATAACTCTCTTTTGCAGAACAAAATTTTTTTCAAAAGTGATGGGGAAGACCCCCAAAGTATAATGCAATATGTTGCTCTGCTGTAAAAGTAGCTGTAGTAAAACATCAGTAGAACATTTGTAGAAACAGAACATTTCAAAACACGAATGCAGTACAGTGCAGATAACAGCTTAGGAATTAAATCTTACACATTAGCATCCATTTCCCCATATCTTGAAGATCTTTGAACCTTTGATTATCTTTACGTCCTATCCATGATCGCTGGCACGGCGAGCAATCCGAAAAGAATACCTATTCACTTGCACATGCTCCGGCCAGAATGCGTGATCAAGTAGCATGTCTTCGTACGTCACCGGCGCCGATATTTTAAAAGACGCGTAGTTCCCTGTGGTCACAATACTTTCAACACGCACTTCACTTTTTAATTTTCCACTTACGTATTCCTTGACCTCGTCCACGGTCGCTTCTTGAAGAAAACGCCACACATGTAGAAGTACTTCTCTTCGGATCCCGGAGAGAGAATTGCCAGTGTTCGCAAATTTGGCACTTCCAATCACAGGTTGGGTCCTACGTCGCATCTTCTTGTTTATAAACTTTACGCAGCCATTCTCTTCTCCGATCTCGAGGTCTTCCGTCGAACGTTTCTCTCGCTCATCAGAACTGGTTGCCTCCGGCATCTTCACCTTCCTCTCTGCCGTTTGCTGTTGCCGTGGTTGTTGCCGTGGCTGATGCTGTTTGTAGCCACATGTTTTTGTTTGTAGCCCTTGCTGCCTTCGATTTTCTGAGTTGATGATTTCAAACTTTCAGTATTCCCAGCAGCAGGAGGTTTTTTCATGGGATGAAACCGAATTGGCTGGAGTTTTCTCCTTCAAAACTTCGCTTAGAATATTCACACGTTCGCGTATAAATATGACGTCAGCACTTAAAGTGTTTATTCTAGCTGCCCGATCGAGGATGAAATTAACACATGCCCAAAGTATTGACGAATTCTCACTAACAATTTTATACACTATCTCATTCAAATCCGTGCATTTAAAATGAGAACGAGAATGACAACCAATCTACAATAATTAAAAATATTTTTACAGGAATTTTTGACTCATGATCAGTGGTGACAGATGAAATTAAAAACAAATAGCTAAGGCCACAAAATTTGAATTCAATAGCGAATGAGGAATGATCGAAACCGCTGAAGTTTGAATGCATAGCTGAGAATGAAATTGACGGTTTCAGGCAAAAGGTAGCGGAATTTATACATATGTAGTTAATAATGGTCGGCGGTAATTTCCCGCTTGAATACTTTAATACGTCTCATAATGATGTAACTTAGCGTGCTAACATACCTCTTTCGCTTCTATTGCATCCATGAATTGCCTATTACACGCTTTCCGATTCTCAAGACTCGTCATATTCCTCATCTTCATTCCCTTCCACCACATTTACCAATGACTTATGCGGTCTACCCTTTCATCTCCCCTATCACTCCTCTATCTTAAATCTGCTTTGTTATTCGATTCTGATGCATTCTCTCGACATGGCCAAACCAACGAAGCACGCTCCTCTGATATATATCTACTACCGGAGAATCGACTTTAATACACTGTCTAATGCCTTTAATGTCACCGAGGATTTCATTGCTACCAAGTTGTGATATGAATCGGTACTTGCCCTTGGGAAACTGTTGGCGTTGATATCTAGTTAAAGTAATTCTAACCTTAAACATAGTTGAAGTTTTTTGTTTTTTCTACCATAGGGTGAAGGATACGAGAAACTATTCCTAAATGAGCCTTCCAAGTTCCATCTTCGGCATTCAGTAACTTTGGCATCGATAAATAGTTCGTCACTGGACTATCCTGAAGTCACTGCAATAGTTCTCTGTTTGAGGGTTTCTGTTTTTCTGGATGACTTTGTGTGTGATAGCTAATATTTCATCATTCCAATCGTATCTTTCCTTTGTAACTTCGTCTCCTATCTTTATGAACGGCATTTCATATTTTCTCAGTTTTTATAATTCCTATTATTTTTAACTGTGTTGAATTATTGAGCAGTGAATGACGGGAACATGATTTTTTTCAACTAGTGAAACTCATCTATTTAATATTTTTTCTCATAACTATCGTGTCTCGTGAGTATAAATATTAGCAGGTTAATGTCTTGTGCAAGCTTGTTTGTTACCCATTAAATTTGTCAGACATGCAATATTTATGAGCATCATCCTTAAGCAACTACTCATTGATCCACTTTTCTGTGTGGTTGTAACACCATGCATTATCGTCTTATAGAACCTTGCCATCCAGAAATAAATTGGATTCCCATTTTTGAGGTGATCATCTTCCACGTTATCTCTTAGTGAAAAGCTTAACCTCAGCTCTTGCAGCTTCCTCCTTCAGAGAGATGACTTTCCTGGAAGTAGCTTTTAATAAAACAAAAAATTTGGTAGTTAAGCTTATTAGGCGAATATATATTTAAGTCCTCCGGCGGAGAATGCTCTCTCTTTATCTAATACTATCGCGAATAAAGTTCTACTCCGTACATTTCTTTATTAGCATATATTTCCATAGGTGAAGTAGGAAAAGGATAGATATGTTAGATTGGGTGAAGAACTACTGAGCAATAGTGCCTGTGGCAAAGTAAACAATATTTCAGATAAGAGTTATTTAATGTACGACGGCCCTAACTTATATGACGTTATACCTTATAATGTGAAAGAGGAAAAATATTGTTAACCATTATTTTAATGCTGCATAATTATCGCTTTTTACGGTTTGATTATGGATAAATTTTAATTTCATAGAAAAGTAAACTAAAAACATCACGGTCATCATACTAATACATAAAAATTGAATGGTGGCTGTCTGTCTCTCTGTAGGTTGCTCAATCACGCAAAAACTACTGAACCGATTGAGCTGAAATTTGGCATATGGAGATAAAATGTAAATGGGATGAACATAGGCTATATTAAAAAGCCCTCAGGGCCCCCGAAGGCCCCCCCTGGTGGTCCATGCTAAGCAATGGGTTCGGTGCAGTGGTTTCATGTTTTGCTTTTTAAAAGTGCTTCCACTCATAATAGAGGGCTGGGATTTTTTTTATCGGATGGCTGAATAAATGTTGTTTCTAATTCTTTAAATCGATTTTCTTTTACGCTTCGTAATTGTCTGAAAATCTTGTTTATAGCTGAAAAACTCACATTTTTATCTGAAATCAACAACAGCATATTTCATTGACAACCAGAGATTTTATTTTCAAAGGATATTTACGCCTGATTTCCTCTAATCATTTCCTGCAAGCCCATGATAGCACGAAGAAAAAATATCAGTACAAGAAGGGCCCAGAGTCCCAAGGACCCCATGATAGACTGCTTCGGGGGTAATCAACAAATTCAATGCACATTTACAAGTATACTCCTTAATGTCTATTCTCAAAGTATCTCTCATAGGAGCACTGCATGTATGTGAGAGAACACTTACGTAGTAAACGATACACATCTATATCTATATATATATATTAATTTTGTCAGTCAGTCAGTCATTCTGCATCCATTTTGTTTATATCTCTATCAGGTTTTGAGCTACAGAAATGAGGTTTGGTGCATTAAATGTGGATTCTCTGTATCTATGATTTGGTAGTAAATTTTATTGGTAGGTGGAATATTTTGGGTTTGTTTTTACCCCAATATTGTTAACATTGACACCCATAAGAAAAGCATTTTATTCGGTGCAGGTTTTTCTTAATTTACTTTTTTAAATTACTAGCACTCAAGATATTGGATGAAGATTTGCATCATAGAACGCATAAAATAATGTGCTATTTAATTCTTTCATTCAATTTTCTTATACGCTTCGTTGTTGTCCAGGTACTGCGTTTTTATCTCAAAATTCATCAATTTTTCCTCCTTTTCAACAATAGATATTTCCCTGGCAACCGGGCTTGAATACCCATTTATTAGCGATTTTATGAATGGCTATTCACTCCTGTAGCCTTTAAAGGCCAGGTACAGTGACTAATTTGATAGTTGTAGTCGAACGACTACAGTTCCCCGTTCGCCTTGCCTTCTCAAAGACATGAACAATGGTCGATCGCTTCAAGTGCGTGGATTAAATCTGGAAAATCTATGATTTTCGTGTGGTCAATTATATATTGCATGCTCACGAGTAGGACAGATCAATAATGCGAAATTCAACACTAGTTGATGAACACAACGCTTGCCTCAAAAGTCGCATCTTTGGAGATATGTACAGAAACTCACGTTGACGACCAAAGTTTTTCCACAAGTTGTCACCAATTGCAAAAATCACCGATGGTTTGCGAACGCGCTATTTTGGTAGCAAATAACACCGACGAACTTCAAACTTCGAATGTATAGAAGTACTACTTATACCATTACGAATGGTATATGAATGTGCGAGAAAATGACCTCGGGAGATAATTCATTACCAGTATTTGTTAATGTATGTCAAATATTGCTCCCGTGCTTGCTGTTTTGAGGAAGTAAAATTGCCAGTGGGGTACCTCAAGAGCACACCAGACAGACTGCCTGCAAAACAGGCAGCAGGTCTACCGACGTCAATGTAATCAACTACGCCATCCACGAAAGAATTTGGGGCGAGTCTGTCACCTACAAATTGATTGATATCGTCATTTATGCGGAAGAGATTTTTAACAATCCAATTGAGTTTTTAAATTCGTTGCATCTTTCTGGTGTACCAGCGCACAATTTGTCACTCAAATTCGGCGTATCAATAATTCTTTAGTGCAACATTAATGTACCACGAATGTGCAATGGAACCAGGCTCACTGTCAAACCACTGATACCAAACGTCATCGAAGCGACAATTCTGAATGGCAATTCAAAAGGAGAAACTTGTTAAAATCCCTAAGTCCAAAAAAATCCCTAGGTCCTGAAGAAATTCCTGCCCGCGTGTAGAGAGAATTAAATTGTAAAATAGCACCCTACTGCAGAATATATTTAGTAAACCCATCAACGAACACAAAGCACCCATGGACTGGGAAATTGCAAAGGTCACTCCCATATTCAAAAGCGGTGCACCATCATGATAAGTAACAGCCATCCAACTACAGACCGATATCTCTCACATCTATCTCTTGCAAAGTCGTTGAACATATAATTGTAAGTTCCGTTATGAGACACCTCGATATGCAGAACTTGTTAACAAAAACGCAACACTGATTCAGAAAGGGAAGATCTTGCGAAAGTCAATTAGCACTTTTTGCCCAATATATTTTAGTCTCGGGTGAACATAACGTTCCAGTTGATGCAATTTTTCTTGACTTTAAAAAGGCATTTGATAAATATTCCCACAGTAAGCTACTCATGAAATTAAAATCCTACGGTTCAAACGACGACGTCATTTCCTGGATTAGAGAATTCTTAAGCAATCGCGCGTAAAGGGTTGTATTAGATAGCGCTATCTCTAATGAAGTAAACGTCACATCGGGTGTCCCACAGGGAAGTGTCATAGGCCCACTTCTGTTCCTTTTGTGCATAAACGGCATCGGTGAAACAGTTGGCAGTAAGGTTAGATTATTTGCAGTCGACGCAGAGGTGTATAGAGAAATTCGTAGCCTTAATGATAAGGAAGCGCTAACTAAGGACCTCGAGGCAATACAGGAGTGGTGCAATGCGTGGGAGCTAGAATTAAACCTGAAGAAAATGCGTTGTTATGAATTTTTGGAAACGGAAAAACGCTCCTTGTAACAGCTATTGCATAAACAACAGCAAATTAGACACTGTAGAATCGGTTGAATATCTCGGAGCTAAACTGGCTTATGATCTCTCGTGGAGTAAACATATTCGAGAAATTACCGGTCAAGCTAATCGTAAATTGGGATTTGTTAAAAGAGTACTTGACAAGTGCGACGATAAAGTTAGGGAAATTAGCTACTTCTCCCTCGTTAGACCCCACTTGGAATATGCTGCCAGTATTTTTGATCCTTATGACATAGGCTTGGAAACTGAGTTAGAACGCGAGCAGCGAAGATCGGCAAGATACGTTAAAGGCCGTTACGGTAATCTCGTTAGTGTTACTGACCTTTTGCAGCAACTGGGATGGGAAACGCTTTCAGACCGTCGATTAACATTTAGACTCAATCTATTACGTAAGTTCCAAACGGTCTATTTTCTGACGACGTTGATAATATTTTACGAAATCCGACATACTACGGTAGATCAGATCATGAAAATAAAATTAGGGAACCAGACTGCAGAACGGACAGATTTAAAATGTCATTTTTCCCACGAACTATAAGGGACCATAACAGCGGTCAATGAGACTTTTATCTAGGTTTGTCGATTGGTAGGGTAGCTCTTAGTAGTAGTAGTACTCCCTAATACTTGAATCCTTATCTGTTACCTACTACTAGCAGCACGCCGTGCATGTTTTCTACCTAAGTCTTGAGTCTCTGTCCATTTGCGTAGTTGCAAAAACATATATATTAACAGTCCCTCTCCAATATATTATCTGTAGTGTAGTGCACGCTTGTGAGGCTTCGTCTCGTGACAAGCATTAGCGATTTATGCTAATGCATAATTAGTCGTAGTTACACTAACTTTAGGGTATAGTGTAATGCATGTTGGTGAATACTCACCCCCTGCCACACACCCCTGAGGTGGCTTGCAGGGTATTTTGTAGATGGAAAAGGATACCGCATTTGCAGAGCCGCAAATATTTCGCAAGTATTTTCCCCACACATGTGCGCGATTTGACTCAGAAAATGACAGGCCGCAATGGAACACTGACAACATATACTACTCTCACGGATAAAACCAATTTACCCACTTCACCGAATACATATAGGCCATATTTTATCACCGATCTACTCCGCTCTCGGTCGGGCTCAATGATCCTTTCGTGAATCATGTCCTTCCTCGTCGAGACGTCATGTGGTTCGGTGCAGGGATGATGGTACAATGCACAAGGGATGGGCAGTACGATATTATGACGACAAAGGTCGACCGCGGTCAGGCCATCATGGCTAGAGCCATGCAAAACGGCCTCCGTACCCAGCTATAATCGGTCGGCTGGTAATGAGTCACCACCTTAGCTACGTCTTGGACGGAGAAACAGGTGGGGAGCCCACAACCTGGCGGAGTATTCGGAAATCTGAGCCGGAGTATGGCTATACTATATGTCGCCGAGTGCATTCATACTCGGCCGGCCGCCGCTAGCAATAGCTCCTCGCTTTTGCAACCAGGAAGTCGCTCGCAGTATTAGTACTCTTTTTCGATTTCCCTCTATTTCGACAATTTTATTTTTCCCACAGGCAGATGAATTGATGGAACGTATCCAAACATATAGAGCCTCTTACTCAGATCAGAATTTCTTGCAGGGCGAAATCTTATTCCAAATCGGTTAACTATGGAATGTTTAGAGACGATGAAGTTTTTTAGATGATGGATGCGAAGAGCGAATTTTTAAATGAAGAAGCCGAAATATCTCGCCATAAGTAATGTATTTTTTGTCACGCAGGAGGTCATATGATGGACACCAAACTACGAATCCAAGTCGCTGCGCTCCGGCTAGCCTTGGCGGAAATCCAAGCTGCCGTCGAGTGCGTTTATACTCGTCGGTTGTTCGTAGACTCGGGGCGAGTGATCGGCTGAGTAAATCCAAACTCGGTTGACTCTGCACTCGAGTGTGTGCATTCGATTCAGCCGGCGACAGAGTGAACGTGGGCGATTGTGAAGGCCGTTTTGCAGGGCTCTAATCATGACTGACGGGACCCAAAAGCCACAATGGAGCAGCATTAGGGGGGATCGGAATGGTTGGGAGAGAGGAGACACACACTGGATACGCTATACCGCCGCTGGCGACGAAGAGCTACCCATTGGATCACTTTCTCGACCACAATATAACTTCTCTCCCCCACATACGATCCTCTGCGCTCGAGTCGTGAATCGATAGCGGGAGAAGGGATCATCGTGCCTGTCCGGTGAAGATAAAACCTGCGCACCCCACGAAGCAAAAGTTTCTTTGAGATTTCCTCGTCGATACAGGTAATTGTTTTTAACGTTATTATCAACCTTTTCCGAGATCACACCATTTCAGTATTTAGGAAGGATTCATGATGGAAGGTGCGATGAATATTGAAGATGTGAATACAAACAGTTACCCTTTTGCTTATTATGGCAATACGCTGATGTAATTTACAATATGCACTAAATAAGCTGCGTATATTTAATTACAAATTAAATTGTACAGTTTAATTAAATGCACTACATAGGTTACGCTACATAGGAACAGAATAGTAACCCATTTGGTATGAATGCCCTTTCTTGGAAGGGGGAAGGATTGGGATATAGGGATGGAGAAGAGGAGAGACTGGAACGGGAGGGTGAAGGGAGGGAAGATTCTCCCTTTTCAGCCTCCCTCTCTCCTCTATCCCGATCTACCAACCTTTCCCCTTCAAAGAAAGGGTAGGTATATGTTCCAAATGGCTGTACCTGAATATGTCGCCGATGCGACAAAACGGGTCAAACAATTAATCAATTTGTGAAAATGTACATGGATCAATTATTTTTATCAACCAAGCATTTTCACCAAGTTCGGCTAGAAACAACATATGCATGGAATTTACGTCGAATTACTTAAAACAATTATGACCACATAAAGATAACCTCGTAAAGCTGATGCCCTAACGTCAAATCTTTGACAAAATATTTGGATCAAACGGGTTTAAGTGTCTGGCAGGCAGAATTTGAAAAAAAATTAAATGTGATATAAATTTGCATCGTCATTTTGAACTAACAATTTCATTTAAGCTGGATAGAGACGCTTTTAATATTTTGACAAAAGAACCAATCACAGATAAGATCTAAGTGGCTTTCTCCGCCCCGATTCGTATACATTGTGTCTCTGAGTCGGTTAGAGAAGGGTGAAGCAGAGAACAGACGGTGTTATGTGAAGCAGTTCACCATCATATGAAATATCATAAACATTTATTGGTCACTATTTAGCTCATTTTTCTTAAATTTGGCTCATTTTTCCTTGGAAAAGCCAAATAACTCCCGTTATTCAGAACAGCGCTAGAACTAGTAGTTCCATTAGTAAACTTCTTTTAGATCCAATGCTTAAATATGATGCAAGCTCCTCACGATAGCAAGTGAACGTGCATTACAGCGACGGCTGGTGGCATAGTCCGTAACATAACATAACTTGCTTGAATATTTGAAAACAAGTGTTCCGGATGAGACACGAGTACAAAACATTTTTAAAAAATGGCAAATTTAAATAAATATATTTGAGCGAAATTTTAACCGTGAGACATCGACTTTACTTGGTCTTTCCTAAATGCCATGGACCACGGCACATTATCCTCTGAGGGTTTCTCGGCGGCCGTGCATTGCAGAAAATTTCACGCACAAAAACTATAAGGCAATGCTCCAGGGCATAAGTTTCTCACAGTTGCTCTCATACTAAGACCTACATACGACTGAGTTCCTTGAGAAATATGGTATGACATAGGGATCGAACGATTTCTCAAACGCAACTGCCTAGGAGTATGATTTTAGGATCGTTTTTTTTCCTGGGGAGATTTTATGAAACGACCAATTAGAAATAAGGGTAACCAGTTCAATCCCTGGCAAGGAATTGGGAAGGAAACACTTCGCGTCCAATAAAAAAATTACTTAAGAGGCACGATGCGTTTTTCTACAAGGTGGCATAATTATGAGTACATATGTAACATGAGACGAATATCAATAACTTCCGCTAGGTCCAGCCTGAAGCAGTGGGAATTACAGTTATATGTAGGGTAAGTCCGGGAGAGATGGCCCCTCGGGAGAGATGGACTGATTGCATAGCTCGGAATGTAGCCGCTCTAGTGAGCCACTGTTCTCATGCTGGTGTCATGGCCGACAACGTAGACATGTATTGTTGTTTATAGCCGCTTTGACCTGCTTATTTCATAGTTATTCAAAGAAAAAGATATCAGGAGAGTAAAATATTTTTTCATACTTAACGTTTTTTAGTTGTATTGTGTTTAATTGTCCATACCATTGAGTTTCATGTAAATACTTGATGAAAACAATATGTAACGGTTCACTATACACCACTGCGGCGCCCCTCGCATTGGGGAAAGCAGCAAAATGGCCTGGTCCATCTCTTCCATACAATCGGGAGAGATGGACCAGTTCGAGTTGGGATAGATGGACCACACTTTTTACACTATATGTATAAGGCTGACAATTTAGATTTGTTTTATCAAAGCGCTGAAATGTTAAAAAACAAATACAGTCGAACCGATAATTAAGGAAATTGTAGTTAGTAGTAATTCCAATGTTAAAACTTGGCCTTTTCATTACATTTTAAATTTTTGTGGGCCGTTTAATCCTTTTGGTTAGATTCTTGTGTCTTATATGTTCTAATTTTGCAAATTTATTGTTTGGTAACATTGTTAGTAACCATAGAGTGTTATTAAAATATTCTTTTGTACAGAGAAATTTTTTTCAAGTTTATTTAATGTCTTTTAGTTATGGTCCATCTCTCCCTATATCCTTGGTCCATCTCACCCATAGCATATGGGTGAGATGGACCAATGAGAAAAAAATATATTGATTTTTAAAAGGTATTTTTTTAAATTTGACTTATTTCTTATGAAATACTAATAACGTTATCTATGGTATTATAACACAACAAACGATTGAACCGATTATACCATAATTAACAAAAATATGAACCCTTAAAAAAAGTGGGGCCATCTCTCCCGGACTTACCCTATTACTACTATAACAGTTGAATTTATAGTAACATTATGGTGAAGTAATCGCCATTTTCATTCGTTGCCTAGTTGCCCATGACTCAGCTTGTCTTAGACTGAGTTCCTTGAGAACGCGTTCAGCAGAAATATTTCATGGTACTGTTCGCAGTATGTACATTGATTGTGAGAGCAAGGAAGCAATGTTGTGTCCCTTATTCCGTTGCTTCTAAAAAATCCGTAACTTGCAATGATTTCCTCCCCGATCTCCACATACCATGGAAAAGCACAAGACAAGAGTTATCGAGAAAACGAGAAAAAATCATGCGAGAAATTGTAAGCTTGACACATTGTTTAACAGAAAACTTTAGAGAAACTTGTGTCGTGGGACTTGACTTTAAGGACAGCGCCACATGAAAATTGCGTACGGAGCGAGTCCCCGATTCAATTCCCCGCAGCATTCTCCCTGCATATATAGTGTGGTCCACGCGACCTTTTTCAATTACAGGCGCCGCGAATCGCCAAACGAGCGAGAATGAAAGGCGGACGCAGCCTCCTTCCCCATGACATGACATGCATAAGTGAAGAGAGAGGACGACTCCGAAAACATTTCAGTACAACAGTAAAGGTTGTTGGACTGAATTTTCCAGGGTCGATGAGGCATCGACGATTCCGAGTTAGAATTTCCACGTCTCCACTTCCTCGTAAACGTCAATAATTCCGTTGGAATATTTCAGAGTTGTGTACTACTACAATCTGAGTGTGAGTGGACATAGGGTCAACGCCGGTTAATCAAATGGAACAAAAGTGCTTGCACTCACAAAAACTACTACGAAAGCTACTCGACGAATTAAATGCTGTTTTCAAAGCGAATACTCACAGATAACCTTCTACAGAGTGGAGACTGCTGAATATTTAATAACTATCGTCAAATTAATAGCCGATTACACCATGACATTACGGCACGATGCGTAAATTATGGGAATAACTCGAAACATGCGTAATTACCTACTTTCTGGGATTCATAAACTATCACTTTGACAGAGTTTTCTTTACATTTTCTTCAACTAAGATCCGTTTTCAACTAACATTTCCTGAAATCCCTTGAAGCTCACGACTAATAGTACATTCAAATGGTCATCGGGGTAAGCAATATTTCACAGTCCTTCAAAAAATCTCCAAAAACATTTTTCCAACTCTTGCTCCATCTATGTAGCTGGCACATAACTTTGACACGAGGAACAGAAATAGGTGATAACTAGTCATTAAGGCCCTATTTCAGCAGCAAATAAAATTTCTTCAACTCGGTTAATACATAGCGAAGACTAACAGAATTCCTTTTTCAGCAGTAATATTAACTCGGTTTTTTAGTTAAAACTGTTTTCATAACTTCAGATGTATGAGAAATTTACGAATCACTGTATTTGTAGGAGAACTAAGTTTTTAGAAATGTGGCCAGAAACAGAACGGTGAAGCACGAGGTACATAATATCTGGATAATAACTTTAACCAAGTATAAGAAAACTGAGACAAGGCCCAATATTTCATCCGATGGTAAACTGGTGGTTTAATGATAAATATTTGCTCGATGATAAGTTAATGATTTCCTCAGTTACTGTTACGTAATTTTTCTATCCATTAACAATTTTAACGACTGTGTCAGTAGCCACAGGACAGCTTCGAGCACGCCCTGTTAATTACGTTTAAATTCAGAATGAAAAGTAAATTTCACGCTGAACAACGAAGGCACGGAACTAATGTTTCGCGTGTCTCCCATTGTTCATTTCTTATATTTTCCGTTATTAACCTACCATTATCTTCTTATCAAGTTCCTCTCGTTAGGCCCCCTCATTAACCTCAGCGAGTACGCCAATGGGTGACGCGCTCTCCTTTAGGCTGGGCGCTAGGAGAGCGGTAGAGGCATGCCATGGGCTCTAAATTGGGATGGTGGGCGTTTAAAATTCACTCTTGACAAATGAATACGAAAAAGAGGCAAGTAGGGGAGAAGATAAGGCTACCATCATTCTCAGCTGGCTAGTCACCTTGAATTGAGCCGCCCATTAATCACGCGAGAAAGCCGCGAGTCGAGCTGGCATCAAAACCACTCCTCCTCCACGCGGAAGGAACAAAAACCGTAAATATTGTGAGCATAAGAGCTCAATTACGAAGTCTAAGTTCTATTAAATTCGTTCAGGGAAAAGTACCATTATATGGGGCGATTTATAACAGTATTTTCACATTAATGTCATACCCTGATAATCAATTTCTCAGACAACTTTAGTTCGAAATTTATTGTCTCCAAAAAGCCTGCATAGAAACTAGATTGGAATTTTAAGATTTATGCCATACAAATATTCATAAAAATTGCCATCTTAAATCACTACGCAGCAAAGGGAGAGTTTTTACTTTAAATTGAATTTAGTTCTCACTACATCAGACGTGATAATCAGGCAGGGTGTCGACTGGTTATTTTAGAGATACACGTCTGTATTTTATAACGCGCTAGTAAGGCGATTAACTTAGTCGGCTACTAAGAGCTCTTAGTCGTATACTAAAAATGGTATTCATGGATACTTTTAAGTAAGCCACTTGGAGCTACTATCTTATAATGCTACTATCACCACAATCATAGCGGAAATCTCCTTTATGACAAAAGTTTATCACTCGAGGTTGATCGTTTGTGACTGGCCGCCAGATTTAGTAGCGCATGTAAACAATACGGGGTGTTTAAGAACCAACTGCTAAAAAGAAGCACTTTTGGCGCTGCTGAGCTTAGTAACCGTCTATGAATACTATTTAGTTGGTTGACAACTATTTAGTGCGTTACTATGCCGATATTAGCTTACTAAGGAATCTATGAATACGGCCGACAGCGTTTATCTGGGTTTTCCAGGTTCATAATCTGACTTTTCCAAGTTCCTCGGAAAATCACATTGTCACAATTAAGATAGGGCAAAAACCTTCCAGGGTGAAATAAATAGGATTTAATAATAAATAAAATTTTATATTTCAACAGTGAAAATAAATAACTTAACTAGCATATTGATTCATCACATTAATAATAAAATATTTTTGTTAAATCTCTAACCTAAAAATTATGCGGCGAAAAATGTGTAATAATGCACCAACAAAAAAATAAAACCGTCAATTATTTTAGGGAAAAAAAACTACAATTGCTTGGCTGAGAGAGGATATTATTTCCACGAATAGCCAAGACACGTAGCCATAATTTTTGTATCACTAACGCCAGAATATAGAAGGAATTCTGAATAACGTTTTCGCCACGGCTTTCGCAAATAGGCGCCGTAAATTCACCGTCGCCGTATTCTGAATCCACCACCAGGGGCACATGTGTACGCAATCGCAACGTTATGTTAAGATCGCAGAAACGAAACCACGAATGACTTGCCGTAATGTTAAGATCGCAGAAACGGAAACCACGAATGACTTGCAGACTGTTCACTGTCGACAGCCGTATGGTTTTCAGGCTAGTTAATAATCTCTACAACGTTACAAAGGAAGGGCTAAGTCGAAATAATTATAACCTGAGGCAAAGAAATGCATTCCTGAATGCTGAAAATATTTGGTAATTAAGTTGCCATTTGGTATTTCTGGGCATAAAAGTTTATTGAAGGCACTAATATTGAAATACCAAACTAATTAAAACACCTTCACAGTTTCAAAGATCAAATATTCACAATTGAAAACACAACAACAAGAGTGTAGTGAAATATTGAAGAGAGGAATGACTCATTAATAAATATCCACGTATGCAATAATGAAATCTTATAAAACGGTTATGCACACTTAAGGACTGATTTCCCAGAGCGTCAATTGCTTAGACAAATGCCCCTCAGTCAAACAATTGGTTTAACATCTGAAGATTTGCTACATAGGAATAGTTAAAACCAAGGCTGAAACTACGATATTTCCATAATAGGAGTGGAAAATGATGCTGGTTATCTAAATGGCTTATAAAAATCGATTTTGCATCACGAAATGGCCAAAATAAACGAACGTGCCTAAATAAATGCTACCCACTAGGCTGTCACTCAACCCCAATATTTCCGGCCAAAAATCCACGATTTATAGGTCTTAAATCATCCCACAGGGTTCTTTTCTGACAAGCTCTTAATAGGGTTGGAATAAAATACGACTGGAAAGAACTACTTCATTGGTGATTCTCTCCGTCCATTTGGTCTTCATCGCTCTTTGAAACACCACATTCCATTTCTCCCAATTTTTTTTGTACCTGTTATTCTCCAGGATTCACTAACGCATAAGAAATGCTCCAAATATATGGTTTAATGAAATGCTTCCTTATTTCCAAGCTTTGGTTGCTAGATGTTAGAAGATTTTCCCGCTGATAAAATGCCTTGTTTGCTATGACAAATAGAAAAAATACACCTGGCAAGTAACGCGACGCAAGGAAGTGCTACTTAATTTGTCTAACTCCACTGGAATAGTACTCATAAATTTCAGCAAAGCAATTAAAAGGCTATCTGGATAATTGATCAAGTACAGCAAGTAAGTACGCAGAACGTATTCGTCTACAACAAACTACTGCCATTAACCAGGTAAGTTTTATCAGTTTAAGTAGATCGCCCAAAGTAATAAGTTAAACCACGCGTGAAATTCACACCTCCGGTCAGGGGGATAATTTCCATTCCCTGTGCCGCCTTTGTTTTCCCAGAATGATCTGTTTGCCATAAATCAGAAAAGCTTTGATTTAGTGCGAGGTCTTCAAAGACTTCTTCCAGATTCGAGCCCGGGACCAATATTCAGTAGTCCAAAGCTCCTTTCACAGGGCTACCAAGCCATGTCAAAATTTATCGCCACGTCTAAGCCTTCACCTCACACTAATCCTTTCCAAACTTCCTTCCGCCACATCCACTCAGCTCGACTGCCCCGCACCATTTCCAGTCCCCCCTCCGACCACGCGCGCATGAAAAGAAACCTCGCTTCCCTGCCGCAGGAAGGAAAGACCCATCCCCGAGAATCACTACATTTTCTGCGCCCAGACAGAGCACTTCCCTTCCCTCTACTCGGCACACCCCCGTCTCTTTGGTCCGTGACGCATGACGCAGCTTCCGCCGTCACCATGCAATATTACGCTTCCAATTCGAGATCATAACCCCCCAAGAGGGATATAGAAATGGATGTGATTAATTATATTTCCCTCGAACGATTCGACACAAAATCAGAACTAAGACTCGAAAAACAGAAATAAAACATAAAACTCAATACCTACATGAAACATTTCTCCTTTACTCCACATAATCTACCAATAAATTAAAATTAAGATAATACTAAATGATAATCTAGATGATTCCTTTTCATGACCTCTTTTTATTATAATATATATTTTCATCTTCTTCTTTCAGGAGATATAGGTCAAATAAGTTGGAATTTTTATTACTCTTTGCCAACGTTTTTCTATTATTGGAATTTTTATTACTATTTTTATCTATACTTCATCAGGGCTAAAATGAAAATATAGGGCGTTTTTACATAAATGGAATATAGTTTACAGATTTTAGTACATATTTATGCTAAAAAGTTGATAAACATTTCATTTTTCAATTTACCTCAGAGAGAGTTCCTTCCAAATTAATTGCTTGATTATATTTTCGTTGCTATTTATTGTTTGCTTCAATTGTTGTTATTTTTGTTAGGTTGTTTCAAAAATCAAAATTCCATTAAGTTTTGTTAAAGCCTATTACATTATAATAAATTTTGCTTAATTTGGCGATGTCTGTTTTTTTATTGCAGGATATTTTGTTTTGTGTAATGTGTACCATTTCTTTAAATAATCTTTTACAAAGTTGGGTTCTGAATCTATTATTTTTGTGAGTTGAAAATTTAATGTGTGGTTATTTTTGATTGCATGACCTGCTAGCGCACATAATTGAATTTTGGATTTAACTGAAGTTTTATGCTGGGAAATTCTATTTTTTAGGTATTGGGATGTTTGGCCTACACACATATTATCACAGTTATTACATGGTATTGAATAAACGACGTTACTCTTCAGTTCTTTAGGATTTTAGTGGAGTAATAAAAATTCCAACTTATTTGACCTATATCTCCTGAAAGAAGAAGAAGAAGAAAATATATTCTGAACGATAATAATTGAAACATCATTAATTGGCTTTCAACAAGCTCCCAACTTTTTTACTACTTCCAATATTACAACTAACCAACTAAGGCTACTTTATCTGCCCTTGCCGAAGGCGCATTGATGAGGCGTATTTGTAATATCTGTTGTGTAACACCTTATCTATTTCGTGTCTCTTATTTTTTACGTGAACATGCAGTTTCGTAATTTTGTTTGTTTCATTGCCATTACTGTCATATCAACCCTTGACGTGTGCTTCAATACTATACGAACAGAAGATAATTCAAAATAAGGAGATCTGAAGTACCATTGAATTCCATTGAACCAGTGAACCCTGCGAAGAAACATAGCAACACGAACGAAAAAAAGTAATTCCTTCATTCAGGCAATACATCGACTACACTTTCTGCACCCAGACAGATTACTTCGAACTCCTACTTCCAACCAACAATCCCCCTTATCCTTCCGTGATGCTAGACGCAACCCACATTTTCGCTCACTCTCAGAGCGCCGCACCATTTCACTTTCTACTCTCAATTTCAGAACAGCCCTCCCTCGGCCCGACTCTCCCTACAGGGGAGAATAACCTTTTTTCCCGGAGACCGTGAACATCCTCCCTCCCTTTCGTCGCCGCACCTCCCTCGTCCCACGCTCAACCCCCGCACCGAAAATCTCCCCGGTGACATTGGAAACGCACGCAATCCAATCCTCTTCCAAACAGTAGCAGTCACCCCACAGCGCCCACAAAAGGAATGCGTCGGAAGAGCCGAAAATTACAGCCCTTAGCGCACGAGCACCAATGCATTAAGGGGGATTATCGTGGAGCGAGAAAGAAGAAACTTTTGCGTTAGCGTCCCCGAGCGCGCGGGGCGATAATTTGTTTTCCGAAACCTTAACGCTGTGCGCTCCCTGCATGACAGCACATAATGTATGCCTAACACGTGAATACTGAAAAAGCTTTTTTTCAAACCTCAGGTCCAAACATATTTTTGTACTAATAATATCATTCTCTTGTTCTCATAGCAAAGACTTCTCGAGGAGATTAGGAGGCAGTAAAGGTGGATGGAAAAAGTGATGAGGGACTAGGGAATGCTAAAGGCCGAAAAAGACGGGAGGATGATAAGTATACGGGGAATGAGAAGAAAGAGAATGCGCTGTAAGGAAGGCATGAAAAGAAGTAAGACATATGGAGGAAGTTGAGCAAGAATTTGTTCAAGGATGAAGGAGCCTGCGCCAAAGGGCTTTAAGATTTAAGGGCACATTTTTCCATATAAACCTACCTCGACCGGTAGATTACCCAAATAATAATAATTAGGGGTGTTAGCAAAGAAGGCATAAAAAATAAGTGTTCAAATGAATATTTCAGAGGTGACAGATCAGTCTCAGTAAGGTCCAAGGAGAACAACAAAAATATTCGAAAGAAGCGAGAGTAATCAAGAGACTGAAGTAAAACGGGCGAAAAATAAAAGGATGTGAGAAAGGAAATTGTGACACATCGTAGCATAGGTGGCTGTAAGGAACTTTAAGAATATACTTTCTCAAATAAGAGTGAGCTGAAGATCAATACTCCAATCCATTCGAAAAATCGCGACGCGTTGTCGACAAAATCCTGAATCAACGCAGCAGAAATACCCGGAAAACCTTGCATAATCATAACAAAAATATTTGTTCTTTTACAATATGGACGAAAAAATACCACTAATTGACTTCGCTAAATATCTACGGTGAATTAAAAATATACACACGGCAGAAATGAGAATGGCATAGAGTAAAATAAAATAATGCAAACGAACATATTTCTTCGGACATCCTCACCCTCACTTCGAGATATTCAGCGAGTAAAGAAATTATATTGAGTCCATGAGGTCAGCAGAACTAAGCGTGTCACACCTTGGCGACGAGTTATGTACTTGTTACCATGGATACCAGGAGGCTGAGCGGTGGGGGAGGAAGGGAGAGAGGGAAAGACGGAAGTAGCATCAAGAGATAAATTACCTTGAACGCGACCAATCAGAATGAAAGGAAAGGAAAGCTGACGTCGAGCTAATATATAACAGCAACAGTTTCCATTGATATACACCTCCTCGGACAGTCTAGAGGAGACCAATACGGAGTCTGCGCAAATCCTCTCTGAACGAAAATATTTCTTTATCTGGAGTTCGAAGAGTGATTAATAATATTCAAAACTTCGATAATTTGTGACTAAATTACTTCCCAGACTCATTTTATTGGCATGATGAGCGTCTCAAATACGTAGGGTAATTTATCAATAATTTCTTGATCATTGCCGACTCTAAAAAATTTCGTCAGTTAACACGCATCATATGCCTAGATGGAAAAAATAAATACAGAAAATTTTGTTCAGAGGTACCGACTGAATTACAAAAGAGATCCAATTAGACACAGCGATAGAGGGGAGGATGTTGGGGAAGCAGGGAAGGGGAAGAAAGATAAAGAGGATTTATGGATGAGGTGAAGAGAGCTACGACGTATGAGGCGCAGAGGACTGAAATCATACAAGACAAGGGCCTACACATGTAAAAGATTTATATTGGTATTCCTCCTCCCATGTAAACTAACCTTAACCGGTAGATCATCTCATATAACAATAATAAGAATTTAGTTGGGCTCAGCTCGAATTCGTAGGAGTGATCCTACTATTCGTCCGAGTGCTGTTATCCCAGTCTCTGTGCGGCAGGCAGCAAGTGCGACAATACCCTAGCCGACAAAGCTAGTTTCCCCTAAGTGCTGCTACTACCAGTCCAAGAATTGCTAGAAGAAATGACGATATGGAGCAGAGCCGCGATTTTGGACGGCGAGATAAAGTTAAGACGTGACAAATTTCAGTCAGGGATATGCAAAGACGTAGGCGGTGATTCGCAACAGGACAGGAATCGAATGGACTAATTATTTTGGGGTTAGGAACTGAGTAACAACAATCCAATGCAGTTAGAACATTTTATGCTACTGGTCAAAAAACTTTTATCAAATTTCCGCACAACAACTGCCAATATTATACCCGCATACGCCCACAGCCTGTAAACATACATTCAGAAGAATGTGTCCCCTAAGATAGGTTTAGGAAAGTATTTTACCGACTAAGATATGTATTTTACAAAAAAGCTATATAATGTGAGCGTTGTCGGACCTAAGTTTAGAAGTTCAGAAAAGGAGAGTTTTGGGGTGAAACGGAAGGCTTTATTAAACCCCCATAATACGACTCTAAAACTGATAGAAGCGAAAAAATCAGAGATACTATGTCAAACAGATATAAACTGTAATTTCCTCAACCCAAGAACCAAAAATTATTGGTTATTGGGTTGAGGAAATTACAGTTTACCTTTTCTAGTGATTATAATCACTAAAAAAGACAGATCGCGACATTAGTCCGTCAAAACATCCTACATTCCGTCCTTTCTCTTTGCCAATTCCTTATCCCTAACACCCTTCTTCTGCATGGCTGGCTGCGTCATATCCCCTGCCACACGCTCTCCAGACAGCTCGCAGGGTCGTATGTAGATGTCGAACTAATAATGGAATTTTCTCCTCAGCCAATAATCCATTCCTTTGATTTCACTTTCAGCTCCAGTCTAATCCTTCGATCTCGCGAAAGGAAAACTTCAAAGGCCACCTTTTTACGGCACATCGACATTTTCATTTGCCTTTCATCCTTTAATCCTTCAACATGTACTATTATTCAATCGATTCCCTCCGCAGGGAGCTAAGCTTTCACGGAGCCACCTTTACGAATTTTTTAATATATTCGCTCCATAAGAGAGGAGTGGAAAAAAGGACGCCGGCATTTTTCTGCCTCTTTTCATCTTCGCGACCTCATAAATATATTATTTCCGATGAAGATTTTTTTAATCTCTTCTCCTCCGCGTTCCAGCATCTCCAAGCTCGTAAGTGAAAAAAAGACAATAATTCTCCTCACAAATTTCATCCCCTTATTTATAAAGATGCTATTATGCAATCATTCTCGACACTCGGTACCGATAACGACACTACTAATTATTTGAGGTACTGCTGAATGTTGACCACAATGCTACTTAAACATTTGAACATTTTGTCAAAATGTACGGGGCCAAAATCAACTCTTACTTTCATCTAATATTTCATTTAACACTTCTATAGCTATCATTTAAGTGCCTTGTACATGATCCATTATTAAAACCTGGGGCACGTCGCTCATTCATTCAAAGTCATCTTTAAGAGGATATGGCTATCCATTTTTAATAAAAAAACCTTGTACTTTTCCACACTTATACAAAACCTGCGACCGGTTTTACCTTAATAAGGCATCTTCTGGCACATTCTGAAGCTTAGGGCATACAATATATACCCAGAGAAAGTTAAAAATGGAGGTGGTTGGCTTGAAATGGGGGAGAGAGGAGCAGGGCGGTTAGGGCATGACAGAGTGAGAAGGGGTGGTGGAAAATTGCGAGAGGAAAGGAAGGAAAGTGAATCGGGGGAAGACAGTGGGAGGAGTAGAAGGTCACCAAGTTACACTGTTTTCTATTTTTTTCTGCACATTAATATTTCATTCGACAAATAAAACTTGTTAACAACAATTGACAGAGTTATCGACAAAGATAGATAGATGCGTTGAAATTGTATAATAAAAACATCAGCCTGAAACGTGAATCGAACCAAGGACCTCTGGCTTGCCGGGGAAACGCGCAGACCACCACGCTACCCAGCCTTCGTGATACCTTAGGCAAATTTGGAAGGATTAAAACTATAAAGGAATCAGATGTTTGGTAGCGAGTTATTCTGCGCATTGTCTCGGCAACCCAACGGTCCGTGGTTCCATTCCTTAACCAGGCCGATATTTTCCTTTCAGGGTGTATTTTTCTTCACAGATTAATGTGTCGAAACTATTCTTCCCTGCGACGGATTCATCACCTTATGAAAGCAGGGCATCCATAAGACAATAAACATACCCAACATAATTAACACCGACAGAATTTAAAATTCAACTTATCAATTAAAGACCATGAATACCTAGCTTAAAATGTAATGATAATTAAACTATTCAACATTTTGGAAACTAATACCTCTTAAAAAGCAATTTGCTCAGGAGGAGTTGAGACTTCTATAGGTTTTCACCAGACCTTTCCACCATAAACGCCCACCTAACCTACAGAGTACGTTAATTACGTAGAGAAACCAAATTAAACCCCTTACGATTATTTTATTCAAAACTTTTGACCCGAAGGCCCTTTACGTTCGGTCAATACCGCAGTTCTAATATTCTGCCAATCGTTAAACGACATGAATCCAAATATAGAGGGCGCGGCCTTAAAAGGCGGTCTGACAGGATTACGAGACCGACGCCTCTTGACCTGCATATGCGCACCCTTACCACTAGTCAACCGCACTGCTTCCAAAAAGAGCGACTAGACCACCTGAAAGGCACACGGATCGTTAAAAATTCTTACCCTATTCTCTAAAACTCCATTTAGGGCTTAGGCGACGGAGGAAAAGTTCATTTATTCAGAACTTAAGGCATAAAATAAGGAAAACCAAATAGCACGACCTGTGACCCATATAACGAGTAGGTACATAAATGGGAGCTACTCATTCTAGTTGCTCCAACGGCCCTCCAACTACGTAGAAGAAACAAGATTATGATTGAGATAAATTTGACCAATGTTATTTAAACTAGTATTTTCCGCATCGAGTGACTATTAGGGAGTCTAATGCAAATAAAATGCCGACTTGGGCGGAAAATCGCAAGTAATTCTCACCATAATGAGAAAAATGTAACATAAGTACCTCTCTTAATGCAGCATGTGCACACAAGCCTCCGAGCATTGCGGCGTCGACTTTAAGACTTATTCATAAGTTTTAAAAACAATTGTTTCTTTCCTCAACTTTGGTAGCGCGAATAAGACGAGAATAGCAAAAGCTCGAGTCTATCATACTCGAGCTTTTGCCATTCTGGTATTATCACCTATATTTTGACGTATATGACCGACATCTTGAGAGCGGGATAGATTATATCTTAGCTAATGAATTAACCATATATTTAAAAATGTTCGCATAAATATGATCTAAAAGCGACTGCCAAGGTCTCCAAAGACCATCATCTCAAAGTTGAAGCCATGTTGCGGCCCTTCATGTAGTTCCGTTGTAGATTGTAACAAACCATAAACCTCGGACATGAATTTTTTCCCCCTCTTCCATCACTTTTTCTATCGGAGATGAAAAATTCTCACGGAATATTCCATGCAGAATAAAATTACAGAGTAATAGGATATCTCCTTGAATCTCAGTACTTCTTCATAAGGCAAATGTAGCTGGACATAAAATTTTAGAGAAACTCCGACAGAACACATTATGAAAAAGCTCATCATGCAAAGATGGGACCGACGCGACGGCCTAAATTGATTCCTAGGGTGGAGAAGATTACCGAAGGAATCAGAGCAGTGATGATAAGAAACTGATGTGATTAAACGAGATTTCCAGAGAAGGGAAGTCCTGATTCGGGGATGAGGGAACAAGGCATGGGGAACGGTAATGAGATAGCAGGATGTCTATCTCACGAAATTATTTATCGACATTTTATAATTCTCATCTACCAAATGGATGTCGAAATTAAATCGAAGTCTTCCAACGCTGATGGCGGCATTCCCTCAACCACAGACTAGGAATTATTTGCCAACTCCATTAAATTCACAGGTAGGCCGGAGACTTCATGCATATATTCGCTTCCACCAGAAACATGAGGAGTAAGAGGGATTTCATCGATAATGGACAAGCCGCAAATAACACTCGTAATACCACCGAATATTTCGATTTTTTCCACAACGTATAAATGAACAGGTATATTATTTAATCATGAACCGAGATATACACAAATGAGACATTTAACAAACTACTTCTGGAAGTAGACACTAATGCATAATTAAGTATTTTTATTATGATAAAAAAATAAATAAGTTTGGCTAAGTATTTTTCCATCCTAAATACATTATAACTACTCCCATTCAAACTACGTACTTCAAGTACGTAGTACGAATAATAGAAGTTCCTTAAAGCCGGATTTCCTGTAACGATCATATTGCATTCATGATTAACATGTATTTCTTTATGAATTGCACAAAATTAAGTAAGCAAAATTTCTGTGCCAATTTCCACAACGCAAAGCACTTTTCAGCCACGAGGGTAGAATACCAAATCGATGTGCGATTGTAATTACTTTCACTTACTACTGAATCGGAACCTGCCGCATACAAATCTTCAAAATCGTAAAATTAAATAAAAACGTTGATGAACAAAAACTATTGATTGCGATGTCACATAATATATTTCTAATATATATCACAACTTTCTAAAGAGGCGATTTAATTATTAAGTTCGTTCATTGCAATTCACTAGCTGAAGGGATTAATGCTCTTAACTTACGAGTGGACTGTAGTCACTCATTTACCTTATCAGTTCGGGATGACACATTCAGAAATGCTAATTACACTACGTCTTAATTGCGATCTCTCCCGGGCTGAGAACCACATCCCCCAACAGACGAGGCAGATAGGTAACAGAAGCCACAAAGCATAGCAGAGATTCATTAGTGTTCAATAATGCGTCAAACCAGTCCATGTATCTTCATTCAGAGCCATTCTATAGAGAAATTAGACTTTCCTTCACATGGTATTTACTATTATATTTATTTAAGAGTGCATAAACTTTAAGACGTTTACGTATAATTTGTTCAAACATTTGTCTCTCCTCCTCCTCAGAGCTGTTGTCATATTTCTCTCCAACTCTTCGTAGGATTTCTGAATCGGCGATTCTCTCCGTCCATTTTATTTTCATCGTTCTTCAATAAAATCATATCTCCAATACTCCCGATCTCTTTTTCTCTGCAGCTAACATTGTCGCGTGGACACCAGATACACAGAAAATAACTTTTCTCTCATGCATAAGGTTTCAACTCGTAAAAGAAAAAGATAAAAATGGAGCTCATATAGACTCCGCAAAGTCATTTGGAGTAGTTAAGTGTCAAGCTGACGCACTGCGACATCGTATTCCAGCATTAACTTGCCACCCTAAAAGAAAAACCCGACGGAAGAAAATTCTGGGTGGTAGAATCGTGTTCCGACAAAAAAATTAGACGCAATATATTTTTCTTTTTAAGCGCGGATGCAAATTGTCCTCCCATTCACAGGGCACGGCCCCCGACTCCCCATTCACTAGTCTAGACGAAGCCCAGTGTTCCAGAAATAAAAGAAGAGCGAAAAACAAGCGGGCGAAGGGCATGGCAAACACAAACCCAGCCGTGCGAGGCCATAAGGGCGGACGAAGTCAAACAGCGGAATGCCGCGCGAAATTCGCAATAACGGAAGAAATCGATGCGTAGTTGTTGCTGGCGCTCGTCCGATCGCCCAGTTTGAACGAATGAAGAGATGTTGCATTCGCTCTTGAAAAAAGAGCGACTGCCATCGATAACAAAAAATGATTGAATCGAGATTAAACGATGCGGGAAAATAGAAACGCGACTGATTAATATTTTTACACAAACCGGCACAAAATTTCTCCGGCACCTCCCAGTTTCGTCAGGGCACCCGGAATTCATTAGCACGCGGGGCATCACAAGAGAATTATAAAACAAGCAACGCAAGATAACAAGGTGTTACTTGGAAGATGTGCTTTCTACCAAAAATTAAAATTCACCGAGTAGTCCACAAGCAATTTATTAAATCACAAGTCCCTAAAAGAATGTTTGCTATAATGTTGTTGAAACTGTACTAAGAAATGCTCATAAACTTGTAATGAGGTTTATTTCAAAAAATATTTTTACATCATACCAAACTTTGTATGCAAATTACGTTGTAAGTAGACAATTACGATAGAAAAATGTAATATGAACACCTATTTCACTTCAAATTTAAGATAGGTATGATAAACAATGGAATGGAAATACTCATTATATTCGTATGGAAAATGTTAGACACTTATTGCATTGTTTTCAACCCCTGTACTACCTTAAGTTTAAGGATTTTAGGAGCGAATTTCACATTACGAAAATATTTAATGGCTATTTTCAGTCATAAATTGGACTCAACTGATGAACAGGAATTCATAATATAAATAATAACTGAGAATCAAGCGCAAGGGTGAAAGATGTGTGGAAATTAACCATGAAAATTATCTGAATTGATAAGCATTGAGCCAGGAACTCCCGACTGCCGGCCAGGTGGTCTAGCCAGTTATGCCACGCACTCCACAAGATTCTGACCCGTGGGTAACCTGTAAGTCTTCTTGTAAATACGTCGGACAACCCAGACTTATTTTGCCACGTGTCCTGGTATGCTTGGTAATTGGCAAGCACACCTAATTGGCAATAGGGAGATCAAAGTTTGGAATACGGTCCAGTCAAATTATTTTTAACGCTGCTTTTCCCCACATTGTCCCTATATTTTTTTTGGACGATGGACGCACTACCTGATTTTCATAGCTGCACTCCTTACTTCATGTATTCTAGTTGCCACAGAGTAAGTGATGCGAACTCAAAACGACCCAGTTTTTGACGAAAGAAGAACTCTTTGAAGCTTTACACAGATAAATGTTTAATGCGACCGATTTCTTTCGATTGTTTCCATCATTGTCAAGCCTCTTCATTTTCCCTCATTTTTTACCAATATTATTTTTCTCCATTTAGAAATACTATATTGGATACCAGAAACTCATTCCCTTAGCTTTGTGAAATTTGAATGCTCTGACGTGAAAAAGTGTAAAAAAGCCTACACTGCAAACAAAATCTGTTCAATATAGGATTATTATTATTAGGTAAAGGAATTTACATATTTCGGAAGCTGCCTCCAGTAAACCTCTATTGTGACAATGCCAATTTCTTACCCTTTCTTAACAAAATATTAGTTTAATATTGTGTACGTACTAGTAACTAGGAGAGAAAACCTGAAGTCATAATATGAAGTTTTCCTTCATGTTATGACTTGAGGTTTTCTCTCCAAGTTCTGGCTGGGTGAAAGTAAGGCTGGCCTAACCCAGCGTAAATGCATTTCACGCCTTTTTGCACGTAAAAAACGTGATGGGACTTGTCTGATAAAAATAACAGATACATATAATGGTTAAGCCGTCGACCGGAGATTCTGTTGGAATATTGACACTGCGGTGAAGGGGCGAGATTCATTCGCTAACCACTCCAGAGAGCATGCCGAGAACGATTAGAGGGGGGATGAAGAAGATGGAAATGTGATTTAGGAGTGTTTGGGTGCGGGCGATCACGTGATAAAACGTGAACGAGGAGGAAGGATGGGGTCATTACGAAGTCATTAAGGAGGAGATATCCGGCCAGGTCTAAGACAGCAAAGAGGTAAATGGGAAAAGAAGGCGTTCAACTTTGGAAAGAGGGCAAAAGAGATCAGGGTGTGATCATGCATTAAATACGAAAATACATGGCGTCTTTGGACATTATTTCCATTTTTCTAGGTAAATAATTACGGCACCACGATAATTTCTATGTTTTTGTCCTACTATTTGCAAAAAACTGATCCATAAACTATGCCCGATAGCGCATTTCAATGGCTTCAATACAATCCAGTGTAATCGAACCCTATAGTTCCATCTATTCTCTTCCTTAATCTATGAGTGCAATGAATAATTCGGCTAATCTATAACGCAAGCGTAAAACACCTCACAGGAAAATTACATCACATCATAAAATCGAGAATGACAAACAGGAAAGAGAGTGTCACCAGCACGAACGATAACAACGTAGTTTACAGCACGCATTTATACGTTTGGTAGTAATATAGCAGCTCAATAATTTCATGCAAAATAAATGACTATATGATTAGGTATACAACCATTACATAAACAAACCAGTTAAAACAGGCCCCAAAAACAACAATGCTCACAGTAGGCAATAAGAGGCCATCTTTTACGTAAAACCCCATTTTTTAAAACATCAAAAATAATCTTAGATCATGCATTAAAATACACAAATCCTCGAGAAATTATCAAATATTTGTTCTTAAGCTTGAGAACACAGGACCATAGGACAGTTATATCAATAGGAACCACCTATATCCTGGCTACCTTATATACCTCAACCCGTCATCACATTAAGCGATGAAAACTGCAGTTTTACCATTAAAAATAAAAAGCCTATCAAAAATAAAGAATATCAAGAAATGTGACCATAACACTTTTAAGAAAGAAGAAAAATTACCTTACAGGACCCATACAAGTTCCAAAGAGTCTCAAAGAGAAAGATAACGGAGGAGTAAGACGTTTTACAGCCGATAATTACAGCGAGAAAACGTAATTCGCTCCGGGTTCGAATACAAGGTAACAGTAAGAATAAATAACTAAATCTTGCAACGTAATAGATGTTGGATGATCACTGAAAATTTCGAAATATTCGGCAGCTTTCCCCTTGAACACACACATAAGAAGGAAATTTCTCATATAGTTTCATATTCTTCCTGCACACATTCCCTATCCCTCCTATCTTCCTTCGGCTTAAGAGTGTACCCCCCCCCCCTTTTGACGGTGTAAACAAAGTAATACCGTTGGGCCTTTCCCATTAATTGAAACTGCGAAAAGAATTCGTGAGAGACCTTGGGATTCCTTCCAGGGTTGGGAGACCCGGATGAAAATGAATGAGTGAAATGAAAGCAAGGAAACATAAAAGCGAACCTTTGAATCGCATAAATTGGGCTTAGCGTCGTGATGCACGGGGCAGGGTGATTCGCAAGGTGCGCGCTAAAGGTCTCTCGTTAAAATAGCTCATTAGAAGCGCCTCAAGCCGAACAGAGCTAATTCTGAGAGGAAACTGAAATCGTTTCCCTCCGAAGGCATAACACTCACGCTCATTACTACTTAAAGAAAGAATCAATAGTAATCTTCGAATGTAAAAAGAAAGCATGCATAAAACGTTCAAAGGGAAATGCTAAAGCTTTGTATTTTTCACTAAACTGCAACTCGGTTCAGCTTAAGTCAAATTATATTTTTATAACGATAAAATTAAAATACAAATATAAAGACATAAAAAACTTAAATTCATAACATTCATTTAAACACGAGCACCTTTACGTACATAATAATACATAAAATGTACACGTAGTAGGTACCTTGGAAAGCCACCTTTAGAACTAAAGGAATTTAAGTATATAATTTAAGAATTAATTGAAATTTCGCATTTTGCTTAAAATATTTAAAACCCGCTGCATGTTTGTCGAATGAGCGTCAATCTCCTTCAGTCGTCGTAACACTAGGAGGGCGGGAGTTTCTTTCGCACTACCTGGAAGGACGGGCAGGGGTTATTTTGACCCATAAAGTTTTTCAGCATCAAATAGCTATTTTTTCTCCCGGTACTTTATTTTGTCCAAAAATGACATTAAGAAGGCCTTATCTACACATTATTAGCAATAAAAATTATTTTTACTAATTTATTGTTTATAATAAAATATCTCAGTTGATCCTCTTCAGCAGTGCTCAAACATGTGTTATTCTGAAATATAACAGTTTGATAATAAAAATACCTGACTGAATACTGTGCATATTTAGATAAATATCCTTTTATTGGATAAATTTTAATTTTTAAAAACCTGTTTCGAAAAAAAATATGCATAAAAATCACATCCATACACAGATATACATTTGGAAAGATGTAAGATCACTTTTTGGCACAAGTTACACATATAGTTATTTTTTCAGCGCAGTTTCCACAAAGACTTCTATTGCATTGAGGACATACATTGGCAGTTTTCTTTGTACAATTTTTCAAAATTTGACAATGTTTTCTTTTCTGACCCTTTGGGGTAGTGGCGTGCGATTCCCAGGAAGATGAGGGTTTCGTTACAAGTAGCATCCCACGACTTCTTCGACCAGTTTTTGAATATACTTCTTTCTACTTATTTTGCTATTTGTCACGTCTATCTTGCTATTTTTTATTTGCTATTCGTCTAATCTGCTATCTGCCTGGTAGCCAGATTCCTTTCCGGGAAAACCCCCCAGTCCTAGAGCACGTGAATGACGCACGCCGCCAGCCACTACGGTAGGGATCTAGTACACGGTCACCTGTGATAAAAGGAGCCGATGACAGAAAGAAATCATACGTAAGGTTTGGCGAGTTTTTCGGCGTCGGAAAATGTAACCACTAATTCTAGGAGGGACAAAAGCCGGGAACCGGTGTTTCAATCGTGGAAGGCCGTTGCCCAAATCACATTTTAACTAGATTCCAATTCCATTTGCAATTTGAGTATTTTAATTTGACCTGTACATTTAAGATTTTCCATACATACACATATTCCTTAATAAAAGAAACAAATCGAACTATACTTAAACTCATTCAGTAAAGATTATTTGAACGTATAAATAACTACAATTCAGGATTCATTGAAGAATGAATTAGATACCGTAGAAATAAGTCCTGAGACAAAAATGTGCAAATCACACCCCAATATTCATGCTTCGACTCAGCGCGATTTCGAACCATCATGTCCTACGGCTTTCTTGAGATAAGAACAAAGTAACTTAGGCTATATTCTGTCCTCTAACACATGGCTCAAGAGAACTAAATGCGTACACACGAACGATTTTTCTTTGGAACTATGCGGCCACTTCTCTCACGAAATCAATGCGAATCCCGGAAAATTTCACCCGGCACGAAAAATGGCACGCTAACTGATCAAACGAACACTCCACGACTTAAGCGCGGGGGGCGAGAAATCACCTACACGCGATTTGAATAGGAAAATAAACAAATAAACCTTCGATCGACGCATCCGGGGACGTTTGATGTAAATCAAAATAGAGACGATGTTTTTTCCTCCCGCGGTAGCACGCAACGTTTTACGCCACTGAACTCGCACGAAACAGAAACGAAACGAAATAATACCGAGCGATTGAGTTCCCGCGCTTTTTCCTCAGAAAACAATTCACACTTCATTCGATTCAATTTATCCACCGACATACGATGCACGGCCCGTAAAAATATAGCGATGATCTGAGGGGAACGTGGAAAATCCATTACACCCCCTCCGACACTCTGGCAACCATCGTGAGCCGAGTAACTACCAAGGAAAAAGCGGAACTTTTATTATACGACGAAAAGGTCATTACTCACCCCCGTAACGGTCGTCGGATTCCCGTTCTCTCACACTTGCCAACTCACAGCGGGGCTCACTCCTCATTCCCCCAGTCAATCCAAACCACTTTCCCTCCTCCAGAGCCGCGGTGTCATAACCACTCGAAAGATAGCGCACACCGCACTGGAGTCCTCCTGCCGTCCAGGACGAATGCTACGCGGCCAAAGTTGTCCTTTCCAAACGATATTCAACTTCGCCTCAAAGAAAATACTTGCTTAACCTTATCCGTTCGGCGTATCTCATACAATGTTTGAGTAAAGGCTTCCACGGAATGGCCTTGAAGCTTGAGAACTTTCGGGTTTACATCCGCGCTAATTCATTTACGAGAACGAAAGCTTCGCGAGCCTCCCTGCTTTTATTAGTCATAAGTACTTCTAGATACATTTTTGTCTCGTAATAGAGGCAGGATCCGCAGTCAGGAGTGCTCTGAAAAGCTGGTTTTGGAAACCGTATTCCTGAAAATGGATCAATGCGGACCCGAAAATCCCCATCCTATCATAAGCGATACCTACGTCCTTAATTTCACTCTGCCATTTGTATGCGTAGACTCCCCCGCAGCCTCTGACAGATGAAGGATAACTAAGACTAACAATAGGTGAACACCACGCTTGACAATGCTGTATAATGTAAGAAGTGTATGGGTTAAAAACTAGCAGCTGCAACGGCGTATACTCTAACATTTAGAATACTGATTTCATGCATACATTTATAGAATGGAAAAATTCCTACATTAAAAAGAAACTTAAATTATAAGTATAAAAGAGGTAAATTATAAAATTGACAACGCCAAAAATGGAGCACGTTGATCAATCTCGTTACCTGAGAAGCATCTCGGAGGAAAATGGGCATTGTAGTGGCGATGTTAGGCTGGTGAGATATAGGCGATGTTCTCCTTAGAAGCATCGCGTTTGCCACAGAGCCGTTAACTAACAGGAGATAAATTATTACAGAGTTCTTTTGTAAGGATGTGGAGGAAACAAGTTTCATGCAAAATAAGTTGATAGAGCGGAATATCCCGCGCAAGGGAATGCTGAAGGACGTCATAGAGAGAGGATGGATACGATGAGGTAAATGGGCTTTGGTTTCAATTTTAGATCGAGCCATAACTTTCTATGAAAGACAGCAGCGCCAGCAGATTGAGATTATCAGTTTGGGAGCCTAATCATAACTTTCCCAGGGCCATTAGGTCCTTTACCCACTTAATTTCTAATTCGACGAAGTCAATTTGGGTTATTAGTTACATTAGGTACTAATGATATCAGGATAACTGTAAATGAACTCAATATCTTAACAACAAAACCATAAATTTCACCGAAGAAAAATACTTGGAATGGAATTTACTGCACTAATGAAAAATACTTCAATAAGAGGTGGTTATGATGGCCCTAAACAGCAAACAGTCTCTTTTTACCGTTTCAGGGAATGATTCCGTAAAAGAAAGCATCAACAATAGATTACACTCACCAATGTGAAGAAAATAAGTTTCTCATAGAACGCAGTGTCATGACACCTCAGCTTGACCATCAATGCTTCAGAGGCTTACCTGGAAATAAATGAGAAAAGAAATTGATTTTTATCACAGAAACTTACTACATATAATTTATAACTGCATAATCAGGTTAATTCAAGAGTTATGACGAAAGGAGATAGAGCCAATTATATTATTAGACTTGAAATCATGTAGCGTTCAAAATCCAAATAAACGACCACAGCTAACTTTAATCTCTACATGACAATCACGAAAGTGAGGATTTCTTACAATGGATTTACATAGGTAAAATTTTTGGATATCCCGGTTCATCAGTGCCGTAATCTCCCAATAAATTCAAATTATTTTTTTCGTGGTGAAATGAATATAAAACAGAAGTCATTACTACAGGAGAAAGCGCCAAATGTATTCTTGAATGCAAGTAGCGTTCTCAAAACCACATACAGTACCACTACTAATATTACATCCACACTGCAAACGAAAATCACAGCAGCCAGAGCATCGAAGTAAACTGCTGGAGGTATCCGGGTTGGAACCCCGGTCAGTTCAATTGAACTTACTTCATGGAGATTTACCGCGCATTGATGCTCAGCATTTCATCTCCTTCTTACATTTTAGACAGCCTTCCCCCACCAAAGCCGTACTGCGACATCATCACTCATCCTCCGACGCATGGAGCCTAATTTTTCTTTCAAAACACGTCTCCATATCTCACCCGGTTGCCATGGTTACGCCCGTCCCGTTACTATCGCTTCCCCCAAGAAGGATGGAACGAACGAGATAAGCAGCTGAAGACAAAACAATCCGAAGGAAACCACAAGAATCCCACAGATATCACATCCCGAAAAACTGGTGAATGTTTCACTTTTTGACGAAAAAAGTCGTCGGCCGCTCTATCTTGCGTCGGTGTCAAAAGTTAGTCTGGAATACTCCCATAGTTAAAGTGATAGCTGGGGAATTGACTTAGTGGGATAAAGACACTATAAAATCAAAAGAGTAATACTTGGTATATTCCACACTTAATCGAGTGCCTTGATCGGTTTCAACGCTATTCCCGCGTCACAGCAATCTTCTTGATAATGACGAGGACATAGCGTCGAAACCGGTCGAGGGACTCGATTAAGTGTGGAATATACCAAGTATTAATCTTGTGGTTTTATAATAATCCCTCACTATTAAGAATTCTTGAGAAGTGGGATGAAATAACGAATAGAAAGATGGCATTCTTGAAAGATGGCTTTCGGATAATAGGACATTGCCTCTGCTACTGATTCTTTGAATTAAAAAGGAAAAGCACAAAATCCGGTAAATATCTCGGATCGAGCAAAATTGTAAATTATTATTAGAGGTAGTCTACCAGTAAAGGTAGATAAAAATGGAAGAAGGAATACCAATATTATTTTTCACAGCCGCAGGCTCCATTGTCGCCGTTGTCTCCTTGCACGGTTTCATTCTTCAACTCGGCATACTTCCTAACCCTCTTTATCCCATTCATAAAACCTCTTTCTTCTGCTCTTACGCAACATCCTCCCCTCTATCACGACCTTCAGCATCTCATAGCCAACCATAACATACTCCAAACACCTACTCTGCCTCCTCCTAATCTCCTCTATCAGCTTCCACTCTTTACCCATCACGCCAAGCACTTCCTCGCTCGTCTTCCTTTCCGACCAACACACTTTTCCACTCCTCTCAGCATCCACATCTCAAGCGACTGCAGCCTATTCTCATCCTCTTTCCTAATAGTCCAAGAATTAGGATTTAATTAAAGGGCAATGGGCAAGCGCGACGATAAAGCTATGAAATATCTCTACCTATCCTAAATTAGGCCTCATTTGGAAAACGCTGTCAGTCTGGGATCCCCACGAGACAGGAATAAATACGGCGTCAGAACTTGTGGAACGAAGATCGCAAAGATTCGTCGAAAGACGATAAGATGTTATTAGTTTCTCAAGCAATCCCAAAAACTTGTATGCGAAAGTCTAGCAGGTCGCAGCTAAAACATTTGACAGTACCGTTTAAAAAAGGGCGTAGCCGAAATACTTTGTAACGATGTTAAGCTTGGTAAGAGCATTTTCCAGTGCAATAATAACGTGATATTTTATTTTTTTCAAAAAAGAAATGTTTTAAATGAAAATCTTATACTCATTTCGCAGAATCCACCCATACTGAAACTGTGTTTGTTGATTTTGAAAAACCTGCAACTAATAACGGGGATAACAATGGCGTCCATGAATAATTTTAACATTTTTGGGAGGATTGGGAGAGAGACATCTGCAAATGTATTAGTTGTATTATTTCACATGGTCTCATGGAGTTATAAATCAAATAAAAACAGCTAATGTAATCTGCACACAACTATTGTCATCCCTGTACCACCGTTAACCGTAGTTCAGCAGTATACACACATTCGTGAAGTCATACGCTGTGGTCTCTCTTGCAATAACTTCACTTTGAAAAGCAGAGTAAAAATATAAGGAAGCCTGAGGCGTCTAATGCGCTGGTTAGCCACACCAATGTTTTCACTCCGGGAAAAACGTGACACATGGCTTTGAGTTACAGCTCGCACCCGTTATCCAACGAAAAAGACAAGAAAAGACACGACAATCCAATGCTCAGTCCACGAATAGAATACGGGAAGATACTAAAAAAATGGCAAAACTCTCGGTGTAAAACGAATCTTCCTCACGTTTCGCCGCACATGCCTTGAACTTTCTAGCCGTGCCCTGGAGGAAGACCTTGGAAAAAACAATTAAGTAGCGCGACAACATCGACCGTTGCTACCAGATAAGGCCTTCGTCACGTACATGTCATCATCTTGCGGAAAGCAGAAGGAGCGGTCAGTCACATTTATTCCCGAGGCTTCGTGCATGCCGCCGCGATGATACGGAGAAAAATCAAGAGGAACATTTCAGCGCAAAATAAAACCTGTCAGTAACGACCTAAAGCTACTCATGGAATGAATGACGACGATGAGTGGAAGCCCTCTTAAATCATCTTTAACTTCTTTAAATAAACTTAGAAAATTTCTACCTGACGAGATAATAACCATAGTCGTCAACTCAAAGGTTAAATTGGAAGGATACGGTGGAGTCTACTGTGTGTTATTATGACCCTAGAACAGATATGAATACAGATATACATCACTTGGCTAATTAAAGCAAATAAATCGTTCGTAATGAGCGCTTCAAATACTTGTTTTTCCATACCACAAGGGGATATATAAAAAACTACGGTTAAACCTAAAAATATTTTCCATATTAAGAAGCTTCTATGAATCCTTGATTTTTTAAAAACATGATACAACAACCATGACGGCCTGATCAGATTTCCAAACCAACCGGCGGGGTCGAAATCCACGAGTTCTTTTTTTTTAGTGAACAGTTATTCTAAACTATCATTTTACCATGCAAGTTTTTGCTTCGCCTACTTAACGAAGCAGTAACGCAACACTGAACACTAGGTTTCCCACATAAAATGTCTATCTTCGACCTACGTCCGTAGTGTTAAACCATCATTATGGTACATTACCGATTACAGTACCACTACCGATTACACACGGACACATATATTGTATAAAATCTGTATCCCTCCATGTTGAACTCCTGATGATGAATTTGCAAGTCGTAAAATAAGCCATAAAGTAAAAAAAACGTGGAAAACCAAATTCATCATATCTATGTATCGCTTCCATATAGTGACGCCTAATATCATCCAACTAACAACCACTCTAGATACTACATTGCACCGTGCTTGAGGATAAGAAAAATATATAAAAACATGCAAATAAACACTCAAGAAAAATTAAAAAACGGCATGAGCTTATTTATGGCGCTGAGGGAGAAAAATAATAAAAGTATTACAATGAATTAGCACTATACAACTAAGTCCATAATTAACTCTTATTAATTTAAATTACCTTAAATTAAACGGAAATGAACATCTACTAGAGTTCCTAAAGAAGTATGCTTAAGTGCAATAAACATGGTCTCCAGAATTTTTACAATTTCTCGTACATTAATAGTGCTGCTATAAATCAACAACTTAAATCATCCCTTTTGACATGTTATCTACGCTTCAACGTTAATATTAATTTGCTTTCATGATAGCTCAAATACTATTTCCACAAAGGAATTCAATTATACTTTAAAAACGGATATTCCACCAAGTCAGGCCTGACACCATCGGTAACTCCTTTGATTATATTTAACGATGTCGTGCGAGATGTGGCGGAACAGATTTATAAACTGAAATAACAAAACTTGGTCCTGTCCACTAAATAATTCATTATGCAATGCGTTACTATGTCAAAGCGGTATCTGAAGATGACGCTTTGACGTTGAGATGCGTTGTACAATAAATTATTCAGTGGACAGAACCAAGTTTTATTATTTAACTCCTTCGGCCGCCGCTAACCACCATCACTGATACACTAGTGCCATCAAAACACATCTCACCTGATGCACTTCCCCTATTTCCATTAATTTCCCTACTCCCTCCCTTCTTCATGGCTGATTCACGCACTACACGCAATGCCCCACGGCCTAGCGATGGCTCGCAGGGAAGTATTTAGCCGTGGCCTCTCGGAAGTATTGGAATGAGTTGGTGCCCGTGAGAGACTCACTGCCTCAGGACATGGATACCAAAATGCCGAAATCACTAACCGTTGAAATCCTACCTCAATTGAAATTTCGACCTATTCGACCCAAGCGCCTGAAAGTTCATTACCCGGGATGTCACAAACTGTTCCATTTTGAGGGCCAAGTCAAGTTTCCACACGAAGTCCTAAAATGATCCACATGGCGAGGAGATTTAAGTCCAATTAAGTTTCCCGACCATTGCCACCGAAGTTGGATTGGAGTTTAGGTCGTGAGCGGTCGCATGCATAGAATGGCGGCCAATGATGGAGTGCACTGCGGGAAATTCTACGAGAGAACATCTCTATTGTTCCCAATGCATGCTATTACTTGATAACTGAACGCAAACAAAGGAATATTATATGATTTATGTCAGTATATTTCACAGTGGAAGAGGAGACGTGGGTGTGTAAATCTGTTCAAATATCAACCGTGAATATGGGGGATCATGTCCAAATTCCAATTCACGTTAATGAACGATTTTTCACTTTTTCGCAAATTAGCAAAATAAAAATTTCAGAATCTCTTCCGAGAACCGTAATAAAACTTTGAGTTCATTAGATGAAATTGGAGGATTGAGAGTTACCGGATCGGTGTAAGTGGTGAAAACCACATGAACATGGGATGAAGGATATTACTTTAAATGGAATGTGACAGCCTTTTTTCCACATTATAGGCATTCCACCATAATAAAATGGCAGGTACATGGACTTCGGACGGTCTTGCACTTAATTCCTCAAACCTCGGGGAGTTTTGTCTTATCCCTAGGTAAAATTATAAATTTTCCTGTATTGAACTCTTTTTAAACTCTTCGTATCTTTTACCTCCCCTCGCACAGTCAAAAATACATATTCTTAAACGCCCAGTCAATAAGGAGGAAATTGTGTCGAAATAGAAGTACTTTAGCTTAACGTGCTTCGACGGCTACTAACATTTGAAACCGTCAGCCACTTGCCAGCGGATTCGAGCTGGCCTCAAAACCGGCAACTGAGCTGTAACCATTGTTTCCATTATGGCAGGCCATTGTCCATCGGGACAACCAGAGGCATTTCACATGGTATACAGCAAAGTTCACAGTATGCCTCGCTGAATTATGGAATAACGTCCAGCATTAGTTCTATAATGGAAAAACTAGTATAATGCTGAAAAAGTGCAATGAAATTATGTTCGGAGCCGATTCAAACAGTCAATCAATCACTCAATAATCAATCAGAAAATAAATTACTCCAGACTTTCCCGGTAAACAGCGTAGATGAAATTTTCTCTGGATTATAACCGGGTCAAAGTTGGCTCCATGCCGACGTTTCGACAGCGGATTCGGCTGTCGAAACGTCCGCATTAAGCCAACTTTTACCCGGTTAGAATCCCGAGTAAATTTCATCTATTGAGAAGATATTTTCCGGAGCTGATGGTACAGTTCACATCATACAGTACTTGCAAAAGCTCATGGCAGACGCGCAGTGGACCATTTGGGGATTTCGAAGGTATATTTACAAAAAACTAGCCACTTGAGGTTCATGGTTGGTAGCTGCGAGCCTATGTTAACTACTGACGACCCTAAGTGCAATTCACCGACCTTTCAATTACCCTCCTTATCTTCCCTTCCGTCCTTTACCTCTCCCCCTCCAACCAGGCTCACCCCTCCGTCTCGTGATGTGCTGCACATCAGTATGCCGACAAATTTTGTGAGAACTGTATACTGAGCGAAAAGTCATGATAATTTCATACAATCAGGGAATGGAGCCAGTATCTAACCTTGAGATGTGTGGTTTCTACCAGGCCTGTGTATCAATAAAATAAACACCGCATCAATGATTGAAGGGGAAGCCCAAAGAGGCTACACCAGGATTAGAAACAGGGACCATCATGTCCATATTAAAATGTTCCACCCATTGGTTGATTCATTGGGGTGTCCACCACCATCTGAGGACAGCTGAGCCATTGGCGAGAAGTAAGAGAAGGATGAATTGGCATACGGGGGTAGAATGGTGGAGTGAAACCCAGAGCCTGCAAAGAAACTGATTTAACACAAATTGATATACTTCAATGGAACACAACGGGAAAAAGCTCAGTTCATCTTCTGACTTTAGGTTTATTTTCTAGAAGAAAGTGTAGTACTTGCAGTACGCTTTCAGGAAAGCTATAAAAAACTGAGGATTCTGGCGCAAATAAGGTTGGATGAATGGATGCTTAGGTAGAGTAGAAATGTTTGGGGAGATCAGAGACACCCAGCGTCGGCATCGACTGATTCTTGGCGAAAAGCACCAACGAACCACTATTTTACGCACAGCACCGCACGTCAAGTACCGTAATACAAGTATCATCCATATATGGAACCCAAGTAGGTATCAGGATTTTATTGAAACTCTCCACCACTGACGATATCTGAACACGGAACATCTGGATGGAAAGCCAATACCCTAGCCACCCAACCAGCACCATTCCACGCTGTAAAAATTGGGCTCCCCCGTACTCCTTTCTCTAGAAGGATACCAATCTTTTCAAAAATTTTAAATTATAAGGGAGCTGCCGAAAAATTACCGTTTCTCTGATTAATCCATTTGCAGTAACGGGTTAACGAGGCTAGGCTGTAGAGTTGGATAACCTTATTTAAGTTGGTGGAGAGGGTTGCATTCCGAGTCTCCCAGGCTTGAGGTCACATAAATCGCGACTCAGGACTATGAGAGCCTAAATGCCAATTTCATGGAAGAACGGGCAACCAATCAAAGCCGGAAATTGCTTCGGGCAAGGACACCTCCCCGGGTTCCACATGATGTTCAACTCCTAAGTCATCCTGGTCCAAACGGTAGAAGTGAATCAAATCACGTCCTTTCATTTTTCCATTTCCTAAGACATGTTTACACTCAAGCACGGGGCGTTCTCCAACCAAAAAGCCGTTGGCATCAGAATGGTTTTACAGGAGAACGGAAGAGTTGACAACAGTAGTGGCATGAAAACTCGTAGGCTAAACTACTACGGGCTTTCCATTTCGAGAGCCTGATAGTGAATTCAGTCACTGTCAGAGATATTTCAGCCGAATCCCCGGTTATGCTTGAGTATGATGCTGAGAGCACTGCAGCGATAATGTCCTTTGAATGTGACATAAAATTGAACCCTTCGGGGTGTTTCGTTGAGAGCTGGCTAATGGCGATATCGTTGGCTTGAAGATTACACAAATTGTTGAAAAATAGGTAGTAATAAATAAAAATTTAGTGAAATACACATAATTGGTACTCGTTTCCCACCTACAAATTATTTGATTGGGAAAAGACAGTAAGTTAAATAGCTCACATTTTGATCCCGATTCGATTTTTTTCAGACGGTCTTTATGACAATCCTTCCCCTACTCCATTTTATTTCTTAGATCACACTTTACTTGCATAAAAAAGAATTTACTAAAATGGCTGACATATGAGATTGGACCTCAAACTACATGCCTTTGATGAATTAGCTCATCCTCCCCATTCACCCATATGCAAAGAATAAAGAGAAGCACTCCGGAGATACCACTCCCGCAGCCGTCCAAACACTCCCTGAAAATCAATTACGGGAACAAACCCAGGCGATCTTCCAAAGAACAAACTGCCGAGGGATTAAGGAAATCCGAGCCCAACGCCTTCGTGGCGTCCTGGCAAATCAAATGGATGTTCGACACACGCACACGCGCGCAAACATAGACGACATCGCCCCAAGCATCACTGATACGGTAGCTACTTTCCACTGCGACCACCCAAAGGATTAGGTTTGGTCTCCAGGAAACGTGAAAGAAAGGGAGTGACGGGAAAATATTTCCATTCGCAGTAAGTATTCATTCCTTCATTTCATTGGTTAGTTGCTTGGAGAGGCGACAGTCAACAAAGGCAATTTGAGACACGAGGGAGGGTTAAAAGGGGGAAAAACTAAAAAAAGTGTGTTGAGGAAGGGTGGTGAGAAACCCAGCGTCGGCATCATCCTACTCTCCACTCTAAACTAAAGGGGTCCACAGTTTAACGCCCCATCCCACGGACGGAGTACTGCATGTGCCCTCAACAAATAATCTCAAGCAGGTATCGAGATTCGACGGAAAAATCAGATCCACAGATCCCGGGACGCTCGGAATGGGACGTCAGTGCTATCAAGCTAACCTATGACCCCTTCATTTCCTCAATTCGTCAGGTACTATTTCATAGCAAGGCCTTTATGAAATGATGGTTCTTCCAGAAATTCTTATCACAGTAAAAGGATACTCCGTGAAACGACAAGTTATATATTGTAAGGTAATACTGAAATTTACCTTATCAGGCAAAGATATAGTGGAAATTAATCTTCATAATCAATTTGTCTCAGTCAGACAGGACAGTCTCTCAATCAGTTAATGAGGTTCTCTCTTGTTTGAGGAGTCTCTACCGGGAGATGGCATGAAAAAGTAGAAACGCCTTATTAAATAAATTCTGTGGAAAATTACGACGGACTCATTGATAATCAATATGGTAACATCCACTCTTAAAGACTTAAAGAACACATTTTGATAATAAATCATTGAATTGCTTTTCTGGTATCTCTATTATCAATGCCTGAAATAAATTATTATTCTTCAATTGTATTAAAAGTCATTTCGGATAAATGTAATAAAGTAGTATGCCACTTTATGGAGATAATTAACTATTTTCTGACCTCAGTAAAATAATGTGACTTAACGGTATTTCAACGAGAATCTCATCAAGAAAAAAAACTATCAAACACATCACACAAGTTTCCAAGGATTCCTTTCTTCTCAACCGTTAGACATCCATTCAAATAAATGAGAACGCATTCAACCAAAATATGATTCGAACACAGTGAACATACCATATTCATTAATTCAAAAATGGTGAAGGGAAGAAAATAATACGACGAAATCGGATGCTGAAGACCGTGTAAATAGAATGGCGAATTTTAGTTAAGCTGGGAAGATGAAGAAATTAAATGGAACGAAGGGTGGTAGCAAAATCTTGGCGAGGTGAAGAACGAAATGGAATAACTTAATCCACGAAATTCGCATTTGGAGACAGCCCTGCCCTCCTTGAACTAACTTCCCACGATGACGCAAAAAGAAGTGTAAGGGACTATAAAGAAGAAACCGCCGAGACAATTGAGACAGAAAATTTTGTGAAGGCAGTTGGGGGCGTGGGAAGGTGGTTACGGGGAGATTATAAGTATAAAAAATGAAAACGTTAGGCCAAGGGATTCGCGAGAGCCTCTTCGCGCGTTCCGACAGGGGAGGAGAGCAATTAGCAAACTTTGGGAAATTACACGGAGCAGGAAGATGAAGGAGAAACTGGGCGAAAAGTTTTCCGCGGCGCCTCGTCCGAATTGTCACAATTTAGCAGAGAGCCCAAGCATCGGGGTACAGCTGGAGGCACCTGCACGAACTCACAAAGAAGGGAATCCTTTTTATTCCGGAGTTCACCGGAAAATAATATGTAGCAGGTAGGCATCGTCACCTCAAAAAAGTTTTAAACTATTAAAAAGCTTGAAAAAAATTATTTCTTTCGTTAAATTTAGAGTTTAGAGATATTCATCACCAGAGCAATTGTTATTGCTGTTATTTTCTATAGAGTGCCACAATATATGCCGAATAAAAACTAAGTTATGCATATATATTTTATTCCAATTAAATAAGTTGGTTAATCGTTTACGGAGGCGACTCACATAAGTAAAAGGTAAGCGGGTAAGTAGGTGAGGGTAGGATTAACTGAGGAAAGGAGGGAGTGTGGAGAGAAACCCGGCGCCGGCATTAGTCTTCTCCTAACAGAAGGCGCTCAGAGATATACTCGACGGACGGATTACTGCACTTGAAGCGCTCTCCACGAGACATCCGAGTAGGGATCGGAAGGAAATCCCACTGAAAAACTCCTTTCACACCGGGATTCGAACACGGGCTCTCGGGATGGGAAGCTAGTACTAAAGCCACCATGTCAACCCAATCCCCAAAGTTATAAAAAAATATAATTAAAACACTACAACGAGTAATTTTCCTTTAGTATGATAGGTAGGTATTGAAACTTTCCATTAAATGAGTACCTACTCGTATTGAAACTGAGTAACGTTTAAGAGAAATCATGCAGCTCTATGAAATGGGAAATTTTTGAAAATGCAAACGTTAATTCGCAAAAATGAAAAGAATTTTTCAAAGGAGCAATATAGGTAGGGAGGGGAGAAAATTCTGACGGACTGCGGGGCTTTAAGGTCACTTCAATTTGAAAAAAAGCCGTCAAACCAACGGTGGCGGAACTGTGACCGGGGGAAAGCTCCTAGATGGCGCTCCCAGCGTATTTTAACCTCCTGGTCTTTAGCACATGGAAGCACTGAATCAGAGTGATTCGGCGCAAGTAGAACAAGGGGATGGGCCAGTAGAACTCCGGCGGTGCCGCTTAATGAGTGACAGAGTGCTTCCGTCAAAAACCCTTAACTCGATTCTGGTATGCCTGGGATGGAGAGAGAACAATATTGAACTCCACGAGAAACAACTAGGAGTAACTAATTCAGATGGAGTCCACAAATCCACGCACCTTTGTGACACGAAGGATGAAGGCCTGATAAAGCTCGCAGAAATATCGCAAATCTCAGGGTTTCTAAGAGTAAAAGAAAGAAAAACATTTGGTCTCGGAAAATGGGAAACCTTAATTGATGAATGACGCTCCCCAAGCAAGAGTTATGAACTACCCTTCCAGAAGCGGCAGAGTGAACGTCTTGAGGTTTCTTCAACGCTTCCATCGTACCAGGACAAGTCTCCCTTCCTCGTGAGGTGTGTAAATCAAAATCGGTGGGATGATATTGATTCATAGCTTGCCTATCATAAGTCCTCATCCCTGCTTTCGAAGCAGCGAGGGTTTGAGATAACTACACTCGAGAAATACCGAGAACTACATCTGCCCTATCCCACTTATTTCTTAAAATTTATCCACCCTAATCTGAACTAACATGCAGATAGATTAAGCAAATTTTCCAATAGTATTCAGGGTATACTAAATATCCTTAAAAGTAGAAACTTTGATAGAAGATATGACGAGGAAAATTATGCAAAAACCATTCACTTGCATCTACAATTGTCATAAAATCGTCCATTTACGGAACCCACAGCGTTAGATGGCACATTCCTAAGATTACCATCCATTATGTCACCATCGCTCATTTAATTTACTCTCAAGATAGCACTATTAACGATGAACCTCAAGGTTGGTTTGGAAAGTGAGGGTTGAGTTCACTTCGCACTGAGCCTAAAGGTGTGGGAAATCCACAAAGTTAGAAGAGAGGTAACACACTCATGAAAGAGGCAAACGGACAAAGAATGGGAATTCCTCACGCCCTACCCAGAGTTAATCAGACACGAAGAATAATTTTCTAGATCAAAAATTTCCGTTCCGTTCTTTGGATTATATGGATTACTTTAATAATTCAACTGAGTAAACGCACTAGCGTCATTTCTTGATTTACAATGTAAAAATATAACATTCAGGCTAAAAAAGAAAGCCATCAACTTCAGAAATCACAAACCTTTCATGATATTTATGTCACAATAATCGCCAACAATAAATAGAAAAATATGAAGATTATTTTCCAAATAAAGAAGCATAAACGATGTATAAATTTCACATGCATGGGAGAGATTTAGTTTCTGCCCTCGGAATGACCTTCACACGCTCGTAAGCTCACTTCAAAAAACATTTTCCACGTGACGAAACCCCCAAGTGGGGCACCAGATGTCCATATCCTTCCCGGAGTAGGCTCCTTTCTCACCTTCAAAGAGGATATGGCCGTATGCGGAAGTGACGGGTCTTGCTCGAGGCTGCAGGATGTTGCGGGGAAATGGTTACCGCACGCCAAGGTAAGAAACGGCGAGAGGACAGAGGAAGTATCTGAATGCGTCGCCTAGCATCGAGTTGATCCCAAGAGCGTAGGTGCATACATCAGCACATAAATCATTATCTGGGAGATGTTACGCCTGAATGGGACGGTAGGTGTACGTACATTTTCCTAACCATGTATTAATCTACCGTTTAGGATAGGTTTGTGATGGATCATTGCTACACCACTACTAACCTTCCTAGGGTTTCACTACTTCCCCTCACGATTTCTCTCCTTTAGTTCAGAACCAATTTTCCCATCCACCTCCTTCCTCCCCCTCTCTCCCAGCATTCTACCCTCCAAAAAGGCCTACACAACCCCTTTACTACTTAATCCATCCAACTAATCTCCCTCCCCTTTATATTATCAAGAAAATTTCTCTACTCCAATACCATGCCAAGAATTGATGTAAACAATCGCCTTGTAATGGGACAGTACTTTTGCGAACAACTTCCAGGATTTGATGTTAACCGCTCACCTTATAACTGGACAGTAGTTAGGAGATTGATAGTGACTTAACACAACCACACTCACCCTCTCCAGGCGTACATTACCCTCTCACCCATCAACCGCTGACCCAATGACCTCATGACCAGCCCCCATCGTCTTCCCCACTCCAAATACCTCCTCCTCCTTTCGCCCATTGTTCCCCTTCCCATCCCCTTGGATTGGGTACAATATATACATATAACCCTTCAATTTTTGTCGTCTTTACCTTAACATGGCACAAAGTGTTGAAAACTAGGTCGCAATAAACAAAAATTGAGTAGAATCTACATAGTTGGAGCTCATTTCCCTCATTTATGGATCAATTCCAAATCGTTAGGCCTGATACAGCCTAATTTTCTTCAACACATACCCTTTATAATGTACACAATACCTTTTAAAGCTCCAGTACGTGTGGCAGTGGTTAAAATACACATTTCCTTACAATAAAATGAAAATAAATACAAAATTAAACACTGCGGCATCAATAACATAATTGTTTTTACTAACGCTAAATAAATGACTAAATACGCACATATCTGGAAAAAATTCACACAAAATTCTATAAATATATCACCAATGTGCTTCTTTCATCACTTTTACGGTTTGGAATGTGTATATCCTTTGATATTACAAGTATATTTTTTTAATGATAGTGAAAGTAAAAGGATAGAACATCCCAGAGCAATTTTTTGCTACTTCTCCCAGTTATTTTAAGAAGCATTAATCCCTGCCAAGGAGATACCCGAATACGATAATACGAGAAAAAAGAGGTTGAGGGGGGAAGATAGCGCATCGGTCTCTTCGGCTGCAGTCCCAATCCGTCGCCGGCAATAAGTCAACTCTCAATGGTCACAAAAACAGGGTTGGGCATAAAATTGAAACAGTGCTACCAGCCTTGGCGACTTCACGCCGTTCGACCGTATCGCATACGCGACATATGTTCAATACTAGCTCATTAACCGTGCCAACAGGTACAGATGGGTCGAGTTTAAATGCAGCTGTCGACATAAAATAAGAAAATAACATGTGGTCACGCGACACCGAAGTCCTTCATTCTTTGGCAAGACTCCGTTGGCGACATCTGCAGAAGATAATAATAATTCACAATTAGAATATTCGATACCATCCACAGGACTTAGATGCACGCCCCTCTCTTTCTCACCATTCTGCTTTAAGTTAGCCTGTTAGTAAATAGAGAACTCGATCATCTATGCTGTCTATAGAAAGGAACTGATCATCATTATAGGTGTTCTACCACATAAATGGAAGATCCAACCAATTATGTATTCAATAGCGGATTTAGGCAACATCTCCTGTAAATAGGAATTAACTTTCCTATATTAAATCTCTTTTAAACTTATTATCCAAATACACCTTTCACACTGTCCAAAATTACTATCCTCCTCCTTCATCTCCCACGCAAGCGCAACATCTAGAGACTCGGAGGCTGCGCGCTAGGCTTAGATTGCTTGAACAATTGAGAATAGATATATTTCAGAGCGACACGGAGGACATCATATTAGAACCCCACTATATTTCCAGGTCCGACAGAAACGATAAATTAAGAGAGATATTTTGCCGAACGGATAGGTATGGAAATTCGTTTTTCCCCCGAACAATAAGGGACTATAATAAATGCTAGGCATAATTTCATTAGAGCGTTTCCTTTTTATATATAAACGGCTGGTGTCCTAACACCCCCCGCCACACGCCTATTGAGGCGGCTTGCGGGGTAGTATGTAGATGTAGATGAACATTCTCCCACCAATCATACTCTGCAACATCTTATCGTATCCAGGACTTCCTCTCCACCCAGCTTACTCTTTCCATCCTTCTCTGGACCTTCATCTCGAGAGCTAACAGACTACGCTCATCGGCGTATTGCAGGGACCAAGCTTCGGAACGGTACAAAGAAAAGCTCCATACTGAGGTAAAATGTACGTTTGATTGATATCACGAAATGACTTTTTTATTTTCTCAAAGCACACGTACTGTTACAGATTTTTAAAATGTAAAAAAGAAAACAAAAAGGATACTATCCTTCATATATACCTAAGCCCAAAGTTTTCCATGCCAGTATCCCTCCGAAATTTGAAAATAAGAACACAGCTCAGGACTTTTTCAAATTTGGCGAAAAATTTCTTCCGCACATTGGAATGCCCTCATAAATATCACATGCTTAAACTCAGATTTCTCCCAATTCTCGCAGCCTCGAGGAAGATGCCAATCTGTCACGGCAAATAGCACGTGTCATTTTTCAAGACTCACTACTGAAGCTCAGCATCCGTACATTTTAATGAAACTCTCCGGTAACATAGTTTCCAAATGAATGTTCAACGTTGGCCCGAGGACTTCCAACCTTCTGAAGATATGACGCATTACAGAAGTGTAACCGTATGGAAATAACGCAATATGTACCCTTACCATACAGTTGGGTCTAAATATAGGACTGGGAATGGAGAAGTCAAGATATCCGTAATCTAAGTCCTTCCTAGCGTTAATATAATGAAATACAAGGGGAAAACATTACGTAAACACCAGAAATACTTCGCTTGTATTATACAACCGGTTTCCATTTATACACCAATGTCAGGAGCAATTCTGTAGAAATCTAAATTGTTCTCGTAAAGGTATTTGAATAATTTAAAGAGTATTTCTGTAATATTTTATCACCAGAGTTCTCACAAAGGTTCGCCCACGACTTTGAATTTTCCTAGCATTGTTCCCTATCCGGCAGATTAATTTAACCGCTTAATACATGCACAAATTACCTCTCTACTTCCTTAGATGACCTCTGGAAGCCTAACCATCTCCCTTTATTTACGGTTTGCTAATTGTAAGTCTCACTACCACCCCAACAAAGTTCTTAAACCCTTCTTTCTGCGACCGAATTTTTTCCAACAATTTCCTTTCTTATGCCACCATATCTCGCACACATCCGTCGCCGAACGTTCCATCTTATTTTCTTCATTTTTCTCCTCATTCACATGGAAACATTTCATTCGAAGAACATGATACGGAACCGTGCAGCGCTTAATCATGTAACGCCATAACTAATCTCTCCCCTAAAATTTTGCTCTGAGTCCGCCTCATAAATTTCCTCATTGTTCGAATTCCTCATTACAACGTATTTTTCCAGTCGAGAACTGAATTCAATGCCTAAATTCGTGAAATAATTAAACAATAAATGTGGATTGTTACACTTATTCTAATTTATCCCCTCTTATTCCAATGCATGGCTTGCACTTCTCGAGAAAGTCACTGCTTCCCAATTTGAATAGATGATTTCTCTTTCTTTTTTCTTCCTAAGACGGTTCCAGACCAGACCGTTGCGGAAAAAAGCATGAGCGTAAGTAGCGACGTTCGAGATGTGTGTATGGACAAGGATGGAGAGGTAATCTGGAAAGAGAGGAAGAAAAATAGGAAATTTGATAAAAATGGAGGGTGAAAAAGGACATAAAAGAAAAGGGAGAAAGTTGTTCAGTTTGACAGGTTAAGAATGACAAAATTATGACTTTCAGATAAAGGAAAAGGAATTAAGAGCTATCAAGAGTCATACGTCTACATCAAACGGCTGGTGTTGAGAAGGAAAAATGATAGAAGACCTCATGATAGAGAGAAATTAAAGAAAGGGATGCCCACTGATCGACATGGAACTGGTAAAAAACACGACTTCTCATATTCTCTGACTTCATACTTATACACCAACCGGTTGGTGTGTAAGTAGAAAGCGGAAATGCAAGCTAACTTTTTAACTTCCGAATATTAAATTAATCCTTAATTAATTCAGTAATTTGACTACTATAGTCCTATCCCATTCTCCCTGATGCCTCTTTTATTTTCTCGATACTAAACTACACACTTAAGGCTCACGCGAACACTTCCAGGTTCCTTATCCACTACAATCACCGCCTAGAGAACCTATGTCTCTTGGATGATGCACAGTTAAGGTTCCTAGAGAAACGTCTGTCCTTCAACATAACTCTTACTCAGGGCCACACTTTCACGGACTTGGGATGCTTTTCTGCCTGAGTATGCTCCACATTCATTTCCATGAACCTTCCCATTACAGACATGACTTCACTCGTTTCCCTTCCTCGACTTAAACTTTAAACTTGCTTCCACTTGAGAGAACATTACCCCTTGTTCCTTAAACTTCCGTGAATGACCTTTAGCCGCGCACGAAATTAAACGAATGGCCCAAAAGACCTTGCGTTCCACTGCTGCGCTCGCAAATGAAGGCCCGGGGAGTAAATTAAACGAAAGTTCGAAACATAACACCGGCCGAATGATGTCCCCTCCTCAATCCGCCCACCCCAGAAAACGGAGGGGAAAATGCTCCCGCTTCCCCTCAATGTCAGGGGGTCGCCCACCCCTCCTCGCCTCCTCCTTCCGGAGATCATGAAATCACGCCCGAGTGCTTCGTCCCTTTAAGGAGGTTCCTACGCGACTGTGTGGGTCAAAACAAATACTGCATTAAACCTATCCTTTTGTAGCGTTTAAAAATACTATTGATACTAATGACACGACTTTGCATTTAAAAACAAAATCAATGTTCAAAATGTAAATATTAGCCGACGAATATATATGTTTTAATTAAAATTATCCCAACCTTTGGAGCCGACTGCAGCACGATTTCAACTGAATGGACGTAGTTTGACTTCAATTATTTCAGGATTTTACTAATAATTCAAAAAAATAAACGGGAAGGTGCACATAAATATTTTTACAATTAATTTCCTGGAGGAATCCGTATCTTCCTAACATCAGAATCCGTATCTTCCTTCAGGCAGAAAAATGCCATTTTCCCCATTTTTCACATATTCCCACTTTTAACGCTGTTATTTCAGTTTGAGAAAAAAGTAAAATTAAAAGGTATGATTTTGTTGTCCATATCAAACGAAGGACATGTTTTTCTAAAAGTAGCCAGAATATGAATGAAATAACATTTAAGTCATTTCTCGGTGAAACAACCGGTACGTGACGGCCGGGGTTTTACGCCCTCGAGTAATCACGAAAGCGATCACGGGCACTAGGGAAGGACTAACGCAAGAATGGAAAGAAATGCATGAGGGGGGGGCAGGAAGGGGAGGGAGAGAGAGAATAAAAAGGATACATAGATTGCTCTGGTTGGAGGGGAAAACAAATGAGGAAGGGTAAACTATGGTGGGAGAGGAAAGAAACCAGACGGAGAAATTAGGAGGGAGCAGAAAAAGAAGTTTTAAGAAGGTATGGAATTTGGAAGAGGGTGAACTAGGGAAGCACGCTGGGCAAGTGAGCGAGAGAAAGTAATATGATAGGAATTCTAGACGATATGAAGGGAGTCTAGGCGCAAAGGGGCTGAACGTCTCGTCTCAGAACTTCTATTTTAAACGGGCCGGGACGGGCCTTACGCACACGTACTTAAAATAAGATAAAAGGAGAAGGGAATAAAATAAAATATAAGGAATAACCAATAATGGAATGAAATACACGAGGAAGGTCAAGAACGGGACGAATAGAGGGAGAAAAGAAAAGGAAAGGAGAAAACTTACTCGCTATTCACCCCAATAATCCACCACTTCCGCTAACAACTGACTCGCGCTGACAGGAACTCCCCAACCTTCCTCAGCGATCACTCCAGAAAAAAGCCGCGATGACTCCGACTCCTTTCACCAGAAAAAAAACTTTTAGACTGTTTTACGGCGCTCTCTCGCCGCGCGCGCGCACGCACAAAACAAAACCTATACGAAACGCAAGACGGCAGTAGGGAAGGGAGGGATGTTAAACAGAAAATAAAAGAAACTTGGGTAAACCGAAGACAGAAATTCTTAAATAAAAACCGGACAGTCCGGACTAACCAGAGTCAAAAGACCTGAAGATTTTCTAATGGATTAAATATTGGAAAATATTATGGTAGTTTTACGAAGGAAACATAAGAGAAGACTTTTATGTCTACTGCCTGGAGAATCATCGGCATGATTGTCCAAGGACCAATCGACTGTTCATCGAGTGAGTACCAACCATGATGTAATCAAAGTGGATACTACGATGCGCTACAATGTTTTTCGCTCAATGCGAAATATGAAAAACAATAAAAATGCGATGTGAAATAATATGAAATGGAATTAAAATTCAATAGGCTACATCGTTCACACAACATGAAGCGGCAATACTCGACACACAATGTAGTGCGGGATTACCCAATGTGATATATCGCGTCTCTTGCGATACAAAATTTATGACGCAATCCGATCATTAAAATCGAGTATCACACAGCCCTAGCGAAGAGAAAAGACGTGAGATGAAGCCAGCAACCGTCGGAATAGACAAGGAGGCCAGTCATGTGACATGGCCTAAAGGGGCACGAAGCGGGCATAAGAGTGCCACAGCGGAAATGGGTAGGGAACTGCGGGAATCAAGGGGAGAGCGAGGGGTGGCCGATGCTGTGAGGGAGGGTCTTCGGAGAATGAGTGGAAAAAAGAGGGACGCAGGGCAAAAAGGCAGCGGGCTCCTCCTGACTCCTCGTGGCGATATTAAATCCGACGGGACACTACGCAAGTACTCGGGAACAGATCGCCACCAAGTTACCTCCAAGCAGGTCCACGGGAATGGCGCGTTGATTTCACGGAACCAACATGAACGGGTGGGAGAACAATATAGATAACGCCTCAATCATCTGATACCCAGCTATTAAGGTTTCAGGAGATAATTAGAAAAAAAATACAAGAGGCACTGGAGAAAATTGAGGCAGTTAAGTTTGAACTATGGTGGGGAAAGCTTGAAAGATGGAAAAAGGATTACTACGCATACATGAAGAAGGAAATTAATTTCAGGTGTACATAAAAATGAATTCATTCAAGTATTCTACCAGCTGATTAGTAGGTTCTTGGAAAGTCCCCATTCTGCATCCCAACCTCATAGACATTGACTCGCTTTCCCTCCTAGGGATGGCCCGCTTTTAGATCCCTCTTCAATTCTTCATATCTTCTACCTCCTCTTATTTCGTCCAGAATTCCTATCCTCTTCCTTCCTCTTTCACGCTTCCCCAGTGTTCTCCCCTCTATCACTCTCTTCAACATGGCATCTCCTCTCAAAACCTCCTCCATCCATCTCTTCTGCCGACTCCGAACCTCTGCCACAAGCTTCCTCTCCTCTCCCACCATATCCAATAACTCCTCGTTCGTCTTTCTCGCCATCTAGCTAACCTTCCCCATCCTTCTCCAAACCCACATCTCAAACGCCTCAAGCCTACGCACATCCTCCCTTCGCAATGACTAAGTTTTCGACCCATATAGCGCCACGCTCCATATCAAAGTTTTCACCAGCCTTTTATTTACGTCTCTTCTCAGACCCCCCCTCATCAATTCATAAATAAAGAAGGAAATTAAAATAAAGATGGAAAAATTAACCACAGGCAGTGGGCTTTCCGAGGACCACATATGTTATGGATTTTTAAAATAAAATAGTTATAAATATAGAGAGTCCTCTTAAGAAGACAGAAATAAAATAAACCGCAATATGGGTCAAATGAGGAAGATTTTTGGAAAGAGTGAGTTACCGTGAAATAAGTAAGAATGCGGCAAAACAATATATCTATAACTATGGCTATGCGCGGTCGCGATAAATAAGTCTTCTCAAGCAGAAAGTTAGCCTTTCTAGATTTTATGAGAAGAATATCCTGAAATTTAATCGCAAAATAACTTTTACAAAGATCACGCTTCACACATCAAACTCAACCCGGGTTTCAACGATTTATCGTCATCACCTGGTGATGATTTATTTAATATCCATAAAATCTTCACGGTACACATTTTGTTAAAAATAGCAGAGATACGTTAATGGTAACACAGATAATATGTAACGGCAAACAGTAACAATAATTCTGTGGTATTTCATACGAAGATTTCTAAAGGAAAAGCAAAGATAATCGTACTTACAACACACCACCTTTCTCCCGACACCAGTAAATAGCTATGGGCAATTCTACGTTTTTCTGCCGTACTCAAGCTTTCCCACACGACTTCTTTTTTGCCTCGCCTGACTCTCTATTTCCAAGAATGCGAGTATTAATGGCCATGCGGAAGAAAAAAGAACGTAGCGACCGTTTATATGAATATCAATTTGACCAAGGACGGAAAATACCGAGATGAGAAATGGAGAAATCCGACAAAAAAAGGAGAAAGTAACAATAAAAATATTTCAGGGAAAAGAAAAGTTTTCCTTCATTGGGCTCAATTAAAATTTTGACTAGAAAGAGCATCTTAGACAAGGCAAAATTAATCACCAGAGAAAATCGTTACATTCCTCGTCAGATAATAGAAGCCATTGATGTTAAGAAAAATCTAAATAATTTCAATAGGGAAGACGATTACCAGCTTTCAAACGATTGGAAACGTCTTTTCAACGAGAATGGGAGATCAACGAATCACTGCGCACCTGACTCTAAAGCCCGTTTTACACAGGGCACGAAATTGCAAAACTTCAAACTGCATGTTTTTCTCAATCGGGCGAGCTATCATTTTCGAATTAGAGAAGGAGTTATTTTGCCATCTCGCGTTCATGTATTCGCGCCTGCGTTCTTGCAATTCACGGCTTCACACGATGCAATTTGTAATGCACGTTCGTACGTACATCAGATTGTGCCATTACGTGCCCCGTGTAAAACGGACTTAACGGTCGATAGGCATAAGACGGCCCCGCATTTTTAATTCTCAATTGACCTGAAGACTCCGGCTGCGACGCCGGCTGCAACGCCGGCGAAACTGTTGTCCCAAAAATATGGACATTTGCAGTAGAATACCCGAAAGACCAGCTCATTTCTAATGAAATACTCATCGGAAGCCTTCACAAGGATAAAATTGACTAATTAAATTGATTTTAGAGTTAAAAACAGAAATTCCTAGTCAACTTATTTACCAGCTCAAAGGTCATGTTCACCAAAATGTTTACATTCCCATCGTTTATTTTTAGCAGTGAATGGGCCTTAATATTTTTCAATCAAAATAAATCAGTGAAAATGGCACGTGGAGATGCAAGCGACACCCATTCAAAGGTAAATAGAACCAGAAATCGACAGCAAGAATCTTTAGATGTTTGCCAAGGCAGGGAGGTAAAAACGTGAGAGAAGATAGCATGATGGAGAAAAGTTAATGGAAATAAAATTTGCTTAAATCTTACTGTCAAATACCCCAACCACGCATCCATTATCGGAAACATATTATGCACATCCTCATATGAGACATTCCATAACAACACCATTTCATCCGAAAATTGTTTATAAATTTTGTTTGCCGATGAAAATGCAAACTGTTTTTCATTCCCCGGTGTTAAGCAAAAAAGAGCAAGTAAAATTTTAACCGCAGAATTTTAAACGTGAAGACTGAATTCTCACACGGAAACTGCCAGCTAATAATAAGCAAAAGCCTGACGCAAATATGCAGAAAAACCCCACGTAAAACCCACCTTTAAAAAATCAGCCAAATTCATTTTGCGTCACATATACTGGTAGATCATTGGAAAAGGTATATTTAGTTGAGGGTTAGGAGGAAATGCGCTCTCTAGTTCATTATTGAGCTTGACTACAATTTTCGGACATGTTGGACTAGTGATAATATCGAGGCCAACCCATAATCAGGTGGTTGCTACGGTGAACTGATAAAGTTATCGCCCACGAGCCCGCAAAAAACTGTAACAGCAGACTAACACTCATTAAGAGGCTCAAAAGTAACGATTAAAAGGCAGCCAGAATAAAAACTACCCACGATATCACGAATAAGATCGTAAAACTGACATAAATAAACAAGATCAGGATTTTCAAGTACATTACCAGATCCCGTTGATGTACAAACCGAAAAAACCTTGAAAATGTGTCACTTTAAACTAGGACACATTAATGAACGATGATGGAAAGGGAGGAAATTAAAAGTCTTCCAGAGGAATTTGTTTTTTGGGCAATCTTAATACCACTCGATACGATTTTAAGACTCACAGATGATCCTTAGCGGTACCACGATAGGGTTTGGCCTTATTTCTTGATTTATCGAGATAGCTTCGAAAAAAATCTCCAACAACGCCAAGGTTCAACCCCAGGCTCTCGAAATAGGAATCAGGATCTCCACCACCCAAAAAAAAACAGAATTCCATAATTCACGTTCATTTCAGCTACGAACATACAAATTTTTCTCTGCGGTAGGTGATGAAGAGGAGGATGAGCGCCCACGAGGGCACGGAACTCGTTCGAAGGACGATTCCACATGCAAACTGCAAAAAGGGTTCTGCATCTAAATACTACCCTACGAGCCCCTGCAAAGGCGAGAGGCATTAACAATTGAAGTCAATAATTTAATTATTCAAATAAGGAATCTTTGCAGGCATGTACGTGAAAGAAGTAACACTTAAAATTAATAATATTCCACACAAGTTTTAATGCACTGACAGGTACCGATACTTAACGCATCATCATCAGAGTTAAAACCCTCTGATTTTGATGTGTTGCACCTTGAAACAGGCCGTTGTATTAAACTATTACGAGGTACATTACTTTAGTGTTACTTCTTTCAAATATGTCGAAACTAGGTAACCCGTGCAAAAGTTTCGCACTTTCACGCTATCATGGAATAAGTAAGTTAAGGAAACGGTGTAATTGGGTTTTAAATAGAGAAGAAGGTGTATCATAAAGTACTTTCTTTTTACTTGTTTTCTTGCAAAAATATACAAAACATATGAATACAATACAGGCAAGAGAGTTTATCGAAACTTTTAAGTCAAATTAATGGGTAATGGCCGGTGATTCAACGTTTAAAATGATACCTCATTTATCACTGTAGGTGCAGTATTAACGGAGCATATACGGAATGACAGAAAAAGACCTTTCTGTAATAATATATATGATGATTCCACAGTTACTTCGCCCACCATCACCTTAATCACTTCTTTAAGTTCTGTTCTGAAGAAAAGATCCACATGGATTGGCCAAACATAGAGAGAGAACGGAATTGCCAGGAGCATATTAAAAGAGAATAGAGAGGGTAAAGTCCCACGATGAAGACTCATGCGGAAAAATACTGAGGCCATCTTAAACGTGATATGAAACAGAAGAGCTACAATGACAGGGGAGTTAGCATGAGACAGGGTAGAATGGAGGGCTACATTCAACCTATCTTAGAATTGATAAGGACCAATTAATTAAGTTCTGAAGATTAAGTAAAGGGTCACAATAATAATATCCTCAGTGTCACCCTAAAAAGCCCGAGGTCCGAATTTTCCAAATGCACTCAGCCAAGCGCATAACCTCGTTGTCTCAAGCGGCATACTTCAAGTACTTCTTCATTCACTACAACAAGTACTTCAGTACGGCTTCATACTTTCATAAACAAGCGACAAGTCATTCAACCACTAGTAGCTTGTAACACACTATTCACTCGAAGCAACTTTGAACGGAGCGAGCAGTTCTTCGTCTCCTGGGTTAAACACATACGGTGACCACTCCCACGAAAAGGAGGGGGAAGTGAGAGAGCTAATAGCAGGAGGAGACGAGAGAGAGAGAGAGTTCTCAAGAAGGGGAGAACAGAAGAAGGATGGTCAGCGCTTTTAGGGCAAGGACAAAGTTTCCTAAAGTAGCACGATGGACGGGAAGGGCAGGCGGAAAGGGCGGGGGGGGGAGAGAGATGAGGATCGACTAATCGATTCTAATCGACTGATGGCCATCCCACAGTGGTAGGAAGGCAATGCATTTTCAATCAAAATCTCCAGCTTTCACGCACGCGAATCATTTTTCATCAAATTCCGTGTAGGAACTTAATTTGGCTCGCCTGATAACGACCCTAAGTTGAATAGAGGAATTGGCCGAAAATGACGGCAGAAATAACGGTCAAAAGTTGCAACTTTTTTCAAATCGTTACGACAGCTTACAGACAGACATATGTATGCTTCCTGAATCTTTGACTTTATCCAACAAATGAAGCGTTGACTGATTAAAATTTTGGTAATTCATCGGCAGCACTATTTCCTTTGAACTAGACAATCTTCCATGAATCCAATCCGGAGAATCACTAGATACTCGAAAACAAAGACGGTTGATGGCTTAATTTTATAAGTTTAATTTCTTGAAAAAGAAAATACACGTATTGTATACTATAATTAAAAAATCTAACTACTTAGTTCTAATAAAAAGTGACTTTTACGCCCACTCGCACCCTTTAATCATGGTAATTTCAGCGGTACTTTTAAGCAGATCTAATGCTGAAAGGCAAGATTAAGTTGATTACAGTGAGATTCGGAGATAGAGAGCACACTTCGTAATAAGTACCGAAAAGTTATAGAGGATGACGACTTTCACTTCACGAACCAACCTTCTTAACCTCTTCAGTGTCATGCTGCTTCGGGTGGCATGGGCAATGAGTGCCATGGGTGAAATCAAGGATTTGAATTATTTTTAAATAACACCGCCAGCCTAATGAATTTTCTTGATATTGCTATGAGGAATATATCTTAGGCTTGCACATAATGAGCGCATATGGTTGGGAATTGAGGCGCAGCGATGTGTATATAACAGAGATGTAGAGTTATATACCTCTCAAAAGAAAACAAGAAAACTTGATGGAATAAAACCAAGTCGGGAACTCAGAGAGAAGAGAGGAAAATTAGGTGAACTGCCGCGGGAAAGACAACAGATTGAAAGGAGGGCAGAAAGAAAATTCGGTGTAGGAAAAGAGAGGCGAAGCAAATGGAAAGAGACGGCGTCAGGATTTGGAGAGAAGAGATGGAGAAGACCCTCACTTTATCTTGAGAGGCAATAATTCCCTGCCCGCTAAATTGATCACCGTGTGATCTCGGAGGCTTTTCAACTTGATTTACTGAAAGCACGCCTTTCGAATTATCCTTATCGAGATGAACCTCAATTGGCAAATAGGCATAGCAATATTATTTACCGGCCACTACAGGGTCGCACGTCCTCTCAAAGTTATTGCACAGATGCAACGTATATTGGTCACAATCCAGACTCAGGGAGAGGGCCACGACAAAAAGGTATTTATCGTTTAGTATACCCTTCATGTCCGGCTCAAAATCTTTATCTACAACACAAGTCACAAACATTTGAAGAAATTTCGGCAGCGTTAACTAGCAGGAGTTTCGTGACTTGACACCCTAGTCGGTTGTTGACCGCTCTACTCATTGCCCCAACAAACCACCGCGACCGATACAAGACCTATTTTATTGAGAAAATTTAATCGAACTACATCACAAAAGACACCGATACTAATGAAAATGCCTAAATTTCCGAAATGAAATTTCTCCAGAATTCAAATCCCATTAAACTTCAAAACTAATATATATATGCATTAATTCTTTAACATTCTTCAATCTTATATAGAGGTCCGGTTATTTTTTTCCGATTTCTCCAAAGCTTCGCATATTGTTTACTGTATTTATGAAGACCTGCATGTATTTCGATTCCTTTCTAACACTGCCCAATAAGTTACAAGTCACCTCACAATTTTTCGGCGTTGGGTAAGAGCCTATACAATCGCAACAAACGACTACATACCTAAGCTTGGAATACTTCTTAATCATTTTGGTTTTTTAACCCTTTCTAACACTTACTCTTAAGTTAAAAATTAAATCCCAATTATTCAGCAAAATGCAAATGGCTAATTACCTATATTTGACACATGTATTCTGTTTACAGTAATCATGTCTCTTATTTACATTCCAAACACTGATCCTTCCATCACAAAATATACTCACATTTTTCCAGCACGGCGAAAGGAGCAACGATAACCTTCCTCCATCAGGGAGCAGTACGGAAAGTTCTCAATAAAAATTTCCCATTTCTGTTACGTAATAATTAGCTACAGCTTTATTCTTCCACTTCCAAGAAAAATAATTGACCAAAATAATCTCTCAAAGAAAGGAGGAAAGATTGAAAGTAAGAATGAATGAGACAAAAAAGGGGTATTTGAGGGCCAAACAGTAGAAGGAATGGAACGTTTTTCGCGAGGTAAGGTAAACGGTCAGGGGAGATAAAATCGAATGAATTCTGTCCAAAGGTTAAGTGCACACTGCAATAAATCTCGAAAAGGCCCCAAAATGGACGCGGGTATAATGCTTATAGCTCCTAAAAGGAGAATATAAGAAAAGGACAGAAGGAGAAATTGTCAAAACCTAACTCACATTATTGAGCCAATGCTTTCGGGGATAAAAAGAGAATTTATATACGTACCTGATGATTGCTTAAATTCAAGTTACAAAAAATATACATCCTACATTCTTAGATTTCGCAAATAAATAAGATTCAATTGTAGCGAGAGAAAAAGTGGTATATTGTTGACTAGGATGATTTACTCGCCAAAGTCGCAGGACGTAAGAATAAATAAAAGAGACAATGGTTAAACACGTGTGCCAAACCAAACATTTTAAAACAGTTTCTCTTTCAATGTTCATATTCGAATGCTACCATGGACAGAGGTGCACAAAAACATTGCCCCCATTTTCAGAAGACTACATGCTCAACACACAATGTAGCAATTAGGTATATCAACTATCAACTAGATAGTCCATGGCAGTGAAGAGCTCAAACAATGCAAATAATCTTGAAATAAAAAATAAGCCAAATACTAGATCATGGTGAGAGAGACTTTTGTCTTTATCACTCATTTCCTGAGGGCTAATAAAGTCAATGGTAGGAACAAATTGATAGCGATAGCTGAATTCCGTTTGAAATTTATAGAAAGAATTATTATCAAATTGTAGCGCTTAAGCATTACTTTTTCGAGGCTCCAGAGTGTCATTTCAAGGAAACGTTGGGGCAAAGATAATGAGCTACTGCTCAGGATTTTCCTTCTCTTAAATACCAAACGCTTTCCTTGCTATAGTCTTGAAGATACATGGCGCCATCGCCTTACTTAAACCACTGCGCGGCATCTGCTTAATCAACTTTATCTCAACAGAGCCCGGTATGCGTTAATCGGGCGAGCCTGACAGGCAGACTTTGGCTCTTTACCACCACCTACCACCTCCACGCGTCTAACAGGAACAAGTAGTCACATACAACCAGTTAGGACCAATGCACGCTTCAACCGCAAACACAGGACAATCAGGTAAAATTAATTTTTGGCGCTCCATCGGTCGGACTGTGCTTCGATGGATAATTACTACCCTCCAGTTTTCTTCCGTGAGTCTCTTAATTGACCCGATGATGGATTTCAACCACGACAAATATAGGGCTCGATTGTTATCACCGAAATCTAAATCACAAATAATTAAAACCTAAATAATTTAAAATTCAAGAAACTTGCGTAGCATTTGAAGCTATGCAGATGAAAGGACGTCGTCATCACCATTCATTTTGATTCAACCCGTTCTCCATTTATTCTAAATGATCTACATAATTGGGTTTCCTTAGTCTTTATCCCCACGTTTTCTTACATCCATTATGATTTCAAATTCCAAGAGTTCTTTAATTAATTATCAAAATTAACAAATTATTAATACTTGATTTACTGGACTGATGGGTGTTCTTACAGCAAACATACACTGCATTATGTTGACGCTTTTAGTTTGATTCTTGTGCTCCATCTAACGATGGCTTCCATGCAGCGATTTGCCATATCTTCAATTTTTTTATTGATTTTGCTGGGACGGTTAGCGCGATGTCAACCGCGTACACTATTAGTCTGCAGACGGTTGGCAGCTCTTCTCGAAACAGGCCGTGCATGGTTATATTCCAGATCATAGGTCCCAGGATGGAGCCTTGCGTTGCTCCCCAGATGACGTTTTTATACACCTCCACATGCTTGCTTCTAAGTAGTTTTCCTGTTGGGGAAGTAACTGCGTATCAAGCGAACAATATTACTTAAAAGTTATATACCTTTTCACTTCCGTTACGTTTAAGAATACCTTTTCATTTCCGTGACGCATTCCGACCAACATACAGAGTCGAAGGCTGCTTCAAAGTCTATAAAAATTATTACCAAATACTTTTCTTCACACCTTTCTATTCCCTTTTTTACTTTTTCCACGGCTGCTACTGTGTCCGATGCCATGGGGAAACCAAATTGGTCTTCATAGTAGAGTTCGGCTTTAGGAATGATTTTCTCTATTTTTAATTAAATCACTCTTTCAACGACTTTTCCTAATTCTGGAAGCCGGGTAAGAGGTCTGAATGATTTTGGATCTGTTAGATATTTACCTGCGGCATTAAAAATCGTACAAAGCAGTCCAATTTTCCATTGACCCGGGAAGTATCCGATCAGCAAGCAGTCTTGAAATAGCCGACTTTATAATGGTGTCAAGATGCTTATGGTATTTGCAATCATTTGCCCGTGTTTACTGTCAGTTCTTGGAGCTTTCTTAGGCTTAATTTTTGAAATTGCTATTTTCACATCCAATTCAGTGATTTATACATTTTCGGTTCTTATGTCGTCCTTTGCCTGGTTTCTGATTTCTTCATCGTTTTAATCTTCAAGGACATCATTGGGCACGAAAGTGTTCAGGATGCTTTCCCTGGTGCCTTCTAAGAACACCGCCTTCAGTTGGTACACCACCTTTGAACGGTAGGTTGGTGGGATTTTAAGTGTTTGGTTGTCATTTTGTGGACTAATCCACAAGGATTAGATTGTATATTTTCTCGTACAAAATTCATGCATGGGTTTTCTTTTCTTCGGTTAATTTCATCTTTGTCCTTTTAGACAGCGACGTGGGGCTTCCTTTTAATTTCTTCTTTGGCTTCTTTTTTGCATCTTTGATATGCTTTTTTTAGATTCCTACACATTATTTACAAGTGCTGGATACTATTACACCACCATCTTACTATTTTATTTCTTGGTCTGAATAGATGAATATGGACTTTAGTTAAGTCGAGTAAATCCATTGTACCTTGTTTTACTCCGTTATTTATGTTTTCAATCGTCGATCCCAATACAATTTGTTCGCTTCTGCTCCATGAGTATGTGGCAAAAGCTTCAAGATATTATAGAAGCTCCAACGATTTAAGTGCTGGTCTTCCTTTCCTCATGCGTCTTGCGCTTGCACTTCACATAAAACGTTATTGATCTCTGATCACTAATGCTTATATTTTCATTAACATCCCAGTTGTAAATGTTTCTAACTATATTCGCATTACTAATAGTTAAATCGATATTTGATTCTCCAATGGAGGAGCAGAAGATTGATGGGTAGCCAGGTTCATTTACTATTAGTAAATCTTCTGAGATGACATACTCTTAAAGTTCTTTTCCGCGAGGGTTGGTGGCTGATCCAAACCAATTTTCGCTCTAAATATTTGAATCAATTCCAATTACAACCTTCCGGTTCCCGAGCTTGCTTATCATAACCAGCGGATTGGTAGGTTTTTGGTAATTTATTCCCCTAAACACCCAATTGCTGGTAATTAAGTAAGTAAAGTAAATGACTTATTGATCACCCTGGGTACAGGCCCTTAAGAGCAAAAAATAAAAAAATTGCGTACATACATAAATGTTCATATATGACACCATAAGAATAATCAAACTGAATACTACAAAGGTGCTATTACATATTTAGAAAGAAATCATAAATTTTACTTTTAAAATTTTCAATTGATTTACACCTTTTCGATTTAACTCACTTAACTGGCTCGCCATAATCTTTACGAATTCCTCCGATAGCCTGACTTATTCGGTACTTTATAACGTACTTGGTGATGATGTAGAAGCGTTGAAACTAGTTTTATCGAAAAAATAAAAAACGTGTGGAAATAAACGTGGTACTCTTCATCTATCACACCAACTAATGTAAACAATACACGTTTCAGCCAATTACAAGGTAGTGATTCTCTGAATAGAATAATTATTGTCCTACAACAAAAGCAACTTAAGTCAACCACAGACACATACACAAATGTGAAAAATCACTGCAGGGAAATGAAATAATCATGCATAATCGGATCCCAGGCTTGTGAGACTCCAGTGACGTCAAGATGTTTTAAGGGTGGCGTAATGAGGGTTGAGGACGCAAAGCAGGATCAGCTTGGCTCTTTTCGCGCGGACATGGTCGCGTTCAGGGAAGGGAGAGGAGAGAGGGAGGGCCTAGTCGGAAACGAAGTGGTAGAGGGAAAGCCGCTTGGGTTAGGGAGAGGGGTTCATAAGGAGAAGACTCCGGCGAGTGCTGGGAGTGAAAGGAAGGAAATAGCCCAGAGAGCTTGTCATGGACTATTGACGGTTTAGGGTGGGGAGGAAGACGGGAAAGAAAGAGAGATTTCAGCGGCGCTCCCTTTCATCATAAGGAAAGGAAGAGAAAAACACGTGGAAAAGTCTCACTGTAGACAAAAATACCTATTTTACGACCGGACGCACGATATATAACATCGCGAACTCAACAAAATACAAAGGAAGCCGCGCGTTTGTCTGAAAATGCGAAAAGCGAACATAATGTGCGAGATAGTAATTAAAACGACTGTGTACACCAAAGGGATGGAATTCGTCAGGAGAAAACCATTAGACTTGACCAGTATTCGATCCAGGGTCTCGCAATTGCCTACCATGTGTTTCACCCAGCAACGTCATAAAATCACTTGGATCGGTGGTTTACTGGCTGACACACCTGACTGGCTATTGTGAGATCCGAGTTTGAATTTTAATCATATCATACGGTTTTTTTCGAGGGGAATTTCATCCATTTGTTGTATATCTCTGTACCCATGCGCGTGACCGCGAACAAAATCATCAGTACATTTTTCGCAGAAATATTGGTTTATACTGTGTTGGCAACGACTAGAGACACGGAGATAAAACATAAGGCAAAATTTGGATCACAGGAGTTGGTTTTACGCAGTCTATTTTCGTACTTCCACATTACATCTCTCTTCCTTGAACTACGACCTTGACGTGGTGGAAGGGCTTGTGCGTTCCAATGACCCCTAGAGCTGGACTGGCAGGAGCAAGTACATTGCTCCTGGTAGGGCCACCCATGCCATATAGGTCGAAGGGTAGGAGCCAGACGAAAGGTAGTTCCGTGATGGTGTCACGTTAAAAATACCGTTGAGTCGCGTGGGATACCTCTCAACTATCACTTCCCAGAACATGAAAACCATTCAAAGAGTATTGATTCCTAGCAACTACGGGACGCCGCCCACTAGGGCAGGTGTCGTGCCCGGCAGCGGGGGAGGCAAGGCCTCCGCGGTCGTCAACACACGAAATCCTTGCACAGCAGCATCATCGGCGGATACAAGGGATAGGAGGGAGAAGAAGAAGAAAAAGATGAAGAGGAGGAGGAAAACAGAGGTAAAAATAGGAACTTGGAACGTAAGGACCATGATGAGGGCCGGGAAGCTTGAAAATATTAAGCAGGAAATGGAAAAAGGAAAAATAGATGTTTTGGGATTGTGCGAGGTGAGATGGAAAGATAGCGGGGACTATTGGAGTGATAGCTACAGGGTAATATATAGTGGGGGAGATGAGAGTCAACGGGGGGTAGGCATGGTACTGAGCACAAAGTTGGGACTAAGGGTGGTAAACATTGAACAGGTGAGCGACAGGATACTAGTGGTAGAAATAAAAGCACGGCCGACGAATTTCGTACTGGTCCAGGTGTACATGCCTACGAGCAACCATAGAGAGGAAGAGGTGGAAGAGGTGTACGAGCAAGTAGAAGAAATAATTAGAGAAGTTCCTGAAAAGAAAAACCTGATAGTGATGGGTGACTGGAATGCAGTGGTGGGGGAAGGGAGGGACGGATTAGAAGTAGGAGGGTTTGGGTTAGGAAGAAGAAATGATCGCGGTGAAAAGGCAGTTGAATTTTGTAGAAGAAATAAATTAGTAGTGACGAACACTTGGTTTAAACATCACCCCAGGCGTAGGTACACATGGAAAATGCCGGGTGATACTGGGAGATACCAAATTGATTATATAATGGTGAGGCAGAGATTTAGGAACAGTGTAAAAAACTCTCGTAGCTATCCAGGGGCGGATGCGGACTCGGATCATAACTTGGTGATGATGAAGTGTGAAGTTATATTCAGAAGGCTTTGTAAACGTAGGAAGATAAGGAGGCGGAACCTTGAAGCATTGAAAGGGTTGAAAAGGAGGGAATACCAAGAGCTAGTAGGAAAGAACATAGGTGAAGAGAAGCGGATGGGAACCATAGAGAAAAGATGGGAAGTTATAAAAACAAGCATCGCAGCAGCGGCAGAGAAAACAATAGGAACGGTGGAAAAGAAGAGGGTGAAGAAGCAGTGGGTTACAGAAGAAATGATAAAGAAAATGGAGGAGAGAAGGATATGGAAAAACGTGAACACCGACGTAGGCAAGAGGAAGTACAAGGAATTGAATAAAAAACTGAGGCGAGTGACGAATCGGGCAAAAGAAAACTGGTGGAAGGGACAATGTGAGCAAATGGAAAAGATGCAGGAGGAGGGGGAAGTGGGCGCTTTGTACGCCAAGGTGAAAATGTTATCGGGTGGTAAGAGAGGTCAAACGATACCAAAGGTTAAGGACAAAATAGGGAAGATATTAATCGAACATGAAGATATCCAAGAAAGATGGAGAGAATACGTAGAGGAGCTATATGACAGCGAGAATAGACCCCTTAGCCTAGATCTAGAGGATGAAGGAACAATAGATAAGGATAACCTCGGACCAGAGTTACTTGAGAGTGAAATAGACAGGGCATTAAGAGAGATGAAGGGTAGAAAAGCTGTGGGAACCGATAATCTACCTTCGGAGCTACTGAAGAATCTAGGTAGTGAGGATTTCATGAAAACAGTATTAATACCTATCCCGAAGAAGAATAAAGCGTCAGAATGCGAGGAATATAGAACAATCAGTTTAATTTCGCACGCGGCAAAAGTGTTGCTTAGAGTACTAAATAGAAGGTTGGAGAGCAGAGCAAAATGCTATTTAGGCGACGACCAATTTGGGTTTAGGAAGTGGAAGGGAACCAGAGATGCGATAGCGGTAATGAGGACACTTATAGATAGAAACATAGAGCATAATCAGGATGTTTTTGCTTGCTTTGTAGATTTCGAAAAGGCGTTTGACAGAGTAAACTGGGAGAAGCTAATGCAGATACTGGTGATTTAGGATATAGGAATAGGAATAGATTGGCGCGATAGGAGACTCATCCGAAACTTATATATGGGGCAGAGGGCTCAGGTAAGGGTAGCTGACGGTGAATCAGGGTGGGCAGTTATAGGTCGCGGGGTACGGCAAGGGTGCCCGTTGTCGCCTTTACTTTTTAACATCTATGCTGAGGAAATGGTAAGAGAGGCATGGGATGAGCTAGATGTGGGAATGAAAGTAGGAGGCCAGTGGATAAAGTCGGTTAGATTCGCAGACGACCAGGCGTTGGTCAGTCGGTCATCGAAAGGATTGCAAACTTTAGTAGATGCTCTGGAAAAACAGTGTGAGAAATACGGTATGAAGATAAATAATAGGAAAACAAAAGTAATGAGATTCTGTAGGACAAAGAAAGCGAAGCTGGTGATAAGAGTAGGAAGTCACAAACTGGAGCAAATAGAACAATTTAATTACTTGGGTAGTACGCTAGAAGAAACAGGTCATAGTAGCAAAGACATAAGGAGGAGAATAGCGCTAGCGAAGGAAGCGTTCAATAATAGAAGGGAGCTGATGACGGGGACCTTAAGTAAGGATGTAAAAAAGAGGCTGGTAAAGAGTCTGATATGGAGTGTGGCGTTGTATGGGGCAGAAACGTGGACCTTGAGAAAGGAAGACGAAAATAGGCTGAAGGCTTTCGAGATGTGGGTGTGGAGGAGGATGGAGAAGGTGCGTTGGACGGAAAGGAAGACAAATGAAGAAGTGCTTGACATGGTGGGTGAGGAGAGGAAACTTATAAATGAGATTAGGGGAAGACAGGGTAGGTGGCTGGAAGGGGTAATGAGGGACGATGGTTTGCTAAAGGCCGTGATAGAGGGTAGGATGTTGGGTAAGCGGGGAAGGGGAAGGAAGAGAATCGGTTTTATGGACGGGATGAAGAAAGGTAGGACTTATGCTGAGATGAAGAAAGAAATACTAGAGGTAGGAAGGGCACGGCACGTGTAAGAGTTCGTTGGAGATTCTCTGACTTTCATCACAACCTACCTCTAACCGGTAGACTACTGAAATGAATGAATGAAATGAACATTACATCTGCAGAAAAGAAAAAAGCGACAACATTAGAGAAATGCCCGGTCAAAGAGTTGGCTCCAGTAATACTTTACTCTAACGCATCATTAACGGCTGGTGTTAAAATAGCGGGACGTTAATGAATCAAAAGGCAACTAGTTTTTCGCTTCTTCCCTCACCAATATTCCTTTCCCAATTCCCTCCCCTCTTCATAGCCAATGACCTAACACTTCCTACAACCCACCCAATGAGCGGTTCGCAGGGCAGTTAGCAGCTGTAGAAATAACGTATTTGTAACATATTATGCTAGCATATAAAGACTAATATTCCCAATATTCACTTATTCAAAACCTAAACGTGGCGTATTATGGCGTAACTTTTCGAATTTCGTTACTTTCAACATTTAGACGAATAAAAAGTGCTACGCACAATTCCAAAGAACTTTTATTTCAACAATCGCTTTCGACGGCTTACAGCGTCATTCTCAAATCAATGTAATGTCTGTATGTACAAGGGCCAATGATATGAGATATAATTCGGGGAAAACGCGCGCTGTTGCCTAGTCCGAGGTTGCCTAGCCAGAGAGTAATGTTAAACATTATCAAATAACCTGGTTATCCCAGTTTTATAGCCGTAGTTGATTCATTATATTGAAGTCGAGATCTAAGAAATGGCGCAATCGCCAATTTTCCCGGGAGCACGGTTCAGGAGATAAGCGGTTCAATAAACTGTTTAATAATAGCTAAACGGATACGGTTAGTTAATAACTTGTAAAGACTTTAGTTACAACGTGCACACAGGAAATGTTGCCCACTTTCCTGGTTTCGTTATAATGAAGCACCAAACATGCTACATTCGTTTAGGAGCCCCAAAAGTAGGCCGTTTTCCGCTCTTAACTAAATAATGCCAACCAAAATCATCATTTAACAAACGTGCTTACTATAAATCAACGCAGAAAACAATCAGTTTTAATTAAATAAGCAAACGAGAGAAATAGCGTTTCTGGTTTTTGGGGTATCACGCTTCTAACTCGGGTTACACAATTTTGAAACGGACAGTAGAGGAGAGAGAATAGATAACGGGAGGCAGAGTAGGAGGTTGGAAGAGGGACGAATGGTTTCTGAAGGCCATGATAGAGGGGAGGATGTTGGATAAGCGCAAAGAAAGGCAGGACGACGTGTGCTGAGATTATGAAAGAAATCGTGTAAGTAGATAGTTATGTGTCAACAAAATCTAAAGAATATTTACTCTCTTACATTTGAACCAGCTTTATCCGGTAGATTACTCTAATAATAAAAATAAAAATCCAAGCTCCCATTCGCGGAATGACTGTATGACGGAACGAATTCTAAGGAGGAAGAAGCTTAAGGATTTGCACTTTTACAAGTCTTTTTCCACTCAACGCGATGAAAGTCTCAAGGAGTTTTCCTTCGTGTATGGGAGATGGGAAGATGGTGATGATAAAGACCGGGGTGAGAAGAATGGAGTTGAATAAAATCCGGAGCGGATATGGGCTGGCGGAGAGGAGGAAGGAAGAAAGGGATGAGGAAGAGGAGGGAGGATGATGAGGTTTTACGTCGCCGTGGAGACGATGGAAAAGCGATGGATCGGAGACGCAGATATGGTAGGAGAATGGAGAGATCGATGATCGAGCGGGCCTTTATTCCTGGAAAGGAAGACTGGAAATAGAACGACTTATTGGCGAGGCGAGGACCCACTATTACCTCCCTCTTTATCCACGTCTACCACCAAACCATGAGAGCCACCGCAAAGGCGTGTGGCTCGGGGTGGTAGGTCGCCATCCCAGAATGAGTGAAAAGGATAGAAGGAAAGGAAGAAAATGGTTCTAATGTGGAAAGAGTTTGGGGGTAGAATGGAAATTATCGACTTCACGAGGAAAAATGATCATAAGTGGAAAATTAAACATAGACGCCAAAAGGTAAGTTTAAACAAACACTCATTCGTGAATAGAGGTATTTAACAAACAGGCATGTTCTACCGGAGGAATTCCTGAATCCTTTCCCTATGAATGTAAACAATGTTAAGGAAAGACGTCAATGTGTCTTTAAAATGACATTAACCGCTTAATTTAGATTAATTGTTTGTGTTTTACTCGTATCTATCGGCCACCTAGCTGCCGCCAACAAGCAATTTATAATAAACTACCGGGAGGTACCCGTTGAAATTCAACGGGTGTGAAAAACATAATAATAATTAAAAAAAAATTGAACGTATTTTATAAGAAAAACACAAAGCCTGAAGATTACTATCAGAATAGTCGTTTGAGTAGTTTGAAACCTAGTATTATATTCGTTGACGTTCCTTCGTTCGTTCGTACGATGCGGGAATTGGTCTAAATAAAGTTCGCAATCGAAATGTGAGGCAGATAGTACCACTACGTGTAATATCGTACATCTGAGTATTAAACCATAATAGACAACGCCGTGTTTGTATTTGCAACAGAGGCATTTTTACCATTACTATTTAATGCACGTAAATATTCTTCCACGTATAATTCCTTTATGTGTATCGTTTACTACATAAGTGTTCACTCATATTCATGTAGTGTCCCTATGAGAGCTACTTTGAGAATAGACATTGAAGAGTATACTTGTTGTATAATGCATTGAATTTATCGATTACCCCGCGAAGCAATCTATCATGGGGCCCTTCTTAAACAGATTATCTTTGCATGTGCTATCATGGGCCTGCAGGAAAACATGATATTTAAATGCTAGAGGCGTGAACATCCTTGAACAATCATATCTCTGGTTGACAGGGAAATATGCTATTTTTGATTTCGGAGAAAAACGAGATTTTTCTGCAAAAAACATGATTTTCAAACAATTACTAAGCATAAAAGGAAATCAATTGAAATAATTAGTAACTTAATTTATTCAACCATCCGATAAAAAAATCCCAGCCCTCTATGTTAATTGAAAGTACTTTTAAAAAGCAAAAAATGAACCACTGCCCCGAACCCAATGCTTAGTATGGACCACCAGGGACCACCCGGGGGGGGCCTTCGGGGGCCCTGAGGACTATTTTATATAGCCTATGTTCATCCCATATACATTTTCTCTCTACATGCCAAATTTCAGCTCAATAGGTTCAGTAGTTTTTGCGTGACTGAGCAACAGACAGACAGAGACAGGCAGACACCATTCAATTTTTATATATTAGTATGATGATATGATGATGATAAATAAAAAAATTACTACTAATATCTGCGCTTGAATTTAGTTGCGATACTATGGTAAAGGCTTAAAAAATTCTTTACAGATGTTCGATAGCCATCCTCATAAGTTTTTAGCGTCTTAGCCACAGATGCAAAGAGGGCCTACTATTGATCCCTCACGGACGAAAATTACCCACATGTCCAACCAACTAACCAATAGTAAAAGATAGCTTCCTTCACAGGGTTGAGTTGGCATAAAGTATTCAAGCCTCTTCATCCCTTATCAGTGGCTTGACAGACCACTGTATTGTCTTCTACTCAGAACCGAAGTCTTTCCCTGGGGTGATACCGTTCTAACAGCACTGATCCCGCCGAGAATATTGATAACTATCCATAGACAGTTTACACGCCTGATACATTCAATCTCAGTACAGTAAAACTCGCCTCAAAGAGGATATTTCATGGATGCATAACAATATTAATATTTTTTACTTTAGGAAATATAAACAGGTTGCGATGAAGAATTCCTACCCCGCTTGCCATTTTCAATATAAATATCCCAGTATTATATTCACTCTTCATATTATAGGCATAAGTGTAATCGTCTTTAAATTTTAAATTTTGAACCAGATTAAATAAAGTATTGAGGTCCGGTGCAAAGAAAACTAGAATCGAAGGACAATCGAAGCAAAGCACCGACAGAGTGAAAACATTAGAGACACTCCGTAGATGGAAAAACATATTGGACATCGGAAACCAATCATCGAAGCTTCTACACTAATGGCATTCAATTCCCACCCAAAGCAGGTACAATGTACATTGTACATACATACGAACAGACTCCGCAAACATAATGGTGTAGGGAAGTACCGCATCACAATTTAAGGTGGCCTCTTTTACACAGCGCACCGCAGCTCAAATGAACAGGAAAGAAGACGGGCAGGGAGGGCAATGACTCCATCGCTAGTGGGAGAGAGGGTATCATTCCGTCATTAGGATCAAGGGCGAAAGAAGGAAAATCACCAAAAGAATAATCAGGGATAGGGTATCCTTTAATTGAATACTTAGCGTCATTACCCACCCCACTTTATTTTTGTCTGCGATTGAATCAACCCTCGGGCATCGCGCGGGGGTACAGTAGGGTAGTGTTAGGTTGCCAGTCTCGAGGGAGAGGAGGGAGCCTTTAGCTTCATTTTCGAGGCAAGACAGGGCAGTTCACTTTTCAGCTTTCTGCAAAAATGAAGTGACTACTTTGGGTTTATCTGTTAGGTGTTGCTGAGCTACCTAGCTGGTACATATACAAACACTCTATATTTCTCCCAGCCAGTTACCCAATATTTGCCTAAAAATAAGCCGATGTAATTAGTGAATTATTCCTCGAAGAAATATTGCACCGTCTAAAATTCGAGCACTTAAATTACAATAAAACCTAAGTAATGTTTATACATGCCATCAACTCTACCTACCGCCTGCGAGTATTGGTGAAAATACTTTACGTAATGCAACTATTCGAGAAAAATTTAATTGATTCGAGAGAAAAAGCTGACAAGTTGTAGCGACATAGGTTCTATTTAGGCAAACACGGTAATAATCCTCTTCCTCTTCTTACTTGGAGTGATTGACACTTAAGTCATGAAATTCCTACTACGAAATGATAGTTGCCTTTTGCACCCATAATGTTTGGAATGGTTACTCAAAATTCGCGTAGAAGAAAGCATAATACCTACTAAAATTGAAAAATATATCTGACAGGTTTGCTTAAGGTTATCCTTACATGCCCCAAGCTCATTTGATAAGCATCAATCGATATAATCGCTTGTTCATAAAAAGTATTTTGTAAATTCATGGTCAAAAATACATATTTGATTAAAATAGATTGTTGTCTATTTAGTATACTTTTAGATTTCTCCTTTGAACACACTTTCATAGCCACTTCACTTGCACGCTACATAGCATGGCAAAATGAGAATTCATTCTACGTCCAATCTAACATCAAACCCTACATAACATCTCCGGACATCCTGAACGTTTAAGAACAGGGTAATACCAATGGATGTCAAATCATACACAAATGGAATTACTCTTCACGTAATAATTGCTCTTTTTATACAGCAAATATACTCGGATAAAATTTCTAATATAAATTCTGCGGCGAAATAAAAACGCCCATAATCCCTAAATGAATCACCTTGAGGACTTTCAACTCGGGAAATAATTTCTTTAACTTCATCCATCCTTCGTGTCCTTCGCTTTGCCTCGCACGGGCGATAGGAGCACTAGGGTAACGGGAGTAGAGACCTATCGGTGCAGGAGTTCTAGGTAAATAAAATTTAAGTCGGTGGGGTCGAGTTATTACAGCGGGTTATTGCCTACCCAACATCCGTAACATTTCTGTATTTTTGGCGTTTTTTGACAAATTTCGGCGAACTAAGAAACCATTTTGCCTGATTCAGACACAATCAATCGCTAATATTAATCAACATACAAGCAATATATGTAATTATTTGCCATAAAATCACTTCGGGAACATCTAGAAATTATCAGGAAAATTTGTAAATTTTAGATATTTGTCATCAAAATTTGAAATTTTGACTAAAAAGCGCAGCCTGAAGATATACTCCAATCAAGTTGGAATTATTTTTGGGTTATAAGGATCACCAACCACAAACTTTAAGCACTAGCCGCAGACCGATTTCGAAAAAAAACTGTTTTCGATCCACCATATTGTACACTAGGGTGTATCACGAAAAACTTTTTTTTGAAATTCAAAATTGCAAGTGGATAAAAAGTTGTCACTGTGCTCACATATGCACCAAAAAAATTTGAGTCAAATCGTAAAATGTTTAGGTCTCCCGGAACGGGCCTAAAGTTTGATTTTTTTGTCAAAAAACGTAGATTTTCAATTTTTTTAAAAACGTAAACACAAAAAAAAATTTTGTTTTCAAGTACAAAAATATAAAGTTTAAAACGTTAGTTAACAGTAGAAAAAAAATTACACCGGTCGCGTAACATTTATGTCTCCCAGATAAGGTGTAAAAAGGTCATATTTGTGCAATATTAAGGTCAGTTTTTGACAGATTCATTTACTTATATTCAACTTATTTTATTTATATATTTCTTTTAACCATACAAATAAAAAGTATTACAATCTAATGTGTGTTTACTAGGCCGAAATTATCCTTTATTTTTTTAAATAAGCCTATTTTTAAAGTAAGAGAAATGAAAAAAAGGATTTTCATTTCAAAAGGAAAAAATTACAAATATTAAAACGTTAAGCTTGAATAAGTAATTCCAAATTAATCTTGATTGCATAATATATAGATAAATGATATAATTGATGCAAATTTCAGAATTTTTAGTTCTCCATGGGGAATAGGTTTATTTTAATAGGTATGAGACATCTCAGTTATCAGCAGCTCTCGCCACCTTTAACCAAAGTTTTTAGTTAGGCTGATTTTAAAGAACAATTTCTAGCAACTCATCTATATGCTTACAAAAAACCAAAAATATTATATAGAGTTGATTGTTTCCAAAGAAGTAGATATTTTATTTTTATAGAAAATAAAGTCTTACTTGATGTTTATTCCTGGGCTATTGCAGATGTGAAGTGATGTTTCGTTTCAAACTTTGGAACATATTTTCTGTCCAGCAATAGATCTTATCTTGATCTAATGAAACCATCTCTCTCTTTGTAGCCAAAAACGTGCTTAGAAGCTTCTGTAACTCATTCACAATTCTTTCCACTGCTTGTGTGTGTGAAGGAGTTTTAAACTACTTTCTATCGCTAGTTCCTGTTTCAACGATCAACTCTAGCTCTTGCTTGCTTAAGTTAGTTAGGAGAGGTGGTTTCGCTACTGTTGTAGGCTGCCAATCAATAAGATCTACATAGTCCTCTGCATCAAAATTAACTTGTGGTGGTTTGAAAACCCTCTTTGTTTTTAAATCTGTTTGTAGAGCTATTTGTATTCTTTTGCTTGCCAGACACCTAATATTTTTTTCGTGAATCAAACAAAATTCCCAAAAGAAGATGTTCTGGGTGTACCATAAAAGCATATCTCTGTAGCGTTGATTGAACAACAGCCTTCAGCTCACCTTCTAAGTAATTTATGCGTTATACAATCTTAAAAAGGTTTTGTGAAGCATAATCCTTTGATGACATTTAATTGTAAACCATGAGGGAGCATAAAATTTTATGAAAAACTCAGCCAGGTTTTTCAACTGAAGGGTTGTATCAAGTGATGCAATATATAAGCGTAAAATTCGGTTTGCCATTGTCAGCCATCTTGCATGGGAGATGTTTCCTGGGTTTCTGCTTGCCAACTCTTTGGAGCATTCGCCTGCTAACACAGCTTGAAATATATGCCAGAGATATTTCTGGTCAGTGCTCAAGTCCTTAAAATCAACCTCTGGAAAAACGCTATCTATTTTATTGTACTCAACAACTGTAAAATCTTGACAACATGCTAAACTTTTTCCAATTGGGCTTCTAAAAGAATTGGGCCCAGAAGTTGGACCATCAAGGGCAACCATAACTTTCCTAAGCGGCAATTCGTTCAAGTGAAGCAAACAAACCACTGCTAGTACTAGGCGTTTTACAGCCTTTAGAACAATGAAATTGATCCATTATGGACTCCAGTATTAGATGCAGTACCATCACAGCCAAGAGCTTTAATAGTTTTCTCATCAATGCAGTTTTCTTACATGAATTTCAGTATGGATGATACTGTCTTTCCCAGAGCCACTGGCTGGAGTAACGTGTCCAAAATATGTTGAATTTGTATTCTTCAAACAAACATATGTATTCTTCTTGTATAGTTATCCGGACACATTTACCACTAACAATTTCTTTACTTATTGTTTCATCTTTTCGACCATCGAAATAGCACCCCACCACAGCGACTTGCCGCAGCGTTAGGACGCAGCCCTGAGACGCACCAGTGAAACCACACCTGAGTGTAGCATTCACCATTTCATAATAATATTATCGCTACTTCAAAATGCTGTAAAAAAATACCTACAATATAAACACATAATTGAAATTAATCTGAAGGATGGGTTTACAATTGAAAAATAGGTGTGTTTGGTAAAAAATGTACATTTTCATGTAGATTCCGGAGACGTAGATGTTACATGACAGATATTAATTTTTTTCTACTGTTAAATAACATTCGAAACTTTATCTTTTTGAACTTGATAACAAAAATTTGATTTTTATTTACGATTTTAAAAAAATTGAAAATTACGTTTTTGACAAAAAAAAATCAAACTTTAGGACCGTTCCGGGAGACCTAAACATTTTTCAATTTGACTCAAATTTTTTTTGGTGCATATGTGAGCACAGTGACAACTTTTTATCGACTTGCAATTTTGAATTTCAAAAAAAAGTTTTTCGTGATACACCCTATTGTACACCCTGTTAACTGCTCGAAGAAATCTCATTTCTGATGATTGTATTTGTTTTATTTCTCTTTGTTTAATTGCTGAACATTCTTACCCATACAACACAGTAGGAACAACCACAATCATCGGTATATGAGAGTTTCTGGACGGCCCCTTAAGTACCCTGCCAGTGCATAAGTATAACACCGAAGTACATCGTAGGAGGCGAGTACAAGAAATTCTCCCGCTTCACTTCGAACGTCACACAACAGTTCCTTCTTCATCTCGACATACACACTATACTTAAATAATCCTAAAACACTCATTAGTCTATTTACGTACAGAATGTGTAATATAAAACTTCTACTTATGTTAGGGAAATGAACTTCTTCCTACCTATCCATTCACTTATATATATTATCCATTCACTTCTGCATTTTCCCAATTACCTAATCACTATTGTTCTTTCATCTCCGATCATGGGCTGCGAAGGGAAACTAGATGTTTTTGTTCCTGAATTTCTTAGTCTGATTCCTATTCCTCAGGAGGTATGCTAAAACAATCATAATGCGCCGCAGAGCTCCGATGCAGACGGTCTTAATTTATCCATTAGAATGCAATCAAAATAATTTACAATCTAGAGGGGGAAAGCGAATCACTCATAATATCTTATATAAAAATTGAATATTAGATCGAAGGAAAACTATTTACTGTAGAGGAACACAATTAATTGCACGTTTGTCGTTTATGATGAGAAGAAGTCTCCTAATTTGGCAATCATGGGTAGCGATGAAAACAGGTGCAGAAATGGCATTTTAAGTATATTACAGCTTAAGTTACAAATACTACCATTTTCAAAGAATGGACATGCGGAGAAGTCGACTGAGAAAATCTGGATTTACGGCTCTGTACCCAACGAACAAATCGGCCAACCTGCTTGCCGTGTGCTTAATTCACCGACAGAACACGAAACGCCAATCGATACACGATAAGCATCCTCATTTTTTCATTTCGCACAAAATGTTCTGTTTATTTCAACGGAATATGATCTCATCGATAGTGAAATCAAGAATTTATTTTCAACCAACACGATACTTATTGTTAGTGAGACGAACTAACACACACCATCGTGATAGCGATGAAAAAATATCTATTTAAAAAAAGTCCGCCGGACAACGCAACGCGAAGGAGATGAAACCGAGATTGGAACACCGTGATATATAGAGCCCGCCGTCCCACGAGCCGTGGAGTAAGAATAAAACAACGGACACGCATGGCATTAGCGGCACAGACCTACGCCTCACGAGCTACGCTCCGTCCGCACGCTATCACGACGAGGAAGGTCCACCGATTATCTCGCCAACCCTCCTATCCTCCCCTTCTTCCCCACCCCCTCCCTCACACGCGTGCACGCAGAGTCTCTGCCCGCTGACCTCCTTCCAGACCTCTTGGATAATATTTCACGGCGTGGACGGCGTGTAGCACAGTAACACCTCGATTGTACCCTATCTAGTAATACGTTAAATCCGTTTAAAAGATGCATTTATGTTGGCCTGGCCAAGTTCCAGAACAATACCTTGACAATGAAATTAATTTCATTCCTAAACACGTTATATATTCAGTTTACACGTACTGAAAAATCAGATACTAACTGAGGAGGCCAGCTCATAAAGTCGGTTAGATTCGCAGACGACCAGGCGTTGGTCAGTAGAACATCGAAAGGGTTGCAAACTATAGTAGATGCACTGGAAGTGCAGTGTGAGAAATACGGAATGAAGATTAATCATAAGAAAACAAAACTAATGAGATGCTCTAGGGCAAAGAAAGCGAGGCCGGTTATAAGAGTAGGAGGACACAAACTGGAGCAAGTGGACCAATTTAATTACTTGGGTATTGCGCTGGAAGAAACAGGGCATAGTAGCAAAGACATTACGAGGAGAATAGCGCTAGCGAAGTAAGCGTTCAATAATAGAAGGGAGCTGATGACGGGGCCCTAAATAAGGATATAAAAAAGAGGCTGGTGAAGAGCTTGTTATGGAGTGTGGCGTTGTATGGGGACAGAAACGTGGACTTTGAGAAAGGAAGACGAAAATAGGCTGAAGGCGTTCGAGATGTGGGTGTAGAGGAGGATGGAGAACGGAACGAAAGACAAATGAGGACGGAAACGGAAAGAAAGACAAATGAGGAAGTGCTTGACATGGTGGGTGAGGAGAGGAAACTTGTCGATGAGATTAGGGGAAGGCAGGGTAGGTGGCTGGAAGCGGTAATGAGGGGTGATGGTTTTCTGAAGGCTGTGATAGAGGGAAGGGTGTTGGGCAAGCGGGGAAGGGGGAGATAGAGAATAGGTTTTATGGACGGGATGAAGAAAGGTAGGACTTACGCTGATATGAAGAAAGAAATACTAGAGGTAGATAGGGCACTGCACATGTAAGAGTCTGTTGGATTTTCTATGACTTTCATCATAACCTACCTTCAAACGGTAGATTACTCGGATGAACTGATATACCACTCACGTTTACACGCCCTAATGTTACGATCAGCAAATTTGCTCAACTGTTTGGCACTTCGAATGATCAGGATATAGAGCGGCGGTCTACACAGACAGCATTGATGAGCACCTTTCGAGCGAAATATTCACGAAATAAGGCATCACAAGTGTTCTAGTTTTTATTAACAATCTTTTGCTTATTTGAACTCGGTTTCATAAGTTTCATTCACAATGACGTCACCCATACTTAAAGGTTGATGGGTAACACATATTTATAGCAAACAACTGATTTGGCTCCTCTACTGTGAGTACCAAAATAGTTTATTCTCGGTTGTAGATTCTATTCAACTGTTCGTAATAAATGCTGCTCCCCATGAAAAGCATTCAATTAAGGTTTTACTGTAACATCCCCTAAAGCGTCTAAGCGGATACATAAGAGTGCCAGGGAAGTGGCTCTGAAATATCGTGACCCCACAACTGGTGGTGGAATACGCAGGATTAAGGAAAACTAATGAAATAAATAGGTGAACAAATTTTTAGAAGTGAGGCGTGATCATGATGGACTTACGTAATGGGCGACATAATAACATCGCACGTTCACTGTAAAGGGTACAGGTATGTATATATTATATTTCGAGTGCTCTGGAATCTGTGGCCATCGGCACCATGAGTTAGTGCCGAGAGTTGGCACCAAGAGTTCCGAAATTATGATAGAACAAAAGAACTAATTAGCACGCACTGCACAGAAAAAGAGGAAGGCTAAAAATTAATTGCTTCCAATTTGCTGGGTCGGTGAATTTCTATAAAAATCTTTGTTCTTTATTGATTATTTGACGATGTTTATCAAGTTTCTGCTAAGCTAATTCTTTCACGTTCTCATAGGTAGTTATTACATTCCGTCAGGAAGTTCCAAACGTTAAGAGTGAGGTCATATTTACCACCACGAGCGGAGTTTTCTCTTCAGTAAAGAGGTATGCGAGGGTAAGATGGCAGTGCTCTAACCTCTGGCGAGCGATGGAGGCTTCCTCCTTCCTAGAGCTCCAAAAGGAAGAAGGCCACGCCGATATTTTGTGCATCACAGCACGGAATTTGTTACCAATTAAGGTATGCCACATTATTTTCCAGGGCAAAGTCCTCGAAAGGCACCACCAAGAACAAGAAATATGCCTCATCAAGAGCCACTTCAGCACTTTGGCCTGCCTTTTCATTTCCGGCAACCCGCACGTTTCCGTGAGCCCTTACGATACATAAGGGTTCATGTAAATCTAATGCGGCTCATTCATTCTTCTAACTCCGCGCCCATAAATGCATCCTGCTTTTATTCACTTTGATGTATGCAGCCCGACACAAACATTCCAACCTGTGATACTGCAGTAGCAGTTGGACTCTATATAAAAAAAGATCATTCAAATGAACAGGCGGGGCCAATTCGAGTGCATCGTCCGCTTAAATAGGTAAAAACGTGACACACTTAAAGCATAGCATATAAAAACAAATAATCAGTTTTTTTCAAATAGCAAAAATTTCGAGAATTAGATGATTTAAAGTTTACTTTTAAGGTTTTCGAAAAACATAATAATGATAAGTTGATTATCCACAAGCACTCAGTAAAGTTGTTTGCAGACGTTCGCACGGCTTATCATTACACCAAAGACTGCGCGATATGTCACTGCTACAAACTGCGCAAGGAAACGCCTCTGGTAAATCTTAATTTTAATTTAACACTTTTTCAGGTGTCAAATCGCTCTCTCCGGTGGTCACAAGTCTCAGCTCACAACACGAGCACACCTCTACCGGCCAAATTCGGAGCCAGATATTTTCTGGAGAGGGGATCATGTTCCAGAAAAGGTTACCTACCCTAACAGGTGCTCTTCATCGCACACCAAAAGTTCGCCGAAGCGGAACGAGCCACAGCGTTCTACGCATGAAAAACCTCTAACGAGAAAGAAAAAAGCTAAAAGGAAAATCCAAAAATAACTAGGAAGCCCTTTCAAACCTTCAACCCAAAACCGCCCACGTGGATCACCTTCCATTTTAAGGCGAGCCTCAGAGAACAGCAAAGGCATTTAGCGCTATGAATGGAAAGTCGAGATTATCGCAAAAACAGAGTCGATGAGAGTAAGCTAATTCTTGAACTTTTCAACTTTGGCGTCAGGAAATGTTTTTGAGATATTACATATCCTACCCAATCATCCTGTTGCTGCGTCGTACAACCCTTTCGAGGTCAAAGTGTTCTCTGGACCGGGATTTTCACAGGGCAATTTCCAACGCTTGCATGATTATCGCGGGAGATCTTGTATATACTTCTTGTTAATTCAGGAGCTGATAATTTTCTGCACATGCTTCGTAGCATAGAGAGCATGATCCTCATCCACCTAAAAAGGAGCTAAGTTCATATCAGGGAAAACCCTATAAATAAACGCTTAGCTGAACACAAAAGTTCTAACAGAAAATGGCTTTTGGTAGGTACATTACAATACAAAAATTGATGTTGTGACATAAATGAATAAATGATGAATTACATAAGGATAATTTTCGCCGATTTCGTACCACAAATATTCCTAAGAATAATGCTTCATCCATTTTTTTTATCTGAGCAGGAACATGAATGGCTAAGAGCTGCAAGGAGAGGACGACAAAAAGAACGAATTATACATATGGCAGGGAAAGATATTAAGGATGACATTTCAATAAGACCAAGGAGGTCGATAAAGGATGCTAAGAAAGACAGCGGAATAATAAACAATGCTGACAGGGAGTTAGTTCAGAACACAAGGAAGTGGGAAGAAAAGATTGGCATTTTAGGTCTCGTCCAGGGACGAGTAGAAAGCGTAAAAAGTAAATAACTTAATTCCCCAGAAACATTTTATTGAGAATGGTCTAGATTTCCTTAGATGTCAACAGCATCAGGTGGTTCATTTATGCACAACGAAGAAGCGCTTTCTATGCACAATGAAGTTGTTACAAAATTCAATACGGATATAGTTGATTTTAGCGTTAAAGAGAGCAAGAAAATAGAGTTTTAGACGGAATTTGAGCGGGCAGTAAAAAAAGAGGATAGTCCGGTGGGAAGTGCTTAAAGTTCAAGACGAAGTGTGACTGTTTTTCTTTGAGAAACGTTTAGAAAACCACCTGTATTTGAAAAAATATACGATGACCGCGATGGAGGAAAGATGGCTTACCGTGGCCTTAAGGCATCTGTTTAGCGTCTACATCTGCATTATAGTCTTTATCCCTGGTGGTTCTCTAAGGAATCATTTTCTCATGCCCTATCTTTATATATATAAAAGTCAATGTATGTATGTATGTATGTATGTATGTATGTATGTATGTTCCACATCTCCTCCTAAACCACAGGACCGATTTTGATGAAATTTGGAACACGAGTTTGTCACTGATAGACAACAAACACTGTAGGGTTCAATTAACCGAATCCCTATTTTTTCAGGGTTAAGGGTGTGATCCTTACTAATATGTATAAAAATGTAATGGTCCCTTTCTGTCTGTTGCTCCATCACACAAAAACTACTGGACCGATTGAGCTAAAATTTGGCATGCAGATTGAAGACATATCTGGTTGTATCATATACTATATCAAAAAGCCCTCAGGGCCCCCAAAGGCCCGCTGAAGGTCCCCCCTGGTGGTCAATGGCAAGCATTGGGTTCGGTGCAGTGGTTTAATGTTTTACTTTTTAAAAGTACATTCACTCAAGATATAGGACTGGAATTTTTTCTATCGGATAGCTGAATAAATGAAGTTTCTAATTTTATCAATCAATATCCTTCTACGCTCCGTATTTTTCTGCTATTCATGTTTTCAGTTGAAAAATATCACATTTTTATCTGAAATCAACAATAACATATTTCCTTGACAACCATAGATTTGATTTTCAAAGGATATACACGCCTCTTAACTATTAAATATCACGTTTTCCTACAGGCCCATGATAGCATGTAGAAAGCAAATCTGAATAAAGAGGGCCCAGAGACCCAAGGACCCCATGATAGATTGATTCGGGAGGTAATCGATACGATTCAATACTTATTTACAACAAGTATACTCTTCAACGTCTGTTCTCAAAGTGGCTCTCATAGGAGACCTGCATGTATTTGAGAGAGCACTTATGTAGTAAACGTTACACAAAGGAATTAATAGGATACACACTTAATTAAATGTGCAAGAATATTTACGTGCAGCGAATATCAATGGTAATAATGCCTCTGTTGCTACAACAAAAACGGCGTTGTTTATTATCGTTTAATACTCAGATGTATTAAACGTAGTGAAACCGTCTGCCTCCCATTACGATTTCGAACAGTTTTTAGACCAATTCCCACATCATTAACGTCACGAGTTATTTATATGTTTAAAAGTGTTAAAGTGCAGTTAACTTAGGTACATTCCCTCAATCATCGAGTTGCCTATTCTAGACTCTCACTTGCCGCTGTGTTTCCGTTCCTTGGACTTAAAAATATATCCATCAACATGCCTAATAGAAAAGAGTAACCTTTCGAATGTCTTATTTGCGAGAAAATGAGCCCTTGAAATAAAAACGACAAAGGTTAGACTTGGATGGTCAAAGGCATGCCCACCAGCGATCTCATGAGAATCTCCCCGTGGTGTTTCTCGGGTTACGCTAATATCCGCACAAATTTCATCCTCACCCAACGTACGGACGGGTAACCAGCTATAAACCTGGTTAAAATACAGACCCATCTGTTTCGAACCTTCAATCTGTTTTATGATGGCGGGAATTATAATATAATTAATAAATCTCAAGTAAATTAATAACTAAACGCACATATCAACGTTGAATAGTGCAACTGAATTAAGTAATTGAATGCAAATATATGTATGTACACAAGGGAATCGATTAAGCTGTTAATCACTCAGAAGACTGCTCAAGAGAACTGTAGGGACGAGGTGACCATCTATCAACCTTTGCTATTTAAGTAGTAATTAGTCTGAATGGCCGATTTTTGGGTTTCTTTTGCATGAAAGTGGACCAATAGTCACACATCTCTCCGTGCACCTGGAAAACGGTCAGCGTGTCTACTACAACGAACACAACATACAAGATAGGTTACGAACTCCTCGAATGTCCACGCATACAGTTTTTCTTCAGGGTTTGCAGTTTTCTTATAAAATAAGTTTAACGTTTTTCACACCCGTTGAATTTCAACGGGTACCTTCCGCTCGTTAATTAATATAATTTCTACAATACCAATAGCAAATGATATTATTATACTTAGCAACCAATAGTCCGTGAAATCAAGCTTTACCGGTCCATCCCCATGACACCAGGGTGAATCGACCGGTATCGAGTTACACGGGATACATGAAGATCTTCATCCTTTCCTAAAGTGAGGTCATTTATGTTGGATCCTCCAAAATTGCCGTGAGAATTAGGAAGCCTGGGTAGGGTGGTGGTCTGCATCTTGGCCCGGAAGGCCAAAGGTCCGCGGTTCGATTACTGGAACAGGCCGATTTTTGCTCGTGGCAATATCTACGAGTTACACGGCGCTCGTTATTGCGACATTTAAACCGTAAATAATGATCAGCTCCCAGAGTCGAAGTCAGTGAGGTGCCACATTCAGAAAAAGTGGCTTAATCCCACTCTCTTCCTGAAAATCGATATATTCTATATTGGCCTGTGCAACATCCAAGACAATAGCTCGAAGAAAACATTCAATTTATTCGGATGCGCGTTATATTGTTCATACGTACTGAAAAGTCAGGTTCTATCGGATATACCACGCACGCATTTACGAATTAACATAAATTCCAGTAACTCTGCTGAACTGTAAGGTGCTTCGTATGGTCAGGGCATAATACTGAGGCCTACACACACGGCGGCATTGATGAACACCGCCGAACGAAATATGTATAAAATTAGAGACCAAAAGTGTTCCTGTTTTTATCACAGATTTAGTTATTTGAAATTACGGTTTCATATATCTTGTTCGATAAGACCTCACATTGGATTCATGTGGGCGCTTAATTCCAAGTGAGCTATTCATTAGGCTCTTCTACTGCACAATGTACAGTGTATATAGTATGTACATACATTTTTATACTAAGAAATACGTTCCATTCAGTGGTACTGCTCAGTTGTGTAAATTCAGTCATCCTAGTATAGAGTAGATTTACTGAGGTTTCACCGAATATACTCTACTAGGGAATAGAGTGATTGTGACGGGAAAAGGCGGGAGAGACTAAATAGGACGGGGGAGACAGTCTTGGGGGAGCGACGGCAGAGCCTTTAACGAGCTATTAAAGCCGATTTCCTCTCGCGAAGGAGACGGCGTCGGGGCCGACAGAGGACAAACCAACTCGGACCGGTCACTTCCGCTTGATTATCACGGCAGCGAGCGTCGTCCTACATGCACGAGCGTAGAACCGAGTGGTAAGAAACGAACCGCAGCCGGATATTTTATTTTTGTCCCCTCGAGGCCACGCCGGACGACGGTCGAGGACAGCAAAGCAAGCTAAAAGAGTGTGAGTGAATGAATGGCATAGTGAAGCCCCTTCACATAACAGTGAGTGGATTCGGTGCCCTAAGAATGGGAGCTGATACTACGAGCTTATAAATTGAAACACTGGCTGCAGCCAGAGCTTCAAGATTCCACGCCTCGCCACTAGAGATGACAGAACCCTATCACTGAGGCGTAGTAGTAACTGTTATTTAGGCAGCTAGAGCGAGATTAACCACAACGAAGAGCATATTCGACTTAAATCAAAAACTAAAGCAGTTGTAAGAAGCATGAAGTGAATATAGTAATGTCAATGACGCGAAATTTGTTTAATATGACTAAACCTCTTATAACATTAATAACTATACGTATTTGAGGCTTAAACATGACTTGTTTTACGTGATGGTGGGCGAAGTATCTGTGTGGAAATTCGACATACTATTAATAACATGGTAATATTCCACACTACGTTAAATTCACTGACCGTTTCGATATACATATCATCAACTCTGTTGATAATGTTATGAGCATCGTAACCTGCAAGTGAATTAAACAGAGTGAAATATTAACAAGTTGTTAATTCTTTAATCTTATTTGTTTCACTCCGTGCGCGGAAAACACCTTCACAACCGAAGGTTTTTTCACGATTTCATGAAAAGATTTACGGTGAACAATAAATTGATTTTGCACCAAAACTGTAAACATACACACAGTTATACACATGCACCACACACCGTTATATTTTTGACATAATCTGAGCATCATAAATATGTACATCTTTTTAAATAATTTCTCCGTGGAACGCACACGCGTGACGTTTTCCTACGAAAACCGCTTCTATTCTTGGGAAAATATGTAAAAAAATGGAGCAGTGAGAGGGCGATATTTAAATATATAATAAATAGGTATTTTATTCACCGTGAGACAAATTCATTCTTTTTCACATGTACCTATAAAGTTATCTCCTTCTAACCACCTTAAGACGGACGGATTTACAGTTCAGGGCAATAGTAGCATGAAGGATACGAGTGTGGATTGGTAAACGATGGAGTGCTTTGGGAAAGGAGTTATGGTGTAGAGAAACCAACGATTCGTCGATAACCTACTCTCAACCTAAGACGCCGAGGAGTTTACAGATACACGACGAACAAAATACTGCACTCTAATAGCTCTCAGAAGAGCACCCTAGCAGGAATTGAAAATCCAGTGAAAATTAATTCTCTACCACTGCCAAGAATCGAACCTGGGCCCTGAGAATGAGGAGCCAGTACTCCAGTCCCCAACATATACTACATCCCCTCAGCACAGGATGCCGTATGATTACGACAAAAATTTACTACATTTCACTTCGTTAAACTCGAACATGAAGTTATACAATCGACGCCATGAGCTATCTCGTGAAGTAGACCGTGAAATGCTTGTGAGCAAGTTCATGAGGCAGAACGTTCACTAGCTTGTGATCATGAACGGAAAATTCAGGGATGATATAATGAAGCAGCCGCGACCGTGCGAGAGAAAAGAGCTTTTTACGTAGTTCAGCAGGCCCACATGAGGAAGTTAAGTTCGAAGAAACCTTTTGCTTTAGCAGCAAGAATAGGGTCGACAAAAGGGGCGAAATTTTCTCGATGGAAACTATCCAAAACCCTCCGTGTGAATTATTTCAGCTGAGAACTAAAATACTAATACAACGACCAACCTTAACATATCAGTTCCTCTAGAAGTAACTTTAATCCAACGGTCCCCCCCCTCTTTTTCGACTGGCATAACTCCAGGTAGTCAACTTCGTCCGATTGTTCCCCAATTATTTGGCTCCCTCGCAGTATTGTGATGTGCTTTCCACAATGCTGCCGCCATTCATCTCTTTTCGCACATTTAACTACCACCATACACCTGCTATCTTACACGACTGTTCTCATTCACGACTAAGGAGGGGAAAAGGGTCTTAATCATCAGCAAACATCAATCGGAAGATGGGTTCACAGCAGATCTCCACTCCATTCTCTTTCCCGTTAATTGCTTCTTTCCTTCATTCGCCTTCACTTTAACATCCATTTCAATTCGTCAAATGTGTCCCATCCTTGGTCTTCCTCGTAATCCTTCCAACAAGCAGTACTTTCCATTATTGTTTTATACAGGATGTTCTGTCTCTAAACGAGTCCAACAAGCCCAATTCTATACACCAAGGGGGATGAAACTCTTAGCATTCATGCGCGTCACTGCGTGCCATATCACTTGGGCAACCGCAACGTGCTGGCAAAAGCATTTTCTACTTCACCGAGTCCATTAAGCAAATTTCCACATAACTCATCACAGTACCTACTTCTCCCCGGCAATTTCTCTCCGTCCACTTGAAGCTCAGCATTCTTCCGCAACACGTTTCCATTGTTTCCTATCCCCTTCGGGCTGCTGTCGTTACCCTCTTAAGCTCCACTGCCATATAATAGCATGCTCCACGCATGGGGGAACGAAATTCGAGATCGAGGCGATCCCAACTAACCTCTCATGAAAGGAGGGCGGGAAGGAAGAGTGTGGTGTGTGCGTAGGGACTGCGGGAGGAGGATAAGGTGGAAAGGGCCTTTATCGAGCTTTAAGTCTTTGTTGTAACGATCCTCCGCCCCCTTTCCCCTGGCGTAAGAAGCTGTCGGAAACGCAGGCGCCCTCCCCCGGGGGGACGCCGCAGGAGGGGCTGCGGGGCCGCTCACGCAACACGCGGCGTCGGAGAGCCCCTCTCCCCGTTCCCCTTTCTGCGCGAGAGGGTAGTTTCCCTCCCCGGCGGGGCCAAGAGGCACCGCGGGGGCAGAGGGAGAGGTACGGAAGCAGGTAGAGGGCGAAGCGGGTGGTTTAGAGCACTTTAAGTAAAACATTCGCCCGAACACGTAAACGTAAAACAAATATTTTTAAAATACCGAAGACATCTTTAAAAATGAATACTTAGCATAAAAACGGATTTAATAAAAACAACATTGACATGTGTCACAAATGTGCAAATTCAGAGGGAAAAAACTTTTTAAACCCTTGAAATTATATGACAACTTATGGTACTTTTCATGGAGAATGAATGGTATTCCCCAGTTCTCATAATATATTTTCTAGTTATTTATAATATAAACTCTCTCATTGGCATTGAATCTGGGTGCAATGAGTGCGGTACGGGAGCTGATGGTCAAATTCGAAGTCTTTACGTGAAATTCAATTATCATTGTTATTACGGGGGTTTTTCCATTTTAAGATAAGTTCATACGGACCTGACATTTCACTGTTGGCAATGGCATACATCCTAGCACTTATCATCCCACTCACAATGCCTATCCTAGCCCTAACTCATCCACCCGGACAAAACGTATTTTCTCCTTCAGAGACGTGTATCCGATTGAAAATAATACCCACTCAAATTATTCCATGGCCTTTTAGTTTCCTCAACTCACCTCCTCTCTTCCACTTCTATTAATAGCTTTTCTCATCTTATTTCCATAAGTCTACCGTCCATCATTAAGAACTTTGCAAACTAGCCCGACCTAGATCCCTTCTTAGACCTGGAACTATATTTCATTGTTTTAAATCAAGTACAATTACGCCAAGAATACAACATTATACAAAACAAGAAAAATATCAAAGTAAAGATTTTAAAAGATGTACGCCATCAGGAAAAAATATTAGTAGACATTCATTTGTTGTTTCGCCTGATTGCACGAGTGTTTTTTATCTTTAATTTGATAGTTTGTTCTTCATCGAGAGCTTTGTTAAAAATAACTCAATCAGCATAACACTCTAATGCTGTCCGTAATTACAATGTGAAACGTTAGAAAAAAGTACTAAAAGAAATGGATGAAAAAATCGATTAAAATAACTAAGGAACATTCATTTTCAAATATTAAAATTCGCATCTCGATGAAAATGAAAACGACTACAAATCTCCGAGATGGAAATATTCATGGGCGCATGGAATATACATATGCATCAATGTACGAGGTGAGAGGTACTATCAAGTAAAAGCACAGAGATGGAACTAAAGTACGAAGGAAGGGAATCCATTTTTCAGGAGATCCGGGACACCGAAAAAGAAGGCGAAGGAGTGCGACGAGCAGGAATAAAGACTACGTCTTCGTCTTTCATCGACAAGCTGTGAATTCCGAAGTTGGGCCTAGCACCGCGGATGGCATTAGGTACCCTACGAATGCGAGGCATACGAATAACGTCCAAAACGCGGAAAATATCCCGAAACAATATACAATATCCCAATATTACGCGGAAAATATCCCAGAAAGCTTCGGAAGATAGGTCTTTCTTCAGGAACCATATGCTGCTTACTGAAATGCTTACTCTATGGTCTTACTTTACTTCAAGACAAACTGTCCCAAACAATTATCACACCTGGCAGACAATTGTTTGGCTGTGGGGTAACGTACTCGCCTGCTAACCCGAAAGTCGCGGGTTCGTACTACAATTTACGTACCGTTCGCGGAACAATTCCAATTGCATTATTATGGCCATAAATAATATGTAAACAATGGAAAACGTCGGCCTGCAAAGGATATCTACGCACGAATAAGGATGTCCTAGCCCCGCATAAACAGTCTAACGCGATTGGAAGTAAAGAAAATACCATTTCACAGTCTTCATTTGAATATTTCTGGGTGTTTCTTATTCCTATGCATTTCATCATACATATCTGCATGCATCGAAATGCATCCTATTAGACACATTACAGTAAAATTTCCATTTTTTTCATACTCTCGAGAAATTTTATACGCTCACGGAAAAGCGTGTTGCCATTATGCACATAAATCTTTGTATTTAATTCACGTCCGATGCTTACTATGCAAAACTTTCGCAATAGGACGCGAAGATATTAGCCCATCACCAGAATCTGCGTTTTTATTATGCCTAAAATGACTGGCTCTCCATTAAGTTCGTTTCCATGAATTTATCAATAAAATGGAAATTTTAAATGGAAAATTACTATGACGAATAACAGATTAAATGCTTTAAAGTGAAATCGACTCATCGCTTTCGAAAAAACGGAGGCGCAATAAGACTCTGAAGGATTTAATTAAATCTTTCCTCTAATTATTTAGCCGATTCAAAAGTTCACTCGAATATATAGAATTTTACCCATGTATAGAACTGGAAGGCCTGTATATATTTTCTACAAGTTAGTAACACGAGAACTGAAGCACTGACATTTGTTCCCGTTGCCATACTTGTTGCATTATGTGATTTGATACTGAGAAGTATTGTACAGCAATTTAACCTTAAATATTATAAATTATCACAGGATACGTAACAAAGGAAAAAGTTTTAAAAAGGTACCAGTTCTTACTTCATAAAAAGCAGGCTCGTTTAACCAAACAAACCGAAATGTTTTATTACATCCAAATCTACGAGTCAGTCTGTGTTCTAGTTTCACATATTTCAGATGGTGCGAGTAGCTACAAGAAAGGTATAAACGAAGGAAATAATAATTAATAAAAATGTTTAAGTTACTATCTACAGAGTTAAAGCAACAAGAAGTATTTAAGTACTTATTTTAAAGGTCACAAAAACGTGTAATAATATGTTAATAATAATTGCAACTTAATTTCGAAGGGTATCCATATTACCTAAGGATTCCTCTGTTTTTTAATTTAGTAAATGAAGCGATTACTTCCCTTTCCATCTAAGGAAGAAAATTAGCAGGAAATTAGAGAAAATAATTTACTTTTCAGTGGTGATATTCAATTGCTACTGACAACTTGAAACTGATAAATCTTAACTTAATTTCCCCCGCATTCGATATCTGAGATGGAGAAAAGCAAGTAGAATCCACGAATACAGTCATCATTACTGTCAATCTCAACTCCAGTAGTACGATGAGATATATTCGATTCATAGTATTAATAAATGAGGTCAGACACACCCAGTGCAGTAAGGGACAGGATAAACAGTTAATAACTACACAAAAATAACACATTGACGCTAAGAATACTATAATCAAAGAGTAACGGAAATCGTAAATGAATGTCGGAGGTGACCTAATAACTAGGCCGAAAATATAGGCGATCCAACTTTTTTTCGGCAGCCATCTTCAAGTATATCAAACATTTCAAGATGTGAAAAAAATTATTTTCCGTACTTACGCAAGGCGGCTGAACAATTACTGGCGACAGAGAAGATCCCACAATTATACTTCACTCACCTAGAAAGAAATAGTTCACAAATAATTACATTACGCAACAAAACAAGTAAAAACAATTATTTTAAATTGTATATTTGTAAATGGTAATCAAGGACTTAAAAAGGAAATATAACGAGAAACTGCGACAAAAATCTATGATTACACCTGCGATTGTTTTACAGATAACCTTTATCCATAACCTTAATCCAGGAATTCGCTCAAGAATGGAAATGACTAAATAAATATATTACGTGCCGAGTGACGATAAATACTTTTAAATATTTATTAGGCCCTGTATTCAGGTACACCTTTCATCGTTATTAATTATAAAATTTGAGAGACGGTAAGGATGCATCCTTCAATGCTAGGCACCTTAAAGGGATGCCTTATCATCAGAAAGTGTGACCTCGGTCACTTCTGAAGGGTGCAAACACTACACAGTTTCCCCTGAATTTCTCAAAGAAATAAAATAAGCACAATGAAAAACACCATCGATATAAATAAATGTAAGGCCCAAATATTAAAATTTAATAATTGTAAGTCGATAGATAAATTATGTAAATGTATAAACACCTGGGAATACAAGAAAAAAATACCACGAAAAATCGTTGATAGATAAATTGTACACCAACATAAACTTCTCTACTTGATTTGAGAGTGAAACAATAGTTTTACATGGATTAGCGATACAAATATACCCGCCAATACAGATAAAACCTAGAAATAATTTATGCCTTCATTGACTCCATTCGACCAAGAAACTTTTAAAAGTTGGAATACGATTACTAAAAAATGTGCTCAAAAAAGAACTTTGATCCATTGAAACGATAAAAGAGTACGCCTCCTTTCGCCAGGGACCACAGAAGGAAAGAACACAAAGTTAAAATCAGTAATTCCAGCAAGGAGTGTCATGATCCTCCTCTGAGTTGAATCAAAGGAATGACGAATGCGGCCCTCTCCACGCGCAGAAGAATACTACGGTGGAGGAGGCATAGAGGCGCGATGAGCATTTAGGTAGGTTTCATATTAAAATGAAAGGAAATGTCTGCGAGCCCAGACGCGGAAGAAATAGAGAAAAAACAACTGAAGCGCTCGAAGAGGCACGGCGGGGGACGGTAGAATAAAATAACGAGGGAAAATAAGAGGAGCGACGAGCGAAGGGGAAGTGAAATCAACCAAGGAGATGCAGCAGAAAAGCAGGAATGGTAGGAATGCAGGAATGGTATAAAACCTGGAGAGAAAGGGAAATTAAAACTTCAAAAGTACGACAAAAGAAGAGAAAAAACTCCCTTAAAAGCGATAGAAAGAGCGAAAAAATACGGCGTGATTTTATTTTATTCGCGCCGGGACGAAAACAATATTCGGGTGGAGAAATTTCAAAGAAACGTGGGGAAAAAAGATATTCCTGCGATGCAGGGGAAAGACTGGTGGGAGAGAGAAGATGGGAGGTGGTTGAGATTGCAGCGGGAAAAGCGGCCGAGTGGTTGGCCCGGAAACCAAGGAGACGAAACTCGAGCAATGAAAAAAGGCGAGCGGCAGGCGTAAATCGACCACAATGCCCACTCGTGAGTCTGAGAGGTTCTCGCGGCTGTTGCGCGCGGAAGAATGACAATTTTTTGTGAGAGAGTTGTAAGCGACAGCGCATTCATAAACATGGCTTGAATAGAACGCGGAGCACCAGCTTATCACGTACAGAAGTAAGTGTAGTAGGAATATATCGTGCGGCGTATAGACAAAGATATTCACTCATTAAATTCTAAAATGGCAGGAGTGTCTTGGTAGAATTTATTCATTATACCAGAAGATATAAAAACCGGTAACCAGTGGAAATTCTAAAAAAAAAATATTTACTGTCTGTACCAATGGCTTCGTCATCATTAGGAACGGTTGCGTACAAGTATAGCAAACATTTGACTCCGGGCAATCGGCAGTACTCCTATATCTAGTAAACATAATATACCATTCAGCCGAAAATACGGCGATGAAATACATAGTCATTTCCACGTGAAAAAATTCAACTGGACCGAGAATCAATCCACGATATCTTGCCTTACCGGTCAAATGTGCAAACCACTCCGCTACCCAGGGTTCCTAATTCTCGTGGCAATTTTGGAGGATTATAGGAAACTAGATGCTATGCCCTAGCAGTCCATAAAGGATGGCAACGGAAAGGAAAAAATTGCCTTAAATTCTATTTTTTTTAAACTCACCTCTAGAATAAAGAGGCCAAGGTAGTGTGGTTGTATGTGCATTCTCCCGGCATGTCAAAGGTATATGTATTGATTCCTAATTCAAGTTTAAACAGTTAATTAAAACGTCTTAAGAAGCTAATATAGAACCTGTCGGCTTATATTTCTTCTGGTACATATTAGCATAAATTATAAAATTATTTGTAGTTTTGATTTTTATCTACAACCATTAAAATAACACCATGTTCCACGGAAATATGGGAGAAATTTTACTATTTCATCACCTCCCAAAAATTTGTCCCGAATGAGAGCTGAAATCTTGATTTTTTTAAATCATTTAAATCTTCCTTTGAAAACTACTAAGAGGGATGACCAAGCTTTTCTGCGTGCATTGCCTGATGATGATAAAAAATTAGATAACAAGCTATTAACATGGGCAAAATATAAAACCATATGCGTAGATAAATCAACAATCTCTGAAAATACATTTCATTTACTAATCCTTAGCATCACCAAAAAGAGATTAAAATAAAATGATCTTTGAACCCATGATTTTTAAGAGCCAAACTTCGAATTATACAATCGGAAACTAATTTTATAGAGTAAAATTTGATTTACGAAATTCGTAAGAAGAAAAGGCGAAATAATGATATCACATTTAAATCGCCAATCACTGCACCAGAACTAAACTAACTAAACTTCACGTCGCTCGAGAAAGGGGTGTAACTGGCACATGGATGTACTCTATTGAATAAACATATGAATAACAAGGGTTATAAAAATTTCCAGGCAGCTGTGCGCATTTGTGACATACGAAACTCGACAATTATTGTCTAACTTATGAAATGTGATCCTAAATCATCACTAATTACAACATAAAGAAAAGAAAAAGTCAGTTGGAATCATTCAATTACATCTAGCAAAAAAGTGAAATTCAAAATCGTGATCATCAGGTTCTCGTGGGAGCGAAAGTGCACTGCTGGCATTTAGTCCTTTCTCAGTCAATCCCAAGCTATTCATATATAAAGCACGATTCCAGGTTTCTAAGAAATCACCAGTCGGACAACCGAAGAGGACGCTAACTACATAAAGAGAGACACCAAAAATTCATGAAATTTTAAAATTTTGATTTTCATACACTTTCAAAATCAGTGAAGTGACTAAGGTTTCCCGTGCATTTTACCTAAAGTGGCCTGTTCACGGGCAAGGATACAGCATTACATCAAACGTGACGCCCCACGAGAAAAAACACTGAGCTTCAAGCATGGAAAAGGCAAGGGAAACCATAAACAATGCATAAGCAATAAAAAAATGTTCACTCATGAGGAAAACCTTTGCCATTCATAGGTGTTTCACACACGATCACTTTTCACTCGAGCAGCACAACAGACCCCCTTTCAAGGACGTTAGGAGCGAAAGTAATATTCGTGAAATCATCATTATGAGGGAGAAAAAAAAGAAGGCGCAGCGAATCAGTTCCACCAGGTAGATCTCGGACAAAATCGCACGCCGCGCGACACACTCCACGACTGGGAAACGGAAAAGAAATGATGCTGGGCGCGAAACGTACTGGGAAATTATTTCACGCGAGAAGAAAGGACCTCCTGAATGAGATGAAGGAGCGGCGTCGCGAATGGAATGTCGTCGGAGATGAGATTGTGACGTAAGAAGGGAGAGAAAAGAATCTCAGGAGCATCAAGTAGGGAGAAAGAGACCTTCCGAAGACAGGACGGTACCACACCTTCTATCACCACATGGGAGCTGAACTTAAGATGGAATAAGTCAGCGGAAAACATATATCTCTTCCTTTTTCTTACTGCAAGTCTTAGGCGTTAAGCCTGTTACAACCTTCTTTAGCCCTGGTCTTTCCATCTCTTGTGTGGACGTCCCTGGGATCTTCTGCCTCTCGCTCTATAATTCTTAATTAATTTTGGTACTCCCTCTTCATCCATTCTTCCTGAGTGTTCTCTCCATCTATTTCTGCAGTCTCGTATCGTTTCGTTGATACCTTTTGCATCGAGTTCTTCTCTTATATCCAGAGACAGGAAAAAGTCATAAACGTCATAGTCATAGGTTTTTATCATGAAATAGCCGGTTTTTGCCAAAAAGTCATGAAATGCGACTTTGGGGATTAAACGTCATAAAATGGTAATATCCCTTCAGGCTTAAGTATGTGGAACCTCTCCAGGTACATGTATCGAAGGGTCCAGTTAGGAAGCAAATTTTCAGACAAAAACCTAGGGAACTGAGGGATAAGAGAGAAATGGTATAGGCTAGTGAAAGGAATGAGCAGTTAGGAAACGTAAGAAAGAAAGGCGTGGGATACTTAGTTTTGGAGTAATGAAATATTGAAAATGACGAAAATAGAGATATTTTCGTCACATTTTGACGCCACATTGCGATGCTTTAGAAATACCGGTAGAGGAATAGGGACTAATTGCAAATCTAGTATATATGGACACATCCCACCCCCCCAACAAGGTTGCGGACGCATGGAGCGAAACGGGAGTGCTAGGGCGGGACGTTGCGCGGCCTGGAAATGGCCATTTTCAAAAGCGAAAAAGGCATTTCTGGGTGTTGAGGAAAGGCAAAATGCAATTTTGAGAAAACATGGAGACGGAAGTTGACATTGTTCAATAGTGAAATACGGGGAAAGTGAGGAAATGGGCATTTGGAGGTTAATGGCCATATATTAAAAAATTCACCGAGTGGGTTGGTTATTCGAGGGTAGTGTAGTTGCAGTGTCGGAAATGTTGTAGCGTATTTTTTTAAAGACAAAAGCCCTTGAGTGGTTTGGTGATTGGAACAGGGTGTAGTTGTAATGTCGTAAATGTTGTAGTGTAATTTTTTTAAAGAAAAAATCTCCTGAGTAGGTTGGTGATAGGAGGATAGCGTAATTGTAGTGCGGTGTAAGTTGTAGCGTATTCTTTATTATAAATAACCCCGAGTGGGTTTGCGATTCGAGGGGGGTGAAAACGTAGTATGGTCAAAGTTGTATGTTATTTTTTTAGGGAAAAAATTAATCCCCCGAGTGGGTTGGTAATTGGAGGGGGTGTGTAGTTGTAGTGTCGTCAATGTTGTAGCGAATTAAAAAAATCCTAGAGTGGGTTGGTGATTGGAGGGGGGTGTAGTTGTAGAGTTGTCAATGATGTAGAGAATTTGTACAAAGAAAAAAATTCCCCGAGTGGGTTGGTGATAGGAGGGTCGTGTAAGTGTAGTTTGCTGAAATTTGTAACGTATTTTTTAAAAGCAAAAATCCCCTGAGGGGGTTAGTAATTGTACGGGGGGTGTAGTAGTAATGTGGTGAAAATTATAGCGTATTTTTTTCAAGAAAAAAATCCCTCGAGTGGGTTGGTGATTGGAGGGGAGTGTAGTAGTGGTGTCGTCAATGTTGTAGCAAATGTTTGTAAAGAAAAAAATCCCCCGAGTTGGTTGGTGATTAGAGGGGGGCAGGGTTGTAGTGTGGTCAAAGTTGTAGCGTATTTTTAAAAAGATACAAATCCCACGGGTGGTTTGGTGATTGGAGGGTGGTGCAGTTGTAGTGTAGTGAAAGTTATAGCTTTTTTAAAGAAAAAAATTCCCCGTGTGGGTTGGTTATTCGAGGGTGGAGTAGTTGTAGTGTGGTGAAAGTTGTAGCGTATTTGTTTAAAAAAAAACCCCACGTGGGTTAATGATTGTAGGGGGTGTAGTTGTAGTGTGGTGAAAGTTGTAGCATATTTATTTAAAGAAAAAAATCACCCGAGTATGTTGGTGAATCGAGGAAGGTGTGGTTGTAGTATGGTCAAAGTTGTAGCTGAAATGGTACGGGAAGAGGTTTGTAAAACGCGTGATAAAGCGGGGATAGTTTGAGCTAAAGGCGGGAAAAGTCATGAATGAGTTGATTAAAGCGAAGAGGAGTAACTGCTCGACCGCTGCGCCATCTCGGGGAAATCGGGGGAAAAGGTCAGATTATCGAACATGGCGTCGAGAAAGAAATGCACGTCACGGACAGGTTTAAGTGAATGGTATTGGAAAGGAAAAAGCTTAATGAAGAAAATAAAAGCTTAGTATAAATGCGCATACGTAGCATAGCAAAATATGTGAAGTAGATGGTTGAAGGAGAGCGGCAAGCAGGTGAATTGGAGGAATTCGCAGACTGGACGCTTCGATACAAATACCCCCTCCATATCGGAAAATAAAAATTACACTTTGTGATGGTCCACAAAATTGATTTATTTCTAACGACCCGGGTTTCATAATTTAGTGACATCTTCAGGTATATTAATAAATTTTACATCCGTAGGGATATATACTGAAATCCTAGTGCTTAGGGGTATGAGGGGAAGCGAGGGGGATACTTTTTTGAACCACTTACCCTATAGTAACAATACGGATCATAATATGTATTAGTTTTAATTTTAAAGTAAAATAAATGTCATACTTTTAGCTAAAGCGTCACGAAACGACCGATTTCAAAAAATAGTCGTCATGAAACAGGAATATAAAGGTCATGAAATAGAAAAATAAAAGTCATAAACGTCCCGTCTCTGCTTATATCCGTTATTCGTTTTCTAGCTGCTCGTATATATCCAGTTGTTCTTCTTAAGAATTTCATTACATAGTTCTCTTTATCCCATTCTCAATACAAAAATTAAATTACCCCTTCATCTGAAAAAACTTATTTACACCGCAATAGTCAGACCACCAACAATTTATGGCAATCAAATATGGGCAGCTTAACTCTCCTGTTCCCAAATCAGCAAACTTTAAACTTCACAAAACAAAATAATCCGCATGATCACCAACACCAGATGGTTCCACCCCAACGCATGCCTCCACGACGAACAAGGAATTCAATATGTAACCGAACACCTCATCCAAAATTCAAAAAGTTTTAAAGAATCCCTCAATAAGCATCCTAACCCTTTATTTAACCAACTCTGGAACCTTAACATTGACCCCCACTTAAATCCCCCCCAAAAAACTCCTCTCTTCCACAGCCTACTTCCTTCAAAGCGCAAAAAAGTAAAAATCCATCCTTCAATCATTCACCTAGACCCACCCACCCTCCTGACCAATACCACCCAATCGCCGAAAAATCGACCTAAAGCCATTCAGCCTCCAAGATATCTCCTACCTGATTAGCATAACAACAAAATAGTTCATTATAACCTCGCACTGCCTCCACATAATCTTGTTTTGAGAAAAAAGAAATGAAAAAAAAGGATAAAAATATATATGAATTAATATATACATTTAAAAATATATATAATAATAAAAAAGAAGCAATTATAAACAAATAACTAATGAAATTAATAAGTTATTCCATGCATTACAAAAAAATAATAATAAAATAATAAATAAAATTCCAAGCATGATGAAAAAAAAGAAAGAAAAAGAAAAGAAATAGTAAAATATAAAAGATAGTAATTTAATACACAAAAATACATAAATTCGAAAATTACACGCACGCAACCCCTGCCCTTAAAAACATTCCCTAGTCCAGGGAGTTCCAAGTTAAAAAGGGAACATAAAGGCCAAGTAAACGAAGCCTGTAAATCAAGTCAGTCAGTCAAGAATTTCATTTCAGTTGTTTGTAATATTTGATCATTTGGTTTTGTAATAGTTTAGTTCTCGCTACCGCATATTCCACGAGGAATTGCCATTGATTTAAAAAATTTCACTAAGGTGACTTTTTTTACTTTATCTTTAACAGTTCGCTGTATTGCACCGTTGATGTAGTTGAAGCTGGCAATTTTCTTGTGGATATTTATTTCGTTGCAGTATGATAACGTGGTTCCAAGAAAGTTAACGGATGACTTGTTCTATAAATTTATAGTTTAAAATTATTTTTGATCTTAATGGTTCATCGCCTTTGAATGCCATTACATTGGTTAAATCGGTCGAGATCCTAAAGTTGTATTCTTTTGCCGTCTTGATAAATTTAAAAGCTGTTTTTTGTAGTGCGCCTTCATCCTTGACAATTAACACTCGGTCGCCTGCGAAAAGTAGCGTTCGTACATATTATGGGCTATTGAGGTTGTATACGTAGTAATTTATTATTCTCTTCCATTCCGTAACAAGCCTCCGATGTACCTATTGATTAAAAAGCGTAGGCGACAAACTACATCTTTGTCTAAGTCCTAAATTCACTAAACCTACTTCCTTTTCATTGCCGGCTAAGTATGATTCTTTCATTTTTTTAATTGCTTCTTTCGTTAATTGAATTTCGTTATTCCAGTATTTTAGATGTTTGTCGTTCGATTACTTGTTTTCTCTGTGTCACCGCGTCCATCCAAAGAACAAAATGCAGTCGTTGTTTATGGAAAACATAGATTAAAGAAGGAAATCTATTGATCAATTGGCTGCTATAATATACAGAAAATTAAATTCATACAGTACATACTTAACCGAATAAACGAAAAAGGGGAAATAACCGTCCACACTCATTGCTCCATACGCCCATTCTTAGACTATCACTCATCAAGCGATCACTTTTATTCTTCACTTCCTCTCTACTGGATTCCCTTGCCAACAACATCGATCCTTTCTATAGTCTTACATCTTCGCCAGGAAACCTTTATCCCACTCCCTAAAAATTGACCCGAAGTCTTCCCTTTTTCCGTGTTGGGTGATGATAAATTGTGTAGTAAAAATGGAAAAGGTTGTAAGTGCCAGAAACTAAAATTTTCAGTATTCAATAAAATAAGTCCTTTCTCCTACGGCCTACGGCCAAATAATTCTTCCGACTGCTCTACAAACAAGGGAAAAATTTTCTGACATTTACTACCTTGTCTATCTTATTACGCCTGGCTTGTACTTCGCCTTTCACCGAAAAAGTCATTTTTTTATTTTTTGGCACTTACATCCTTCTCCATTTTTACTACACAATTACTCTGTTTCTGTCTTAGTTTGTGTGTACGTGTTCCATGTTTCATGTTTGCTATACATACCACTTTAAATTGTCATCATGTAGACAATTTAAAATATGTTAATAAAAATGGTCGAAGGAAGGTCGCGGTGCCACGATTATTTATTTAAAAAAACGTAAACCAAAATCACCGTAGGTGATCTACCACTTAATGGCAAAACCATAGACAGTCATGTCCGCACTTTCGCTACGCCTTGATCCGCCATCAGGGCAATTTTACACACCCTCCTCATTTCTCCCTACCATTTACAACATCTCATTTGTTTTTATCTCTATCAAGAAAGAACATAATTAGAAGAAACACAGCATCTCTAACTAAATAAGCGAACTAATTTTGGACAATAGCCACAGAGGGAGGTTCATTTTTCATAAAACGTACAAGAAAAGGTTCCACTTTTGGGCGCCAAGACGCCATCTGCATTTTCCTCTTCAATATATTGTGTATAAAAATATCGCGAAGACAACAGAACGGGATGAGACAGCCTTTCATACGGCACTGGAATGGAATTTTTCAACCCCTAGGGTGATACGGTCCAACGCTCTTGAAGCCGGCACAAGGGAGATTAAAGAGAAGAAGGAGAGGCAAAGAAATTTTTCTTCCGGGAGCGGGACAAAAGCAAAGCATCTCTCGAGGAACTACTTATCACGGCCGTCATTAACGAGACGCCATCGGTATTCTCCTTATCAAAACACACCCTCTTGGCGAGAAAAGCGCTTAATTTCGACACTGGTGCTTGTTCCACCAGATTGCGCGTTCCACTCAAACAACAGCGAGGCTGAATGAACTCGGCAGCAGCAGCTGAAAGCATGACACCCCATCATGGGCAACCACTCTTACTGGAGTGAAACGATGCCCGAGTCCCAAAAATAATTTATGACGGACGATAGAAAAATAATGCTTTCTACGAGAGACAGGCAAGTGAATACGACCACAGGATTATTGGGTAAGGTCGCTACCCTACCGCCATTGCCGTCAAAAACGAGGTTGAATGAATATCCTCGGGAAACTACGAAATCCATTCAAACAAGGAGAAAGAGATCCACTAACTCCTAAAACAAGGTAATCGAAACATGACTTACAGGATAAAATCAATGGTTCACGAGTTCACTTCGTGGAATGAAGACATGATGTTTTAAAAAATAAACGTTGTTATATTCCACACTGTTTTATTAAAACTCGACCGGTTTCAACCTTTTCAGATCATAATCAAGAGTTTCTCATTCCCTTGCGAATGACCTGAAAAGGTTGAAACCAGTCGAGTGGAGATAAAAAAATAAATCCTATGGCTACATTCATACACGACAGGAATTCTGAATAGACAGTACACCTTTAAACTCCAGGCTGCAATCGCTCGAATATAAGCACAATGGAAACTCAGATGATCAAAATCAAGCAATAATCAAGTATTAAACGTAATTCACACTAAGGCTGTAAAAAAACGGTACTTTAAAACATCAGCACCTTAAACAGTTCCACATTCCGCTCCAAGCAAAAAAAAAGCATAACCCAGACCCGATTGTTTAATAAGTCACCCGCGAAAGTCTTTATGATAACACCGAATCAGTTATGCATGGGAAATATATGTGAACCGTCGAAAAATCGGGAAATAAAGCAGCCTGTCTACCTTTCCGAGCTGAAAACAAATTGCTCTACCTTGCCGCAGTCACATTCACACACAACACCACCAACTCCAGCAGAATCTGTGCGTACTGGCAAGAAGGAGCTTCATTTTCTATTGACTTTCAGCATTATTTTTCAAAATATACTTTAAGTTTTCGATGCACATGAGAGTATTAACTCAACATCCAACTCAAGTGATGATAAACCTGCACTACCTTTATCGAGAGAGAGACCGTTATTTACCAAAGGAATGAGCAATAACTGATTCGAAAGAGATAAAATAAAATCCATTTAGAAATATCAAGCACCTTCGACATGAGGGAGTAAACCGTCAATTGCCGACTAAGGAATTCTCCCACATATAATACCAAAACACTGTAAAATGTATTAATACGCAAGAAACTATAAACGTATGTAAGTGGGAAAATTCAAAATTCCCTAATGCCATAGCGAAGAAAAACAAGAAACATTACACACATTAAACACCTAGATGGACGTTTAATAGAGCATTTCAGTTCTCGTATAAAATTCTCACTGACCGTATCAATGGTGAAATCAACAGGCTAATACTCCGTTCGTGTATTCGTGCAGAGAGTGAGAAGCAAAAACAGTATAGCAATAATTTCAATTTGAACGCATTTTTATAGAGTATATAGAGACATAAGTTAAAACAACCTGGTTTTCACACTAAGGTCGGTACTGCATGGAAGAATAGTGGGATTAACCTAGAGCACATAGGAGATTCAACATCACTACGCTCTTAAGACCGCGAGGAAAAACATATGCATTAAAATAAGAGGAGGCATAAAAGGTCGCCATGTACATCGCCCACATTACATATACCACAGATATAAGAGACGCACCAAGTTGAAACACTCAAAGAGAGTCCACCGCCTCAGTTGGCATATCAGTTTCCTCAAGTTTTGGGAAGAATAATTACCCTTTTATACCCCTTAATTTTCCCGTGCAGAATCATGAGTAAAATACCCAGGTCACCTTTGTTTGAATTAATCGGCACCATCAATATTAATCATCCAATCCTAAGATTTGTTGACGGCTGCCCTACATTCTACCCTATATCCTGCTAACTTCTTTATTTCCGTTAAACTCTCTCGCTTTATATCCCGTTTATAATCTTGCAAGTTCGTCTCTCTGTCTTCCTCGCAGGTCTTTCTATCACGTTCCTTACAAATTCGCCGAGTCTCTAAGGGTGGCCTATCAATCTGGACCAGGTCTTTCTGACAGTGATCCATATGGCCTTCTCCTCTTCTATTCTACTGTTCACTTCCTCATTTCTGATAGTAGCCGTCCAATTTTATCTCCAGAATTCGCCTTCGAAACTAACCGTAAGCTTCGAAAACCTCTATTCTATTCAGTTCCAGCTTTTCAACGGCCCATGTATCTTAGCCATTTAGCACAACACTCCTACCGAATTTTTTCAGGTAGGTACTTCATCCTTCCTGGAAATCCAATTTTCTTCTAACAGTTGTATTTAGCTTGTTTCATTTTAACCGGATTGCACACCAACAATTAATGTCATTTTTACGTTAGAAATAAGCGCAAAAGAAACTGACACCTTTAACAACGGTCATGAAATAATGAGGGTGAACCAGACACCACCTACTCGCAATTTATGAATAAATATTAAACATTAAGCTTCATTTTCTTGCTGCTAGAAAAAGCTCCATCATTTAATGTGTTTGATGGTTCCCTGATATGTCCTCTAAATCTCGGTTAATAATTATGAATTACCTTTCTTCGTCCAATGATGATTTTTTACTTTCCATTACAGGAACGAAAACTCAACAATTGAATAAGAAAACGACTACGGCAACTTTAAGTTCCAGTTGCGCTACGTTACTACACATAAAACGTGTTTCACGCTTAGTCGATCCATGCACGCCCTACTGCCACCGATGCGTCACAATCTCGTTTATAGTCATCGTCAAGCACGTACCATCCTGCGAGCCTACAACTGTGAATATATTAACCATCAATGGTGTGTGGAAAGAAGGGATTCTTATACTTCTGTCTTCGACACTGTTTAACCCCTTATATTTTTTTCAGTTTTACATGCTCCACAAATGTAGATCGGGGGTAACTAATACTCTCTGAGTCAACCTGACCTCTAACATAAACTATACCGTTAAAATTTAAAAACGTTCATACTTCGGTCACGAGACACCACGAAACACGTAAAACCACCACGAAATCTAAGAAATGTGGGGTTCAGGAAGACCAAAGGCGTCTTGGTTAGTAAAAAACAAAACCCTCAATCAATGAATTAAATAAACAACAAGGTCACTTTCAGATCAGCATTTAATATAGTAATGGCAGCCAAGGCCATTGTCATCATTCAAAAACTACATACGGCACGCTAAAGATGAAGTGTCAACCTGTAAGTCCACGCTGATGTCGTTTAGAGTTTATTTCGTCAGTTAACTGGTCTTTCGGCATACGAACTTCGGCGCGGTCACAAATCTTATTGCACTGAGTTCCAGACACTCCAAAGACATCCAAGACAAAGAGGTCCTAATAACAGAAGAGGAAGGATGAAAAAAGAGGGCGTGCAAGACGGGCGTCATAAGAACGCTTACAGGAAATTAAGGGAAGACTCAACGGAGAAGAGCAGAATATTAACAAAAATTAATAAATGACGTCGACTTAACTATTTTCACGTAAAAATAACCTTAACCTGTACGCCATCTGTTCGCAAATGATTAAACATTGAAAATGCAGCACTGTCGATACTGTGTTAGGGTTGCTACAGACAAGAAATTAAGAAATTCCAGTACTTTTCCAGGTTTTCTAGGACAAAATTTGCATCTTTCCAGGTTGAAATATTCTATCTATCACAAGCGATTATTATAAAGAAAGTGCAAGAATAAGAGAAAAACAGATTAACTCATGCATACAGTATGCTGATAGCAATATGCATTATAATGAAATACATGAAAAACAGGTTGGTTTTGAATCTTTTATTAAACATAAATCCGAATACATATAAGCAATGGGTCACGACCGCTAGCACTACACCTCGGCCCCCTGCATTCCTATGAACAGCAGAAGAGGCGACAATTCAAAGGAGATCTTATTTCCGCATGTTCTCTCTAGCTGAGACTGAAAATTTAAGGCGAGATATCAAAGATATAATTCAATAAAAGCATTTCCTCTGTATTTACGCCCATGATATAAAAAAATCATTGGTTGTGGTTTTCTACTGACTACATAAACTCACGAACAATGTTGTTTATGCATAAATTATTAAATTTTATGTTTCTTAAGGGAATTTCATGTAACTTTTAATTTCAAAATGAACGGTAGACATCCGAAAATTATGCAAAAACGCTTCATTTATGATGCCCATCGAAAATAAGTACTCGATCGTATTTCAAAGACTGCGTGGCCGGGGTACAACTTACAATCGTATGGGCCACTGTACCACTGGCGCATTTGGACTTTGGCTTAGGTGGCACAAGAGGATTTTTCCTTTCCAAATTTTAATGAACGTATTTAACTTCACGTACCTCCCTTTTCAAGGGCCGTTAATTGTACTAATGTTTACTTCCGCACTGCACTTGAAATTTCCATAAATTATAGAGGCCGAAAATTATAAGTATCTTAAAAAGTTGTTTTCGGCCACGTTCATATTTCAGGAATATCTACAAAATCTTTATCCGCTAAGGTACAGAAACACTAAGTTTCTGAGAAAGAAGTGATAATTTCATTAAGTCAGCAGTTTTTTTATACTCATATTTTCTACTTCAAGGATAGTAGCTTTTTAGTAGGTAGTTTGATGAATAAAAAATAATAAAAGCAATGTTCTTCGAATAATTTCAAAGAGCCACTAGGGTATTGAAAATATTCCAGTTAACAAAATCACACAAAAATGCACAAAATCTTTGACATTAGGGAACAATTTACAATGAATAGATTAAATACTCGCAAATAAAGTTATACTCGAGGGTTTACTTCAATATCACTTAAGTGTGCATGTATTACCATTTATATGCGACTGTATAATACCAAATTTTATTTCGTAAACGACATTCACATCAGGAGGAATGCACACTCAGTGCTATGCTCAAGGGTGTCCACCGGGTGATTGTATGGTAGGTCAGCCTCCAGGTGAGTTGTGAAATAATCATCTATGTATACTCATCACACAAGGAGTCAAGGGGATAAGCAGAAAAAAGAGTGGCACCCCTTCCTCACATGAGTGAATGTGGACACCACAGAGGTCAGTAGAGCAACACTCACTTCACTACAGGTGTGGTAACATTAACCTTCATTCATTCATTCATTCATTCATTACAGTAATCTACCGGTTAGAGGTAGGTTCTGATGAAAGTCAGAGAATATCCAACGAACTCTTACACGTGCTGTGCCCTTTCTACCTCTTATATTTCTTTCTTCATCTCAGCATAAGTCCTACCTTTCTTCATCCCGACCATAAAACCAATTCTCTTCCTTCCTCTTCCCCGCTTACCCAACATCCTTCCCTCTATCACGGCCTTCAGCAAACCATCGTCCCTCATTACTGCTTCCAGCCACCTACCCTGTCTTCCCCTAATCTCATCTATAAGTTTCCTCTCCTCGCCCACTATGTCAAGTACTTCCTCATTTGTCTTCCTTTCCGTCCAACGCACCTTCCCCATCCTCCTCCACACCCACATCTCAAAAGCCTTCAGCCTATTTTCGTCTTCCTTTCTCAAGGTCCACGTTTCTGCCCCATACAACGCCACACTCCATATCAAGCTCTTCACTAGCCTCTTTTTTTACATTAACCTTAGCCAAGTTAAAATAAATGTTACCTAGCCTGTAACTTTATGATGCTTAGTTGATTTCACATGTGGAATGCAAAGAGAAACAACCCTATTACAATGACAAGGAGCTTCCTGTGACCAACACTTTTTCTCGATCCACTCGATTGACACCACCTTTTGAGTCCAGCGTAAGACTTTGTAACGTTAAACAACGTAAAACAACATCCCGAATCTTACCGCACCTGGTCCGGGAACACTAGAGAGAAATAAATGGAAGACGGGGAGGCCCGTATAAGAGAACTGGAATGAATTAAAATGATGGCGTGGGTGACAGACGTCACGGGGACGAAAGCAGGAATGTGGGCGATGGCTGAAGGGGTAGGAGGGCGAAAGAGCGCGTAGCCGAGGCCAAATGTTCAAGAGAGGAGAAGGGAACCGTGTATCGATTGAACTTTCGATAACGAAGTGCTTTTAAGACAGACTGGTCAAGTGCTCAAGACGGCCAAATCTTAGGTCCTCCGGTAAGAGACCTCTTTGTGCGACCCTAGTAGCAGGAGGAAAAAAACAGCTTTCCCTCTCATCACTTACATCAGAGCGATAAAACGGAAACGGGGGTGAGAGCGAAGGGGATGTCGAGCATTCCGGAGGGCAGTGGACGAGGAGTAGGCAGAAGTGGGGTTTGGGGAGGCGGGTTGGGGTTGGGCAAAGGGGGGGGGGGGAAGAGGCTGTAGGGGGGCCTCACTCAACGCGCATGCGCGACCCACGCTGCGGACCCGCACCCCCAGCCGATTGGCCCGGTGGGCAACATTTCAACCGCCTTATCTTTGCGACAGCGTCGCGGCCGGGAGAGGGGAAATGATTCTAAGTTCCTCCGCGACCGAACGAGAGCCGGTCATTCATATCGCATCGATGCGTTAACGCAAGTGAAGAACGCGCCCGATAAAAAGTATACCTGCACAAAGGGGATCACAACGGAAAGCTAAACAGCAGGTCGAAACACCCGAAGACGGATTAGGAAACTTTATTTGGTTTGTTGGTCATTAGTGCAGGCGACCTACAACTGGGGCAGTGGCGGAGATTAATCAGCCGAATCCTGATACCTGTTAGTGCCACGGTGAAGAGATAATTTAAAGTGCAGTGCTCCGTCAGTCTGATGGGAAGGTTTAGTAAGGAATATTAGGCGTTTTGCGTCCACAGAAGGCTAATTACAACAAAGAGTTTTTCAGCACCCTTCCCTTACCAATCAAACCACTTCTTCTTGAAAGCACAAGTGACTTCAGTCGTCGGTCGCCCCTCGCGATTACTAAGCCAAGGTGGCACTCACCTAGCATTAGAAATAAGACACGATTTTCGTTTTTGCAAACACTTCAATCATCCCCAAAATTACCAAACTAACAGTTTTAAGGTAAATCTATATCCCATTACGTAAGGATCGGATTCAAGCATGGGAATTTTTCAGATTGGAGAGTTAGAAGGCAGAAAAATTTAAATTCGCCTCTTGACTGGAATAAAAAAGATAGCAAGGTTGATTACTTCGAAGGGAACCGGCAGCTGAGGCCATTTATGACATTTAAGATGAGTGAGGAGGTTTGTAAGGAAATGAAAATGTTGTGAAACGGTGGAAGAGTGGAGAGAGACCCGGCGTCCGCATTAGCCTCCTCCAGACGAAACACGTCCATGGGTCCACAGTTTAACGTCCCATCCGGAGAACGGAGTAGGTACTGCACATGGTGTACTCTCCACACAGCGCTGAAGTAGGGATCAGGATTTGACTGAAACTTTTCCCCAACCGAGAGGATTCGAAATCGGGGCCTCGGTATGGGAAGCCAGTACTCTAGCCACCACGTCAACCCGATCCCCAGAGCGTTGAACTCATTTCGGCTAGTCAAGAGATGAAACGAAAGGAGTTGCCTAAGGGTGCAATATCGCCGTGAATATAGGCAACCGGCAAAGCTTTTACGCTGGTGGTGAGGCCTAACCTAAGGGGTAACTACCAGCCAAATGCAGGAGCGAGCCATGAGGCCTGCACGAGCGCCCGGTCTGCCTCAATTATATACATCACACCTCTTTTTGCATTACCATTCATTCTCCTTAAGAGTTATTCCATGGAAAATTACCCATTAAAAATAAAGTGGTTGCATGACCATTTTTGAAAAAATACAAATTTTGCACGTGCATACCCACATGCATTGGCAGTTGAATGCAACTAATTTCAAAGTTTTATCCCTCCTCGTTTTCTCACCTCAGCCTCTCTTCCAAGATGGTGCATGCGAATTTTTGAGAATTCCCATGTTTACTCCATCCTTAATATCTCAAAAAGTAATCATTACAGAGGAATACTGAAACAATTGTACCTACATAAAATGAAAAACGTTTTAATTTTTCTTTTTACACACTCCCTTACAATTTGTTCGACATTTCTTTATTGTAGAAATTGAACATGAAGTCAACATTATTTTCCTACGAAAAATTAGTTTTTTACTCGAGAATACTGTTCGAAGGAGGCTTCTTAAATTTGAGAGCTTTTGTACTTAGAATAATTAAGTAGAAGTAAAACTTTCGAGAGAATTTTACGAGTGGAACTAACCCTTTTTCTTCTACAAGCAAAGAAAAATGTGTTCGCGCTCAAAATCAGCCAATTTTTGAACCTCATTTACTCCGTTGGGGGAGGTTTTAATAGCATGTGGCTAACAGAATAGAAAATATGTAAAATTACAACATGCAGCTAAAACGTGAAGTTTGAGGTTCCACTCGTAAGAGATAACCGGTATTTGTAAACTAGCTAGACGCTCCAAATCAGCCAGTTTTGCACTTAATTTTCTCCGTTGAGAGAGCCACTAAAATGTAAATTACATAATAGAAAGATATGCAAAAGTACAACATATAGTAAAAACTTGAAATAGAAATTCTATTCGTAAAGGCCGTTTTACACGGTACATTTTTTTGTACAATCTATCGTGCGAACGCATGTATCAGGAAATTGTACCGTGTAAAGCAGCAAATTGTGCGAACGCTTGTGCGAATGTATGAATGACTGAACGGAAAATAGAACCTGTTCTAATTCCATTCAGACATTCATACAATTTCGATCAGCTTTTATTCAACAGATGGCGCAGATATGGCGAAAACTGTGGTGCCTGTGTTACGATTGAAAATAAAGCTGTTTATAGAAAGGGTTAACACTTTCCCGTCGAATAATATGAGTAACTATTATCCTGTGTATATAATCTTTAAGGAGTAAACTCTTCTCGGGCTCTCCACCGATTTAAACTATTCATAATTGTCGACGTTTCGAGAGACGACTCGCGTCACTCATTCTCAAGGTAAGAATTAATTACACGCCGGCAATTATGAATAGTTTGAACCAGTGGAGAACCCGAGAAGAGTTAACTCAAAGTTGCTCAAATGTTTACATCGTCATTTCGTCGTGTTATTTGGTGTTCTGGTTTTTCAGTGTAATCGCGATCTTTGGGTTTAAAATTATTTTATTCCCCCAAATTTATGACTGGTCGCGTCCTCAAGTTGAGTTCTTGATATCCCGCGTGGCATGATAATAATCATTTTATTTCTGCTGGTCAGCAAGTGACGAAATAGTAAAAAAATTACATTAAAACATTGGTACAAATAAAAGGGAGGGAAATTTGGAGGGACTAAAAAAAGGGTCCCGTGTTCCGCTATACCACTTGATAATAAGATGTACTTTGTTACACACACATAATAAACCTACGAAATTTGTCTATCAAGATTGGAGATCCGGCGAGAAACGTCAATGACTTGTGGCACTAAAATCCTGATGAGAAAAAACGAAACGATAAGCCCCTGCCACACACCCCTGAGGTGGCTTGTATTTTGTAGATGTAGAAACGATATAAAGGTCGAATATAAAGCCAGAGAGAAGAGTCCAAGAGAGCTTTGTCTAAACCGGGAGAATTATCAGTAGGCAGATGGTCGAGTCGAGGTTCCGAATTTCAGGTGATCAGCTTTTCAAGGTGTTAAATACGTGAGTGAAACATATGTTCACGAGAGAAACAAACATGATAAACAAAACACTCACGAATTCCGATCAATTTATATCGTTCAATTGCACGGAAAATTGTGTGTTTGCACTCATCGTGTAAAGCGACATTCTGTCTGATTCAGTCGTTCGTACAATATCTTCTTGCACACTTGACTGTACATGCGTTCTCACGATAGATTGTACAAATAAATATACCGTGTAAAACGGCCTCAAGAGATTTAGAGCAGTTGTATAGTAACGAGAAATTGAATAAAAAGTACATGCTTCAACTCCCGTTTTGTATTGTTCCCTTAACAATTGGGTTCCCCTAAGGTAGAGAGTAAACACAAAAATTCCCAAACATTCGCATGCACCATCTTGGAAAAGAGGTCGAGGTGAGACAACGAGGAGGGATACAATTTTTTAAATTGTTGCATTCAACTGCCAATTTATTTAAGTATGCGCGGGAAAATAATGGATTCTGTCAAAATGATCCTGCCATCATCGTTGGATGATTTCACATGGAATAACCCTTACCATACATTTACATCGTTCGCATTAAGAATTCGGACAAACTTTGGAAGTTATTTTATTAGTTTTGCATTTCAAAAACTTGGTCTGAGTGCATTTACTACAGACAAATAGTTTAACAAGTAAATACTGTTTTACTGGCGTCGACCCAATATGAAAAGAATAAATTACGCGCGCTAATGACTGTCCACATACTACAACAAAATTAGCAGTACATATTATGTAGCTGATATAGTATTATGCTGCAATAAACGACCCATTTTTTAATTTATTCACTTTCGAAAAGAATTGACATATTCTACTTAATCAGAAGCCACTAAAACAACAAAGGACACCTGCCTAATGCGGTCAATAAATTCTGTATTAATATAACGGCATTGAAGCGGCGGAAAAATTTGATGGACCAAACGTCATCTATACGATGGCCTTACAGTGCCGACTTTACGAAAATCAGCTCTTAAAAAACGAATATCAAGAAAACTTCTCCTCCTGAACATTTTGGCTTGAATTCGCCTTAAAAAACGCTAACATATTTTTCTCCGTGACACACGCATTACTACTTACCGAAAATGCGCAACTATGAAAAAACGACAACAACGACTATGAAACCGTGCCCGCAAGTTGATTTCACCCGAATTCCAATGCGATCTATACTTACGCTAATATTGCTCGTTACATAAGACGGAGACCGCGATAACAACTTCGCCGTCGCTATCGGTAAGAAATTGCACTTGTGCGCAAGGACCACGCTAACGTTAATAAGGCGCTGATGACTTTTAAAACTTTGGGCTTCATAAACAGCCGAAGAACATCCCTTCCGTAATTAAAAAAAACTAACTCAGTCTTAGGAGCCTACGTAGCATACTATTTCCAAGGAATGAACCTGAAATAAATTCCTCAAGACTCACACTGACGTCGTAAGGAAAATAATGGCGAGATGCCATTTCGGAATAAGTGCTTGGTAATTAATACAAACGAGGGCTGATAAGTCAGCATCTTCCTTCCTTGGCACAAAAAAACGAGACCAAGTCCCGAACGCAGTGAAGAAGAAAGGACGGAGAGCGAATAGTTTTTTCTGAGAAGGAAGAGCCGAAGATTAAAACCCCTTTCGCCGATGAAAACGAAGTGTTCTTGGACTCGGTTTTCCCATTCGCTCTTGAGGGACCACAAAAAACTCATTCGCCGAATAATCGACATGAAATGAGAGAGAAATGAAGCGATAGGCAACGACGCAAAGGAATGACTTGATGAATACTCGAAAGAAAACACTGAGAAAATGTACCATACTAGAGCGATTGGGACGACGAGACTCATTACAGACGTCGATTACACTTCTCTTGGGAAAGACCAATAACAAGAAACATTATCACTTGTATAAAAATGGCCTCCATTTGAGGTGCGAAGAGAGGTACTAAGTATACCGAGCAGAATCAAGTAATCGTGAGAGAAAGTAGTTTCGTAAGGTAGTACAAGATAAGTTGTATCTATATATAAGAGGTTATATCATCTCTATCTAAGTCTGCCTTAATCTTTACACAACCTAATAATAAACCTCTCGACAAACACTAACAATAAATGTGTAGTGTTCAATTATATGAAAATAATCGGTATCACACTGACTAGAGAATTCGGCAATAAATCCGGGGACTGAAGCGCGAATTCCTCTTGGAGAGGAGCAAAAGAGTACATGATTCGAAATTTGCTGAACCAAACTGCTAGAACCTATAATTGATAAGAAACAATTAGAGAATTCGTGCCGAAGTCTTCGTACACTCCCAATCAAAGAGTAAGGAAGTCAAATTATAAATAAAATTGATCAAACAAAAAAAAATCGCCGTAATAAACGAGTAAGTTTGCACAACAACATTTACGCGTAGGGAGAACCAAGTAATTAAACTATTACAAAAACTACTGCAAGGTTAATTACTGTAAGGTTAATTCAAATCACAATACCACCTCAATGGAGCAAGAAAGGGGTTTCTATGTAAGGTATCAAATTAAGATGAACCAAGATTCGTCTCTTGACTTAGGTTAAGGGGGCCTACGTCAAAAGGTAACATTCCTTCCTTTATGTTGTAGGAAAGAAGCGACAGTGGCAGGAGATCCCGCATATCCAAAATGGAGTTGAATTCCCGCGATCGAGTTCGTCCTTCGCCATAGGAAATGAAAACGTCTAACCTCACGCACCAACTCGGGTCCCCCTTTCTCTTCCCCTCGTCCACCCCATACACGCCCTCCTCACCAATGCGCCCGGAGCACATCTCGGAGAAATTATTCCTTCCAAAGGTGCCTTTCCAACGTCCCACCACCCGGGAAAGTTCTCCCCTCTCTCTCACGCACACGAGAACAAGACCGCGGACCGGGGTAGGTGAGAAAGGGTCAATGGAGACCGTAAAAGGGATAAGCCAGCAACGGTGGCGCCTCCACATCCGCAGGTGTCGGGGTTGCGAGTTTAGTTCCCACTACTCGGCCACACTACGCACTACGGTGAACGAACGGGAGAAAAACGGCGTCACAAATACGGTGCATTACCAGAGGGAGCTACAACCAATTACTGCTATCTTGATCAAGAAATATTTTCTTGATCAAGATAAATATTCAAAATGCGATAAGTAATTTACCGACGACAGAAGAGGCGTAGAAAATAGTTGGTGCGGTGGTCAGAGTAAAGGATTCCCATTCCAAAGGCACGGGTTCGAATTCCGATATTGGCAGTTTTATTTTGAGGAATACCCATTGTAAACTTGCGTTTTATGTGGAGAGCACTTCATATAAAGGACCCCGTCCGACGTATGAAGCATTATACTTCGGCTCTCTGGCACCATTTGTTAAGAGTATGTTAATGCCCAGATGGGTCTCAATTCATCCTTCCTTCAATTCAACAATCTTTCACTTGGCAACCCAGCAACCTACCCCTAGTGGCGTAAATGAACGCAACTGTCTGCAGCCTCCCCAAATCACTACACAACCACCGAAGGAGAGTCTAACACTGAATTAAATATGGTTGGGGGAAGAAAGCGGGTGTACATGCGACAGAAGTAATGATTGGAGGGTGAACTGAGAGGAACGTGCTGTAATCAGCACAGCCTGGCTGTTTAAGATGGCGAAGGAAGGGAAACTGTAGTGGAAGAGAGGAAGAAGTATAATGGTTGTGAATCGGGACTGCGTGATAGAAGGTAGTTCGGTATGAAGATTTCAAGAAGGGGAGTATGCAATGAATTGCGAGATGATGATTAACATGATGATATACGAGCAAATTGTACTATCTAATTCTAAATGGTCCATACGGCGCGGCTGCAGGTGCGCGTACCTTCAGGGAATGTTCGCGGCATACTTACGGACCTGGCCACACCCACTGGAGGTGGTGTAATTTGAAGGATTTCATTTACTCCTTACTCAAAATCACAGCAAAATGAGCTAGAAAAGTGATACGAAAATGCAGGATACTTCCTGTGTGGTCAAATAGTGATGAAGGATCAAGAAGGAGCGTTATCAAAAAGGGACGTCATGGCGGTACAAAAGAGAAAATATACGCCACTTACCGCATTTTACTCATGTGGCTTTGCCGCAATGACGTATGGCTTAAGGCATGCATACATTAACGATTCACTTTGCAAGCCACCACTAAAGGGATTAGTACGAGTGTTGTAACACCTGCTCTGTGAAAAGGGATTTAGACTGTAAAGGGATAAAATATTGTCTTTTTGACTGACGGTTTGGATCAGCGATGTTAACACGGGAGGGATAATTTTGGGAATGGAGGAAGCGTGGAAAGAAACCTAGCGTCTGAATTAACGTTCTAGTAACGAAGCCTCTGCTCGGTTCCCGGGCTTCAACGACGGATTAAGTGCTGCACTTCGAGTCCAGTACTTCGCCTAATATGCAGTCTCGCTTACATATAAGTAGAGTGGTACGACAGAAGTTCTCCCCAAGATCGCGAAACACTCACACGACTTGAATTTATGCAAGAACCTAGGTCACGAGCTTCTAACGCGTGGCTCTTGCTTCTTAGTCAATACATTTCCGAAATTGAAATGCGCATAATCTGGTATTTTTCAGAGCTCAGTATTGCCTGGTATTTTTCAGGTCTAACGAGAAAGAAACTAATAATATATAACGCAGAAAAATATGAAAATAAGTTTTTAAAATTTTTCATACGTTTCAAATTACACAAAAGGGCAGAAGGGGAATCAAATATCGAGTTTCCGGCTCAATAAGGAGATGTTTAACACCATTAAGTAAGCCGACCTCGGTGGCGTCGGGGTAACGTTCACGCCTTCTAACCCGAAGGACGCGGGTTCGAGTCCCGCCTGGAGAGGATTTTTCACCTCCCAGGGCATGGGTATATGTGCTTGTCCACTGTTGTTAAGTTATAACTATGCCTGATGTTAAAAGGGCCTTGAGGTTGTTTTTCAAGGTGATAGTAATTAATTAAATAAATAAACTTAAAAAACCGGTTGCATTGTCCACCCACTCAAGAACGTAATAGTAGAAAAGAGAAAGTACCTTTGTGAAGTCCGGTTTCAGCCGCTACGCAGTCTCGTAGAGCACAAATCAGACGCCGTAGCAAGCAAATCCGGAAATGCTCATACAATAAATGGTAAATGTCAAAAAGTTTACGCAATTGAAACTACGAATTTTGATTTTAGAATAAGATGCCTAATGTGAATGCATAGATAAAGAAAAAACGAGTGAAATTGAAACCCGGACGCGCTCGGCGGAATATCATATATTGAGTACAGAATTGAAATGGAGAAGCATTTTTTACAAATAACCATTACGTTTTCATCCACCTGCGTATTCAAAGAGGAAATTTACACGTTCTAAATTATTAAATCCAACACGCCCCAATACAACTTTCCAGCATGTCCAGCTATTTCGCAAAAAAAACACTAGGCAAAATTATTACGTATGAACAGAGTATTTTTGGCAGGAATTAATACCAAATGTCAACTAAGAGCTCTTATTGGAACCCTTACCCAGCATTCCAGTCATTTCACGAAGTTGAGGTTGCGAAGCAGGTATAGACTTGGCCCATTCGTAGCATTTATAGGATGGACACCACAAAGGTGAAACTTTGTGCGAAATAGTTTCGAACTTTGCTACGATGGAAATCGTACGTGAAGTCTCTCCAATCGGCCTCCCTCAAAACTCAACATAAGCAGACGAGGAACGCTCGTAACGCTACATCATCACTAATTAAGCTCAAGCTCGTCAAAATAATTCACTTTTAAAAACTTTTGTGTTTTGAGAGGAAAATTGGGTAACTGCTACATCTCTATCCCTCCTCGGAAAGGCTGAGCATCAATCCAGGGGGTAAACGTTGGAGTTCAATAATTAGGCATCATCATGTTGAGAGTAGATAAGAATCCTCTATTGCTTTCAGCTCAATTTAGAATTTCATTATTTGTATACGTTCAATTATTTGTAAAACAAATTACGATACATTTCGTACAGGATACAATATAGTTCTACTTACGCTTAATTTTGCCTACTAACGGTATATTCACGTTTAAAAGGTATCCCAAAAACAATACAACAGAACTACCATAACCTTTACCTTGTGCAAATACAAAGACGGAATTGTTTGTGTTCCGGTTAACATGTCATGAAAGCCAAAACCATATGGTTGGAGTAGTAATTATGAAATAAATTGAAACAAACATTTATCCCAGACGAAATAAGGCCGTTACTTGGACAGTAACGTGTCGCAAATCGTCAATCTCATAATTAAATCTTATTAAAACCTACTGATGACTAATTACTTCAAAATATTGAGTGAGAGAAAAAAAGAGTTGGCCAATAAAATAATATCCTATGCTCCTACATGCATGAAGAATAAATAATGAGACATCTTTGCAGGATGCACTACACCCTAACGTAAGACCGTAAAATATGTAGACAAATATATTCAGTCCATGGAATATTTGACCAAAATACGTTTAAAAAACAATTTATGTTACAATTCTACAAATATGATACGCGCATTACATCTAAGGAACTGGGGACGATTTCCGGAATAATATCCAGCAGAGATTTTCAAAATAATAAGACTGTTCAGAATCACAAGCCACTGACACCATTCTCAGAGTTGAGGTGAGGAACTACAATGATGAAAACAACTAGAAATAAAAAAAGTATTTGCAATTGGAAAAACAGGTAAAGGAAACGATCTGAGAGGCAAATTTATTCGTCCCATAAGCCACCAGGCACATATCAAGTGTAAAAATTAAAACTTATTTCCAGAACGAAAGAAATGATATGGAAAGAGTGCGAGTTCTAATATCAACGCAAGGTAATATAATTTTCTAATTGACAGCTTTACAAGGGCTCTTGAGTCCATAATTGTTCCTTCGAGTCTCAACATTCTAGGCTCCTATAAGAGAAGAACCCTCACTTAGAAATCCATATTGTGAATGCATAAATCATTATAGCAATTACAGTTTGTCTTTGCTTATTGATTAATACTCCGGTAATACCGCAATGAGACAATCACGTGTTCTAGGGGTAGCGCATGAATTATAGACAGGCAGTTTACGGAATATATCCATGTCGCACAGCGCTCTAATCTCCTTTAATTTAAGTAAAATATGGATTAACATTGGGAAAAGCTCTTAATATGCGCATACACAAAAAAAATAGTAGCCGGACAGTATTTCAGCAATCAGGCAACGTAAAGAACTGAGTCGAACATATATCACGAATAGTAGGAAAAATCCTCGGACAAGACTTATCCCCCAATGATGTAAATTTCGCGAGCGTTGCAGCCATTGCAAAACGTACAATAGAAATTAAAAAAATAAGTCCTCAGGAAAGAAAGTAGCACTCACCTCTCAAAAACCTTCCACAGGAAATTGTATGATTGCAATTTATAGAGGGGATGGTAGGCGGGGAAGGGGAATAAATAGAATAAGCTTTACGGAAGGAAATACGATATGTAGGACATATGCTGAGCTGAAGAAAGAAGATAAAAGGGGAGTAGGATTAAGAAATACATGCGTACCGTTAAAATTTGATAAAAACGGTATCAATAAAATTACTACACTTCTTGAATTATTGAATTTCTGAATAAATGAAATAATTCACGAGGATCGACTCATGCCAGAAAAAAAGGTAGAAAATCAATCGTGAAAATGCACAACGTTTAATTCTTCTCACGTGCCCATTTATATTTTAAGAAAATACTGATAAAATATACTATATTAATAATAACAAGTGTCACAACCCAAAGTTGCAAAAAAATCTACAAAATAACATTTCGTAGTGAGGGCAAGGAAGAGCAAATATTACGTAAAAATGAATGCTTCTTGATTTCCGGGTTTCCTCAAATCAATGGATCGCGAGTATTCACTTCGTGGAATGAAGACATGGTAGTTTCAAAATTGGAATACGGGCGAAACTGTTCTCCTAAAAAATCAACCTACGCGGTGGAAACCCGGAATAGAGTATTTGCGTAAGTGAGGTATTTTGTTGAAATTTATTTTAGCGAGTAGTGTTTGGTTTCGAAATGCCACGTACGAAATACCAAGGTATAATTCCAACTAATTAATTTAATAAGTAGCTTTTAATATGCATTGTTTTAGCATCGAAATTGCCTAGGTCTAAACGCCCAACCATTAGTTCTTCGTAGTGTGACGTCATCTCCCATATCAGCAGAAGCGAAATAGCCTAGCTGTGCGTTGAGAGTGAAATAGTATTTGCCTTTTCGAAGTTATTTCGATATTTGCTAATTAATAGCTAAAGTTTCGTCCGCACGCTAAGACTACAGAGTCACACAATCTCCAAATCAACAAATGGTCGACTATGGGAGATGACGTCAGAGCCTACAAAACATGGCGGACCAGTGTTTCGGCGCAATAATAATTTATTAGATTTTATTAGCTAATAAAAAATTAACGAAAAGCCTCTCGAGCGTCAGAATGAAAATTTAGTGTCTGAAGTATCGATAGATTTTTTAGGTGTCACTTCCCAAAAGTGTGCAAATACTCTATTGGAGAAGCATTCGTCTGAACACCGTGAAAACCTACGATGGAATATCACGTAAAAATGTATCTAAGAATGATCAAAACAAATCGAGAAACGAATTGCAACCGAAGAATACCCATAAAAGTGTTTTTATAGTCACGGCAACCCTAAAACAAACAAAACATATTAAATATCTTTGATTCAAAAAAACAAAAGAAACAAAAACATTCGAGAACATCCGAGGAAAAACTCAAGCAGGAGCCCTTAATAACAATTATAGAGAGAAATCAACTTCGATGGTATGGACATCTCAAAAGAATGGATCAGAATAGAATTCCCAGGAAAATATTGGAAATAAAAACCGGATGGGAGAAGAAGTAGAGTTCGACCGAGAGAGACTTGGATGCAAGGGATTGAGAAGTATGGAAAGAAAAGAGGAAAGACTGAAAAGGAGATGAATAAAATGTTGGGTGATCGGAAGAGGTTGAATCAGTTTATTGAGGCCCCGACGCCAATGGCATAAACGGGAAAGATGAAGAAGAAGATAAAACAATTCCATTCATAGAAATTAATTTGGCAAACAAAACACCTGACAAAGCTGAATACATGAGCCCAAAATAATACAACGCGTCCCCGAGAGGAGCAAGTCACAACAGCGTGGCATCTCACAACTTCATCTGGGTGAGATAATTTAAAATTTCACACCTCCACACGAATACGGTGCGAAGCGAAACATCAGCCCCCGCACATCACGCCCCTAAATAGCCCAGAAGAGAGACCGCGCATCTCGGATTACTCAATTTCCTCTCCGGAGAAAATATTTCGCGGCGTTTTATCACATCCCCGAGGATATCGTTTTCCCTGTTAAAAGGAAAATCTTTCAAATCCTCTCCAATTTCATCGCTCGCGGCCACCGTTTACCGACTCGCTCGAACAAATTCGCTAAACGACGTAGACATAATCGAAAGTCTGTCCAACTCTCGAAATCAATCCCACTTCGTGCATATGCGAAAATCGTGCAAATGCGACGCTAGTCTTGCCAAGCCCGAGCAGCCTCTTTGTGCGGTACATCTTGGTCGAAACGCTAGTTTTTCTCAGAGCTCAATCAGCTAATATTATTTTAAAATACACGGGAAAAAACACACAACTCAATGATAAATTTTACTTATTTTAAAGCATAAGTGATATGGCTCAAGTCCTAGAGCCTACGACAACAGTAAGAAAAAATCAAACACTTTAAAAACGAAAAACAGAGCAATTACCTCAGACTGAGATGGCCACACGCTGCCATTTGGAACCCTACCTCAGGAAATATTCAGCAAAAAGATTATATTCGAGTGCGAATTTCTTTAAGGGTACGTCGACGGCTAGTGGTCATTTCGCACCAAGAAGTCTATAATTTAGACATTATAAATGGGATCTAGAATAAATAATCATGTAACGAGTATTACTTACATGCATACATTTTCTAAATGCCTACAATATATAACCTTGGCTTCCAGAGCCTTGATAATGGCAGGAACGTTTTCTGCCGAAATGTCGGCGATCATGGAGAGCCTAACCCGGTGGGAAACCCGAGGAGAACTCACCAACATATATCAATTTCACACGGCTGGTGAAATGAGCAAACAAAACAACTTGGTTTTGCAATCACTATCGTTAATAACGTATTCTGTTTTCCGTATACTTCGATGCATAGTTTAAGCTATGCCAGCCGAAACAAACTCAAGGGACTGGAAAATATTTTACGGACTACAGTAAACGTGCTAATGTAAGCATCCGTGGAGGGAGATGCAACTCAATGGCTAACATACCACCAATGTGCTGGCTTCAGTTTTAGACGATGGAGGCACTGCAGTAATACAATGGCCCCTAAGCCTGGGTGAGCACTAAAGTCCTTAGAACACTGCACTTTGTACACAAGTGGGCTTGATTACAACAGCCTCACATCATTACGTTGATCAGCCGTAACTCCCTAGGGGCAAATCACGCTCATTACCAACAAAGTGAAAAACAAACTACTCCATGGAAAGGGTAATGTTGCATGCCTTCAGACCAAGACTATATTCTATCATAATACCAAACAAAACACAGATCTTCAGATATACTTCCTCCATGGAAATAATAACTTATCCAACATGAGATGGCTAAGCAGGCTCAATGTAACTGTTTCATTATACATATAAATAGATAGCTGCCTCTTCAAATATGACATATCAGATGAAAACCGATACCACAAAATAATGTCCAACAAGAGGCGAAAATAGTCGGGGGGAAAAGCGAGAAGTCGATGGATCCTTCAGGCAACTTACAATAGTTTCTCATGTAGAGATCGACAATGGACAAACCTATGTCGGGGAAAATTTCATCGGTGATGTAATTCAATCAATACCAGTTAGGATAAAACTCACAAAAATGCGTCGAAATGCACGATCTGTCACCTTTGAGTGTCAACGAGCATGTCTAATTTCCAAAATTATTCACCCAATGGAAAACTCAGCATTCTTTTACAGAGGAAATAAATATAAACTACGTATCTGTCATCGACCCGAAGATTGGTTTGCATAGCTCTCTGATCAGCTCTCTCTTCAGCTAGTTGGGTCTTAATTTAACAACGCTCATAAATTTCCTCATGGATTTCATCACTGGTTCTTCTTCTAATTTTTCATCCATCCATTACTGCTCTCAATTGGCCATTATGCTAGAGAATGTATCTAATTAGTTTGCCTCTTCGACTTCCACTTTCATTCAAATCAATGACCATTCATCTCTACTTTGTTGAAAAAAGCTATTGCCTACTAAATCTTAAGAACTATGATTAACTACGTTATATATATATATATATATATATATATATATATATATATATATATATTCGATAATTGAAGGATATATATATATATATATATCCTTCAATTCTCGAAATGATTTCTGAAATAACCTTCAAAATTGAAAATAAGCTTCATTATTCTGGGACTATAAGTCCGCTAGAACATTGATTTATAATGACATGCCACAACAAATAGGGTCAATGGTGACCACAATAGATACTAATTGCATAAAAGAGTACCTACCACATATAAACCAACAATAAACAATGAATACGATAATACATAACATGTGAAAATCAGCGTAATAGAACACAAATTTAAGATCGCACGTTAGTGATTGAGAAATTCAAACAGGCAGCATAGATAATCGCTTTACTTACGCATAATGGAACATAAAATAATAGACACAGCATCAAACAGTATGACGATATGGTAGAGCATGACGAATCTCATTCAACATTGCAATGCACAGATATGAAATCACATTTCAAGAATTGATCATATCGATTTTATAAGAGAAAATTCAGCAAGCTTTGGCATTTTACCGTAAAAATATCACGAATGGCAAGGGAATATAAAAAGAGTGGTTGAGGTAAGGTTCGAACAGCCTCGAGTAGAAAACAAAAAGAGGAACCTGCTCAGCTGTTCGAGATGCGATGTCAAGAAAAGAGTCCACAAAACAGCAATGGAAACAAGTCGGCGAAGAAAGGACCGAATTGGGGAAAGGGGGGAAAATATAAGGGTACCACAGGATAATTCGTAACGGCGAGCGTGGAAAAGAAAAAAAATCCTATGAATAGCCTGGGGTCACCATGACAACGGCCACCAACCAAACCCCTTACTTCAGATCCCATGAAAATCGCTCCCTTATCGCTTCGACGTGCCACCCATGTCTGCCCTAAAACTACTACCCTACCTCCCTCCCTCCCCTCATCCCCCCCCCTTACACCCTCCCTCCAGCACCAATCCCATGCGACCAATTTCAAGGGAAATCGAAGGTGTAGTTGGCAACAGCAGGGGGGAGGGAGCCACCAGAAATTCCCGCGCCGAGCAATCTTGCGAAGCTGAACCAGCCTAGGAACCAACCCTCGTTTACGGACTGGAAAAGCTACAGTAAATACATCCATGTCACACAATGATGTAGCGCTTTCTTAAAAACTTGATCCGTGAATAATTGGAAAATTGCTAACGGGAAGATATCGCATTTGTTGATAACTTATTCCAATGAAAAACGTCATAGCATACAATATTTCGGCGTTACAAGTTCGTCTTTACCTTGACTGCGATTTTCGTAAACTTGGGGGAAAACTTCCGTTTCACTCAAGTCGCAAAACTGGTCTGTTAAGTATCTGTTCTGTTAAGTATCTAATGGTCTAATGGTCTGTTAAGTATCTGACCGGTCAAATCTGCCGATAAGGTTTTAGGTCTAAATAAGTCCCTCGATGACAATACAACAGGTCACGGGAAAAATAATTACCAGCTCTATCTCAAGAAATATCACATTAATACTATCCTTTAATAACTGCCATCAGCATTAAATGGTGCCACGAAAAAAATCACAACGTATAGCGACCGAAACTTGTAGAGGTTCCTAAATTTTACTGCGACTTTTTCCTAAACAAGTGTTCACTATTAGAATTAGGAAAGTACGGAATAAAGGGCAATGGTTGGTAATATGTTTCTCCATTAACGCATCATATTCCAACTGTGAAAATAAATAAAATAAAAACAAGACTAAATGGCTCAAAAAACTGTTACTATTTCCATTTCCATTTCAGACATTTTATCCCACATACTAAACATTATATAGATAAAAAGCTAATAAATCAGCCATTTACAAACTAACGATTTAAAGTAGGAGATATAACGCTTAAAATGAATTTCGGATAAGGTTAAGGACTAAAAGATAGCTAAGATTAATTAGCTTAAAAAAAATAGAGAATTGAGGTAAACTTCCCACTGTGCAAATAAATTATCAAAAAAAATTAAGAAAAATCCAAATTCCCGATTTCATGAACTACTATAGAGACTGGAGGATGTCATCAATATCCTCAACTCATGACAGAAAAGGTTACACCGAAACGCGATTGACAGGCATCCACCCTATTACAAGAGTACAATCGGCTAAGAATACACGAAAACGCGATTTAAAAAATGACCCTTTAAGAAGCGCAGCGTTGAAGAATGGCAGTCAGAGGAAATTTATACAAGAGGCGAAGAGGCTAAAAATGGCTGAAAAGAATGAGGGACGAGCGGGAAGAGGATGATGTGAATGGAGAAAGCGCAACAAGGAGTCCTACGAGCGAGAGAAGAGTTACATAAAGTTCAAGTGAGGACTTTTGTTTGGGGATAATGAGGAAAGAAAATTGACTCTATCGCATTTGGCTTCGAAGAGAAGGAAGAAGGTGAAAGAAGTCGATAATACGAGAGAGAAATGGCAGATGGGGCCAATGTCAGAGGTGAATCACGCCCAAATTGGGAGCCAAAGCGTGGGAGTTGAGGAAGGTATGAAGAGGAGGATTTTGAATGAACAGAATATGGGGAGATGTTAACAAGTGGTCATTTAATCAATTTACTCTCAATTATTTACACATGGTGCTGCTATCATGTTTGCAATGAATTTTTTTTGCTCGTATGCGTTATGTGTTGGTTTAATGATTCTACGTTTCGCGTCCCACAGAGAGCGGTTCTGAATGAATAACAAAGTCATGAAAAGAATAAAATTCAGCAGCAAGTCACCATGATTCGATAAACTAATTAACAGAATTGAATCGCTGATGATTACTCACACTTCAAAGAATAAAAAAAATCCTCACAAGATATAAACGAAAAGAGAGCAAAAAGATACGAGCTTAAACCTATAAACGGGAGCAAAAGAGAGAGTCACAGAAACTCGCAATATTTCCAGCAATAAATTTCACTAATTTTCCAATAATTGCGATTGCACAAATGATGCAGCATGCAGTCACGAGCACGGGTGCAAAGATATGCCAAAGGGGTCATGTCAAATAATTTTTTCATGGCGAATTTCACCCTCTTTGGTGTATATACATTTCACTTCCTATTAAAGCATGCACTAAAAAAAGTCGAGTAAGAAGGGCACTTTCGACTATTGATGTTTATGGGAACACGGTTCCCATTAAAGTGTTAGTTCGGTAGACAGCAAAAGCTCCAAGGATTTTTAACTGAAAACACGTGCATTGGCACATTCGTTTCTCGGAAATAACATAAGCGCTCTCATTACACGGCCAAATGTATCTACTCGTGTTAAGAGTATACAAACTAGTGCGCTCCTTAGGACTTGACTCTTGCCTTCATGACGAATGTGACTTCTTGACGAATTTTGTGCGTTTCCATCAACATGCTTCTCCACTACTTAGCTGGGTACAATAAAAATAAAAGGCTTGATCATACAAGAATATTATTTAAAGAGGTAAATATTGAGCAAGTATTGTCTCTGGTCACAAGAAGCTTCTTGCCACATTAAAATCCACACCCCGAGCAAGATTCAGGAACGCTAACGTACTCAAGATTCTATATAATATAATAACAAATAGGGAAAGTATCGAGTTTGCTACCAACGGATACGTTAATGTCGGTCGCACATGGCACTACAGTAAACAGTATGGGGCTTCGAGATGGAGAAAAAGAAATGCTATAATGATCAATGCCGCTATTTTGAACATTGGTAATTTATGATACGCAAAGCCAAAGAGGAAAAAGGTCTGCTAATAGAGGGGTGAGAGGGATGAGCCATATTTTGAGTGAATATGGCTCACTCAAAACTTCAGCAAACACATCGACAGTGTTAAATCGATATCAACATCTCACGATCCCCACTTCCAGCAAGGCTATAGAACGCGGAAGGATATAGAGATATTAAGTGAAAAAACACCAGTCAATCAATATAGCAAGTTGAAATACCATTTTGAAAACAACATGCAGGATTGTTTCCCTTAAAATATTTATTTATATTAAATAAATTCAACAGTAGAATCCAGTATCAGGCTCTCCAGGAGAAGTACAAGGAGATAACATTGCAGAGCAGAAAATACGTCAACGACAACACCAAGGTGATTCAAAAAATGGATAAAACATTTATCTCTTAAAGGAAGACGCACTCAGGGAATGACTCGCAAACGACAGATGTTAAAAAAGACCATATATATTGCCGAAAAAACAGACACACGAAAATGATAGAAAGGACACAAAAATGTGAAGACGTTTCAGCGGCCAAGCAGCCTTCGTCGGAGGTTTGTGACTCTCCTACTCACCCACTTACCACAGCTGCTGAAGATCAAGCGGTTAGATAATGATGAAAGATGCATTAAGAAATAAGATGAGAGAGCAATATAAAACACCATGCGGAAACGGAGAACCAGAAAAATGGCACAACCTAATGCAAGGCGATTTTATAATAAATAAAATTTATAAGAAAAATAGAAGACAAATACAAGGGCCAAATTTTGATGGAATTTAGGATGGGAGCACTCTTAGGACGTTCGAGAAAGAACAATGAGAAAAAAGGGTTTGAGGTTTGAAAATATAAACAACAATCGCATTGTACAAATGATGAGGATAAGACGTCAAAGCGAAAATATGTGAACGAAATGACAACGAAATCCTTGTTTAGGCTTTCGCTGAGTATTTCTTTGGAAAGATCCGGTCATTCCGGCATGCAACGCCGGCGTAACTGTTGTCTCCATTCAACGACCCTGCTGCTGTCCCAAAAAATGGACGTTCGCGGTAGAGAACCCGAAAGACCGGATGTTTCCAAAAGCACAACGAATCAACAGGCTTAAAATCACATTTTAAAGAAGGTATCCAACACAAATGAGTTCCCACCACGAAACACTTCTGGCTGAGCCATAAATATCAGACCATATTAACTACCAAAATTTTCTTTACTACCAAAATGTCTCCATACTCCTCACACCCATAAAATGATGGAGTGACCAGGGTAGTATGTGCTTCTCTGGTTAAGTTAAACTTTGTTAAGTCAGTGCATCAAAACTTTCTCAATAACTTAACCAACTAAATATTATAATATTTGGTAAAATATTTGGATAATAGAGGAAATTAGTAGAAGAGAAACCCTTCCGCACTTATTTTAGTGTAAAACATTTGAGCATTTATTTGACGATATTAAATGATCAACAAACAAAAGTTATTCAATTCTAAGATAGATTTTTTGTAACCCTCCACTCTAATGTTTTAGTGCCCAATGTTTTCCTTTATTTAATAATCCTTACGGGTTCCTCGCGTCTTAAGGTGTGACATATCCACATGGATCCTATGCATAGAATTCTATCTGGATTAAAAAGTTTAAAAAATAACTGAGTCAAAAAAGTGTAGCTAATCATGGCCCCACGACGATTTTCAGGCCTAAAAGTCTGCCTCTTGTTGGCCTTGAAAAAATCCTGAATAAAATGAACGGTCTGTATTATTATCAAAAGTCTAATTTTAAGTCTACTCGGCTCAGCACCTTCAAAATACTAAAATCGATTACTTCGATAAAACAGCGAGAAACGAAACTGCACGAACCTAGGTTTAACAGTGAGGGACGCTAAAAAAATTTCACCATGTAAGCAATCAATGATTACCTTTGTTTACCAAGCGAATTCCGTCCTATTCCTACCGTCAACCGAAAGGGTCAAGGCCACAGGTACCTGATGGGGAATGGACGCGAAGAAAAGAAGAGGAAACAAAACACTTGTACACATAAATTCGATGCCATCAAAGCAACAAACAATCCCAACAGCCGATTAATGAAATGTTTAGCCAAACATTGAGTTGTATTGAGAGCCAACCCAACGATGAGTTTAACCAAATTATTATATCTAAAGTGACATGAACTGCACATGCACATTCCCATGACATGTATGCAAGACACGAAGGGCTACGGTGACACGAAACGAACTGTAAAAAAGCACTATCAACGTACTGTAACGTAATCGGACTGAGGTAATATTGGCGTTCTCAACAGGAATGCAAATGAAGGGTCACTTCTACATCTACGAAGTACCGCGCAAGCCACCACTAGGGTATGTGGCACGGGGTGATTGCACACCAAGTATTCATCACTCGTCCCAGTTCAAATCGTGACCCCGCACGTTCCCCGGCCTCAAGGCGCGGACTAAAAACATTCTCTTGAGCGAGGCCCGGGCGCCATCACCTCCCAATCACGTGACCACGGCCGGAGCTTGAAAGGGAGACCACTTCCGCAGGCCAACACAAGAAGAACGGAGGGAGCCACTCAAAAAGTGCTCAATTGTGACCTCGAAGGTCCCCCCACTTCCCTTGCCCCAGACACACTTCCCCAAGCAGGACCACCGCATTTCGCTTTAAAGATCGCAGTCACGCACAAGGCACGCAAGTCGACAATGCGCTCTCGCATAAGGCCGGCTAACAACAAATATAAGGACATAACTTAAGGACGAAAATTAATACGGTCGACTTAGCTCATGTGTACAGGTAGACAGCGAAAACTAGGTGCCTCAAGAACGTGACACAGATGGGCCCTGTTAGCCTTCTTCTAAGGCATTTCATTGATTTGGCAAATCAATGATTGATATTTTAAGTTGGCTAATCACAAACTACATTCGTGGGAACCTAAAAATGCGCCACTAGTGACAAGGAAGTGAAATACTTAAGTAAATACGAGTTATTTAAGATAAATTCAATTCTTATTGAGATGGTGCGAGAACGACCATTTATCTAAAATAAAATGTATCGCATTACAAAAATAACGAAAATGAAAGCCGATGCATGCCGCGGTATCCGCATCATTCTTGGATAAAAATAAATACAACCGTTCAAATTATGGAAACAAAGAAGTACGCTCATATTTTGATAAAAGACGATGGCAATTGAAGCCTGATCTTTCAGTTAAGATACATCCAACAGTTGTGCTTTAGCTAACAGTAATTTTATAGCTTTCAAAGTGAACCAGCCAGAGGAACGAAGGGAGTTCTTCAATAACTGCCCTTCAATTGCGTGACCTTCAAGGCCCTCCTCTTCCCTTGCCCCAAAACACTTCCTCCGTATTTCGCTAAAGGAACGCACTCAAGCAGCGGGGACGCAATTGGATACTATCCACTCGATTGGTCACTCGACAGACACACTGGCACCCCGAATCCAGGGGCTAACTGGAAAACTGCGAATGTTTACACTACTGACGATACTGTTACAATTATTACACATAGCCCTCGGAAGGGAGGAAAGTGCGAGGTTCCGACTTGAGCTGGGACGAGTGCTGCATGCCCTGTGCCACACACCCTAGTGGTGGCTTTCGTGGTACTTCGTAGATGTAGATGAAGTCTAACAAAACCCATTCCAAACCCGACAATGGTGGATAGTTCTTTTTACAGTAATCTCTATCCCTTCTTGGATACTAAGTGGAAATCACTTCAAGAGCAGTGCCCTTCACATGGATCGATCAATAGAGCCATCATGATTCACTAAGAAATTGCAAGCAGTATGTTGAGGGTCTGAACTTTTTATTCGTCAGGAGTTATCACAAATTACGGCTCGCTACGCTGTCATAAACTTGGTTCGTTCTCTTTTCAACGACCGTGTTCGTTACATTAGGGAGGGAATAGTTGACGGAAGTGACGTCAAGAGGAAAGCGACCGAATTTCTGCGTGATAAATACTCGTTGGAAAATAAACTCAGATAACAGCTAGTTTGGATTCTGAGAAAGGGAAGTGAGAATATATTAGAACCCGTTGAGAAGAGGGTTTGGAGAACGATGGCGTATTTAATGTTGACGGCAAGAATGTCAAAGATGCATCACAGAGGAAAAGTGGAGATTTCACAGGCAAACATAAAAGAAGGTGGACGGAGAGGCAATGGAACAAAATGAGACTTCGTGAAGGTCGTAAGATAAGGTTAGAAAGCGGGGAAGGAGAAGGGAAGGAACAAATAATCAGGCTGTCAAGAAAAGAGGTTCAAGAAACTAGACTAAGTTGAAGATTGAACAACTGCAAAGCGATGAGCATATTTTGATAAAACAATTTAAAACAATGCCTGTAAACAATACTTTCTAGTCAAATCTAAAAATAAATGCTACAAAACAGTAGTAACCCTAAGTCAGCCTAGGTTAGATAGATAGATTCCTTTTATCCTTGGGGCGAGATTGAGACTTAAGTGACTCAACTTCCACCTAGCCCATTGTCACAAATATGTAACACTGCATAATTTGTTGGGCCATTGTCAAATAAAAAAGAATACAACGTATCAACAAAATGGATGCACGTATACACAATACTAAATTGTACTAACAAGGAACATAAACACATATACATACAATATGTTTCTATGCCCAATCGATTGGTCATTTGGATGGCAATAAAAAAAAATAAAAAATGTAACGAGCTTAAAGAGAGATTTCTGTACTCGAGGGAAAAATATCAGGATTATTGGTATGTGCCCTCGCAAAAAAAACGCCCGCACAAAAAAGTGGGGGTGAAAAACCTGCGAAGGCTAGAGTATTACCAAAATTACCAAATTATAAAATATATTGAGTCGTATATTTAATAAATATACGACTCAATGTACATGTGATTTATTCTGGGCGTCGGTAGAGCAGGAAAAAAATCCAAACTTGTAAATACTAATGGTAAACAAAAGGAAATGCTAAGTATTACCGCAGGGGGTTACACCAGATGTATTCAAGCGATATTGTCCATACAAGCATATAAAATGTAATGCAGCAATCAAAGCAAAAACGATGGCTAAGTTGAAAGGTATTAAATAAATTGTCAGCGAGTTTAACACGGAGGAGGATGGGAATTCAGGGTGAAGAAAACGAGTTAAGTCATAAGTTCACATCTCCCATTAAAAATTTTCGCCCAGCTCCTCCATATTCATCGTGTCACTCTTGAATATTGAATGGAAGCTTTTTGATGCTTAGACCTTAAACGTTGCTATGAAAAGCACTCGATCGACGAATCACTAACTCAGTAGCGCTATGCTTTGTGAATCCACTCAAACATTAATACTTTGCTTCCGAAGGATATCAAAGATAAATGTCAAAATAAATGCCGTTGAAGAGAAATATTAGTAAAATTTACTTTAAGACGCCAAAGATAAGAATACACGCTATCGGTCACATCTATATCAACGGAACGGGCCAACTGATAAAATGATTTCGACAACACTGAAAATTTCATGAGGACTTAATTCCTGATAAAGAATGGTTAGGCAAGGTGTGACGAGGCCTCGAGATTGAGCCACATATTTTATTCCACTATTTAATTTTCAAAGCTCCCACGCGAAAAGTTTATAGATTCCCCGGACGAAAATTTACAAATGATTCAAGGGGAACTTGGCACTGTGCGTTTCCGACACCTGAATTTCGATGAGAGAGCATGAAGATGGCTTGCGGGGCATCAACTTTAAGACTTACAACTAGACTTCCATTAAAAGAAAACTATAAGGAACTTTCTGCAAACTTAAATATAGCAGGTAAAAATATATGGCTATGCAGAAACAAAACCTTGAAATATGATTTAAAAACACCGACGTTACAAACAGAATTTATTTAACTGACTAGTAAATAAAAATTTTCTGTCTTTCGGGGTTAAGTCCAAGCCTTAGACAGCGGGTTTCAATCCCCGCTCGTTGGTTCTTCGCCATTCAAGGCATGGTTGTATGTGGTAGTCGAAATAACGATATATATTAAATCGGCCGAAATTTGTGAAAACTTTGGTCCATAAAGGACAATGATGAGAACTATTGAGGCAGAAGATAATTTCTGCCACCTTACAACCCTAAATATTCTTTGAAAATGTATTTACGCTAGGCATTTCAAAATAAGATTAGACGTATGGTCATATAAATGATTGAATATGTAAGATTAATATGGTTATATGAAAATTTTAATAAAAATGGATATTTCATAGATGTATATCAATTAGAACTTACAAATTTCAATTGAAATTCAAACCAATCAGCCGAAAAAAAACAACACTAGACATTAACCAACTCACGACATTAACAGAACCCACTGCAGATAACACTTACTTTGCTTAACACATTGGCAAACCAAGTAAAAAGACGTTGGAGACATTGGAATGAGAAATGCAAGTAACAAAATGATACTAACAGAATGCATAACATTACGAGCATAGCATGAACGAAAGCTTATTTAAACCCAAAAAGAAAACCTCTTTCACACTAGGAGACCATTAGATGAACATTACCGCCACACTCAAAGACTTGTCCTGCGCCATTGAAACGAGAGTTAGTGATAACAGCCAATACAAATGATAACGCATCTCTAAAGGTTTACCAGAGGAAGAAATACATAAGGCCCGGCTTCTAGTCTTGCACCTTGGTATTATGTGCCGCGTAAGGGGATTTTCTGTTACACTTCCTGAAATCCTTCACTTCTCTCGGGCATCTAAGAGGATCCTACGTCAAAAGAGACACGAAAGAGTGAGTTGTTAATAATATTTACGGGATATCCTATATTATTGCATTACTATACTGTGTAAACATTTACTAATATATTAAATCGGTTTCAGACAAGTTCAGACAGGGATCTAATAATCCTTACCAGGAACGAGAGCAAATATACTATTTAATAAATCACATTTGGTGTGAAAGACTTTTATGTGGTCTTTTTAGCTTCACATTACCAAATGCGAAGCGATATAATTGTATTAAGGCTTTACTAACATCGAGGTGGGAGCATTTTGTACATTCCGCAGATAAGAAATACCATAAAAAACATTCCAGAATTATGACACTCCTGTCGTCAATGAGGATATAATAGACCGATAACCGAAATGTATCGCCGGTACTTCACGTCATCACATCGCTTCGTACCGCTTGAAACTTGGCACTATCCACGACCTTCCTCAACAACGCGGTTATTGGAGCCATTTTGAACGCCATAACATGAGACTGCGCAGAGCTTGTTTTCTCATCCGCCCCACGAACATTGCCTCGCCTAAATAATGCCTTTGTGAATGCCGAATGAATCACACACTAGTGATGACACGACGCTAGTGAGAAGAAACACGTGTCCGTGACTTAGGGAAGAAGAAGAAATATTACGCGCGAAGGAAAACGGGAGAAGAAAATCCAGCCAGCTCACACCCGAGAACACGATAATAAGACAAGCTGTTAGCTGTTGCAATGGCTTTCGCAAAAGCTGGTGGCACATAGATGCGCAGAACGCTTTGTCACAGGAAGAGTTAGGGCGTTTCCGAATCCGTCAGTCAGGTGTCTAAATGGTCTCTTGAAGTAAGCCATCTTGAAGGGAGTTTGAATTCTGAGGTAAGATGGCTGAATATGATATGTCATGTTTTGCAAATTTTACAGGAGAGAAATTTTAAAGTAAAGTAGGCTCTGAAAAATCAGAATCTCAAAGTTTAAGTCTTACCTTTCCGTAAAAGATTTAAAAAATCGTTGTTACCATATTTATCAACTTTCCAAATCCAACAATACTAGCACTACGAATCCAACGGTATGCATAACTCAATTTTGCAAAAATAGGACGTCTTATTTAGCCATCTTACTACGTCGCCACGGCGCGGGCGGAAGGAGTCCGATGACAGCTAGAGCGGACGAGTAAGTGGAAGGGGGCAGTGTTGCCAAGTGGGAGGTGAGCGAAAGCGTCAAGTTCACGCGAGGGAGGGATGCCTTAATTAATACAATTTTTTAGGAAGAATTGCAAGATTAGTTAGCTAAAATTGGCAAATTAATCACAAAAAAATAAAAGGCCACATTATAGCGTAGAGTATTTCAACCAAGGAATTACCTCTGCTTATAAAAGTCTCATATTATCGCTATATATGGCTACACTCGTAAAGGAATAAATGTAAACAAAGATGTGCTTCTAACTTATTTTGTATTATTTCAAGCCAGTTTACATGCAAATGCAATAATATAAATTTTACTCATTCATTTAGGAAACATAATTTTTTGCGACCAGTATTTGGTCTAAAGGGTATATTCCTTCAAGCTCCCGTGGTGAAGAAGAACGTCCCGCTGATCTGAAATGCTGGATAATCCACTATTAGTAAAATTCCTGCCAAAAGTTATCTTCATTTTTAAACATACATATCGTTTTATGATTACGTACCGTTTTTTGGGAGAGATTATTTCCCCGTTTTCTGGAAAATCAGATTCGTCACCTGTCGTTCCAGTGTCGGAGCTGCAGTCACTGCTGCTATTTGGATTAATTACCCAAGTTTCCACACTGCACTCCACAATACCATCAGTGTAAATGGCCTCATTGATGATAGACGAAACTTTTCGGACAACATTCTTCCAATTTAGAGCATTTACGTTGAAGATGGCTTCGTGCGTTAGCAATTTCACGTCTTGTAGGTTAAATGTCTTATTTCGCTCAGCTACATACCCTTTAACTTGAGCCCAAATCATTTCAATTGCATTGAAATGACAATGATACGGTAGGATTCTCAAAATGGGGTGCCCATATCCTTGGCAATTTCGTCAATTTTGTACATGGGAAAGCGAGGCTGGTGAAATTTGGAAAGAGCCAGTAGTTCCATCCTATTCATCCCCGGCTCCAATTACTTCACATCCTTCCCTCGTAGCCAGTCGACGATGTCCTTCTTAAGCCATTTGCTGGTGGGACCTTTGTTTGTTCCAATGCTATGGTCAGGAGCGTTGTCCATAACAATGGTGCTGTTCGCTTTGATGTTAGGCAGAATCTGGTTAACGAACCACTTTTTAAAAGTTTCACTCGTCAATTCTTGATGATAGTCCCCTGAGTTTTTATTGGCCTTGAATAAATGTGTGCAATTCGGGATAAAACCCTCTGATGTTTTGTGAGGCTTCGCCTCATGACAAGCATTAGCGATTTATGCTAATGCATAATTAGTCGTAGTTACACTAACTTTAGTGTATAGTGTAATGCATGTTGGTGAATACTCACCCCCTGCCACACACCCCTGAGGTGGCTTGCAGGGTATTTTGTAGATGTAGATGTTCCGGCATGAAAAAGTATCAACCGGGATCCCTTTCCCACAGGTGCTGGCATGGTTCCTTTTGCCGTTTAATCAGTCCAGATGACACTTTTAGAATGGCCTGCATTTACCCACGTTTCATCCAGCCATACCACATCCTAAATGTTCACTTTCTATATTTCTCTAAGGAATCTCCCCCGCCACGCCACCATATTTCACAATATTCATAGATACAATCATCTCGGGAGTTTGCGAGTGCAATGTAGCACCACGACCACGTTTATTTCCGCTCATTCTATTGAATAATAGAGAATAAAATACTATACTGCAAACTCGATGGAGCGGAAAAGTATAGAAATATTACTATATAGCACTCTAAAAGCGCGAAAGTATAATAATTCGTACACTGCACACCCAAAAACTGAAGCACTAGTCACCGAAAATAAAACTCACGAACGAGGATTCATAAAGAGACTAAAAAGGGAAAGGCATGTGACAACGTCGTCAGGGGGATGAGGTGGTGAAGGGACTCTTCTATCTAGGCCCTAGGATCCACGTGGCTCCGAATGCACCTTTCACTTTTTGAGCTGTCATCGGACATCTTTCGCCGTGACGACTGTAGTCGTCACGGCGAAACTTGTCGTCACTTGTAGTGATGGGCAGTTTCGCTCCTTTCTCGGACTCGTTCCTTTCGTTCTCGTTCACTAAAAGGAACGAGTTTAAAGATCCGTTCCATTCGTTCCTTTTCAAGTTGCGCCTTCAGTATCAACTATTTTTCTTCTTACACTAATTAGGGAAAACCTCATGTCATGTAGAGTAAAGCATAAATTCTAGAAACGGACATAATTCAACCCTAAAGTGCGGATTTCTCTATCCGTTTTCGTTTAAGTTAACACTGATCGCAATGCAAATTTTGAGGATACCGGGACTAGGCACGGTATTAACTTTACAGAGTCACCCGCAAGTACACAAGTGCAAAATTCCATAGAGGAAAAAATTAATCACTTTGACTGGGACTTAAGGCCGTATCCCTCGACATCTAACGGAGTGCTTTAACTAGTTAAAATTTTTTCCTTTGCGGACTTTCACACTGATCGCAATAGCTGCCGCAACAATTCAATAATTGACCATCTAGAAATTTGGATGCCTTCAATTTCTATTGCCATACGGCTACTTTCTAATAATTAAAGGAATCTGAACAAGACTGAGTACATTTAAAGCGAAATACTTCTCCGAAGACATCAACAACATATTAAAATCTCGGTTCTACATTGGAGGGTAGTTAAATATTTTTCCTTTGCGGACTTTCACACTGATCGCAATAGCTGCCACAACAATTCAATAATTGACCATCTAGAAATTTGGATGCCTTCAATTTCTATTGCCATACGGCTACTTTCTAATAATTAAAGGAATCTGAACAAGACTGAGTACATTTAAGGCGAAATACTTCTCCGAATACATCAACAACATATTAAAATCTCGGTGCTACAATGGAGGGTAGGATAACATCTATAAAATGAGATATATAGATTGCATAACGTACAGGTTACAAGAACGTAACGGACAATTAACAGAATAGCAGTGATCGAAGCTGACACGCAGCGTTGTTTTCACACTTCATTATTTTTGCACCGATGATAATTTTGTCAAATGTATATATTTAGCGTCTATAATTTAGAGACAACACAGGGCTAAAACTCCGCGTATGTGCCGCATCGCTTGCAAGTGCGTATACGAGTAAATACGAGAGGCAGGCCGGGCCAATGAAACTCCTATCAGGGAACACAGGAGGTGAGAGCATTAGGCTTAGCTTTCCCCGAAAAGTCAGCAGAAGCAGAACAGAGCCTTGGCCAAGACCAATTAATTTAATTTTGCAACTCTAAGTTATTAAGCCAATCTAATGGCTATCGGGATCGCTTGACGAAGGAGGCGGTAGGAATCTAGATGAAAAAAGAAACGTTAACCGCGACACGGGTTACTCAGTCAGCAAATAGTGGAAACCCGTGCTCCGCAAAACTAAGGCTCCCACAAATCAGACCCTGACCCGACCAAAGTCGGAGGATATATATAAACACTGAAGAAATCACCCCTGTATTCTCAAAGGAGTGAATTGCTGGCAAAGGTGAGTCTCGCAATCAACAGAACGGTCATATAACGCCCGCCTTTGGCCCAACCAGGCGTGACCAAGCACTCAAGCCCTGAGGACGAGAGAACAGCCGTCGAAACGTCTGCAGCCGAATACCTGACCTGATGGAAGACTTGTAAAGACTTTACATACCCTTGAGACGGCAAGCTGCACCTCAAGTGTACCACGTAGATGTGGCTTTGGTGGAAGGAGTAGAATGAGGGGCGCAGGGGAAGGTGAGCAAGTGGAAGTGAAAAAGTCTTATCCCCTGAAATTCTGATATGCCAGGGCAGATCGGAAAGTAACGCACAATCATTTTTTTCTCCCCTGGTATTGCAGCTGGAATGTTGAAATTTCACGACGATATAGTTTGAATTTTGAGCTATAGAGGGTATTTTGTTTTCATTTGTAGCTCTAGCGAGAGAAGCCTGAACTATGAAACAATCATGGCGCGCATGTTACTGTCGTCCAGGTGTGAAGAACAGCGAAGTGTAGTTCGATATTTGTGGGCCAAAGGGCATTCACCGAGTGAAATTCACAGGGACATGCGTGGCGTATATGGGGAAGACTGTCTGGACCGTAGCAATGTCTCCAGGTGGTGTGCATTCTTCCAAGAGGGCCGCGTGAACCTTAGTGATTCGCCACGCTCAGGGAGGCCGGTAACAGTTTCAACTCCGCAGAATGTCCGCGCCATTGAGGCAGCAATCTTGAAGGACCGGCGTGTGCACCTGCGAACCTTATCGCAGATGTTCAACATTTCCTATGGTGCAGTGTACGACATTGTTAATAACACGCTGAAATTCCGTTAAGTTAGTGCTCGCTGGGTGCCTAAGAACCTGACAGACAAGCACAAGGGCCAGCGAATGATGACAAGCTTGGATCACTTAACGCGTTACGCCGCAGAAGGGCATGACTTTCTGAAAGGAATTGTCACTGGTGATGAATCGTGGGCGTACCACTACACGCCATCTGACTTTCATCTGTTTGGTCCCAAGAAGAAATTCCTGGCCGGCCAAGACTTTGCAAAAGATGCGGAAGTGAAATCAGCAGTCCGCAGATGGCTATACTCCCAACAAACGGACTTCTATGAACAGGGCATATTGAAACTAGTACCACGATGGGAGAAATGTGTTGAAAAAATTGGTGACTATGTAGAAAAGTAGGTCAAAGATGTAACTTAATATGTGATTTGTTTGGTTTTGGTATATATTAAACTTTTTGGGAAAAAAATTACTGTGCGTTACTTTCCGATCTGCCCCCGAGTTATGATGGAAGAATCACATCCCACGCAGTATATTCCAAGTAAACAATGGCATTTAGCTACGACCCATTCACACCCAGTGACTGTTTTTTTCGTAAAGAGATCATTTCAGCCCCAAATTCGTCCAAGGCAAATTTGCTTTGAAATTGAACGAGGGCTAGTTACACCTGTGTTTGCTCTAATATGCAAGCGATAGGGAATGTAGGAAAGTAAATTTCCTACCTCACTGGCAGAAGTGCTCATGTTTGCCAAGAGAACAATTTTTAAAAACTTCAATGACCAGACGATATTTTACCATTAGGAATACATCAAGATAGCACCCTTAAATCCATCTCAACTGTGTGTTAGGGAATGAGTATTTACCATATGTGCATTATGTAACACCATGAATACCTAACTCAATTCCCACCTTGTGCTGATCAAATATCGGATGGCAACTTCAGTATTTTTTAATTAGTATTTTGGTCTTAGTATTAAGGACTTTAGTCACACGGTGCACTATATCATCAGTAAATGGAGCTCGAAAAAAAACCAATTAAAATCACCCGCATTAACTCCTAGAAATCAAAAATCTAAATTAAAAACTCGGATTTAGTTGTTTTAGGACTAAAGTAGACAAATTCTCGTGAGGCAAAAAGTAAATGAAACTTTTGAGGACGTCATACATCTTTTATTATTGAAGGAGCAACCGGTTTCATTCATCATTAGAGTCTATAAGGTATGTTGCATTAGCACATACACAGTCTATTGCATCACACATTTCCCAGCTAGTGAAGAATTCTAGGCTGGCATGCCCCCGTAATTGGGTTTAACACAAAAGGAAAGACGAGATGGTAGAAGAAATGTTTAAAGATAGTAAAATTGCACTTCCTGTGTAATATATTCAAAACGCAAAATCTTCAAGTACTGGCCAGGTGGTCAGTTTGAGTTTTATCACGACGCATGAAGGAAGACGCGCCTCTGACAAAAGCCACATAACAAAATGCACGACAGCCGCTTGGGATATTTTCGTCCCTCGTCCTTGCACTACCATTTTCGACTGCATAACTAATAACCTGACGAAGGAAGCTTCAAATGAATGTTCTTAAGTATTCGTAGAGCATACTGGCCGAATCGTTAGAAGCCATTGATAGCTATCCACCGTACTCGTGGCAAGATTATAATATAAACCTTTAACTCTTTAATAATAAACAGGCACTTGGTTATTATTCCACACTTTATTTTAAACAACACGACCCGGGTTTCAGCATCTCATGTCATCATAATAATAACCAAGAGCCTGTTTTCTATTAAAATGAAAGAGTCCCACCGAGTAACGCCGGAGACAGTGTCTCATAAACCTTAAACCTTATGTTTTCATGCGATAGACATTGAAAGAAACGGGATTATTAACTATACTTTAACTTGATGCATAAGACGAATACGCAAGAATTTCATTTCTTAAAGATAGAATGCATTTTAAAAATAAACGAGAAAATAAAAACGAGATATTCCTCATCAAGGCCACTCTTTGATAGACATTTTTATTTGTAGTTCGTCGCTCTTCTTGCTCCACCGAGACCTGGTTGATATCAAAACTGACGATTCACGACTTACATTTGGTGGCAACGTGAGTCAAATTTCACTATGAAGTAAATATAGACCATAAATATTACATCAATTTATAATTTTAATAACAGATTAATAGTCTGTAGAGTAAACAAATAATTCTTAGAACTTCTACAGCAATTCACCGTTCTACATCTTTGAAATAAATATTTTGAGTGAAGATAATTACTATGTAACGTTAATACATTAGTACATGAACACTTCCCATACTACACCGGGGAAGCACTGAGAGAAATTTTGCACCCAAACTCACGCTGAATCGGAGGATTCTATGATAAACCCATTGTGAGACTTACTTACTCCTGTGGCCATTAGAAAACCTAAATGGTCTTTGGCCTCGCCAACCACTCGCCTCCATGCCCTTCTGTCCTCTGCTGTGTCGAGTTGAGCTCCCAGTTTTTCGAGGTCCTTCTTCACTTCGTCGCTTCAGCGCATTCTTGGTCTCCCTGGTGGTCTGGTGCCTTCCGGTTTTCCTTTCCATATCATTTTTAACATTGTGCTGTCACTTCTTCTGAGGACATGGCCTAGCCATCTTAGTCGTCTGCTTCTGACTATACCCACAATATCTGGTCCTTAGTATAGTTCCCTCAACTCTTAATTTTTCCTTAATCTCCATGTCTCTCCCTCTTTAATGGGGCTGCATATTCGTCTCAACACTTTATTTTCAAACGTCATCAGTTTTTTTGTGATCTTTTTGTAAGCGACCATATTTCGGAACCATACAGTAGTACTGGTTGGACAATTGTTTTATAGATACGAATTTTTGTGTTTCGTGATAGGAGTTTGCTCTTCAAAAGTTTTACTAGGCTCAGTAGGTTCTCTCAGCTGCCGCAAGTCTGGTGATAATTTCGGTCTCCTCTTTGTTGTTACTTGTTATTGTTACCCCTAAGTACTTGAACTGATTTGTTTTTTTGTGAATACGCATGTCAATAATTATAAACTTCATTGATTGAAATATTTGATAATTTCAGAAATAAAAATCAATTCTATTAAATTACTGGAGAACGGGTTGTTTGTATCCACTAGCTTCATTAACGTACGAGAACGTTTTTTTCCGAGGCACGTGGTTCTTTTGTTTAACCCTGATTCATGGAGTATTCTCCATAGCCTTTTTTCCTCCGCATTTCTTATCTTGTTCGTCTATTTGATTTTAAAATGATAGGCTCATATGTATCGATGTCACCTTGCTCTTCAAAATTACAATATGAAATGTGAGAAGTTATCCAGCCGTAAACACAGTCACGGAGTGAGACTAGGAGACGAACACAAGGAGAAAAACAATCCAATCCGCAAAAAAGACAAGCGATGTAATAAATAAATTACCCCTAATTCGATCAAAATTACACAGGAATAAATTGCCCTCATCCATTTAGAGAACTCGTGAGAAAAACTCGGACGACTGAATTCCAAGAGGAGATGCTTCGATGGCGAAAAGCAAATGAAATTAAAATTACGATGCGAAAAAAATTAACGGCTGAAAAAATATCTTAGCAGACGACCGTTCCTCATTATAACGCCATGTTAGGCGCACGGCGCCCAACATCTCGTATCGCTGGGCAATTGGTTGTACCACGTATCTCCCAACGATATCGCATTATAGGCAGTTAAACGAGGTCGACCGAGTGGAGCTAATTCTTGAAACAAAAAGAGATTTAGTTTCGAGTCGGAAAAAATGCGACCTTATCTTTCCTGGCAGCAGAAAAAATATGGGTTCACAATCTTCGCTCTGGTGGAAGAAAATATGAACCAAATCGAGCAACTGAAAACGACTGTCTCGATGCCCCGCTCACACTACTATCATACGTACGATCATCCTTACGATAGTCGGCGGAAATCGTAGTATGAATGCAGGTTCGGACAGAGGTAACACGTAGTAACGCTGCTACTTAACAGTGGTAAGCGCTCGCAACACGAGCGGAAACCGGAAATGACGTATGACGATAGTAAAAAAATTCAATCATTATGTTGGAGCAGATGGTGGTTCTTTGATGAATAAACAAAGATAAGTGTCATTTACTTGTAAAACCAAGTCGAAAGTCCCAAAACGCCACAGGGACGTAGGAATCCCTATTTTGTTCGCTTTCTCTTCACTTGTTTGTCGCGATTCCTGGCGAGGGGAGTAATGAGTTACGATAGTAGTGTGAATGCGTGCAGAGTTGCTACGATGGTACGTAAGACAGCATTCTGAACCGGGCATCAGAGAGTATAAACAACGGAGTGTAGAAATCGCCACGCTCTGGCCCTGCGTGTGTACTCCGTTATAAACCCAAAATAAGCCAGGAATCGGGTCAAACTGGTATGAGGAAAAAATAATCGTATGAGATATTATGATGAAAAAGACAAAGTCGAGTGAAATACCACCACCATTGGCGACCATCAATCCGAAGATTAGTTTAATGTAGCTCTCCACCTCTTCCTCGTTCCACATAAACACTGAGCTTTTTAACGCCTCCTTTTGACATACATCACTGGCTTCATCTAATCGAACCTTGCTCATCAACGGTAGTTCTTCTAATTTTTTGCTCCCACCATTCAAGTTTTCATGAGGCTAGCTGTTGTTTCGCAAAATATGTTCTCTGAGTTCGCGCTTTCTACATCGCAGCATTTTCATTGAAAATCTCTCGCCCCAGGTATTCGCAAGGATTCTTCATTGGCCTCCCATTTCATCTTCATCATTCTTCTACTACTCTACATTTCTACCGCTTCCAACTTGTTTGTTCTGCTGCTTTTATCATCCAAGTTTCACTGCCAAAACTGCCATCACCAGACGAATGTTTCAATTACGTCGATCCATATTTCCAGTTTCTCGTTAGGGGTTAGTAAACTCTTCTTCGGATTAAATGTCTTCCTTGAATATTTATTATTGCACTTACTTAATACTCATACTTATTTTTGCTTCTTCCATCGGTATAAATACTTTTAGCTAAATTCCAATGAAAGGAAATCACAAAATGCAAAAATATTTTTAAATAAGTCAGCAGTTCATCGGAGGAACGGGGCTAAACACATGGGGGAATGAAGAAAGATACGTTTCAGGAAGTTAAGGTAGAGATAGATCACCAGCAACGGGAAATGATAAAATTTAGCCACCAGAGGATGTAATAATACGCCATGGCATGGCCAAGAAAGTATTTCCTGTGACAGAGAAGAGATAACATGTCCTGACTTATCTTCATTAAAGGAATCAGCTAAACCGCCGAGACATACTGCTAGAAGCCATATCGCAAATTATTTCACAATCAGTGAAGTAAATTATCAAAAGTCACCGTATACCAAAGAATACATGCGAATGTACAATAAAAAACAATATACAACCATAATAAATGCGGCTAATATGGTTATTCAGGATAACCTACGCATATAATGATTATTTAATCACACAAATATCTAAATTCTACCGAAAATAAGGGCCAACTAGGTGTGTTAAAACCTGTGTTAAACGTTGGTACAACTGCGTTATGCTCAGCATAAAAACCTATTTCCTGGCAAACGTTTTTTACGTCTCAATTAATGTTGAAAATGGTATTCCGGATTAATCTTCACTTAAAGCGTATTATCAGTAAAACCTTTCATTTGGGGGATAACGAAAATTCACGGTAAAAAAATAAAGGCGGAATGAGAAACCAATATTATTCTCACATCCGAATTTTCGCATTTTTTAAAACCCCCAAAGCTTTAAACATGGTATATTCAAAAATTACTACACGGAGATTAATAAATACCGCATGCTTAAAATGACGAGTTTCCTACCACAATAAAATTATAGATATCTATTACATCACTGACACAGAAAATTAAGAATAAAGGTTTTAAGAAATAAACCGACGTAAAGTAGTAGTAGTTAGGTAAAAAAAGATAAAATAATTAGCAAATGAATGACAAACACACGTTTAACAAACCTGTGGGAACCCATAACCTACCTTCGGAGTTACTGAAGAATCTAGGTAGTAGGGGGAGAGAATCCTTTTTCGAACTAATTCGCAGGATCTACGAGGAAGGAGAATGTCCAGAGGATTTCGTGAAAACAGTATTAATAACTATCCCGAAGAAGAAAAAAGCGTCAGAATGCGAGGAGTATAGAACAATCAGTCAGGATGTTTTCGCTTGCTTTGTGAATTTCAAAAAGGCAGTAGACAGAGTAAACTGGGAGAAACTAATGCAGATACTGGGGAAAATAGGAATAGATTGGCGTGATAGGAGACTCATCCGGAACTTATATATGGGGCAGAGGACTCAGGTGAGGGTAGCTGAGGGTGAATCGGGGTGGGCAGTTATAGGTCGCGGGGTGCGGCTAGGGTGCCCGTTGTCGCCTATAAGCTTTTTAACATCTATGCTGAGGAAATGGTAGGAGAGGCATGGGATAAGCTAGAAGTGGGAACCAAAGTACGAGACCAGCGGTTTAAGTCGGTCAGATTCGCGGACGACCAGTCGTTGGCCAGTCGGTCATCGAAAGATTGCAAACTTTAGTAGATACATTGGAAAAGCAGTTCGAGAAATACGGGATGAAGATCAATCATAAGAAAACAAAAGTAATTAGATTCTCTAGGACAAAGAAAGCGAGGCTGGTCATAAGAGTAGGAAGTCACAAACTAAGCTCTTCATCAGCCACTTTTTTTACATCCTTACTTAAAGTTCCTGTCATCAGTTCCCTCCTATTATTGAATGCTTCCTTCGCTACCAATATTCTCCAACCTGCCAGTTAGAACAATTTATTTACTTGGGTAGTACGCTAGAAGCAACAAGACATAGTAGCAAATAAATTAGGAGGAGAATAGCGCTAGCGAAGGAAGCGTTCAAAAATAGAAGGGAGCTGATGACGGGAACTTTAAGTAAGGATGTAAAAAAGAGGCTGGTGAAGAGCGTGATATGGAGTGTGGCGTTGTATGGGGCAGAAACGTGGACCTAGAGAAATGAAGACGAAAATAGGCTGAAGGAAGAAAATGGAAACGAGGAAGTGCTCGCTTGACATGGTGGGCGAGGAGAGGAAACTTGTGGATGATATTAGGGGAATGCAGGGTAGGTGGCTGGAAGCGGTAATGAGGGGCGATGGTTTGCAGAAGGCTGTGATAGAGGGAAGGATGTTGGGTAAGCGGGGAAGGGGAAGAAAGATAATAGGTTTTATGGACAGGATGAAGAAAGGTAGGACTTATGCTGAGATGAAGAAGAAAATACTCGAGATGGATAGGGCACGGCACGCATAAGAGACTGTTGGATATTATCTGGCTTTCATCATGGCCTACCTCTAACCGGTAGATTACTCTAATGATGAAATAAAATTATTCTTTCGTTAGTTTTGAAGGAAAACTGTTAATACTAAATAGTTAGGTTTCAAGGTATTATAGTAACGAAAGAAGTGCGAAGATCTGTGTCCCCGTTTCATTTTTAATATTCACGGGATTCAAATTTCCCATCCCTAGAAAAATTCATGGGCGGGAGAGTTCACTCTAGACTCGTGGAAGAGTAAGTGTGGGAGACCCCAAAACAATTTGGATTTACTATTACTTGTTTATAAATTCGATAGGGTTGTTTACTGATAATCATTCCTACCCTTATAAGGGCACAATTACATCATATTACCCTCGAAGCTGGAGCAGGGGCGCTCGGTAGGGAGTGGTAGGACATCAGTCGTAGAGAGAAGGGAATAGGTAAAGATCGAAAATAAATACGTATACTATCGGAGTGGTTTAGTGTCTCGCTGGTTTTGTTTGCGGTCACTAATGGAGGTAGGAAAGAAGAAATTATCGAATCTATTCAAGAGCAAATCTCCTTTATTTTCTCTTCCGCCATTCACAGAAATGCAGTTAGGAGTAAAAATGATATCTCCCGAGTTGCCTTGAAACTCTAAACTTAAAGAGGCTCCCGAACAAGTCCATTTATCAGCTTTGTCGAATACTCTGTTCGCTCGCAGCAGTTTTTAACAAAGAGGATTGCAACAGGCGAATTTCCTCAGTATAATTTTTATAATGCAGACTAAACGTTTCTGTCCTGTCCCAAACGATGCCGGTCACTCGTGATGAGGCCCAACGACCGTGAGATAACACTTCACCTTCACTTCTCCAGCCGAGGTCCTTGCAACTACTCGTTTGACAATTCTCCGTGTGTTTAACCCACGGTAGTTCTGGTGTTACGATGATTCCCACGGCATTTTATTTCAGCTGCTACATTTACATTCACTCTCCCCACTCCAATAAGCACTAGAATATTTCCCAAAACCATATCTCCCCCTCTCCAGTGCAACATGTAAACTACCTCCCTCTTCATTATATGCATAATGCCTACCATCCCATCCTTCCCAGCATTCCACTTCCCCCAAGGCATTTCTGCCGGACAAGGAGGTTAGCATTGATTCTGTATTAGTAGATGTTCCAAAAATTGAACCATCGTTGTCATTAACACGAGGCTTGGTTAGATGAGAGAGTACAGGGCACTGACGAACAGCAAAATGAAATCCAACTCAGAAGGGAGAATACAATCATATTAAAACATTGCGATTGTAGCGAATGCCTCACACAATGGCCACCCATTAACATTACGACGATCAACGACCTCTGATGTCGGGCGGAGGACTGCTCGCCTCGTGAATTTTTTATCACTCACGTGACTTGATAAAACTCCCAAACGGGCTTCACGAAGCCCAACACCAAAAAGCTCGATGTGTTTGTTTTCGTGACCACAGCCACTTGTCGAGAGCACTCATTTTCTGTAAACCCAGAAATGCTCGCCACGAATTTCTCTCACAAAACAGCATGCTAAATGTGCTCAAGGTCAGATTGCAGAGTGATACAGCATGACTTTCACATATATGATAGTATCGTGTCGAAGTTTAGTGGAACGATGCGTGATCTTACAATCGAATTATATAAAATCGTATTGAAATTAAAAATTACGTAATAACGGCACTACGTAAAAATTAAATGGTTGAAAAGGCATTACTACAATGTACCAGTAAGGCCATGTGTTCGCTATACTTTTTCTTGCAACTTTTTTTTTGCTTTATATAATCGTGTTTTTGGACCAATTATTATGTTAAGCAATGTAGTTTATAGATTATTTGTTGTAAATTGTATTTCAACTTTCTATTGAATTGAAACTAAGTTCTCTTATTGCATTAGGTAGATATAACTATAGAGTCTTATGCTACGGTATAAATTTATAACATATTTATTCTTAGAAAAACTCCATAAAAGACGGCAACACGAAATATGTATTTTCTGTGGTGCTATTGTTTGTTCAACATTTACTTTAGTACAAAATATGGAAAATAAATAAATTGTTACATGTGAACTTTGCTTCCGATTGGATCTGACTTTTACCAGAGAGAGACATATTTTTCCATTTATCTTCTATAATTTAACCATATTTTTTATAAACTTACTGTGTCGGGCCACACTTTGTAGAAGTATTTAAGTGAGTATTCATATTGAAATAAAAATACTGAGTTATTTTCTGCAGTTCGTGAGGCATCAGAAGGTTCGTGAGGCAATCGTGTCCCACAAGGGAAAGTCATAGAACCACTTAAGTTTCTTTTGTACATAAACAATATCGGTGAAACAGTTGACAGTAAGCTTAGATTATTTGCAGACGACGCAGTGGTGTATAGAGAAATCCGTAGCCTTAATGATAAGCCAGCGCAAACTAAGGAGGCATGTTTTCAGCATAACTCTTGAATCTGTCCATTTATTATTAGTTGCAAAATACATAAATACTAATGGTCCCTCTACCATTGGTAGCATATCTGTAGTTAAGTGCATGCTTGTGAGGCTTCACCTCGTGATAAGCATTAGCGATTTATGCTAATGGATAATTATTCGTAGTTACACTAACTTCAGGGTATAGTATAATACATGTTGGTGACAACTCACCCCCTGCAATACACCATTGAGGTGGCTTGCAGGGTATTTTGTAGATGTATTACCAGTCGGAACGTGAACTAGGGACATAAAATCCTTTTCTGCATCCGTATCCACGAATTCAGACGTAATTTTTTTAACAAACTCAGCTTTGATAAACGCACAAAGCTAAGTTAATAGGTTTTATTAACATGTGAAGTCATTAACGGCAAAAACAAATAAGCACATTAATTACCCGCAATGAACGTATTTGTATAGGTACAATAGAAGTTACACGAACGCATACGGAAACTGCAAAATGGGCCAAGACTACTTAACAACTTCACAGTCACAATCACACAGATTTCAGGACGAGACGGGGGAAATAATTTTAACCCCGCAATACATTTATAGGACTGACAGATACAATATATAATATAAGAGATACACTGCTTCACATATTGGCGCTAAAATCCTTCTTTCCATCTACCATTGTTAAACGTAACATAAACAGAACGAGGCATAGACACTTCGTAAGCAAACATTTCACTTTCCCTCTCCCCACTCCTCCTCCCTATTCCCACACTTTTTCATCGCTGATGTCCATACACCCCATGCCTTAAGCCCCTAGAGGGCTTTCTGGGTACTATCTAGTTGGTCCGCCTCTAAACCCAAGGCGATACCCCTCACCGTATGACGAAACATGTCAACAGTGCCTGGTGCCTAGCCAGACCGGAAAAAGGCGAACAGCTGCAAGCGGGAGAAACCTCGAAAGGACAAAGAAAAACCCAACGAACCAGTCCAGTGCATCATAGACATATTTTTTACCGGAAGGTTGTAAGCGTTCCTGCAGGTCCGGGTAGACCGGCGAGAAACGTGCCCAGCTGATGACACAAATAATTTCAATTCGGGCATAAAGCTACTTAACCTCTATGCAGGAACCACCTGGGGATAATAATGTGGAGCGATACGATTTCCGCCATCGGAGCACCTTAAAAATAGCAACACCGATGTAAATATCCGAAACCAATATAATACGGATTCATACTGTTTCCCCAATAGTGACATAAAATGGGCGAAGCTGCTGAATAGACGTCTAATGAAGGGGGAGGAAATGATTTCTTAAGCTTTTCCGCATAGTACCGAACCCAATGAAATTCAGAAAATGACGACCAGCCATATCGTTTTCCAAATTCAACATTAAGTCGGCAACCACAGTCGTATCTCTCTTCTTTCCAGGTGGAACTTATATAATAGATTAAGTCTAAATTTAAATCGTCGGTCTGAAAGCGATTCCTATCCCAGTTGTTGCAAAAGGTATGTAACACTAACGAGATTATCATAAAGGCCATGTAACATTAACGAGATAATCATAAAGGCCGTTCATCTCTGCACGCGTTCTATCCCGGTTTTTAAGCCTGCCTCATAAGGATCTCAAATACTGGCAGCGTATTCTATGTGGGGTCTAACAAGGTAGTAGTAACTGATTTCCGTAACTTTATCGTTGGACTTGCCAAGTACTCTTTTAACAAGTCCCTATTTACATCTACATCTACAAAATACCCTGAAAGCCACCCCAGCGTTGTGTGGCAAGGGGTGAATATTCACCAAAATGCATTACACTATATCCTAAAGTTTGTATAACTACGACTAATTATGCATTAGCATAAATCGATAATGCTTGTCACGAGGTGAAGCCTCACAAGCATGCACTACACTACAGAAATTATCACAATGGAGAGGGACCGTTAATATATATATGTAGAAAACATGCACGGCGTGCTGTTAGTACTAGGTAACAGATAAGGAATCAATTATTAGGGAGTACTACTAATACTAAGAGCTACACTACCTAACGGCAAACCTAGTTAAAAGTTTCATCGGCAGCTTTTATGTTCCCTTATTGTTCGTAGGAAAAATGACATTTTATATCTATCGGTTCGGTAGACAATTTCCTTTATTTTATTCCTGTGATCGCTTCTACCGTAGAACGTTGGCTTTGGCAGTATATGTTGAACCTCCGGCAAAAAACTGTCTGCTCCGAACTTGCGAAAATTATCAACGTCGTCAGAGAATAGACCGGCTTGGAACTTACATAATAGATTGAGTCTAAATTTTAATCGACGGTCTGAAAGAGTTTTCCATCCCAGTTTACTGCAAAAGGTCAGTAACACTAACGAGATTATCATAACGGCCTTTAACGTATCTTGTCGATATTCGCTTCACGCGTTCTAACTCAGTTTCCAAGCCTGCCTCATAAGGATCCCAAATACTGGCAGCATATTCCAAGTGGGGTCTAACGAGGGAGAAGTAGATGATTTCCCTAACATTATCGTCGCACTTGCCAAGCACTCTTTTAACAAATCCCAATTTACGATTAGCTTGACCGGTAATTTCTCTAATATATTTTCTCCACGAGAGATCATTAGTCAGTTTAACTCCGAGGTATTTAACTGATTCTACAGTCTCTAATTTGCTGTTGTTTATGCAATAGCTGTCACAAGGAGCGTTTTTTCCGTTTCCAAAAATTCAAAACCAAGCATATTTTCAGGTTTAATTCTAGCTGCCACGCATCGCACCACTCCTGTATTGCCTCGAGGTCCTTAGTTAGCGCTTCCTTGTCATTAAGGCTACGAATTTCTCTAAACACCACTGCGTCGTCTGCAAATAATCTAAGCTTACTGTTAACTGTTTCACCGATGTCGTTTTTGTACAAAAGGAACAGAAGTGGGCCTATGACACTTCCCTGTGGGACACCCGATGTTATATTTACTTCATTAGAGATTGCGCGGTATAATACAACCGTTTTCACGGGATTGTTTAAGAATTCTCCAATCCAGGAAATGACGACGTCGTCTTACCCGTAGAATTTTAATTTCATGAGTAACTTTCTGTAGGAAACTTTATCAAATGCCTTTTTAAAGTCAAGAAAAACTGCGTCAACTGGTACGTTATGTTCACCCGAGACTAAAATATCGTGGGCAAAAAGTGCTAATTGAATTTCGGAAGATCCTCCCTTTCTGAATCTGTGTTGCGTTTTTATTAACAAGTTCCACGGTGAGCTTGAACTAAGTTTAAATAAAATGTTTTTTGGAATGGAATTTTCTTTTTCTACCCTTCAGTACGTACTTGTTTAAATTTTTTCCCACAAAAATCAAAATAATCCGCCGGTCTGTTTAAAAATAAAATCGATTTTATCATTTTTCATAGTGAAAATACGTACCTATTATTTACGCACGAGAAGTTTCCATAGACTTAAATCGTTTTTATAATTATTACTAAAACCATTTGGCGATAAATCAGTAAACATTTTTTCATAGATTTTCACAGTTCATTTTAATTTTGGTAAGTTTCTTTTGGATTTCTGCGATTAAACTAAACTTTTTGAGCAACAGTTTCGCCGTGCTATTCTGCCGGCTTCGTCAGACATTCTAAATTTAGAAGCGTTTCCGAGATTCAGGTGAGAAAAAATTATTTGAACTTATTTTGGCATAAAGCACTCAAGAAAATTATGAAAAAGTCTTTAAGATTTGGTCTACAATAGGTATCAATGATTTTCATGGAACGATTGCGACAGACATTAAATTGGCCAGTATTATGACTGGTCTTATGTCTTCAAGTAGTGAATTTCCATGTACATCTACATATTACCCTGCGAGCCACCTCTAGGATGTTTGGCAGGGGGTGACAAGTCACCAAAATGCAGCATGCAAGCGGACCGCCACATGCACACCGCACGGTCATGAATATTAAGGATACTAACCAATTCCATCATTAACTAAAAACCATCATGCAGCATGCAAGAGAATCCCCACATGCACGCCACACATGTACGATGACACATAATATTCTACATGCTACTTAAGAGGGCAATCTGCCTATGAAGCTAGAACATGCAAAACATGGAGTAAGAAACACCATAAAACTCCGTAAACATGCTTTAAGAAATACATAAGTTAGTAAGCTACACTACCAGTCAACTAATCTATTTCTAAGTCCTTACACAGCCGTTATAGTCTCTTATCGCTCGCGGAAAAAAACGACATTTTAAATCTATCTGTTCTACAGTCTATCTCTCTTATTTTATTTTTATGATCTAATCTACCATAGTACGTTGGCGGTCGTAAAATATGATCAACTTCGTCGGAAAATAAACTACTCTTGAATTTATTTACATAATAGATTTAGTCTTGTTTTCAATCTACGGTCTGACAGTGATTCCCATCTGAGTTGTTCTAAGAGGTCAGTAACACTAACAAGACTATCGTAACGGCTTTTCACGTACCTGGCTGCTCTTCTCTGTACACGTTCTAACTCTGTTTTTAAGCCTGTTTCATGAGGATCCCAAACACTGGAAGCATATTCTAAATGGGGTCTAACGAGGGAGAAGTAGCTTATTTCTCTCACTTTGTCGTCGCACTTGCCTAGAATTCTTTTAACAAATCCCAATTTACGATTAGCTTGACCTGTTATTTCCCGAATATGTTTATTCCACGATAGATAATTATTGAACCTAACTCCGAGATATTTTACGGATTCTACCGTCTCTAATTGGGTATCCTGAATAAAAATAGCTTATGTACTAGGTGAATGTAAAAAAAGATAAACTGAATGAGTGTGGAACGTTAAGAACTGTTGAAAGCATAAAAGAAAATAGTCTGAGATGGTACAACGTTGGAAAAGAAAGAGAATTAGCGAAACAGTTTATGAGCTGCATTCACCCACCTTTTTTTATGGTAAATTAAATACCATATTTTATTATTGACGTGATTCCACCACCTGAGCTCCATTTGCTTCCGGGTATTGTAAATCGTCTATTTAATCATATGCTGACTGAATTCAATGCCATTGCATTATCATGGGCAAAATCATGTAATGTCCAGCGCGAAATAACTTATGGCGGGTCAAATTCCAATGGCAATCCATACAAAAAAACTACTTGAAAAAGTTGACAAGTTACGAAACAGTTGTCCTTTAGGATGTTTAAAGTTTGTTCAGGTCCTCACTGATTTCCGATCTGTAGTCAAAGCCTGTTTTGGTAAAGCTTTAGACAAAAATTTCAAACAAATAATTGAAAATATTCAAAAAAGTTACTTAAATTTGAACATTTCAACTACGCTAAAAGCGCATGCTGTTTTCTATCATGTGAAAGAATTTTGTGAAAAAGCTAAGTTGGACTGAGTATGTATGGTGAACAGGCTATGGAATCAGTCCATTTTGATTTCAAGACCATCTGGAATAAGCACAAAGTGAATACGATGCATTCAGACTATAAAAAACATTTACTCGGGGCAGTTTGCGAGTTCAACGGTGTGCATCTTTAGACTTATCAAGAAGAATCTCTATTTTATTTATATAATGATATAATGTTTTCTCAGCTACTTTAATGTTTATTGTGCAGAAATTATTTTACAAGATTCAATGCAAAAACTGTTTGGAATAATGTATGATAAAAACTTAATAATTTGGTCTTTTCAATGTATTAATCGAATTTTTGTGGTGTAATATACCAGCCGCACATTTTATGAAAAAAATGTGACGGAAACCCTTTTCACCTCATATTATTTTTATCATTTTAACCCTAATTTATTTAAATATCTTTCTTCATTCATTGTAATTTTTAACACAGTATTTTCAACGTTTTCAAGCGGCATAACTGCATCTAGTTACTCGACAATGGTCCTGTGCGTAAGTAATACGTATTTCCACTATGCAAAATGATAAAATCGATTTTTTTTAACAGACCGACGGATTATTTTAATTTTTGTTGGAAAATGATTAAACATGTATGTAGTAAAGGGTATAAAAAGAAAATTCCATTCCCGAAAACATTATTTTTAAACTTAGTTCAATCCCACCGTGCTTCTGCATATCGAGGTGTCTCATAACTGACTGACAATTATATGTTATAGGACTTTGCAAGAGATAGTGATGTGAGCGATATCGGTCGGTAGTTCGATGGCTGTTCTTTATCGCCGCTTTTGATTATGGGAGTAGCATTTGCAATTTTATAGTCCATGGATACTTCGTGTTCGTTGATGGATTTCCTAAACATTTTCTGAAAGCAGGGTGCTATTTCACAAGCTAATTCTCTATACACGCGGGCAGGAATTTCTTCAGGACCTGGGAATTTATTTGGACTTAGGGATTTTAACATATTATCTATTCCGTGAGTGCAAATATCGATAGGCGGCATCTTCTGCTGGAAATGGTCATTTATTGTGATGGATGTAATATGCCATGACTTGGTGAACACACTTTGAAAGTAGGAGTTTAATAAACTGGCTTTTTCTGAACTGATTGTTAATAATTCGCTCTTTTCGTTTCGTAGTGGATTAACTGTTGATCTATTGCCATGAACTTCCCTTACGTATGACCAGAAGGCTTTTGGATTAAGATTAACGCTAATGACATAATACATATGTCGTATAGATGTACTACCGATTTGCTTGCGAAAATCACCATTGCGTACGTCAATTATAACGAATTTAGATCAGCAAAATCGACGGTAGCAAGCAACTATCTTCGTTATACTATCGCTTAGAAGATAGGCACTGTGATACCACGGAAAATGATGATGCCGAAAAACCTTATTGAGGGAGTGACGAGCCTAACAGCAAGCCAGTGCGCAACGGAAATATTGCTTCGCTTGCAGAAGCTGAAACTGATGGGTATAATAAAAAATAGTTTCCTTCACGCAGGTTGCTTCAAAATATTGTATGTTTCTTCAAACTGTGCTTTAATTGCTTCAACTTGTGCAGCGTGGAAATTAAACTTTTGTCAGAACAATAGCACGGCTGGTAGCCAGTCGGCAGATACAAGCAAAACCTCTCGCGTATGCTAAGCAGTGCGTAAGATAAAGGCTTAGTGCAATAAAACCGATAGAATGGCTCCGCGGGTCGAGCTGAAGGTCATCTCTGGTCAGGCATTGGGGCAGCAACGAAAACTCCGACGTAAAGGTTTGCGATACGATACCCAGAAACGTCACAAACAGAAGTGAACTCACTTTCACTAGCGAGAAGCCCAGACAACGTGCATGATTGCTAAGCGTGGCCGACCGAATTAAAACGTGCACTGATGCTTGGAGAGCAAAGACAAAAGCTCCCCTCAAAAGTCGCAAGCAACATAGAACTAGCTCATTCGTTAATTTACCAATGACTCCAAATAAAATTAATCAAGCAAATTATGATCGAATCCTTAGTCGGTACTCGTCATGCTTTTGGGCATTTCCTACAATTTACCCATTTTTGAAAAAAAATAGTTTATTGACAAACGAAATTCGACGTATTCTCAGTATGGCCTTCTCATGAGATGCACTAAATTCCTCCAAGTCGTTAGCATATCATATTGTAAGGTTTTACTGTGAGATAAGAGGGGAGCGAAGTTCGGATATATGTTTACAAGGCATGCGACGAAGGGCGAGCTTAATATGGGAAGTAATCACTGCCAAAAAAAGGTTAAAACGTGAAAATTCTAGCATAAATTTACGTCAGGCGACTTCTTGAATGCATTGATAATATACTTAAAAACCCTCATACTATGATGTAACGGGTTGTAAGAACTATATCCAAGAGAGCAACCATATAGATTTTAAAGATCATTTTGTTAGGAACAATAAGCCATTGCATGAGTGGCCACCTTATAAAAGTCACTGGGGAGAATGTATTTTCACGGCGGAAATGGATTCAAATTCGGGCACAAAATCAAGGCAGTTTTATTCCAAGAATGGGACTGATTGCGATATTGATGACTTGCAATAAAATTGTATTTTCTCCAATGCCTGTCACACAATATTCAAATATGTTAAGATTTTTTGACGACCATTTAGCCAAGGGACATCGGCTTAACCTACTTACAAATGCACTTCAACTCCGGGCTCCACAATATCCGGCTCAAATGAGCAGGATATTAATAGGAACGATAAATCAAATCAAACATGCAGCCTAAGAAGCGCACCTACCCGGAGACGTCACTCGATTAAAGGTGAACTAAAGGTGAATCAAGACAATGCCAAAACATAACCATGACTTTCATCAGTTTAACATAAAACCGCCCATTTTCCGTAATAACATAAAAACTATTCGCATAACATTAACGAAAAATTCATAAATTCGAGAATAATTCACGCCACGGTAACGTCCTGACCGATCGGTCGAAGTGAAATAGCATTCAGGCGGAAAAAGACAGTTTCGTTGAATTAAAACCAAGCAATTGAATATATTAGCCGAGAGCTCAGCATGACCAGCATGGCGGCAAGCTCACTCCAAGAAGTCTTGGGGACAATATTGAATCGAAAAATTACATGTAAAAGTGAAATGTACCCGAAGTTCCGCGGGAATCCCCGCCACAGTGGCTTTATTGTAGTCATCCGCACAGAAGATGCACTTTCAAGTGCGAAATTCGCGATTTAAAAAAATCATTGCGAAATCCGAGTACTTGTGTGAATTAATGGAGTACTTCCACTAAAAATGCAGCCCACTAATTATTAACCACTCCCATACACACATAAGGCGCCAACTTCATTGCCGGGGATGGGATTGGAGAGGAGGCTGGAGCACCAACTTCCCAACCTGGGGGCCCGAGGGCGACTCTTCGTAACGGCGGGGAATTTTTTGGGGAACTCAACATCGCTGCTTTGGCATCATAAAGGGCTGGCGAGGGCAGCCCGGTGGAAACCTGAATCACATCTATCTTAGCATAAGCAAGTGATCAGTGACGACGACGTACAACACCGACCGCCCGAAGGCCACTGAACCCCTCAGGTGCTCGGAACCTCATCTCCACAGTTTGCTAACTAATTACATCGGTTTTGGGATCTGATCTCTTGAGCTGATCTGAACGATCTTTTGAGATTACTCGAAGTAAACTTGACACGCATTCGGTGGCGCCGGTACCACTTTTTACGACGATGCTATCAGTACTACCAGTGCCTATTATGATTACCATTTTTCCAATTTTCCCTAGAATTACGGGGGCGGCCGCCCCCTGCACATCACAATCCGCCTCTGGATTCGCCAGCCAAGTTTACTCTTTGATCTCTTCTATCTCTATACGTGCGCTTAGATTTCTCCTGAGTATTTAATGTAGTTTATGTTTTGATGAAACATTTAATCCCTGTCACACGCCCTTGAGAATAGGGAGATGGGTAAGAAGATGTACTTAACATTAGACAACCAGTATTAGCTACATTAACTTTAATAGGGTATAGTGTAATGGATGCTGAAGACTACTCTACCCCTGACACACACCCTTGAGGTGGTTTGCAGGGTACATAATAGATGTGTGAAATATGATCGCGCATTCTGACCTGGCCGACGATAGCGTTATGAAAAAAAACTTGCAGGTAATGCGGCATACCATCAACTGAAGTTCGTTAAACAATAGCTCGTGTGGTCCAAGGAAGTTAGAGGAAGGTCAAATAAAAAGAATAAAAACTCTTTCGGCGAAGAATAAATTCTCAAAGGATTGCAGTCACGATCTACACCGTCAACACTGCAAAACACATTCGCCTCCCACAGTGCAAACTTATCAGGCGTCAATTCGTTAGTCGCACGTACTAAAACGCCCACCCAATGCCGGATGGAATCTCCGTAGTCCTGACACTTTTTAAAATATCAGAAAAATAACTACCATCAAGTTAAACGATACACCGAAGAGCTCCAGTAATAATTTGATCATACCATCCTCACACACGCAATTCCCAATAGATGGCCTACGCACAGCGATCTCTGAAGCAAACACAAGATCCTGACCCACTGTCTCCGAAACCGCTCGACCTCGACATTAAACAATGACGGTGTTGGCCATCGAAAAGACTTCGAAGGTTTCGAACATTAATACATGCACACGAAGGACACCAATCACCCGCGAGGAACCGGTTCCACGAATGCCACTACTTCCCACCCCCTCCCCTTGATTTGAAGGCTCGAGGGACTTCCAAAATCCCTTCTTGTGGACTTCGTGGCTCACTACTTGAGTATCCGACGAGGACGGTGCATTAGGAAAGGTGATGTCACGCTACACACGCGCCTCCCCGCGAGAGAACGGAGAGCGACGGAGCAAGGTCAATCCGTGGGAGGGCAAACTACAGGGTCATCGTAGAAGAGAGGCATGCCGGTAGTTGGTTGGGTGGGTGTGGCGACCGAATGCTCATCCGTCGTCCAGGTAACGTAAAATCTGCTCTTCAAGCGAAAAAGTGCATCAAAATGCAAGAAAAGCGCGATTTATTTCACTAAGTGACGGCACGCATAATATGAGCGTGCAGGGAAAGCATAACACAAACTGAATGGCACAACAACCACGGCTATTGTCAAAATTGAATAACCTCGATTTTGGAAGAGGTATCAAGTGATTTCAAGGTACCTAAAAGTGAAATTGTCTTCAGTTCTCCGCATTCATTTCCATGCTAGGAAATTGATAAATCAACGCTGAATTCAAAGATAATGAAACAGCCTAAGAACACACCGAACCCTCAAGCGAGACTGCCCAACAAACCAACCAAACCTTCAAATCGTACTTCGACCAAAATTTTGGCGCCGATTCCGAAAATAATAACAAAGGCTTTCTGCAACACAGGAATATAAACACCGAATTCCTCAGAGTCATCTCAAAACAAAACAATTATTAGAGAGACATGCCAATCGCAAATAACAAAATAGGAGCGAATTCGGTAAAATACAAACGCGGAAATCAGTCATGCGATACAACCGGCATCACTGCTTTTTGGCAGCAGTGGTAGCACAACTAATTAACTAAAATATGAAATCTATGAATAATAACAACAACAGATAGCTGATAGAAGTCGGGTGCAACTACTCGCAGAATTAAATGTCACTTGGTGAAGCAGGAGCACAATTTTCTCTCACATTTACAGAAATAACACTTCCGAATTCTTAACGTGGCCATCGACACCTGCAATGTACTTAACAAGCGCTCACAACTACAAAACATCGCAGAAAAAGACACCTAATCTGATTTACTTTTACAACCATAAAAACAACATAACGGTAGGTTTCAAATTTTCCTCTTCCACCGTTACAAATGCATACCCGATATATAAACAAAAATTGTTTTATAACTTTAAGAAAACTTTTAACAAATTCCACACACCTTATTTCGAGGTCCAACTCCCAAAAGGCATGTCACGTTGAATGCACGATTTATATCGATCACGAACAGGACTTTACAACGAGACACAACTCCACAGACCGCCATATTTTCACACCAAACACCACACAGTTCGCCAACCACTTCGAAACTGCGCTCCGTTCTCCGTGGAGTAGAGGAAGAGTACTACAAATGAATGACTCAATGCGTTAACTAAATAAGCGCCATGGCTATAAAAAAAAATTTCCGAGTTTCAGATCCATATTATTGCATTGAAAGAATAAAATGTACGCACTTAATTTCTTATTGAAAATTAATTAACCCGTTTGAAATAATTCCTATTGCTTCAAAATTAATGAAAAAGACGAGAAGCAGACTGTTTTATTTTCTCTGTTCATTTGTTTCGTACGATCGTGCTTCCATCTTGTGAGAACAGCCGGTGGACTTTCTTTCCCCAAGAAAGAAATCTGGGATTCAGACGAACAATTTGGTAATTGCAGTTCTTACACACTTTTTACTTAAGTTGCTTTTACACGAAATGCTGCGTTCATCCGTTGACCTTATTTAATTGGCGTATTCACGTAGAAGTCTATTATGAATGCTTAAGAGTCCTAATTCCGTTCTACGTTGGATATCAGTATTATTGCCCGTCTTCACTTTAGAATGATTAATCACTCATTAACCCATGTTTTAATTCTGTATTACAGTAAATAGCCATGGCATTCATCGCACGCTCCGCTAGGTCCACTCAGCGATTTTTATCGCTAACATCCAAAGCAGTTTTACAGCGAGGCTACGCCGATGGCCAGATGGGCTTTACCTTCGCTGCAGCCAATAAGGTAGTTATTAAGTGCTTAAAATCTATTAACTCCTTAAATCGTCATGTTTGAATATAACGATTAACTTGTTATTTGTTGGCTTACAGATATTTTATAACAACGAGCATGTGCGCCAGGTTGATGTCCCTTCATTCAGTGGAGCATTTGGTATCCTACCTAACCACGTACCAGCGTTGGCTGTCCTTAAACCAGGAGTTGTGACTGTTTTCGAAGATGGTGGTGATGCTAAGAAATATTTTGTCTCAAGTGGGTCTGTTACTATCAATGAAGATTCTTCTGTGCAGATAATTGCTGAAGAAGCTGTACCAGTTGGTGATCTAGACATCCAAGCTGCCCGAGAAGTATTGAGTAAAGCGCAAAGCTCTCTGTCCTCCGCGTCAACAGACGAAGACAAAGCTGAAGCGGAGATTGCGGTGGAGGTTGGCGAAGCTCTTGTGAAGGCTTGCGAATAGAGCGTTTCCTTAGACATGAAGTATGGGATATTAATTTTGAAATAGAAACCTGGGTACCGATTTCTGGTGGCGGAACTGCGCCGAACTCATGCCTGTGATGATCGTGAATGTTCTTGGGTATTTGGCCCCCAAAGTTTATTGGTGTGGTGGAATAAGTGCCGGATGTTTTCAGTAAGTTTTCCTTGTTGAAACTTGAAGTGCGTGCCCATTATGTAGTGCATTCACCCACTTACCTGCAAATAAATGTAGATAAACAAGACTGTGGTTTGTTTTCCATCCAGCAAACCTGGTTATTTTCTCACTTCGGATGTGAAAGGTAATTGGCAGATGCATGATATACCACAAGGCAAAGTAAGCGGGTAAATTTCATTTCGTAGGTATATTTCCAATTTACTCAGTGGTATCACAAAATAGTACATTCCAAAAGAAAACGTTCTCAAGCATTTATTTCATATATACAAAGGTAATTTAATTCGTTTCTCCTGAGTCACTGACGGTAACTGCCTGTCCACGTTAACCAAACCAATGGTTGCCCATGCATTCTCTGGACCACTCAGTCTGGCAAACCCAGCACCAGTGAAAGCCACATTGGGATCTGGTGCACACCATGTGCATGCATCCACCTTTAAGTGATAGAAATGTCTAATTAGTCAAAGCTGACACCTCTTAAACACGGTTTATTAATCAAAAATTTATTTCAATGCCAAAACTGGAGGGATTTTTTTCAGCCCATGGAGTGCATTGAATTGTTTTTCCATGTGGACCATCTGCAAGACCTGTCTTCATTACTCCGTATATTTCCATCCACAAAAACAAAATCACCTCAAGGACATGCGGTGTTTCCATACAAGTGTTAACAAAGTATTGCCATGCCGGTTTGATAAACTAAATTTGTAACCGATCTATGACAATTTCACATTCATGATGCTCATTTCAAATATCTTGGAAAGAATTTAAGGGGTCTACTTAAGCAACACTAGTCTCTGTTTCCATGGAATTATTCTCTTCTCCAAAAATTATTGAGGCGATAAAAATCAACTTAAGGTATCATATTATGGTAAATTAACAATATTAGTTTGACAATACTTACATTAATAAGAAGGACTGATAACTGACCATTTGGGTATGTCATTTTGTTTTAGGAGGGGCAAATGACTTGAATGATGCCAGAAAGATAGTGAGAGCAAGGATAAATAGTTCTCGGGTTTCCAGCTGGGTAATGGTGTTAAACTGCACAGACATTTCAATGGTATAGTCTGCCATCATCTTCAGGGTGAACCCCTGAAGACGATGGCAGACTAAGCCATTGAAATGTCGGTGCAGTTAAACACCATTACCCAGCTAGAAACCCGAGAACTATTCATCCTAAGCATTCGCCAGGAAAGATTTAGATCCTACACAGTGAGAGATAATTATGAAAAACTCTTAGGTATACATGTATCAGACATGGAAGTAAACATTAATGTGACAGAATAATAATAACTAGAGAAAACAAGAGTTTTAACATAAACAATTAAAACGAAGCCTAGGAGTGACTGAATTTTTTGGGTTTAGCCAGATGACTTTCACCGTAATTGGTTACAATATCAGCAACCCCTTCTAACAATGGCCAGCCCCAAATGTATTTTTTTAAACTGTACTGCTTCACATAATTTCAATTTCTCTTGATTAAACTGACAATCAGATTAGGAGAACCAGAGATAGTTATATATCATCCAAGATGATGCAAAGTTGGCTAAGCATAAAAGAACGGAAATCAGAAGCTGCTGACATATTGATGTTCTGGTGTTTATTTCCAGAAAGCCAAGGAACTATTGAGTGAAACAATGCACATGGTGAAAAAGTTTTGGGTGTTAAAAACATTTTCCTCGTCATATGTGAAGTGTACGTCACTTTTGATCATGATAATGCAGCTACCAGAAAATATTTTAAAGGTGGATTCCAGATTATATAACTTCACAGAACACTCATCTCAATAAAAGTAGCTGCTCAGAGAAAATTCTTTAAAATATGATCTCTAATAATGTTTTTCCAAGAAGACCAATTTTTTCTGTGGTTGGGATGAGTGATGAAAACCAGTTACATGGATTAGTATTTCATGATATAATATTTAGCTTAGACTTCTATTAATGACCAGAGGGAAAGGATGCATGTATTTTACAACTAATATGTCCGATATTCCACAGAGGAAAAATCCTTCGCATTGACCGGGATTTGAACCCATATACCTCGATTTTGCACCGAGAGCTTTAACCAGTTAAGCTACCGAGGCATCCTTCTCCCCTGTGGATTTTTGGCGACTATTACGTCAATCGGAATATTACAAAACACACAAATTTACTCAGAAATATGTAAAATTTCTATAATGAAAACATCATGTCTCTGAATTCATTTTTAGTTATTGCACCAACTCACCATCACGTTCTGTAGGAGTTCGGCACTTAGGACATGGCTTAGTGGTCACTTTAATGGCTACTTTGCTGGCTTCATCCCAGCGTGCCTGTTAAGTAAAAATTAGGATCCATCACTTAAAATCACAGTTTTTTTTCTACAGTCAGACAACCAATGACAGCGAATTGTGATTCGTTTAGAAAAGAAAGTACATATTTATTTAATGAAATGGAGCACAATTACACAAGTCTCTTAAATTTAATGCAATATTTCTCAATGCTGGAAACATTCCTTTGAAATGTTTAAAATGCCATCTTAAGGATATTCATGCAGAAAATATAGGTAGTTTCTTACAAGAGTAAGTTGTACCATTTATTATTCAGCATAAGCCTTGATTGGAGGAGTTCAATCAGTACTACAGAGGGAACTGAAATATTTCACAATATCAGTGCATTTCATTAAGCTTAAAGAGGTTCCACTGTGATGTTGTTAGTCAAAGCAAATAATGAATTAAAACTTGTTTGCATTGTTTTAAAAAAATTAAACTGATGACATGCCTTAGCTATTAAAAAATAAAGTTAAAATAGAAATTATGCAGATAATTCAATGAATATATTGATAACCAACACTTTTCCAGCCATAGAGTCAGACTGCAGCATCATTTCCACTGCATTTTGGCTTCAATTATTGCAGTTATTTGTAAACAGCTGAATAAATAATATGGTAAGGTGCCAAAATAATATTTTTATCTGATTTCCTATGAGTTTTTGCTCAATGTAAACAGTTTATTTTTGTTGTGAAAATGGCATTTAAATCAGATAGAAGAATACTAAATTTCCCCGTACATATTTGACCGATTCTCACACTGAACAGCATGCAATTTCAAGTTAAGTTAGTGAAAAAGATAGCGTGAGATTTTCAATAGACAAAGAATGATTTTATGAGAACAGTGTAAGACCAATCAGATAGCTCAGCCTTTTCGGCATCCCACTTTTCTCATAAACTTCCAAGAACTCCATAAGTCTCATACTTTACTCAGTTAAATCATAGGAATGAAAATTTGAAGTGTATTAAAACCTTAGCCCCTTAAAAATCACAGAAATGGCTATTTTTTCCTTACAGCTTGTGAACAATACATTTTGGATAACTGGAAACAAACCCTGAGAGCACATGAAAAATATGTATTGGATGTACTGTAAAGGAATACTTTGAGGATATGGAAAACTTTTCCTCAAAAAGATTGAGGTAGCCCATTAACCCAGTGCAGCTGTATCACCGAGTAAAGATGAACTACATATATTCCTACTCCCATGGCTGTATCCTTAACATTTTCCACTCTACGGGTCATATATGCTCCTTAATCTAGTCTACTGGGTCAAATGAATTGATTGTGGTGATACTTGGTGGAAATTATTGATGATGAGAAAAAACACAGTACAAACTCCACTATTTTTTATTGCCGTAAACCAGTTTTGATGTCTTAAGTGTAATTATCAAGACGAACAGGATACTTTTTGTCTTGATAATGATGCTTTAGACTTCAAAACTGGTCGACCGCAATAAAAATAAAAAAATAATGGAATTTGTACTGTGCTTTTTCTCATCATGAATTCTAGTCTACTGGGCTTATTAGCAAAATTTTAAATGTCTGGAAACGACTCAGGTAACAAGGGAAAAAACTCACAAGGAAGATAAGGTGAAAGGTGCTACCACTGGTTTGGGATCTATTGAACAAAATGCTAATACATAGTACCCAGGAAACAAGTGTACACTGATAAAATAGACAAAACTAACAAAACATTGTAAGAACGAGCGGCACTCGGATTTAATGCTTTCCCAATCGCTGCTTGGGCATAAGAGTGGAAAGTGTTAATAAAAACCCTAAGAATTACCAACCAAGAGATTTTGAAATGCACACAGATCATCTAAACCTTGAGTTACGTAATTATCACATATACCGAATGCCTATTTTAGCTTCATTTATGGTTATTTTTAAGCTATAACCACATAAATTCTCATTTTGTCAATATTTATTGAGCTTATCCTTTGTTATTAATTTTCATGAAAAATATTCTTGATATATAGCCACATGTTTAGCCCTGGTTCATCCTTCGACCGAAAATTTGGCAAAAATGGGAAGCTTGCGAACTAATCGGAGAGACCTTGGCTCTGCCAGTAAACGCTTCATTGATGGCTTTGAGTAATTAATTTCTGTTGCACATTAGCTTATTGGTACATATATCAGTTTTCTCCTTTCCACATTCGTTACATTCCAACAAGTAAGTTTCATCTTGATTGAAATGTAAACAAATGCGTGGGAATCGGTAAATTCTTGTTTATTCTCATAAATATTGACTTTATATTCATCCTATGTAGCAACATAGGTTTCATTTAATTAATGCCAGATAACAGTCATCATGATTGGATGGTATTTCCTCAAATTTTCACGGCATTGATGTTTATAAATTAGTTCTCACAGCTACATTAGCTACATTGACGCACGGGAGTGGTCAGGTAATTACAACTTTCTTGAAGTGTGGCTCTCAGTTGCAAGTATAAATAGGCATGAGATAGGTAGATGTGTAATATAAGTTGCACAACTGGGTTGGATAAGTAGTAATTAGAATGATTCAATATGTCATATGTTGGCATTGTAAATCTATAGTATTGATATTCAAAGTTTAAGCAAATAATAGATTTATTTTGGTCCCCAAGAGAGGAAATTATTTCTATGGTCACAATTTTCCCCTCTAAATAAAAATTTCATAGCCAAAGGTACAAAGATTTTCTGGATTGATAATCAATGTTTTGAAGTAGGGCAAAATTCTGACATGAGCAAGACACACCAGTTCCATCCAAGCTGGTCTGTAGCTGTAGTGCAACTTGGGTGGAGCTTATTTCAATTCATTCCCAGTTACAGAGGTCTTAATACAGATCAGATAAACCAATGTTTTCATCCCAGTAACAAAGCAAAAAATGTCTGCCTGGGTGTAGTAACTGCATTCTGGCTGTGCTATGGTAGCTGCACTATGGCTGTGGCATGGCAACTGCATTGTGGTGATTCAATTTAAGTACAGTCCCTAAGCACAGTTAGAGTGCAGCTCTAGCATAGTTACAACACAGATTTTTTTCCCTGGGAGAGGAAAGAGGGAGTCATGCCCCCGACCCCAATAGGCTCCTTGATATGCAGAATGTTTCTAGAAACCAACCCTCCCTTCCAAACATAAAATACAAATTAATTTTGTTTTCATATTGAATGTTGATGTGGATGTTTGACTTAGTGTAAACTTCGGGACTGGCAGCATTACAGAAATAATCACTCAACAAGTCAGATGAAACTTTAAACCATTGTTCGGTTGGCATTATCTTTAAATAGTAGAAGAATGCCCACCCCCTCCACTGGATGTTAACCAATGAATGCCCTAGTTCACAACCCACCAAATGCAACAAGTATGACAAATATTTTCAGTAGAAAAGGCAAAAAATATATATCAGTTAAAAACAGCAACCTAATCTACAACCTTGATTAAGAGGAACAGCACTTACTTGTGCAGCTCTTTCAGGATCTATGCTATATTCAAAACCAACATTAGATCCTTCAGCACCAGCCCCTTCAGTACATTCTCCTATGTGATATCCTTGAAGACAATTCCTACAAAACACAAACTGAAATAAAAAATCAGAAATTATGAAAGTGATGATGATTCAATAATATGGTTACTAATTAAACAAGCGATTAGTGCATTTTACAAGAACGCACATATGTATATGCAAATAGGGCTGATTTTGTTCACGCCCTTCATTCCATGGAATGGCTATTTAAATTCAACCATGATCATAGAACTTTTCTACCACAAAATACAATTTCTAAAATGAAAACTACTTTAACCTTTAAAGGACGGCTTTAAATCCCAGATGTATCACTGCATGGCCGGGCATTTAAATGGCCTAGGTTTAAAATATAAGCAGCTCTCCAGTTAATTATAAATAACGAAACTCATTATAAGCCGATTTTAAACGAAGTGTGTCTCAGTGGTCCCTAAAGGGACCGCAAGGCCATAAACGAAAACATTAGGTGGACCAAACCTTTTGGGACCGCACGGACGCTAAAGGTTAAGGGCAATAACTGAATTCAGTGATATGTACTATGCTATGTGACTTGAGCCTAAATATGAGCATATAAAGCAGTTGCACAAGGTTATAAAATGAGGGAGTGTATATATTCAGTCTTTATTTAGCAAATCTGCTATTCTCAATACAAAGAAAATTGTACACAACAATTGCAAAATCACAGTAACAAAACCACTCATTTAGTTACAATCCATTTTCTCACCTCCGCCTCAAATCTATCTAAGCACAGCACAGCCTTTACATCATTTTCCAATGCATTATATAAAACTAGTCCTTTAAAAAACACAGAGTTTTGGGTCACTGATTTGCTCACAAAAGGAATATGAAAATTTTGTTCACCTCTGGTGGCATATTTATGAATATCTCTATTTGTTATTATCAATCTAGATAAATATCGTGGCATCAGCCCAAGTTTTATTTTATGAATAAATTTTAATACTTCCAAGTCCAACATCTGCTGGATGTTTAACCAGTTTAGATGATTTAGCATGACATCAATCCTGGTATACTTGTCCCTTTAACCACTCATCTGGGTATTTAAATTCTCGGTTTCCTACCCGTGGTGGGTATTTAATTTAGAATCGAGGCGTATTTTTACCTTTTTTTAATGGGAAGTTTTAAGCGGTCAAAATAATTTCTAGTTCATAAAATTTAGCCAATTTTTTGACCGATTATAGAACAACAATGAAGTAATTTTATAATAATATTAATGAATTACAAAAATTATTAATATAAATTATTAAAAATATGTAAATATATATGTAAAATGATAGAATCTTCGACAATATGATATAAATCCATTGTATATTAACTTGTATAGTTCATATTTGATAAACTAATAATGATTAATATAGTTTGAAGGAGTAACATTTTAGTTTTGCCATAAATTGTTGCTTGCTAATTTTCAATTTTAACATATTCAACGATAATATGAAGGAAGTTGTACTAAGTTCAAAATGGAATGTATGGAATAGGTAAAGACATCAATGAAGATTTATTATGATTAAAGAGAGTATTTATTAATTTAAAAAATTAATAACAATTAAAAATTGTTTATTTATAATTTATCACCAAGTTTTTACTATATGCTACATTTTTGAAAATAGTGGTACAGTAGGTGTTGAATAAATATTTTTAGGAAAAAAATCATGAAAAAATACTATTTGTTGTGAAATATTTGTTGAATTGCCGGGAAAACAATGGAACATCCACTTCATCCTGCTCAAACCCAGAAGAGGAACCCAACCTGCATATTGTCCTTCCCGGACGCCCGGCGGGCGGCAACGGCCTCGACTGCAGCTTGACATCACCATTCACTCCCTACTAAACTTCCCTTCCTCCTCTGCCCATCACACCCAGCGTGTCACAGTACACATTGTTAGAATGTACAAGGGTTACAGTAAATCATGCAATGAACACAATCACTAACCTCTATTCAAAGAAAAGAATCACACTAAAAAAATACATCCAAGGAGGGATTATCCACGTAAAATTGAAGAAAAACATGTGCATTTCACTATGTTTCCCAGGCAATTGAAATGCAAAAATATAAAATTGAAAAGTATTGTATAAGTTTATTGCATGAATTATTATGGATAAGGCCGTCACTCCTGCCATCCCCACCCATGTTTTTGTTATAGCCCTGCGCTAAAACTGATTTTACCACTATTTTCCCTCTTTTCTCTACTTCACGCATATCAGTATCATGGAAAGTACTTAGGTACTACTGTCACATCTCTTTTGTCCTTCCCATTTATTATCTTACCACGAAATGCCACCGACATTTTTCCTTTCTTCAGTTTTGCTAATTTCACGGATTGGGGAAACTCCTTTCTGCTGGAAACCATTGTTCCGACTACGTCAGTTTTACTTTCAACTAGTTTGTCCACCAATCTAGAGCTAGTGTACCAATTATCTAGGTACAAAGTATGTCCCTTTCCCAAAAGGGCATCGGCTAAGTCGAAAATGATACAGGCACTAATATTCTCCGCTTTATATCTCTCACTGTACATAGGGTCCTTCCCCGTGCAGAAATGAAAATTCCATATGTAGCCAGAATTACTTTCGCATACAACAAAAACATTTACACCATATTTATTCTGCATTGAGAGTATATAGTGTTTCCAGGAAATACGACCTTTCCACATAAGTAGAGGTTCATCTACGACCAACATCCTGGTCAGGAGAGTAAACGATTGCAAATTTATCTCTCAAAAATTGCAATACTGGGTCTCTTTTGAAAATTTTCCTATCGCTAACATTAGCATTGAACTTGCTTTGAAAAAATGTAGAAACTTTAGCAAAAGATGAAATCTCTTTTCACTGAATACTTTTGAAAATAAATGAGTTTCTACGCTATCTCGTTTGCTGCAATAAATTCCATAATCTGGTTTTGCAAATAGTTCGTAACACTCTAGAATGATCTCCCTATCCTCAATTTTCGAGTCCAGTCTTACCTTCAAACCATCAAACTGGAACTTCTCTCTCACTTCTTCATTAGAACTCAAAACTTTGGGGTAACCAGATTGATTTGTAATCTATTCCTTCTCCAGGACATCTTCTCCCTCCTATTGTCTCGCTGTCACTGACATCAGTATTGTTGTATTCATCGCTGGAACCACTTTCTTCATCACTCTCTTCTAAAAAAATGAACTATTTATTCCACTGTCGGTTACCTCCGTTTTCTTTTGCTTGTCGAAGCTATAATCAGAACCAAAACAAAGTTATTTCAAATGAAATATTGTGTATAATATTACCGGAAATAACAACAAAACTGCAAAAATATTCCGCATGTTACTCGAGCAAAGGAAATCTCCAAAAACACCGACAACCGCTACTCCAACACTCAACGAGTAACTGGGGACAACTCTACTGATTGAAGATTTTCAAAGCAGCTAATTATACATCTCTTATGTGTGAAACCGAGGAGACCACCCTTTGCGAAGGATTAGCAGGGTGGTTTCTTTCGGGAAAAACCCAAGCGCGAGGGGTTTGCTGTCGGGAGTAATAACATGAACTATCCTCCCGTCTTGGTACCATAAAATGTTCCGAGGCCAGGAAAAAGGCTTGCTTTGGGCGCAAGATATTTTAAAATAGCACATACTTCACTGAAATGAATGTTTGGGAACGAGAAAGCAAATATGTTTTCGTGACGACCTGAGAATAAGAAAAGCGAACGAAAAATCGTAGGGGCAAGGCGAATGCAACCCGCAACACAATTACAACGTTTCAGTACGAGACGTAGAGCTTCACAGAATAGGACGGTAGAACCCATCTAACGATGGAAGATTAAACTAAAAGGATGCCCCTAAGGCATGCAAAAGCTCTGCGGCGGAATATCACGGCATTACCTTTGCAAATTAACCGAAAATCGTCATGACGTATATATACAGCATACCCAGTACCGGAGCAACCGTCCATGACGTATATATATGTCATACCCAGGTGAGTGGTTAAGGATGATTCTCATGGCTCTATTTTGTAGAGTCTATAATCTTCGTGCATTATAACCTTGCGTCATAAATAAAATCATTGGACAATACCTAAAATGTTGCAAGACAATTGCATTGTAAATTTTCTTTACACTTTCTTGTGTCAAAAACTTGCTAATTCTTGAGAGAAAGCCAATTTCGTTGGCAATTTTTTTTAACAAATGAAATCCAAATGATCAGCAAATTTTAAATTCCTATCAATTATGACCCCAAGATATTTCATACTATCAGTGAACTTCACCTCTACACCATCAATGACAATTTTCAATTTCATGTCAATAGCCATTTGATATTTAGTGATATTGCGAAGAATCATTGACTTTGTTTTCTTAATATTTAATTTTAGTTTGTTTGCATGAAACCATTCACTAAGTAGGAACAGTTACCCATTTAGATTGTCTTTTATTTATTTATTTATTTATCTTCATTTTACCCCTCAGAATCCTGATAATAAATCACAGTATCATCTGCAAATAAATGATATTTGCATTTCCTCAATGTGTTTCCTATGTCATTTATGTATACATAGTATAAACAGCAAAGGCCCCAATAAACTGCCTTGAGGTACTCTATGCACAACATCTCGTTCAGCTGAGATTTCCTCATCACATTTTACAGTCTGACTTCTTTCAGTAAGATAGCCTTCTAGCCATTTGATAACGACACCACCCAAACCATATAATTCCAACTTCTTAATTAATCTGTTCCTATCCACTGTCTCGAAAGCTCTTTTCAGATCTAAAAACACTACACCAGCCATTTCACCACAATCCATACTTTCCTTCCATTTGTGTAGCACATACTGTAGAGCACTTTCACAGCTATAGCCTGTTCTAAAACCAGATTGATATTCAGTTAAGATATTATGTTTTACGATAAACTCAATCAATTGACAATACACTATTTTTTCCACAATCTTGCTTATTGAACTTAACATATTTATGGGACGAAATTCCTCCATATTCTTAGTTCCTGGTACTTTTCTAATTGGGATTATAGTGGACCTTTTCCATTTACTTGGGAATATCCCTGTTTCCAAGGATGTATTTACTATAAAATTAAATGATCTCCAATAACATCAAAATGTAATTTCAAAAAGCTAACATGTACCTCATCAGGACTTCCTTTGGTGGGCATAGTATTAATTATATTATTTAAGTAGATGGCAAAACTTTGGACTAATCACTTGACAGAACCTTTATCGTTGCTCGGCATTGGTTCAAGAAATGAGTAACTCAATAAAAAGGGTGGATCATTACAAAGTACATATTTCTTTATCCTTGTGACACGTAATGTATCAATTCCAAAAAGTTACAGTGGTACCCAGCATAGTGGCTGGTTGGGGGAATGATCAGTCAGAGCATCTGTCCCACACCAAATGGATAATAGTTATGAGATACAGGTAAATCATTGCAAATTTCTAGTTTAGGAATAATTACAGTAATTCATTGCTTGATTTTATTCATATTTTTTTTCATACTTAGTTGGACAAAGTAACATAATCTTAACCTACTACGGCTATTTTGGGAATTAGCCGATTGGATAGATAAAGGAAAAGAAGTAGATGTGGTGATAAAAGACTTTTCAAAAGCATTCGACTAAGTACCACACAACAGGCTAATAGAAAAACTTGGGCAACTTAACCTAGACAGAAGGGTACTTTCAAGTATATTTAAAGGCATTTCTGAGTGGTAGAACTCAGCGAGTTCGAGTAGGCGATAAACTCTCTGCTGAATCCTGTGTCACCTCTGGCGTGCCACCGGGCAGTGTACTTGACCCCCTTTTATTTCTCTGCTACGTGAATGACCTCCCTGATTGTATCGACTCAGATACACGTTTCATCGCCGAAGATTGCATACTCTACAGGAAAATTAACGATGACAGTGATCAGTACATCTTACAGAACGATATTCAAGAGGTGGAAAACTGGATGGAAACCAATGAAATGGCAATTAATATTTCAAAAAGTAAATGTCTCACCTTCTCTAACAGTAGGACGGGTCTTACTAGGGCAGTGGTCGGCAAACTCCATCGTCAAAAGAGCCAAATATCAACAGCACAACAAGTGTAGTTTCTTTTGAGAGCCAAATTTTTTAAATTTGAACTACAGTCAAACCTCTTTAAAACGAAATTCTAGGGACCAAGAAAAATTTTGTTGTATAGAGGATTTTGTTATACAGAGGTTTCCCTTGTACAGAAGTTATGACCCATTTTAAAATCGGGACTAACTTTTTTTCGTTGTATAGAGAACTTGTCTTCTCTAGAGGTCCGTTCTAAAGAGGTTTGACTGTATATAGGTAGGTACATTGTTACTAACTAAATTAGGATACCCTTAAGCTGCCCTTCGCTAAAAACAAACGTAAAAATATGATTGAGGTACGTTTGCTGAGGTCGACCCCCTTTTACTCGTCTTGTATAAGTAATTGTTTTGTCTATCTCCTTTAGTTCATCCTCTCAATACGTCCAAACCATTCCAACATTCTCAATTCATTCCACCATTTCTCCTCTGGTACCATTCTCAATCCTCCACACTACATTTCACTCCACAACGCTCCCTAAAATTTACTTAATAAACCTTATTTAGTTTTAAGTCTTAGTTAAACTATAGGTGCGTTGAATAAAAATTGATATCATACTTAATAACGATAGTATTTATAGATAAAATTAAATTTTAAGGTATCCATAAAATTAAACCATGGCAATGACTGAGGAACACTAATGTGAACAATGGCTTTTCATTTCCTTAGAAAGCTTGGATGAGTCAGGTTTGTATGTTGTTGTTTTTAATTTTTGGCACAATTCCAGGTTCTCATCAACAAGACTACTTCTCAATTTACTCTTGATAAGGTTCATGCTTGAAAATGATTGTTCGAATGAATATGTAGACCCATATAAGGAAAGAACAGCAAACGCTAGTTTTTTCTGCTGGTTATATGAGTCTGGAATACTGTTCCAGGCGTTAAAAATCAACATATCTTCCTTCTCCAGGTATTTCAAAGCAGACAACTTGTGCTGTGAACTAAGTTCACATTTGTTTTTCTACATTATCTCTATATCCACTTAAATACATTCAAATTTCAAGCTCTACAATTCTTTGTTTTTAAATCCAGCGAATGCATTCCAAAGTCGCCAAAGACAATATTAAAGGGAGAAGAATTTAATTCTGGAACAGTATAATTAAGAGGTTTTTTTTAACAAAGCTAACATCGCTTTGCTGTTTGTGAATTCCTGAAACCTGTTGAGAAAGCTTCCCTTACCTTTAAAAGTGTGGTTTTGAAATAGCAAATGTCAATATCAGAATTACTTTATTGGCGATGTTTCAACAGGCTTGGAAAGTGAATCAAATTTTCTCTTTCAAATCTTGAGCAAAAAAAGATGATTTGTTTTCAAATGAAATAACTTCTTCTAAAATCGAAAAAAATGTGTTTCCTTTCCTCTGTAGTTTACGAGTAAGCTGATTTAAATGAGACGTAACGTCTATCATGAAATAAAATTTTTGGATCCACCGATAGTTCGTTAGTTCTGGATAGTGAACACCCTTCTCAAGGAGAAATGCTTTAATTTCTGTTAATAAGGAAACGAAATTTTTCAAATGTTTCCCCTTGATAACCAATGTACATTGCTATTCAGTAGAAGATCTGCATACTCACTCTGCATTTCAACAAAAAAGTCTTTAAATTGACGATGATTAAGAGCTTTAGCTGTAATGCTCATTGATAATCTAAACACCAATTCCATAACTTTGCAAATTTCTTCTGGAAATGTCCGCGCCCAAAGCGTTTCTTGATGAATAATGCAATGGTAAGGAAGTAACTCGGGATTAATTTTTTCTTTCAAAATAGCAAAAAACCCATTTCTTACACCGGCCATACCATTTTCCCCGTCTGCTGAAATTGAAAAAAATTTTATCGAGTGGAATATTATGTTTTTCAATGCACTTAATTACAGCATTTGCTATATCCTCTCCACATGTTTGACCTTTGAGTGGCAATAACCCTAAAATGTCTTCTTTAGGACCTGTATATAAAATAAATCATACAAAAAGTGAAACTTGCACTGTATCATTTATGTCACAAGACTCGTCAACTGCTATTGATAAAGCAGAAACCAATTTAAGATCTTTGACCTGCTGGCTGGTATTATTCAAAGACATTTTGACTGTTCTATCTTTCACTGTTTTAGCCGACAATGGTAACTCTTTAATTATTTTTAGATTATCCACTTTGTTCTTAAAACCCTGAAATAGCTCTTCGGATGCATTTAAAAAATTACTTTTTAAGTATTCGCCGTCTGTATATGGTTTTCCTCTCTAAGCAATCTCTTGACTAGCCACAAAACTTGCAATATTAACATTTTTGGAAGATTGTATCCAGTAATTAAATACAGAGCTAGATTTTTCTCGACTCTTCTGAAGTTCTTCAACTGCTTTCTTCCTTGCATCACCGATAGGATATTTAGTACTCAATGACACGTGCTTAGTTTTAAAGTGTCTCTGCAAATTTGATTTCTTGTTAAGCGCCAATTTTGACTGACCAATAAGATAGGTCGGAAAGCCATTTAAGTTTTGAATAAACGGGAAAATCTCGGTCCATTCAACTTTAAATTCACGGTTTTCATCTGCCGTTTTTTTTGCTTCTTCTTTGTAGCCATGGCAAACAGGGCACCTAAAAAAAAAAAAAAAAAAAAAAAATATATATATATATATATATATATATATCGGTTTACGACGTTCTACGTCTTCCGATTCCCAATTTCCATGCCTCACGATCATTCCAGAGTTCTTCATCTAATCCTCTTTCTCTCATTTCTTTCTCTATCCCTTGTATCCAACTTTTCCTCGGTCTGCCTCTCCTCCGTCTTCCTTCTGGGTTCCACAACAGCATTTGTTTCAAGAGTCTTTCATTTCCCATTCGTTTTACGTGTCCATACCACCTCAACTGCTGCGTTATTATCTCATCTATTATGGTATCATTGACATTCATTATTTCTCTAATTCTTTCATTCCTTACTCTTTCTCTTTTTGATTTACCGGCTGCTCTTCGCCAGAAGTCCATTTCAGTCGTCAGTAACAGTTTTTCTGATTTCTCCGTTAGTGGCCATATTTCACAGCTGTAGGCACTATGCTCTTTACTATGGTATTATAAATTCTCTTTTTGTTTTCAATGGATATTGTATTGTCCCACAATAAGCTATTTAATAGTTTTATTGCTTTTTTGCCTTTATTGCATCTATCCCTAATGGCTACCTCCATTGTTTTACTTTCTGCAATTTGCATCCCTAGATATTTATACTCTTTACAGTGTCCTATTTGTTGCCCACCTTCTAAAATAAGATTCTGTTGCATTCCTCCCATACACATATATTTTGTTTTGTCGATACTGATATCAAGACCCCAATTTTTGTATTCTTCTTTTATTTTTCTGGTCATATATGCTAAATCTTCATAATCTTGTGATAGAATAACTTGGTCGTCTGCATAGCTTAAGGTGTATATGGTACTTTCTTTCAAAGGTATTCCCATGGAGTTGCATTTCCTTTTCCAACCCTTAAGCACTTGGTCTAAATATATTTTAAAAAGTGTGGGGGAAATACAGCAGCCTTGTCTTAGACCTTTATTTATTGTGAATCCCTGAGAGAAGTCATTTCCCATTTTGATCTTGGCTGCACTATCTTTGTACAAATTTTTTATGGCTATTATTAAGTATGAGCTTATGTTAGATCTTTCCAAGGCTTCCCACAGTTTCATTTGTGGCACCGTATCATATGCTTTTTTAAGATCAACATATAAGAGGTGAAGTTCCTTGTTGTATGCCCAGGTTTTCTCTATCAGTTGTGTTAAACAAAACAGATGGTCTACAGTAGATCTTCCTTCTCTAAACCCCGCTTGTTCTTCGAATTCCTTGTCTGCATACTCTTTCTCAATTCTATTTTTTACTATTTTGCCATATAATCTGCTAATTGTACTAGTCACAGATATTCCGCAATAGTTATCGCACTCGTTCTTATTGCCTTTTTTGTATAACGGTGAGATATGGGAAATTCTCCAATCTTCTGGTACCTCTTCTCCATTTAGACATTTAATAAAGTTCTGTTAATTTATTGTACAGTAACTCTGATCCATATTTTAACAGTTCTCCCGGTATTTTTCCAGGGCCAGCAGCTCTTCCATTTTTTAGGGATTTAAAAGCCTGTTTAACTTCACTGCATTGCATTACTATAGGTGATGTAACATTTCCTATGGTTAGCAGGTGGATTTCATTTTTATATTCTTCTCTATCCTCTGTCAATAATTTTTTAAAGTATATTTCCCATTTCTCTTTACTAATAGATGTAATTAAATCTTTCTTTTTATCCTGCCTCAATGATCTCAAAAACTTCCAGCTTTCTGTATTTCTGGTTCCTCCTATGTAGGTATTTAAGTGGTTGCATTTCTTTTCCCAGCTAGCGTTCTTTTTCTGGGTTAATATTCGTCGCACTTTCGCTTGTGCTTCTTTGTATGCAACCTTGTCATTGTCTGATTTCGTAGTCAGAATAACATTTAATATATTAATTTCAAAAATATTTAATTTTATAATAATAATGCCAACACAAAATAATTTCAATTCTTAAATTGATGACAAAAATACCTGTAGGAATTGCAGCTGGTTGGAAAAATACAGGTAACTTTATGCTTCGAGTAGGTACTTTACACTTGTCACCGGCGTGCGATTTGCGGATGCGACTAGCACTAACCACTGCAAAATGAGACTGCTGACTGACTGGCTCACTCAACTCGCGCGTGGATCGCACGCGTGCTGCGTATCCCGTCGCCCGACCGACCCCCACCCCCACGCGTACAGGCCGATTGAAACTTCCTAGCCCCTAAATGCACATTCTTCCTTTGGGGAATCTTGTAGGGGAGGCAAAGCGCTTCGGACAGAGCCAGGTGGAATCGTCAACTGTGATGGAGATTGTCAGCGGAAGCGATGGAGACAGTTCGTCACCAGTGACGAAGTCGATGAAAGTGCGATGAATACTTCAATAAAAATATCAAAGAATTAGGGCTCAAAATGAAAAAAACAAAGCACATTGGACAGATTCTTCCAGCGCCCATAAGTTTATATGTATTTCCATAAAATTATGTATTTTTGTTTTCAATATTTGTGGAGAACACACAGGAAGTTCCATTATTGTTTTGTTACAAGCAATGAATTTAACGCCATTACGCACAGGAAAGATGATGTTTTTGGGCAGGGAGCTCAATTTGTTCATGTTTTCAAGGAGTTCTGACAACCCTTATAATACTATTATATTTGTTCATGAAAATGTTCATCATGCTTAACACAAATATAGCATTTTCCATGCAATCATTGTAATTTACTACAAGCATTTTAATTTTGGTGTCCACGATTTCCGTAATCATGAAGCGCAATCGAGTGAGAAGTGGGCCTCTGCGCTGCGGATTCAACTGTCCTCCAACCTAATTATTTCATTGGAAGTGCAAAGACAAAAATATCACTAGGTGGCTTCACTAACTTTGCCGCTGAATTTTGTGAAAGCATCATCTGTAAACTAAACGTGCTGCTTGGCCATTGCCGTCATCATTAATAATTGAGTTGCATCAACGTTAGGTATTGTATGTATTTTCTTGGGAGGCGGAATAGGTAGAAAATAAACTAATTTTACAATAAATGATCACCAGTTATCTACAGATGCAGCATGAGCGGCAGGATAACATTCCCCTGGAAATTATGCAACCAACTAGTACGTATTTGACTTTCTATGGAATGCCTACACTGTTTTGCACGTTTTCCTGGTTACCACATTCAGATTCCCGGGTCCCTTCAAGAACGTGCTAATGAGAGTCCGCTGTACTTGGGTGTATAGGGTGTATACCTGAGCAAAGATCTAAGTTGGGGGCTGCACACTGACTATATAGTCGGCAAAGCCTTTAAGTCGCTCCACTGTGTCATGAGAAATCTCAAAGGAAGCAACTTGGCTAAAAAAGAAATGGCTTACACAACCATTGTAAGGCCTATTGTTGAATATGTAACCACAGTGTGGGACCACCATGAGTTAGGGCTAGTAAAAAAAATTGAAAGAGTGCAAAGGAAGGCCGCCAGGTATGTATTAGGTAGACACAAGAGAACAGATGGCATGACGGGGATGATAAAAGTTTTGGATTGGGAGACTCGAGAAACAAAAAGGAAAATCAACAGGCTCAGTGCAGTGCACAGGATTGTCTCAGGAGACTAGGGCTGGGAAGAATTAAATCGAACCATGGAGAGACCAAATAAATTAAGAAAACAAAAAACTAACGTGGCCAAGTACTCATTTCTAAATGGGGGTATATATGATTGAAACCAGCTGCCTGATGAACACTTTGAGCCCTAACCCAATCACTTGATGATAAACTTAAAATCATTTAGAAGTAAATGTTTAGAATATTTAGGACAAAATTAATTTTTATATTGGAACTTATGTTAATCCATGGTATGGTTTTTTTTCTTTCTCTTCATGTAATCATATATGTGATCAGATTATTTTATGTGCATGTCTACCTTCATTGCCACCAGGCATTTGCCTAATTGCAATGTATGTTTGAATAGCAGAAAACTGTACAAAATTAATTGTTGTCCAGCATCCCATTATGAGAGCCTCAAAGACATTTACACTCTGATCTAATGCACCTGATATCTGATAAACATATGTGTCTGAGGAGAATTTCTTATAGGTGGTTCCGAATGATTTGCACCAATTCTACAATAAACAAAGGACTATTGCTTAGGTGTCATGGCCTCCAGGGGCTACTCTGGTACATATGTTGCTTAATTGGCACCTGGTGTCGCAATATCAATGCAGTGTGATTCAAAAGTCTATTGATTTTCAATAAAATTACTATTGCATTAAAAAGTGCTTACATTTTGCCTTTTTCATAAAAAAATGAATGCATGAATATGAGCCAGCACTATGTAAGAGATGCGTATCACAAGCCAAAAATTTATTTTTTATTGAAGTGCTCTGTCAGCAGAACTTGCACTAAATATTTGTCTGTGAATTTATAAACAAGTTCCTTGATATTATTTTTTAAGTTCATGAGTAAGAATCGGATTAATGAATGAAATTCATAATAAAAAGTCAACTACCTGATTGAAATTAGTCTAGAATAAAATATCTCTAAAAAAATCCTCTGATCTATATCCATCTTCCTTAGATGATGACCAAGGTTCTGAACAGTACACACCTTACTCCCAATTAGGATATCAACAAATCTTCTCTTAATGCATTCACTCAAATTTAACTGCATCAATTTCCCCCTCTTCATTATTGTTTACATTGCTTGTGCAATCCTTGTAAAACACAATCAAGTTAACTTTTAATGAGCAGACCAAAGTAAAGATTATCTACAAACTCATAGCGCAGAGAGAGCAGTGACAACATTTCTGGAGTGGAATCTTGTATTTCCATTCCAAATTTAAAAAAAGAGGAGAGAATATTTCAAAACCTTTTCATCATCAATATATAGAGATGGGTAAATGACCCTAATTTTTATTTAAGGTAAATTACCGCAGTAAATTATGGTAATTTTTTTAAACTATCATAATTTTCCAGTAATTATAAGTAGTAAACATTTAACAGTTAATGTAGGATTAAATAAGAAAGCCAGTAGCAATAGGTAGGGAACTACCGTGTTTAAACCATACCCAATACAACATTAATCTATTAGAAATAAATAAAAATATTAAAAGAAATACGACAGCAACACACAATCTGGCTTTTGCTTTTCATAGTATGAGAAATTTCAAGAAGAATTTTTAATATTCTCATATTCTATAATGTAACATTTTAAGTAAAATATTCCAAAAATGTCAAAAAAGTACATCTTCAATCGATAATGAAACATGTAAGAAATGCGTATGGACTTCTCTTCAAAGAATATGTTTGGAATTCATCATTACATATGAAAAATTATCTCAAACATAGGTGAATTCTCCTGAAAATTTTCAGGGACCGGGTCATTATGAAAAATACTACGGTAATTTTCGAAAATTATGGCAGTAATTTTCGGAGTTGCCCATCTCTATCAATAGACAAAACCTTTCCATCCTTCAAACCATTAACTGAATCTATTTTCTTATCATTATTGCTAATTAGGGAGCGTGGTGGTCTAGTGGGTAGAGTGCTTGGCTACTGATTGAAGGGTCCCAGGTTCAAATCCGGGTGAAGCCTTTGGACGAGCCCTGAACAAAAAAATCCTCGGAGTGCGAGGTGGCCCAGGGAAAGGAACTGGCCCCCCTACCCTGAATGTGTGAAATTCACACGCCTGTGGCTTAGTCTGGGGTGAGCTCTACCCTCAACTATCCAAACCACTTGAATCACTGAGTGAGTGATTGCTAATTAATCTCAAATGGAACAAATCACTTTGGGTGAGGGACATTTCCCCATAGAGTTATAAATTACTAGAGCTTTAAAGAGTTTTTTAAAACTTACACCACATCCACCAATGCACTGGATTCGCCGACACTCTGGATCTGCTATAATGCCCATCCCACATCCTGGCTGTGGGCAAAGAACACCTCCAGATTGAAGCACATACTCCTCAGCCCCAAAACGCTGATACTGCTCATACTGCATGAGAAAACATTATAGAGTCAAGAGTTAATATATTATATGTATATTAAATGGGAAAGGGATAAAAATACATAAAAGGATGGACATAGGTTTTGGTGGGGAAGATGAAAATGAGTCAAATTTGAGCAAAAGATATTTTTCACCTGACCCTATATACCAGAACATTTCCTCCAAAAAACTATCCCTTTTCAACATCAAATATGTTTCCAACTCCTTATATCTTTTGCCTCCCTTCAAACCACCCAAGATTCCCTTTATTTTTCTCTGTCTTGCAAATTTGCCTGAAATTCTCTACTTCATCACTCCCTTCAGGAAGTTGTCACCGTTTACCGTTTTATACATCCTCCAACCAATTTAGCTGGTGCCTCCTATTTTATAATATGTATCAGCTTTCTTTAGTGCCATACCATATCCAGAACTTCCTTTTTTGTCTATTACAGGAATGAAAATTCTATTTATGGCAAACCAAATGTTCTTATAAGGTTTAAAAAGAATTATTTGAAGTTGAACCATGTCAAGGGTACACCCTCATCCCATAATCACAACATTGCACGTGCCCAACTTGAGGCTAAAAGTCATCCCTACTGAGGATGTGATGGAAACAATTGGTTCCGGACACATCGGATTGCAGATGGTTCCTACTTTCATGAGTTCATCTGCCATTTCATTTTCCAGTTATGTCAAAATTACTTGGCACCCAGAAAAGTCCCACTTGGCCACATTTACCTATCATATTGAGTGTTTTGCGACCCTCATGCAGCAGCCGTGACTTGAATCATAGTGATGTAAGAGCTCTTAGCTATCAGTACGTACAGGGGTGGCGTGGGTGCTCAGGGGCCCGTGCCGCTGCACGTCCAGAGGGGCCCGGTTTTTGTGACCCCCTCCCCCCTTCTGAAAAAATTTGTGTTAAAAATGCATTTCAGGTCGTTACGGGCAAAAGGTTTGGAAATAATATATAAACCTTGTGCGTGGCCCGGGAGCCGAGCTACAACCCGGGCGGGAATCCCCACCTTCCCGCCCTGGCCACGCTGCCCCTGGGTACATATATCGATTGGTATGTCCTTCAGTCCTGCCTCTTTCACAAAGTAGGCACATGCCAGAAGGGAATATATATACTTCTGCCTGAAATACTGAAGCATGTTTCCCCAAAGGAATTGAGTGCTTTTTGGCTGGACTGCAACAGTAGATTTCAGCTGCCACTCTTTCATCTTTTTTGGAGTTCTTTCCCTCCTTCCCAGACCCACTGTTCTCTATCTGGAAAGTGGGTTTTTAATAGCAGAGGTACCTGGGCCCTACACTTTTCCTTTTATTTATCAATGATTCTTACATCCTCAAAAGCCTCTTGTAAGCTGATGAGAAAATTTATCCATCCTTTTGATTGCTGCAAGATTATTAATGAACTAAAGTGCTGCTTCAATAATTTACTTAATTGGTGCAATACCAACCACATGCAATTGAATTTAGAAAAGTGCAATGAAGTGGTTTATTGTAAAAACGCTGCCCCATTTCTATATGACTACCATATATATATATATATATAACCATTCATTCATTCACTCAAACCGCTCACTGGCGTAAATAATAAATATTTCGTTCAAACAGGTGGTGAAAGAAAGAGGATAGGATACATATAAAATTGTACAACACAATGGTGATGTGAAGATGGAATGATGGCCGATTCCAAGTGAAAAAAATTCGTCTAGACCGGGAATTGAACCACGGACCTTCCGATTTCGCGCCGGATGCTCTGACCACTAAGCTATCTAGACTACTAAAGAAACAATGGAATCGGCGGGGGGTTTATATGAATCAAACACCTTCAAGATTAGTCCGTAAAAGTCGCCGAGAGATGGCGCTGGACATTTTCACTCACCGGCAGAGAAGAAATTACTTACACAGAAGAGGAAAGCAAAGTTTGAATCAGGCACACAGACAGTGGTAAAGATATAGAACAGGCGTTTCGGGGCACGCAGAGCCCAAGAAGTAGAAATGAGCCATTCCGGCCATACAACCATTCATTCATTCACTCAAACCGCTCACTGGCGTAAATAATATTTCGTTCAAACAGGTGGTGAAAGAAAGAGGATAGGATACATATAAAATTGTACAACACAATGGTGAGGTGAAGATGGAATGATGGCCGATTCCAAGTGAAAAAAATTCGTCTAGACCGGGAATTGAACCACGGACCCTCCGATTTCGCGCCGGATTATATATATATATATATATATATATATATATATATATATATCTGGGGCCTATGCATCTTACTTGAAGGTAATCTATTATTTAATGTGCATATTAACCGAATTTCTATTAACACTTTCAGCACTATGCCCGTACGTGATACGGGCGCGAGGAAACCCCGCTGTGGACGGTGCCCGTATGCCATACGGGCATCGTTTTACTCTGCTTATAAGTTGATTTCCCGAATGATTTTCGGCCATCATTGAAACCTAGTTACACATACTTCTTTTAATGACTGCTAGATGTCTCTAGCGTAAAGAATATTAGCTTCATGCTTGCTGGTAGTTCAACTCTTTAGCGTAGTTCGTCGCCGCAAACTACCACAATCTTATCTGGCGCGAAAAGTGTTGTCACGTTGATTTAGCGCGTTTGGCGAGTGAAAGAGTTCAAAGTACGCACTTGTAATGGATAAAAAGAAGGGCAGACGTAGGCCTTTTCTATGCTTGAAGACACAATTGGATATATTGGATGCCTTATCCGAGGATTCAGGATCTGAAGTAGACGACAGTGACGACGATGTTACATATACACCGGAGGACTCACCTAGTGATGATTCAGGTGATATTTTTTATTCAAAGAAATTGTATTCAAGGAGTGATTCTCCATAAATAGAGCAATCTATTGTTTCCAATTGATAGTCTCGCAGACGAGTTATGTTCTCGTAGTGCTCATTTCTTATTACGTTTATTTTACGGGTAGAGGGAATGCAAGAAGATCCACCAGCGGTTCCAGCACCGATAGCGGGGCGGCGTATTGTTGACAACAGCGATGGCTGGTTGGAGAATGGCATGCAGCCTGAGTTACCCATTTTTGAAGCGTCTGCTGCTGTTACAACTGCATTGGATGATGACTGTGATATGTTCGACACTTTTACGCTCTTTTTTGATAGAGAGGTGATGAAAGCTATAAAAACGGAAACAAATCGCTACGCTTGCACTCGAGTTGCCGCAATGAAGCGGGAAGGTACATTGAAAGAAAATTCACTCTGGAAAAAGTGGGACCCGGTGAAAATTCATGAAATTCATTGGTTTTTTGCGATTGTGCTCCATATGTGTGTTTTGAAACTGCCTAAAATAAGTGATTACTGGTCGACTGACCCATTTGTTCAATCATGTTTTGCCAGTAAGCTAATGAGCCGTGATAGGTTCACATCTATTTTGTTTATGCTGCACATCAATAACAATGCAACATATGTACAAAGTGGGATGGTGGGACATGACCCTATGCACAAAGTGAGGCCATTTTACGACAATTTTTTGAAAACAAGCAAAAATAGCTTCCAACCGTATGCTAACCTCACTGTTGATGAGGGCATGTGTCCTTTCCGAGGTAGGGTTGGGTTTCGAGTATACATGAAAAATAAGCCAAACAAATATGGCATAAAATTTTATGTCTTGTGCGATTCCGCGACAGGGTATGTGTTGAATTGCGAGGTATATACTGGCAGTTCTGGAAACGCAGACATTAGTATTCAGGCCATATTTGAAAGATTGTGCACAGACTATTTTGAGAAAGGGCATTGTATATACATGGATCGGTTTTATATAAGTCCATCTTTATTGGACTTCCTATGGAATAAGAAGACTTTAGGAGTTGGGACCGTGATGAAAAACCGCAAAGGACTGCCGAAAGAGTTCAAAATAAGAAAACTGAAAAAAGGCGAAATGATTTTCAGAAGGAGGGGCCATTTACTTGCCGTGAAGTGGCGATCCAAGAGGGACGTGTATTGTCTCTCTACGAAACATGCGGCTACGTCAACTTCTGTTCCTGTCAGAGCGAGGGGAGGGTCAGTTGAAATAGAGAAGCCTGATGCAGTCCTCGATTATAATATAAATAAAACCGGTGTGGACAGGGCCGATCAGCTTTATAGCTATTACCCCTTTTCTAGGAAGAGTATGAAATGGTGGAAAAAGTTATTTTTCCACCTATTCATGATGGCAGTAGTAAATGGGTACATTTTGTACAAGGAAAAAAGTGGAAAGAGCCCAGGTTTAGTGGACTACATAAAGGCAATTGGAAAAAAGTTAGCATCGGTTGGAGGTGAAGAATCCCTGCAGACTGGTTCCCCGTCAGCGAACGTAGACAGAACATTTGCTAGGCATTTCCCTAAAAAAGTTCCTGCGACAGTCAATAAAATTAATGCTACAAGGTATTGCAAAGTGTGCTCGGACAGGGGAAAGACTGAAAATGGAATAAGAGTTAGAAGGGAAAGCAGGTGGATGTGCGAAGAATGCAATGTTGGGCTGTGTATTCCTGAGTGCTTCGAAGTTTATCACACACGTGTAAAATATGCGTAGGTGTCTGACTTTATAAAATAAATAATTTGTATGTATTAGTACTGGGTAACTATATAAATAACTAATTGCCAACAAATATTGCACACCTATTTTCATCCATAAAACCTAAAAAAAAATTAAATAACTAAATCAAAAATTTACGATTTCTTTTTTTTTTTTTTGAAAAAACTTGGGTCTTTAAAAAAATATTAATTTTCAAGATATGAAAATTTAAAAAATTAAAATTACAAATAAAAATAACTAGAAAGAACGAGCTTTAATTTGATATGCACACTTCTTTGAATAACAAATCAATTTACATAAAAAAATATAGACGAAAATAGCTAAAAACTGCCAGTTCAGCAGAAGCTACCACAGAAAAATCGGGCAGTGTTGAAAGTGTTAAAGCTTATAAAATGTAGGGCTTCATTAGCCATATTTATAAAGATTTTAAGAACCCAAATTGTATCTCAATACTTCATATGTATTATTATTGTTAAATGTTGTTATGATGTTAAAATAAATAAATAAATAAAATTACCATCAAGGCATATCTTGGAATATGACTCAGTGATTTGGAATCCCTATTATGACACATTTATACCCTCGAAAAAGTCTAAAATAAATTTTGGAAACCACTTGATTATAAACATTAAGATAAGAAATGACCTCATTCAATATTTCAAGTCAACACCTGAACTTACCATCTCTCCCAGCTCGTTGAAGATGTATTGGAATGTTCTTTCTGTATGGTGTATAACACAATTACATTAAGTCCTCAGATTTACTTTCTCTCATTACAATCAAGGTCCCTAAAGTCTAATAAAGAAATTCTTCCCTATTCAATGTCCCGAACTTCCATCCCATTACATTAGAAACCTGATTATGTAACGAGCAATGATGGACTGTAATGAGAACTGTAACAATTTTGATTTTTTTACCTCCTCCTAAGTTTACTTTCAAGAAGTTTTTACTGAATAATATATGAAACTATATGTAGTAAGAATTATCACAAAATTTTGCTTTAGTTTCAATGTATTTTATGTAAAATTTTAAATTAAACTTAAATTTTATTACCTTAGAATTGTAAATGGATTGGATGCTTTTTCTTGGTTCCATTGTTCCTTCTATTATTTTGCATAAATTGTACTATTCATTTTCTTGAAACTATTTTATTATTGATTGATTTTTCACTTAGACAACTTGATTTTATTATTATGTATAAACTGTATTATTCATTGTCTTGAAACTAGCAGTGGTACTACAAGAGCACAAAAATTTCATATGCAACTGTTTTGCAACCGAAACAATTTCAAAGCAAAACTGTTCTGTGAAACTCCATGCTGCGGACAACAGCTAGCGGCATACCAAACAGCACGCAATTCATCGGCGCTGTCACAACGTGGCTGGTAGTTCTGTATTCTATGTAATAAGAAATCTTTCACTCAAATAAAGTAGCAATTTCATTTGGATTCATCAAAGATACTTCACAGTTCTAGTTCTATCTGCAACAATGGGCATACATTTGTTGGCTGAATAAACCAGCAACCACCCGCAACAGATTGAAATCCAAAACATTATGGCTTATGATCACAACGCAGCCACACGTGCAGTGCAACTGGAACAGAATAGAAGAAGAAGCAGCTTCAGCAATCAGTTGCCGCTGCACAGCACAGAGCGCCACATCGCGGCTGTGGCAAGATCACGACACTAACCTGTTGTTTGCAGCAGTTATTTGAAACACTTGTCTGACCGAAACAGTTGTGGCTGCAGCCATTTTGCACCGACAACACTATATTCCACCACTACTTAAAACAGGGCTGAAGCCCATAAACTATTATTATTACTATTTAAAATAAAAATTTTACCATACCTCAGCCTCTGAGAGCAATCTGAAGTGGTGTGCTTCAGTAAGAAGAGATTCAGGACATCCAGCAGGGCAAGGTAAAGTGTAGCAACCATTTTGAGGATGGAATTCAAAGCGTCTCTCCTTCAGGCGTGAAATACAATAGGTTCGGAAGCAATCCAGGCAGGTGACATGACCCTGCTTGCAAGGGAAGACTAAAACTGGATCACTGCAGGAGAAGGTAATACAAAGAAAATTTCTTTGGCATGCCTTTCTTAACTCTTTTAAGAAGTTTTATGAAACAATTTTTATTATAGTAATAGGTACACTGCTAACATAAAAATTCCATCTACTTGCATAATTTGTTTAGTGATTATGCAAAGGAAGCCTTTTTCAAGCATCCAATTGCTTTTTACAACAGTAAAAGAACAGCAAGTACAATCTTCACAAACATCTCAAAAATAAATAACCAACTAATAACTTCTAGAGATAATCATTATTTTGCCATTGTGGCTGCAAACACCTATAATATACCACTAAGAAATCACAGGGAATTAGATAAGTAGATGTAGAATAATTTCACAGGAGTAAACAATGAATTAAATCCAAATGCTCTCCAGTTAATTTGATCATAAGCATTTGATCAAAGAAGTTGCTGTTGAGATTAGACTGTTTATCCATGAACCTTTCCTTCCTTTTCACCACAATCTGTTACTCACTGAAAGATGCCATAAACTATGCTCTAAAAAGCTAAAAGAAGCCATTTTTCACAGCAAAAAGGGTACGAAATGCAGCATTTTTTAAATATTACACTAGGATGGTCCAAGAAAATGAAAGCCCTCAAATATTTTACACCTCCCCCCAAATTCAATGCCAAATGATTAGAAACCACTCTTTGCCAAATATTAGCTCAATATGACAAACAGAAGCCATGTCCCATGCAGTTTTAGGTTTAATAGTGAACATCCTTAAATTTAAACCTAAGGAGTAGGCAACACAGACAGGCATTTTTATCCCTCTCATCTCTAAGGCTCCTGATTTGGGCTAGGATTTGGTGGTATATGTACTTGCAAAGATACTTTGCATTGTTTACTTGCCAGAGAAATAAACACTTGGTTCATCATGAATTTATTTCTTTCTTTCGCTTTTTAATTTATTTCATTCACAACCAAATCCATCTCAGATGTTACATGTGTGATCAATATTGTTTTCTAAGTTCTCTTACACAACAAGAAGGGTAATTTTTTCAGTTGAAACAACTTGAAAAACTCCTTGCTTCTCTTCTTTCTTTTTGGAATACATAATGTGGAAATCAACGAAAGGAGACGTAATTGTTAGCTTCGATGTGGTTTACCTATTCACAAACAATCCCCTTGCAGACTCCATAGAGTGAATTAATGCCTTACTGCCAAGGGCCTGCCAAAGTATGTACCAGACCTGGCTGATTTCTCCCTATGCAACTCCTATTTACTGTGTAAAGACACATACTTCTGCCAAATTGAAGGTGCTGCCATGGGCTTCTCACTGTCTCCGGTTGTGGCCAACATCTTCATGGACGATTTTGAACACAAGGCCATAAACTCATCCAAGAAGAAGTATTCCTTGTGGTTAAGCTACATGGACTACACACTTGTAGTGTGGCCACATGGAAAGGAAGACCTCCAGTCATTCTTGAACCACCTGAGTAACCACCATGCCTCAATTAAATTCACCATGGAGATAGAACAACAAGGCCAGCTCCCCTTTCACGATGTCCTGGTGAAGAAGAAGAGGGAGGAGACTCTAGGACACTCAGTCTACTGGAAGAGAACACACACAGATCGGTATCTCTCTACGGGATCTCACCATGATCCAGCTCAAAAGGGGTCACTCCTCAGCACCCTCATACACCGTATCCTCACCATCTCAGATTCAGAATCACTGCCCAAGGAGAAGAAACACCTGATGGCAAACTTGGAGAAAAACAGCTACCCCAGAAGACTGGTCCTGAAAAGGACCTTCGAGATTCAGAGGCACCTCAAAGGAGGACACCTGGATATTGAACAAGAGAAACCCACATCTTACGCTTGTATACCGTATGCAATAGGCAAATCTGAGATAATAACGAGAATTCTGAAGAAGCATAACCAGATACAAGGCAGTCAGGAAGACAGGAGGCATTTATCCAAACCCAAAGATCACCTCTCAACACAATTGTACGAAGGAGTTTACAAAGTAAAGTGCTCCCGTGATAAAGTCTATATCGGTCAAACAGGCAGGGTGGTACAAGTGGGAATGAAAGAGCACGAGAGAGCACTGAAGAAGAAGGACTTCCGACTCTCAGCCATCACCGAGCATGCTTGGTCGGAACCAGGACACAGTGTTCACTAAGATAAAACCAGAGTGATCACTAAGGAAAGCAGATACTTCCCTAGAGTAATTTACAAGGCAATTGAAATAATGAAAAACCCTGAAAATTTCAACATGGAGGATGTGTACTCGCTGGCTACAACTTGGAAAAGACTCTTCAACCCCTCAGCCAATGGAGATTCAGGACCAACTAGAGTAGGAATTTTAGCACCAACATCCTGCCTAAATTTTCCAACAAGATTCGAACCAACATCACTTCGACCTGAAGACGCCTCCTCTAACGGAGGAGAAACTGTCATCAAATGAACATTTCAACACACACAACTGGTCTGGAAGAATAAGCTACAGCAAATTAACAAGCCACTGTGGAAGCCTTCCCTCCAACTGCACAATATTAATGTTCGCACCAAAAATTAATGAAAAAGATTTAGCTTTTCTCATTTATACAATACAGTAAGTCCTCGACTTACGCGGATCCGAGTTACACGGATCCGTAGTTACGCGGATGTTCAGTTAGGTCGGTGACATGCTTGCATTTTCTCCGCGTTTCTGTTTCCGCGACAGATACACCGGGTGACGACCTGCGAATCATTGTCGAGCGTGCAATCACGGCACGATAAGCAGTGACTCGTCCGCCAGTCCTCGGTATTAGAAGCGTACATCGGCTATTTGTCGTATTGCGCCATAAAAACGACATTCAGCTCTTTCAAATCTGTCGCTGGTCGCAAGCCTGGCCGGCTCCATAAGAATCTATGTTTTTGACCTTTTATTAGTTGTCGCGGCGACAGAAACGGGAAGAAAATGTAAGCCTGTCACCAGGCTTAAGGCCGAATCACACTAGCGTTCGTCGGAGTGGTTAACTCTTCAACCAATTGGAAGACAGCGAGCGGTTGGCAGGTGCGGGTGTGAGAATAGCCGACTGTCTATTTTTCCGACCGGGAATCGCAACCGCAGCCAATCATGGACTCGGATTTAACCACGTGACCACGTCATCTGCTGCCGTTACGCGCGTTTTTGTTTTATCGAAAATCACCTCCTGGCTCGCTTCTATAGTTCATGAGTTAATCACAATATGGGGCTGAAAAAGGACAAAGGTTTGTTTTATCTTGAAAAAGTATGTTTGATGGCTAAATAGATTGTGATCACAGCCTTGTTCCTTTCGCCTAGCGACCCAGTGATGCACCCAGATCCTGCTGTCGGGTATGTTGTCATAATATTCTGCAATCATTACGAGCAAAGCAGCCAACTTCAGCCTTCTCCTTCATTGATTCCTTCGATTAAGCCATAACCTCTCCATTGTCTATTTCAAGTGACAACTGCCTTTCACAAACGGACTCGAAACGTTCACGCCTTCTATCAGAACGTTCTCCGAGAGGAGTACAAGGCAGTACATGGGAGCGGCACCGAAAACCGCATTGCGCAATGTGATTGGACGAACCGACACCCGCTCACCGCTCCGATGAACGCTAAGGTGATTCGGCCTTTACACGGCATCAACGTCTTTTTTCGGTGAAGTTTGACCTTCCCGCGTAAGTCAACGCGTAGTTAATTATCTACTCCATAGATGACGCCTGTTCAACATCACAGCAAAAAAAAGAACGCATTCAAGCAGCAAACAGACGAACTTGTATTCCCCTTGTGACTTGGTCATTGGGATCGTTATTTATCAAGTTTGAGAAAGTTGTCTCATAAAATCATTACAATCGTTTCAGCTAAATACGTGGGTATTTATTAAGAACTATTCCAATTATGAACAGGCATTCACATCAGTATGATAATTTAACAAATTTTCAATTTATTCGTGTTTTGTGTAATTATACTTATTTTAGACTTAAATTTCCAGTGAAATAAAGATTGGATGTGTTACTCTCGTATTGTCGTATTATGATAACTGAACGGCCTCTCGAAAGATGACGTTTTCTGCAACCGTCGCCGATTGCTGCCAATCGCAGTAAAAGCGGCACTGCTACTGGTTCAAAAATGGATAGGGATGTTGTTGTGTTTCGACTTCCGCGGATTTCAACTTACGCGGAAATTTTTGGGACGAATTAACCGCGTAAGTCGAGGACTTACTGTAAACATCTTCAATCTTATGAGTAAATGATAATCCTCCCAAACACCATAGTATGGGTGGGCGAGGGTCTTCTGGAGCCCGGACTGGCACTCAGACCTCTTTGGGTCCATTGTGTCATCACACATTTAACCTGCCTGCCACTTGCAGACAGGGGACAAGAGCACCACGGTAGAGGTAAGGAGGGTCACCCATCCAACCGCCGTCCGGACCCAACGTTGCTCAATTTCGGTGATCTGATGAGAACCAGTGTTTCAATGAGGCTAGGCCCTTGCCCTCCCAAACACCATAGTCTTTAAAGCAAGTCTGAAAGTGATGAAATATGCAGCATGTGAAGGAAGGTTTCTCAGGTGTCCACCAGGTGCTCCTTCTCTGCCGACATTTCAAAGAACAACTCGCTCTTCATAACAAGGGCAGAGATTGGGCCCTTAGCCCAGTGGAACACCCAATAAACCTTCCTTCAGAAGATACGCTGGGAAAACATCAAATCGTTATATAGCATGTGATTGCCCTTTTATTTCTACTTATTGTGCAAACTTCATACCTGAGGAGATTATAAACACAAAATATCAATGATCATTTTCATCACATCGAGGCTCAAAGGAAGCCCAAATGTATATAATTATTCATAAAAGCGTATCAGGCTTAAATTTGTGGAAATACTTTATGTCCATTTCTAGTAAAACAACATTGGTAAATTCCCACACAGTATTTTATAAAAACACAGTTAAAATACACCACCCACCAAGGTTTTGGCACGTAATGCCATTATCAAGGTGCTAGACAACCTTGATAATGGCATTACGTGCTGAAACCTTGGTCAGCGTGTATTTTAACTGTGTTTTTATAAAATATTGTGTAGGAATTTACCAATATTGTTTTATTTGAAATGGATATGTAATTATTAAGACGTTTACCAGAACATATAGGAAGTTGAATTTTCAGCACCTAAAAATCGTAAAAATTCTCATGATCATGCATATTTCATGGTATAATATTAGTTAAGAAACATTCCAAATATCTTTCAACCACTGCCGTGCATGATGAGCACAACACCGAAACAAGGGATAACATTCATGCAAACCATTATCCTCTTCCTCTTTCCCACAAGGCTGTCTGCGTTCAATCTCAAACCTATATAACCATACTTATGAGGACCTTGAAAGTTTACAAATAATAAGTTTTCACAATCCATTAAATACCATTTTGAGTTCAACATTTTTTTTAAACTTAAAAGAATTTTTTAGTAACAGCAATTTGTGATTCCATGAAATTAATTTCATTTTGTACACATAACTTAATGCTATGTAATGTTTTCTTGCCTCATATCAAAATGGCTTTACACCCATATAGACCTATGAATGTATAGATATACATAAGTACTTACTTACGTATCCATCATGGCATTCCCTTTCAAGGCAGGCACAGTCAAAGAGCTAAATTATGTATTGGCATTAGGCCTGTAAAACTGGTTGTGTTAACAATTTCTTAATAGAAATACATAAGAAACAGATGAATAATAAATACAAATTTCTCACCTTATTTCTGTGCAAGCCAAGCAAGGGATACCCCTTGCATTAGACTTAATGAGATAGAGTGCTACACCATATTCTGCAGGTTGGGAAGCTGCCACAGAGTCTTTGAGAGCTACAGGAGTGTGCTCTGCACACTTGAAGTAAAACTGAGCAAGCCCACCTGGGCAATCACGAGTCTCACACTGCCCTCCAATAGGTTTCCACTCTGAAGACTCCTTGCCGCCCATATCCTTCCCATGATCGAGCACATCCTCCCAGCAACAAGGGTCCCTTTCAACAGTAAATGCTCCCTCCCCACAGGCAGAGCACCGGACACGGAGTTTTCCTCGACGCACACCCTTACAAACTCCACAATAGACAAAGAAATGAGCTCGATTGCGGTCTCGATCTGAAATGCAAAGCATAAATAACCCAGCATGTAGCTGCAACAATATACATTTTTCCCTAGAAAGTTGAAAGAAAGATTGAAATTAACTTTAAAAGAGCAACTTCTGACCAAAAAGAATACACTTCTTACTTAAAAGAGTAAAGATTTAGACACAATGCTGATGAAGTCCTCTTGGGATTCCCACCAGATGAGGTGATGAAAGGCCAATGTTTCATTGGCCTTCTCTCAATCTCTCTGATACCATACCCAGGACATTGAGGAGAACTTAATGTCCTGATGACAATGGCAGAGTTAGCCACTGAAATGTTGGCTATTCATCACCTTACCTGGTAAAATTCAGAAAGTATTTCATCAGGAAAGCACTGAATCATTCAATTATGCACATGAATGGACATATTGACATTCATTTGCTAAAGCTGAATGATGTACGTACATGTACCAGTTCACATGATATAATTTTGAGGAAGTATCTGTGAGTGCACCACGTAAGTACACCCTTAATGTGAACTGTTCCTAAGATATTGATCCAAGAGCAATTGCAACATCTTTTCCCTAAGATAGGATTAAAATGCACAGCCTTTGGGTGAATACATCATGATTGCAGGCTCATCACAGCTACCATTGCAGGCCCAAATGAATTTAAGACAACATTTTGGATGGTTTCTCTTCTTCTTCTTAAGTCCTCAACCCAAAGATTGGTTGGTGGCAGTTATACATTCGTTTCGGTCATGTGCCATTCTTTTCAACTGCAAATAAGTGGATCGCAGCCTAACTCCATGGATGGTTTAGCAAGTAAAAATTTCAATAGTTGACAATGAGGTCACCTGTAGGTCACTGAGTTAGATGCATATGGGGTAACAAAAAGATGTATATTGATAATTAACACACAAACCATACTCAGATAAATACGTAATAAGAATCACTTCTTTAGTGTATTCTCATCAGTGGTGGATTAAGGTTGTTGTTTTGGAGAGAGTGCATTGCTACCTTCCAGGGGTGGGTCTGGAGAGGTACGGAATACCTTATTACCATCATTTGTCCTATTATACCGCAGATATTATGGGGGGGCAGGGGCGGATTAAGGTCATTGTTTTGGGGGGGGTGTGGTTCACTACTTTCCGTGGTGCCTGAGGAGTATACAATACCTCTCAACGAAATGGGGGTCCGGGTGGACCTCCCTCGGAAGATTAAAAGAAATTAAGCGCTTGGAACGTAGTTTTGGTGTGGCTATATTATATAGTAGATGTGATAAATTATTGAGTAAAGCTCTCTAATCAAATTTGAAAAACTTAAATGAATGATGTAAATAATGCCATTCTCAAGAAGATGTACGTCTTCCGGGATTTACTCCGCCCATGTTTACGCCTATGTTTCCTCTGCCCATGTTGGTCCATGTTTCCTCGGACGACAGTTTCGCAGGCGTTTCAGTCGGCTTCTTCAGGTCAGTGAAGTGAAGGTGCAGTCATTCATCATATTATAAATCTCACCCGTTGGAGTCAGGTCTAACGCTTGAGATATATAAGACGACGATTGGCTACACCTTCACTTCACCGACCAGAAGAAGCAGGCTAGAACGCCTACAAAACTGTCGTCCAAGGAAACATAGACCAGCGCAGTGTAAGATGCGGAAGACATGCATCTTCACATCAATCAACCCGTGGTAGCCTACACTAGGATTTCGAACTCCTTTCTTCTTTAATGCTGTACAAAATTAAAATTGGTTGGAATGAAATAAAAAAATAAGCATTCAGAAAATACTATTTCCTTTTAATATTTTTATAATTTTTTATAATACCTCGCAACAAAAACTCAGTAATGCTTGGAAGTTACCATCATTTGTCAAGGGGTCTTCCAATGATAATGCACTATCGTCCCAATGACCTCTGAATGGTATGTTCTGACAGCCAAGAAAAATCACATTTTTTAGTATCAGCTTCAGATTTTCTCTATTTTCCTTGATTTTCTCCCTTCTGTAGCAGTCCAGTTGGCTTGTGATTTGACTTTCAGGTTTTTTGTATTTTTCCAGAAAATTCAGGGCCAACAGCACTGCACCTTTATGATAGACTGTGTATTGGTGGTTTTCCAGATCACCTTGTTTCCCTAGCAGTTTTGAAAACTTCTTTAACGGCTCTGTAATGAGGGATTTTTACTGCAAGCTGCCGCTGATTGGGCAAAAAAAGGGCAATACCCACAAAAAAGTCCATTCATTGAGGGAGAAACCACAAGCCAAGGGTATGTTTCTAGATGTTCCCTCCTCTCGTAACTACGCTCTTCCGCGGTTCCCTTCCTATGAGTTGAAAAGGGATACTTGTATGTAGTTTCTTATGGGTGTCCAAGGGCTTTCCAAAAGTTCTGCTATTTTCCTATCATCAGGTCTTTCCTTTCCTGGTACAATGAAGAGACCTACATCACAGTTGAAATTTTCAGCCAAAGGAAGTGAAAAAATTGAAGTTTCAGTCAATGTTTCGTGGCTACATGGATGTGATTGTAAAATGACAATGGACTCAACTAGAGTCTCATTGTCAGTTGTGCAGCATGAAGGCATGGTGTTAACAAATTGTGTATTTCCTCCTGCTGCTTCTGGTATCTTTTGTTTTTGGACACGAGAGAAAAATATTCGAAGGTCCGCAGAGGAACTGTTAGTTTTCCGCTTTGTACCAGGGCTACTAGAAGAGGATGTCCGTAAACAAAATTAAGCCTTAGCTATTCCTTCTGTGACAAGTTGCAAAAAAACATTATAAGCATGTATTTTTCTCACCCTCTGACGTAATACTTGAAAATTTTTTGGCTTTATTTAGAGAGGCATCAATTTTACTGCTATCAAAAGGAGAGGGGTCAAAACTACAGTGGGTGGACCTCTTACAGTATTTCTATAATAACACAATGAAAATGATAGTCCTGTAAATAGGTGGGTGTTCAATTCTATGATCAAAAAGCAGATAAATAGCAAGAGAGGCTAATGTGGGCCCGAGCTTGAAGCCAGCCATCTGACCCTAATGGTGAGTGCGAGGAAGTGCAAATAAGTTATGCCGTTGTAATTTTTTCGATTGAACTTACCATCTCTGGCTGAAAGGTTGATCTTCACGTCAGGTATGTCACAGAATAAAGGAAAAAGGATGCAGGGTCCTAGACAGGAGAAGAACTCTTGGACTTGTCACTCACTACAACTGGAACAATACACTCACTAGAGCCGGGCAACTGACATGTTGCGACGAGTACGACAGGGGAGGATGTCGCATAGTAGGCAGTGCTGAAGGAGGGCGTGGTGACTGTATTCCCCTCTCGCAGATCTACTACGGCTCAACTGCCCAAACTCGCGGCACCATTCTCTGCATACATAGTATATACCTTATAACTATTCCGTTATGGCACCAAAGCTTTCACAACATTGTTCATCAAAAGGCCTACAAAAGTACAATTGCGAACATCGAGGATACTGTGTCTGTTTACACAAGTGGCTTTTAGATATTTTCCAATTATCTTTAAACATTGTATATTGAGCTGGTGAAATAAAAACTTGCATTGGAGAACCACCTTAATGATTACCATCTTATCTATTTTCCTGGGAATTACGGGGGGGCGGCCGCCCCCCACCCTCCCCCTCCTAATCCACCACAGGGGGGGGGGGGGGGGCAGCCATCCTCTACTTAATCCACCACTGATTCTCATTAAATTAGGTAAGATATACAGTTCACTCCATTACATCACACCATACCAATTATCCCCAAATATGCAGTGTAATGCAAGAACCATACTATAAAGTATCCAGGTGTATAAAACAAAGTAAAGTGTTTTAATAACTACTGAATACTGGCATCCACTGGAAGAGGGTATTAAATTTTCCCAGTTGCAAAGTGCTCAGCAGAATAATGAAAATCTCCTCGGGGACTGTTGGATGAGCACTTCAAGTAAAGCACCCTTATATTACACAGAAACCTTCAATTCTAGCAATTGGGAATATTCACTGAGAGTAGGCTAATGCTGATACTGCACCTCTGCACACTTCCTCTGATCCCTAAAAGTATCAACTATCACCACAAATAAACCATCTCCAAAGATGCAAATAACGTTGTCACTTTCACCCGTCAAACTGATGCTTCCAGCCTCATTCATCTTAAAGTTCTTCTAGGTAAAAAAATTGGTAGGGAATTTTCATGCAAACTATATTCCAGAGCTTAAGCCACTGACTGTGGCTAAATATTCTAGTCTGGTTGGCATAAACATGCTTGAATGCACTGCTGTGATGACCTAGACGCTAGAATCCAAGCCTGCTCCGCAAGTCTGCTGAATACCTAGTTATGTGCTCTTGTTGAGGCTAGACGCTTGGGGGTACCAGCTTCGAAATTCACATTGACTTCAGCTGTCTTCAGAATAAAGAAAGTTCATTCAAGATGACCTTCATGCTGCTGAAGCATGCATTGTATCCACATAGCACCTATTTTGGCCACAGCTGTCATTAAATACCCAAGGACTAGAGCCTCTATTGCAAAAAAAATACATCCTCAAAAATAATATTGTGAATTTCTTCCAGCTTTATTAAATAGCAAAGAACCTAATTTCAAGGCAATTACTGACTCATTTTTTAGTGGTTGTTCTGACAAAATTGCCAGATTCACAGATGACCAAGCATTAGTTAGTAATGCAAGCAGGTAATGACAAGTGCAATGAAGGTGCAGTGTCAAAGGTATGGGACAAAGATAAATTCATAATAATATTATTGTAATGGCATTTTCTAGAAGCAGAAAGTCAGGACTAAATACAAAGGTGGAAGGGCATAAAATAGAGCAGGAGTAACAGTCCTCGTATCTATTGGGTTTGCATTTTGGAAGAGATGAATGGGTTTAGTACCAGGGACATCAAAAGCAGAATTGCCAGGGCAAAGAAGCTTTTCAAAGAGAGGGGTATTGAGGAAGAGGGCTTTAACATGAAATGTAAATAAGAGTAAAGCAAAGATTTTCATATGGAGTGCAGTGTTGCATTGGTCCTGGAAGAAAGAGAATGTGGGCACACTTGAGGATTTTCAGATGGGTGAAGAATAGAAAGGGTGAGCTGGATAGCTCTAGGAAGACAAACAAGGAAGAGTATATCAGATGGGATAATAATTTTGAACTACATTAGGAGAAACAGGAGGTGCGAGGAACTTAAGAGACTAAATGAGTGCAGACAGGCTTTGTGCAGGGAACTTGAATTTGACAACAAAAATGGGAAGTAAAGTCAGGGACTAATCAGAAACCTACTAATCAGCTGGTAGAATACAAAGTGAATGAATGAACGCATCTACAAAAACAGAGAGAGGGGATGACCTAGAAGAAGATGGATGGATGATGTGATGGAAGACCTTAGAAAAATGGGTGTGAGAGAGAGTGAGCAGAGGACAAGAAACATTGGAGGAAATTGGTGTTGGAGGCCAAGCTCGCACCAGACAAGAAGGAAGGAATAACTGAATTTTGCATAAGCATGGAGGAAATTCTGTACACTCCATTTGCATAGCAGAATAAAAGACAACCATTAAGTATGACTTCATGTAGTGATCGGCCTTATGGTGCTTGGCAAAGGATTTATCACCACCTCACCTGTCACCCAATCCTGGCACACTTGACCAAGGCTGAATTATAGATTCAAATAAAAATTTCAGTACTCAACATATAATACGTATGCATCTGAAATCTGCCACAGATGCCAGGCTGGCTTTATCTGCCATCGCCTGATTTCGGTCCGACTGGAATTGACACCACCACATGACACGCAGGCTCTTGTCAAACTACCCACAGACAGACATTTCAAATATTGAATGGATATGGCATAGCAGAAGTAGATAGAGTGGGTAATAAGGAGGATAAGATGAAAAAGCCTAAGGGGACGTGGAAGGGATCTTATTCTTGATTCCCGAAAAATGTGAACCAATAAACTTGGCATGGCTGGAGCAAACACAATCATTTCAAAACTCTAAACTAGTTTGTGTGCAACCAAAATGGGCCATATTTCTTAATACGTACCTTCTTTAGAATGAATATCACCTCTTTCTTTTTCATTCAATTGTAGATCCATCAAAGTTTCACATAATGGCTGAAAACCTTCAGAATTGATACTTTCTTCCTCCTCCACAATGCTGACACTGTGGTCGCAAATATTTTTGGTAGGCTTCCTTTTCACAGCATGTAGAAAGCTCTGTTGTCCTAAATCACACTCCTGCATAAATAAAACAGAGAAACTTAATGACAGCACCTGATAGAGCAAGTGTAGTTCAATAGCAAAACTAGGAGTTCATTACCTCTATAACGATTGAATCGTGCAATTCTTTGCCAGCAAAAATTATTTTAATTTCGTCAGGCGCCAAACCCAACTGCGCTGCGACTATCTCCTTCACATTTTTCACTTCCCATTTTGGATCTAGATCAACCGAAAAGGTATTCCCAGTATTTGTCTTGACATATATACTTAAGGAGTTGCTTGAGGATTTTCTTCCGAACTTTAAAAGTTGAAGCATCCTTTGAAATAAATATTTAAAAAAGTTGAATATAAAACTCATTTTCCGTCAGCTGTCCATTGATAACCGCATTTCGTATGTCATTTATCTTACAAAAATGGCTGGAGGGAGAACTTTAGCAAGATTTCAAAGGCTAATACAATCTGATATTTGCACACCGTGGTTTATTTCTAATTCTCAGGGTCAAAATATCAACAGGCGATACCTTAGAGGAATAGCAAGAAGGTATTTTTTTTAATTCCATCCTAATAATGGTGGAATTGATTAGTACGTACGTTTTTCAGCCTGGAGGCAGTGTTCATTACGAATGTGTATTTCTCATTATGTGTCCCCTCCCTCAGCTTGAAAAAAACGGGAGAATTACCTGAGAAAGTAAATGCCGGAGAAATTATTTCGAAGGATGATTTTCCAAAAAGATCCTCTGGTGATGCAAAACATAAAGAAGTAAGTCATGCACTGTGAATTTTTCTCATTCACCCAAACGAGATTCCATTGTAAACTATTAGTGTCTCTACATTAGTTGCATTTGTGTGCTCATTATTGCCGTAGTGCATAGTGACTTCTTAAAGATGAACATAAGTGATGTCCGCAATCTTTTGAAGTATATGGCTCGATGAAATATGAAATTGAATTTTTTTCTTAATGCGATGTGCACATTTTTTAGGATTACAATCCCTCTTTGCTTCTTTTTTGTTTATTCGGTAGTTAACTGTATATTGGATCCTAAATTACCCACCAATTACGGCGATGAGAAGCTTGGTAGAAATGAATCTGGAGTGTAATCAGTATACTGAGTTACCTAGTTGATTCGTTAACTTCAACAGAGCGTTTGGTCGAGTAAAGTGGAGGAAGCTGTTGTTAATAATGACGTAAATAGGAGACGTAAATAGAAGAGATAGAAGATACGTTTGAAACTTTTATATTGCGAAATTAAGGGTGGCAGATGGGGAATCATGGTGGGCAATTATTGGTCGAGTAGTAAAACAATTGCGTAGCTCCTTATCTCCCCCCAGCCGGCTTTTCAGTAACTAGGCGAGGATATGCTTATGAGCGTTAGGGATATGAGAAGAGGCAGCTATAGGAACAAAAGGACAGCTCAATAAATATTTAGGGTGACAGCTTGGAAAAACATCCATTAAAGAACCCATGCTGGTAGAATGTTAGTGTGTAAGAAATAATATTTTTTATCTAGATTTTATAAGTCTTGCATTTTGAACACCTGGGAAAGTTATAAGAGGTATTTAGAGATATGTAACCTTTATTATCCAAAGATCATGTGTACAAATAAATTACAATATATAGGATTCGTTGAAAAAGAAAAATACACCCAATGTCAAAAAATATAGTCAAGGCAGCTAAATTCATATTTACCTTTTCAACTTTCAAAGAACTCATTCACACTGTAACAGGACAAATCCTACCCAAGGACCATTAATGTGAGCGCATGTGGTGGACAACAGGTATGTCCTGTATGTTTCTTGTGTTAAACAGGTGAATTTCCTGATTTTTTACAACTTGGTCCATGTTTTATTTCAAAAAAACAATCACATTGTGAATGTATACACTAAGAATGGTGAGCATATTTAGCATTTTATAAAGAGATTTAAAGTAGGTGTAAAATCATTCAGAAATAAGTACTCCAGGTTTGCAGACACGACTTATTTGATTGAATTTTCCAATAAATATATTCACACAAGGATATAACCTCCCTTTTAGCAGGGCCGACAATACAAGCTTCCGACAACAATCCCGGCTCCAGACCGGAGGTTCGGGGGGTTACAATTGGCTCTGGAGTAACACGTCCCAGGAAAAGGGGAGTCCTGGGGTTTCGTCCCGGAAAATCGTAACAATACTATGTGTAAAATGAAGAAAAAATAAATTATATACACCGGGTGTTGGTGGGGGAAATTGCCCCTCTGGCGCCCCCCTTGGAGCCGTCATTGCTCCCTAGAGACCACCAAGCAAAATGATTCGTTCAGCTGAATGTCGTTCAAATTTAAACACAGTTTAAATTTCTAAACACTCTTTAACACTCCCCTAGTAACACAAAACTGTTGGCCCAATGTTGGCTAATGGTTTTTGTCCACGGTTGGCCTAATGTACGGATTGGCACTCTGCCCAACGATTTGCCAACCAACAATTTCCCAACGATGGGCCAACGGAAAACCCAAGAGTAAAAAAAAACAAAGGAGTTGGCCCAGCGTTGGCCATAAGTTGGCAACGTAACGGATTTCCCGTTAAGAAAACTTTGTTGGCCCAATGTTGGGATAACGTAGGCACCCCAACCAAAATGTCTCCAACGCTTTCCCAATGATGCCAACCAAAAAACAACGATGGGCCAACGGACTGTGTTACTAGGGTCAGTTACGATTGTCTTGGATCTTACTAAATAGTACCAGCTGAGTTTTACTGGAGTTTAATTTCTGTTGGTTAATACTGCACCAGTTTCCTGTATTATTTAGTAATTGCTGTGCATGAACATTTCAAGAATCTATATTTCTTCCACAAATAAAAAAAATTGTTTCATCTGCTTAGGCAACATTTATTACATTGGGGTCACTCCTTAAGGTTAGCAAATCATCTATAAATATGCCTAATGAATAGAATAGGTCCAATTAAAGACCCCTGTGGAACACCTATTGTGATTTGTAATGCATCTGAAATGTATTTTGCCCTATTTGTGCTGATACATGTCCTCTGAAATCTTTTCATTTGGTAAGACTATCCAATTACATGCTACACCTCTTATTTCCAACTTCCCACAGTTTTCCAGGATTAAATTATGATTCAACTTATCAAAAGCTTTCGTGAACTCAAAAAATAAACTAAAGTAAATTTTTTTTCATATCTACAATTTAACCCATTTCTGCCCAATATTGCAAAAATCCAACATTATTTTTACATTTTTTTACACTGATATTATTTTAATTATAGCTATAAATAAGTAGTAATCAAATAAAAGGAACCTTTTTTAGTGACATAGTTTTTTTTCTCATTTTCCTGAGACCATAGTATAATTAATTTTTTTTGATAGCTGGATTGAATAAGATATTTTTTATCTATATTTTAGTTCAAATATCTATGCCTTGTATTAAATGATATGCTGCAGTGAAAAACAGCATTTTTAACGTTGAAGTGTATTTTTACAGTAAAACCTCTTTATATCAACATGGACGGGGCCAAAAGTGTTACATTATGATGTGTGGAGGTTCACTATAGAGAGGTTTCAGTAGCACCTACCCTTTGGTAATGAAAGGTACTGCTGTCTTTTAAATAATTCTATTCATGGGTTGAACCCTGAAACGCCAGAAGTGCCATTTTTGGCTTGGACACAACAAGAAAACCTTTAAAGGACCAAATTAAATCCGACATTTAAAGGTTAACCATACATACATGCATTAAACAACAGAAAATAATATTTCAATGAATATTAAGTTTAAATGTTCTTAACTAGTCTTTGCAAAATAGGTTAGTAATTTGAGTTTAATTTTTTTTTCAAACTCTTTTGAAACTATATCTTCAATCTTGTTTAACAATAGCATATTTTCGCTCTTGCTGTCCTCCATGCTTGAATAAACCTCTCAATAATGTTCCTTTATACCATTCCTTCGTTTTTGTGGGCAGTGCAATTGTCAACGAAGAGGAAAATGTTTCTGTTGCACATACCCATCTTAGAGTCTATCATACATAACCACTCAATGGGAAATGGATGCTTTCATCCACGAGTTTACAGAATTCCTATACAAGCAAAGGAGTTTTTTAAATATTTTTAAAGCATCTTGGTTTTTTAAATTTGCCTATAACAAGGGGCTCCAATTTCTCAGAACCATCGGAACTATCACAAAAAAGAACAGTAAATCTGTCTTTGCTCTTCTTTCCACCATGGCAGGGTTCACCTCGTACTCCAAGGGTTTTATTAGGGAGCAAGTTATAAAAAAATCCAGCCTCATAAGTATTAAAAATGTCAAATTTTTGTATCCTATTAAAATTGTCTATAGAATTTTTTTCCACTTTTCTACCACTACATTACTAACACCAGCTTCTTCCCCACACATCTTCAAAGTTGCAGGATTTCAACTGGTTTTAAACTTTTGCAGCCAGCCATTGGAAGCCTGAAAATGTTCAATCCCCATTTGTAATGCCATTGACCTTGCCTTCTCCTGTTTCATTGGTCTGGATATGGGGATGTTTCTGACTCTACCCTCCATCAACCAATCAAAAATACCCTTGTCTCTATCAAAACTCCTCCTACTTAACTGCCCCAGATTTTTTACTTGTTCAGCCTCGAGTTGCAGCTTCTTTTAAACCAGGATGTGAATGAAGTCGGGACAAAGATATTCGTCGGTAAGGCATCAAGACCGTTTTGCTCAGCAAAATTCACTTTTGCTTGAAAAGCAAAATTAAATTAGTTTTTGTATTAAAAATTATTTGTTAAACCTCGAACATGAGTGCTTTGAGATAAATTTTTCGGTAGATCAAAGCAAGTAAGACCGCTTGCGCAATTGCCTTAATTACGAAGCAAAATGTTACATTCTCTACTTCCATTCATACAAGTGTATCACACATTTTGATATCTTCGTATGGTCTGTTCTTGCACCGAATAAAATGGCCATTAAAAATGACTTTTGTATTGATTATTGATTAGAATATGAAATAAGTAATAAATCCTAAATTTGGTGACAATCCAACAAAAACTGGCGATTCGATAAAACCCTACTGTAACCATCATTCCCAAGGTGTGTGAAGAAAGAAGGTTGGGTGTAACACGTATGTATTTATTGCTGAACTTTCGGAGTCTTGGGTGCAGTAATTGTCTCGGTACAATATATGGAGGTAGTTGGGGGGTCTTGGGGCTATTGTCTTGGTATGATGAGTGGAGGTTTTATGAAGTAAATAGGTATGATTAGTAGAGGTTTCCCTATCAATCTACATGTAAATTTGATGGGATGGCAGGGATAGTTAGATGTATGGAGTTTTACGATGTGAAGAGGTTCACTATAAGGAGGTTTTACTGTATTTATATTTTAATATAGCTGTATAGTAATTCCACAAATAATTTTATTTTGATGAATTTAAATAATGTTGCATTTTTGCAACATTGGGCGTAATGCCCTATGCAAACACCTATCTCAAGCCATTGATCACGGAAACTTTGTTTCTACTTCCATCGTCCCTTTTTATTTATCGGTTAACTTTAATAACAATTAGTTTTTTATGAATAAACTAGATCATTGGAACAATTTTTGCATGTAGCCTTTATGTTTTGTAGAAACAAATTATGATTCGCAGGGTTGAAATCCACGGTGTTGTGTTTCTTTCCACTCTGTTGGGTAGCGAATCCTGATCGCTACTTGAGCTTTCCCTCTAGTGAAATGTAATGAATCTCTTCTAGCTAAACATTTTATTCTTAAATGCAACACAGACAACAATGTGAGCAGATTAGGTAATGTGTTATATTTCATCTGTCAACATTTGAGAGGCCTTATGGTTGGATATGTTGTTCAATGAATAACGGTTGCGCTGCAGGAATGGTTAAAAAGTCTTGTATCGTATCGTGGGAGTGTTGACTTGTCTCGTTTAATACTATTCAACTCCTGCAACTTAGTATCTATTATTATTCACATTCACTCATTTGGGTCTAGAGCGCATCTGGACAAAGTAAGTTCTAAGTCTCCTATATTCGAAGGGGACGTGCCATCACCATTCCCACCTTTCAGTTAGTTTTCGGTGATTGGCTACCAGATAACTGCGATTGGTGTGATTATTTCGAGACTGCAAATAACTGCGATTAACCTGTAATTATTTTGAGAGCTCCTATTAATGTGAGTACAAAAAAGTTTTTCACATGGATGGTACTTCAAAATGTAATAGGCCAAAGCTATATTGGATGTACCAACTTTGCCAGATGAGCTTTATAAAATCGTACACCATGTCTGAGGAAATCAGCTCTTGAGGAGATGGAGGAGGACCATTCCAACGATGACGCTTTTGCCTATGTGGTTGTAATCCCTCTGGAAGTGGACAGCCTTATGGATGAAGAAGGGATAGATGACGACAAGATTATTCTGAATGATGCCAAGGGTCTGCTACCAAATGACATCGTTGGAACACTAAAACTGTATTGATAATCAACATCATTGCAACGTGATGAGCTTCAACATCTTGAAAATTCAGAGCAACCCATGAAGCAGGTAAAAATGAAGAGAAGTGCGTGGGTTCCTCGTTGGGTAAAAGATACACCAATATATGATATTCCACCAGTATGTAATGATAATAATTCACAGGAGGTGCTCAAATATATGTACAGAGGTTTGAAACAACTGAACATATTCTCTTTGTTTTTGATTGTGATGTAATGGAAACAATCACTTCATTTTCTGTAAAGTATTCTTGCAGTAAAAATAATTATAATCAGTTTCCAAATAAACCAGAATGAGGTCAGTAAAGTTTTTAGCAACTGATTTTGACAGGATATCATACTCAACCACAAATAAGGTTTTATGGAGTAAAGACCCAGACAAAGTGGTAAAAATTATTCGAGAAATCATGTCAAGAATTAGGTTCGAGGAAATTAAAAAATATTTAAATCTCTCTGACAATCAATCGCTCAACAAGAACGATAAGTTTGCGAAGGTTAGACCCTTTTTTGACAAAATCAATGATAAATTTATTCTATTTGGTATATTTTCTCACTCACTTTCCATCAATGAGCAAATGATCCCTTATTTTGGGCGCCACTCATGTAAAATGTTTATATGTACATGGGAAATTAATCCGATTCGATTTCAAACTTTAGTGCCTAGTGCGATCATCTGGGCATATATTTAAATTTTTTCCCTATGCTGGAGCGTCTAAAGAAATAAGTGGTGGTTTTAATCTTGGAGAGCAAATTGTGTTAGAACTTCTAAAAGCTGTGGATTCTCCAAAAAATCACAATATATTTCGACAACTTTTTTACTAGCCATTTTCTCCTTTGTGAACTTGGTAAACGTGGATTTTTTGCAAACGGTACAGTTAGAGAAAATATAATCTCTAAATACCCACTAAAATCATCGAAGGATATGTTACCTGAGGGAAATCAAGGAACCTTCGATAACCAATTCGACAAAAGCAATAAAATATTTATGGTACCTTGGCATTATAATTCCTTAGTCACCGTCATGAAAAATGTGAGCACACTGGCTCCTCTGGCCGCAGCAAGAAGATACAACAAGACCGCAAAAAATTTAAAAATATTCCTCAGCCTAATACGATATCAGATTATAAGAAGGGAAGGGGTGGGATAGACCTGCATGATAATGGAATTGGTAATTACCAAATAAAAGTCAGGGAAAGAAAGTGCTGGTGGCCACTTTTTACGAATGCCATAGACAGTTGCATTGTAAACTCTTGGAAATTGTATTGGAATAGTGGCATCACTCAAATAGATTTTTTCTTTGTGCTTGGTGCTAGGCCTACGGAAATGGGAAGACAGCACAGTTGGGTGTGAAGGCAACAAAACAAGAAACCTTAGCTAGGGTGGTCCTTCCAATGGGAGTCTAACAGATTCCATCAGGTTGGATGATGAAGATCACATTGTAGTAGCAAATGTTGGGAGAAAAAGGAGAAGGTGTCACAGATGTGAATCACAAAGAGTTTTTTGTGTAAAAAGTGCAATCTTCCACTGCATTCTCCCTGCTTTCTCCAGTTTCATAAGTGGATATATAAGGATGTTATTCCTTCAATGACGTACAACTGTTTTTTAATTCTTTGTGAAATACTGCTTTACCGAGTACATATATGTAATTAAGATTAGTTTTTTTTTGTTCAAAATTATAAATTGATTGTAATTTGGTTGTAGAAAAGTCAAAATAAATATCTTTTGACACTTTGTCATTTTCATTTTTTGCATACCTTAACCCTTTCGCGCCGGACGTCGACCATAGCCGACGAGCATTTTCATACGCAAACGACCGAACGTCGGCTATAGCTGGCGTGGATTTTTCAACGCAAACTAACTGACGTCGGCTATAGCTGTCGTGGGGGAAGGGAAGTGACCGCTGAGGTAGCAATGGTCGGAGGTATTCAGACCCTGCCTGAGACCCATCCTAGCGAGACCTTAGAGCTAATCCTCGGCCATTAGGCCCAACCCTCCTACTCATTTACGATCCTCATCATAGCAGGAATCCGTGGTGAAGTGGTTGAATTGTCAATGATTTTTGCAAAGAAAAATTTATTGCATACTCCAATTTTTGATACTTTGAAATGAATTATTCGTTTTTTTCTGTGCATAAGCAATTTTTAAACGAAATTTTAGTGTTATTATTAACGGACTTCTTGTGTGAAAGCCTTAGTACCTTGTGTGTTCATATGCGATGAAAAATACGCAAAAATAAATGTTGTCGTTTTATTGTTTATATCATACGTGTTTGTTACAATCTGAATGCCTATTTACACTATATGTCCTCTATTTTCCGATTTCTTTATTGATCCCCTTAGTAATTACTCATATGCCGGTATTTTTAGGCAATGTATATTGAATAACCAACATCATTCTTATGCTGGTGCGCTAATGTTAGCTACTCATTCTGGGTTGAACATTTGCTTGGCTGCCTGGCGATGTCTCTTATAACCTACTTCGAAAAACCATCCCTTCCACTCCCACAGTGATGTCTCACGTGAAAGAAAAGAAAATTTCGAGACGTCCTAACTTGCTGTAAAAATGGAAAAGTCCTAACTTTGTTATTATCAACGCTAGAAATCCATTTAAAATTCTACAATGCTTAAAAAAATGTAAGTTATTCTTATATAAGTGTAAATTGTTGAAAATCATAGACAATATTTAATTTAAAAAAACACTGCTAATGCAATGAGTTGACCGTGGACTCCCGCTAAGAAAGGGTTGGAGAGGCGAGTCCAGTGGCCGGGGTAATAGCCGGGCGCCCCGTTGAGTAGGGTCCCAAATCGGAGGGACGAGAGTACCTGGGCCACTCCACCCCAAAAAAGTGCTTCGCAGATAGAGGTTTAAAATGTTCTCAAGCTACCAGTAGCACGGAAAACATTTTCCTTTCGTAGTCGCCCGCAGGAAAGGGTTAATGCTCAACCCTTAGATGCTCAAGGTGTCAATATATTGGCTCATGCTAAGGTTTTATAAACTTCGTTATATTATAGCAAGCAAAATATCTCATAAAATTTTTAATGCAAACAATTTTTTTGTTAAATATATCAAATAAATTTTTGATATCTTGAGCAAAAAACAATTGACACAAAAATGTTTAAGAAAAGAGTATAAATTTTCAAAAATTAGGCACAAACTTTCTGGAAGGGAAAGATTTTCTGTTCTGCCTCAGACTACTCCCTTATGCTTCACTTTGGAGCACTCAGTTTTGTGATACCAATCGTGCCCTAATCCTTCCATGCACAGTTCAAGTGAGGAACACTTTCATGGCCATTCAATGGTTAAACAAGTATTATAAGTTTCTTAACTCACCAAATTGAACCAAATTCTGCTGAAAAAGGGGGGAGGAGGGGTTGGAAGGAAAGATTGTACAGGTAGGGGAATGAGTGGCAAGACAGCGGAGTAGGGGACCCAGGGAGAGGTTTCACAGTGGAGAGGGTAGTGACCTCCTTGAGACAAGGAGATGGTAGACCTTCCTGGGAATGATAGTAGCTGACATGTTAGTAGCCTATTGATCATCCAGCCTGGGTCAGAAGTACCAGACCATTGATATAGTAAATAATAATTGATAGAGCCATGAAGGCAAGAACAATTCCTAGGATCATGTACCCTCTATCATACCAACGAATTGCCAACATTGCCTGATCTGCACCTCATAATTGGGGAAGACATCAAGGGGTAAGGGGCAATCCAAGGGATTATTTTATCTATTTAATGGTAAATAAAGTTGCTGGTGGCTGAGTCATCAGCCATGATTAGTGGAATCTGGTGGAAATGCTTGTATTACCTGACTTAGAGCATAGCATCATTGCAGCTCCTCTCTTGTCAGGAATACCCTTACCATTAATTATATTGCATATCCCTGCCTAGTTCCCATTTATAAGGTACCTACTTACCTATACAGCCTCCTCTTCATAAGTGATGACAGCTGTTTTGGAACTCTGGAAAATTTGAGGAAATAGTACGAGATAAGTCTGTGTGAAAAATGAATAAAATGGATTCAAAAGAACTAAATAATTGAACCTTCAAGTCCAGAATTCCAGAAAGTATGTAGTGCATTTACTTTCACCTCTTGCTTAATTTCTGCTTCAAATTTTTGCTATTATTTCTGTTCCAGTTCCTGCCCTTCAAAATTACCGTACCAGAAATTATTACTTTGGAAAATAAGTTTGATTGTCTGGCTCAAGTTGTCACACCTCTCTGGAATTTGCCGTATGGGGAGCAGCTGGCATTGAAGCAAAAATGGGCTGTGTATGTACTTAGCATGCTAAGGAAAAAACTTGAGAAGGAAGGCATCAAATTTGGAATTAATATTCGATATGTTCTTCAAAATATTGAAGCATCTGTAAGTATAATGTTTTTTGTGTCTGACCTGGTGTTCATTCTTCATTCTAATCATAATTGGCTGTGAATTATAGCAGTAAGAAAAAAGTTCTGTCATGTTATTTTTGTGCGAAGGAGAAAACAATTATATCAAATATATTTTAGCTTTATTATGGCATTTAAAGTTGATACCTTAGTTAACAAGTGAAAATTTAATGCCAAATAACCAGTTGCGAAGGTTGCATTTCAATATTTGTACTAAATCACATTTCATGCAATTTCTTTCAGCCAGTGACTGAAAAGTATCGTAATAAAGATGAATTCTGTGTCTACACTGGAGTTGATGGCAATCCAAAGACAGTTGGCTTCTTCATTGGCTCCAAGTCTAAAGGAAGTGCTGTGTGTGTTCAAAGTGATGAACTGGTCAATATGAGAGATTCACATAAGATGGTAGCAAAGGTTAGGATGAATAAAATCATATATTAAGTTACTTAAAAAAATTCTTGGTGTGATAAAGATTAGGTTAAGTATAACCACAGAGTTTATTTTGCTTACTCTATGGCATAATTTATGTATGTACTCCTTAAGGTTTAAAAGCAGTGATTTCATTCTCAATGAATTTGCTCTTTGGTAACTTTGTAGTATTCCATGTAAAAAATGAATTTGTGACTAACTTTTACACACTACACTCAACAATGCACTCTCAACATTGTGAATTTTGGTGAATAATCATCATCATCAACTCAAAATCATTGCTCAGCAACTAAATTGAAACGCTTTCTTAAAAATATACATATTTTGTATAAGTTTAGAGTTCAGACTTATTTCTATGCTATCTTCTATCTAAGATACAATTTGAAACAGTTGGCCTTTTTAACTACGGTTGCCAACCGGCAGGAATTTCTCCGGGCAGTCCGGATTTTGATGCCTTTGTCCGGAAAGAGGAATTGCCTCATTCCGATGGCACTTTGTCTGGAATTTGTGAAAAAGTCACATTTGCTCTACATTTTATTGAATTGAAGAGTATTTATCATCATTTAGTAAATAGTTATTGTTCATCAAAATATAATAATAGCTAGAAATTCACAAATTGGACAACGTTAAACTGGATTTCAGTTTTTACAACTTTAAACTATATTTCATCTTTCCAAAATTTTTTACGGAGCGTGCTTGCATGTGTTTTGTATTAAAATTAAACAAAATGCTAGAATTAAGTTGTTAGCTATGCTATTATTATTTATATTTATTATATGAGTAGATCCCAGTTTCCAATCCAACGATATATCCAAGTCATTGAATCCTTAAATTATGTGTCCGGCTGTTTTGAAGGGTCCAAAAGGGTCCAAAAAATGTTACCCTTGTGTGCCGGAAAAATCAGCGCTTTGTCTGGAAGTCCAGTTGAACCAAGTTGGTGACCCTATTTGTTACTTGATTAACTACTGTGAAGGATGAGGACTTAGTACATTGCCTATGCATTGGAGTTGATCAAAAAATGCTTTTTTCATAATATGTAATCTTTTTTAGTTATAATTTTAAAATTCCTCTGGTCAGTTTTTCAAGCCGCAGTACATAACTATATGTGTAAATTATGTCCAAATAATTAGTGAAAGTCAGATAAAAATATGGGGAAAATTCTATTAAAGTTATACCCTGCTACCAGCTATTTTGATTAATTTTCCAAATTAAATCAGAGCCGATTATGTACCCTTATTTTTTTTATGGCCTTCATTGGACCACTTAAGTCATCTTCTGGATTTCTTCTGTTTTCTGACAGCCCAGTATTTCTTCATTCGCTCGGATCGGAGCTTTCTTTCTTCATCTGAGATCACCCTTCCTATTCTCTGTTTGTTGATCTTGGTTTGTAGTCTGATCTGTTTGTCCTTGAGTTTCGCGATAGCATCTGTCTTTTCTTTCAAATCTTCTATTGTAATGTGTGATTCACTTGTATCTTCCTTAATTTCTGCTATCCATCTTGCACTGGTCTCACTGTTCCATAACTTTTCTATAATCTTCATGCTTATTCTGTTTTCCTGTATTCTGATTAGGTGTCCAAAGAATGAGATTCGTTTCTTTCTCCCCGTGCTCATTACAGGTTCAATTTCTCTGTAGACTGTTTCATTGGAAGCTAATCTCCAGTGCCTGTTTTTTTGGTATTTTTTATTTATGCAAGTTCTGACTATTCTCCTTTCTATCTTGAGTAATTTATCTGTTGCGATTGTGTTAGTTGTTTTGAAGATGATTTCACTTGCTGTTATTTCCGGTTGTACAACTGTTTCATAGTGTCTTAATTTTATGGCTATTGAGAGGAATTTTTTGTTGTATGTGTTCTTGGTGATATATTGTGCTCTAGTCAATTTATGTATTCTATTGTTCCACGTTGGTTTCTCATACAGGTTGTATGTTATGATTTCCCCTAGATATTTAAATCTGTCCACAATTTTTATCTCTTTATCTTCTACCTTGATTTTGTTGGCGAGTGGTGGGTCAGTTAGCATAATTTCTGTTTTCTCAAAAGATATCTTAAGCCCAATCTTATGAGCTATATTATGTAGTGATTTTATTTGTTGCTTAGTTTCTTGGATATTGTTAGCTAGAAGAGCCAGGTCATCCACAAATCCAAGACAATTTATGTTGTCTTTGGATGTTCCAATTTTGATGTTCTTTGGGTTATCCTTGTACCATTCTCTCATAATATATTCTAGGGCAAAATTGAACATAAGCAGTGGCATTAGCTTATTTAATCCACCAAACTTTAATTTTTTATCTTTTATTCTTTTAGTGTAAAGTCTTTGTCTGCTATGTATGAGCCATTTAATGTTTATCATTTTCAGTTTGTACACCTAAATACCCAATATGTACCCTGAAACTGGCCTAAAGACCTGTGTAATCCCCTTCTATGAGTATGATGAATTTTTCTTTCCTTTGGTGACCTCTTGCAATACAAAATAGTTTCTTTGAAAACTTTAGAAACCTTACAAAATTACCTGCTACTTAAATCTGCTTATTATATTTAGTAAATTTACACATAAGTTGCCCAAGTTATATAGAAGACAATTCAAGAGTATAATTTTCACATCATGTGCCTTAGCCAGTGTTGAGTTGGGAAGTGTGTATGAACACTCACGCATACAGGGACCACGAGGATCGTACCCACAATGTGATAGAAGGAAAGAAGAGTAAAAGGAATGAAAAACTAAGGGAAGGAAAAAGAATTGGGAATGAGGGGACGTTCACCTTATGCAGCTGCATCTCCGGCGTATGTACATACTCGCGCAACGTCACACCTGCCCCAGGTGATCAAGTCTCTGTCTCCACGCATATCACACTCCTGGGTGCTAATCTTCGTGAGTGCCCTCTTCTTGGTAAAACAAAATAGGGACGAAACAAGGAGAACGAGGGAAAGGAGATGGCGGGAGGTTTAAAAGGAACAAAAATAGGGACTCACGCTGGTGCGCACAAACATACCGCCCACCTGAATTTCCACGTAATTCACTAAAACAATAAGCAAACTGTAATTTACTATCTAATTAAACTAAGTCTTATCCATTGTTGGGTATGGGGTTCTATAGTTTCACTTCCAGAGGCCCATCTGGAAGACTTACTACTGGATGTGGGTTAGGCCATGGATAGGGAATAAAAGGGAATTAGAAGGTAATAACTTAATGCAGTACTTGCGAAAACGAAAATCAAGTCTTAACTCTGATCACTAAACGGAACCTATTCTGAAGTTGGTAGAGGCACCAACTTTACCACTGACCTTTTTAATTTTCCCGATGAACACTGTAATTCTGCGACTCTAATACTCAATCTAATATTTCAATCAAAGATGGGCATCACAAGTTTTCTATTTACCGCAAACCAACTTGCACAGACCAGGTCATCCACGCATCCTCGAAACATTCAATGAACCAAAAATTAGCTGCTTTTCATTGCTTGCTACACAGAGCATTATCCATTCCCTTAGAGCCCTCAGCTTTCACTTTAGAAATAACTAATATAAAAAACATTGCTGTTGCCAATGGTTATACAGAGCAATTTATTGACGATTTGCTAGAAAGCAAAAAGAAAAGTTTTTTATTGAGAGAAATTTACAATCCCCCTCCCAGTGACCAACTTTCATGGCGACGAATTAAATATTTAGGGCAACCCTCCATTAAAATAGGAAATTTATTAAATGAGTTGAACATTAAACCAGCCTTTTACAACAAAAGAAATCTTAACAGCATGCTGCCTTCGGTCAAAGATCCCATAGAACCAGCCCTCCAGAGCGGGGTTTACCAGCTGAAGTGTAATGACTGCGATGCTAAATACGTCGGCCAGAGTGGGAGGAGTCTAAGGGTGCGTGCAGCAGAACACCGACGGGATTACGTGAAGAACACCGGGATGTCCCAATTTGCAACCCATCTCCTGGAAAAAGGCCACCAATCTGATTTCACCCCTGAGTTACTGCACAAAGTTAAGAAAGGAACACAGATGGACATCCGCGAGCAGTTGGAAATTTTGAAATGTGTGAAAAGAAAAGAACTGATAACTAATGACCACCTTTTCTCTTTCCACTCCCCCCTCCTAGACATCCCACAATTACACCCCAAAAAATCCCCAGACAACCAAAGTTCCCCTTCCCTATGACGTCAACCCACGCTCCACTCTCAACTCCCCCCCCCCTACTTTCCTTTCCTTCGCTTCCCTACCGCGCCTATTCCCTAATTTCTACAGTTTCCTACCTTCCATACCCTTCCCCAACCCTTCCCCCCCCCACCCTAGTTCCCCTTCCCTATGACGTCAACCCACGCTCCACTCCTAACCTCCCCCCCTACTTTCCTTTCCTTCGCTTCCCCACCCCGCCTATTCACTAATTTGACATGTTCCTACCAACCGCTTCCATATCCTTCCCCACCCCTTCCCAACCCATTCAGTATATAACTATGTCCCTATGTCTTTTGTACCACTAGTCCGTTGAAGATGATACAGTGTATCGAAACTAGTCGACAATTAAAGTAAAATTGTAGAAAATAAGCAAAGTATTTCTATTTCTTTCTTTTGACTCTAATACTGCCCGTGGAATCTAGAAATGCTTGAATAACACGCCCCATTCTCCACTGAGAAGGGGGGAGGTTCAGATCGCGTATTAAAAACAACTCACCGATTTTAATATTCGGAGACATTTGCGTCCATTACGCTCACTGCTGTAAGGTATGTAGATATTCCCGCGACCACCGATGCCAAAAGTGGCGATAAAATTGTTCTACCAGTCGCCACCTAATGTGAAGCGGAATATATTCATCTGAAATGGGTCCAGGCTGTCCTATTAGTGGACGGCCTATCAACAAATGACCAGGCGTTAGGCAATCAACCTCCAAGGGATCAGATAATAGGGGAGTTAACAGTCGAGAATTTAAAACAGCTTCTATCTTACAAAATAACGTCCCGTATTCCTCGAAGTTTAGAGTATGACCATGGAGAAATCGGCGCAAATGGTACTTTACTGATTTTATACCAGCTTCCCATAGTCCGCCAAAATGTGGCGCCAAAGGAGGATTATACTTCCACTGAATACCCGACGCAGAAGATATTGAAGTCAAAGCTTCTTTATGAGGAGCTGATCTAATCAAGCGGTACAAATCCGTTAAAAACCTATCAGGGTGCCCGCAAACAGGGAAAACAAGGAAAACAGGGAAATGACAGGGAAATGAAATGCAATGGAATTGGACAGGGAAACGTCTGGGATCTCGAAATCTTTTTCGAAATGCGGGAATTAATAATTAGTTAGCACCATATACCGTGCAGCACAGTGCATCCTGGCTGGGCTCCCTGTTGCGTTGTGAGACGGACAACAACACAACAGGGAATATCATACTGTAGGAGTAAACCTTTTCAAAATAATAATGACTTCCAAATTCAACCCTGCATGGCTTGATGCTATCCTTCACCCTGAGTGGCAAAGCTGGTTGCGGGCAGACGAACGGGATGTGAACTCTGCTAAGTGCATCGTGTGTAAGAAAACTTTTTCACTGAGTTCAATGGGCAAGCGGGCTGTGACAAGCCATGCTGCAGGGAAGTGGCATCTCAATGCTATCCAGGGTCGTCAACATCAGGACAACTTGACTAATGTCGTCGTCCGAACACCACTACAGCAGGTATGCGGTATTACTGCCCAGACCTTTTGTATGATGAACAGTACCGGTATGGTTTTCGTTATTCGATGGGATAGGCCTATTCTATAACTCGAAGCTACGGAGCTTTCCGGTGAAAAGATGTTTCAATAAGCTACTTGCTCCCATCGGTATTCTCTTATCATGGAAGCTACAGGAGAAAGAGCTAGCAGAAGCTACCGGTAGCATATTAGGCTCCCACCCGTATTCTGTAAATGTCATGAAGCTACTTTTGTAGCCCCAGTAAACTCCCACATAGCCTGTGGAATCCTGTAGTCTCCACGTCGTTCATGGTGCCTTTCAGTACGGTTTCGTTAAGTATGGTTGGTAGATAGCAATATTTTTTAAGTTAATCCATAATGTCTTCAAGGATTCTCCCGCGCACCGTGCAGACTCTACACGTCTTACTGAAAGTGATGAATTTACTCTCAAATTTTGCAATTGCCGATGGCTTGAGAATGGTCCCGTGTGTGCAAGAGTCATTGCAATACTCAAGAATTTGAAGACCTACTTTCTCACTATGATGGATTTGCCTGACACATGGTCGATTAGGAAGGTGAAAGAGTGCTTTGCTGGCCCTCTTCTGCTGGCGAAACTTCATTTCTTTGCGACAATAGCATCATCTTTTGAGCCATTTCTCAAAGCGTATCAGACGCTTATACCAGTCATCCCATTTCTTCATGGTGACATTGAGGATCTTCTCCGAGAGGTGTACGGGCGGTTTGTGAAGCCAGACGTCCTAAACAAAGCGAAGACAGCCTACAAGCTGATCAATATTAATGTAGATGATGTTGCGAATGGTTTGAAACTTTCCCAAATCAATATTGGAGCAACCCTTGCTCTCCGTGATGCAAGAGTGAAGGACATCGAAGATGACAAATTAAGGTTGGAATGTAAGAAGTGTTTGGTCTCCATTGAGAAGAAAATAGTTGAGTGAAGCCCAATAAAGTACAAATTTACCAAAGCTGCATCATGTCTGGATCCTAACAAAATTCTTAAAAAACCTGAGTAGTGTAAAACAGACATGGATTCTTGTCTTAGGGTCTCGTGTCTGCAAACCACATGACCACTCTGCAGGCAGACCGCGCTGGTATCCAGTTCAAAAGGTTTGTATCCCAGGTGGATAAAGTACAGCTCACAGGCTTTAATAGGGATACGGATAGACTGGACTCATTCTATGCAAGCCAACTTAACAAACGAGAGGACTTAAAGGATTGTTGGGCAGCTGTTTAAATTATCCTGCTGTTCTCGCACGGTAACGCCTTTGTCGAGAGTGGGTTCTCTGTGAACAAAGACATGTTAGTTGAGAACCTACATGAAGACTATCTCATTGCTCTGAGAAGAGTTTTGGATGGGATTTTTCATGCGGGAGGCGAGGCGTCAGTGGAAGTTGATCGGGAGTTGATCAGATATGCGCGTAGAGCAAGTGTCAAGTACAGAGATGTGCTTCAGAAGAGGCGAGAAACTGAAACTGAAATGGCGAAGAAGAGTAGATTACAGAGAGAAGAAGAGCAAAGGAAGAAAAATGAGCTAGATAAGTTAAAAGCAGAGAATCAAGCCCTGAAAGAAAAACAGGAAGAAGTAGAGAAAACAATTAAGAAGATGAAGAAATGAAAATCTTTGCTTATTTTAGTGTAATTGTCAGGTGTTACCTGAATAATTAATTTCTGGTCATTTAATGTAAGACAGTAATATTTTCACAGAAAGTTCCTGATTATTTAATTAGTTTTGTTTGATCTTTCAAATTAGAGGATCGATTGACATGTTTATTTTTTTGCTGCCTGTAGTCTCAGTTTTTATTGTTGATTCTTATCATCTTATTTTTTCATAAAAATGAAAGTCTATTATGATGAGAAGTGTGTTGATCTCTGCTCCCATTTACGCAAATTTATTTTGGTGCACTTTTGGGACGTATTGAAACCCTATAGTTAGCACATTTCTTAGGATATTATGGAGAAACCTGCTAGGGAAAACACAGGGAAAATACAGGGAAATGATTCAGAAAAAGTTGTGGGCACCCTGGCTGCTCCGACGAAGTTAGTGCCACAATCAGAATGGATTACACGCGGGGTTCCTTGGCGTGCAATGAATCGTTGCAAGGCCGCAATGAATGCCGGAGTGGATAGCGACGTAACTAATTCCAAATGCACCGCCTTTGAAACAAAACAAACAAATAAACATAAGTAGGCTTTTCTCAAGGAGGTATTTCTCCGGTTACTAAGCTTGTAGGAGAATCGACCCCCATTATCCGTTCCTACGTAAGAAAATGCTGGTTGCGGTACAACTCTAGCAGTCGGAAGGTCAGACATAATTGGATGCAAAGTCGCTCCACAATAGCGTGAACAAATAGTACATTTTAGTATCTCCAATCTAATAATGGTCCGAACCGAAATAATCCAAAACTGCCTACAAATTAAGGCTTCCACAACATGTGGATCACCATGCAGAGATACCAAATGGTAATGGCGAATGATAAGAAGTGAAAGATGACTATCTTTAGGAAGTAGCATAGGGTGTTTACCTAACAACGGTAACAAAGAATAGGTAAGTCTACAGCCCACCCTGACAAATCACTCAGCAGCATAAAGTGAACACACTAGAGAATGAAGAATGACTTAGAGAAGTTTGAAAGTATAGTTAACATGTTATGATATATATTGTACTGACTTACTACTTCTATTACTTACCAATTCTAGTAAATACTACCTACTACATATTCAGTGTTCATATTGGTTCCAGAACTGATGTTTTTCATTTTGGTTCTAGTTTCAATTCTTTAATCAATATCTGGTGAAGTATAAGAACATAATCAATCCCTTAATAAGTGGTAAATTGGCATTATGTATATTTGCCTATCATCACTATTCCTGTAAATTCATTGCTTAATTTATTTTTTTCTGCTCAAATGTCATAATTTTGGGTCCATCTGTTGTCTTAAAAAATACAGCTAATGATTTTTTTTATTTTGTAGGCATTTGAAGAATATATCAGAGCTTCTCCTCTTAAAACATGTCTCCAGTTTGATGATGGAGGACATTGGAGGAATCTCCTTGTACGCTCCAATCTTAATGGAGATATTATGGCGACAGTGATCTTCAATCCACAGTCAATGAGTCCTGAGGAGTTGAATCGAGAGGCTGAGTCATTGGCAAAATTCTTTGGCGAAAGAGGTGGAAAAGAATGCAATGTTTCATCTTTGTATTTTCAAGCATGGTAAGAAGTATCTTCCTACTGTGGTGCTATTTGAAAAGAAAAGATTTCCACACAAGATGACTGTATTTCAAAACCCCTAATGCCACTAGTTAGCACTTCATTTTCAAAATTTCATATCTTATTTTGCAGTGACTTCAGTTAAACTCGATTTTCTGGGGCCAAGCTTCAGGTAATCTCAAGATGGGTGGGGCCCAAGCTCGCGACGGTCCTATTCCGCAACCCTTTCCCCAGCTTGGAGACCCAATGCCAGCCTCTCTCCTCAACCCACACAGCGGGAGGCTCCCTCACCAAAACTAATTGTCCTCACTACAATTCAAACTTTAATAACTACGTCATATAACAACAAATGAATATTTTCATCATACTCCTGTACGTAATCATAATTGTACGAGTAAGTACATCTTTTAATCACCATTCTATGATGAAAATTATCAATTTTGCGAACAAAGCTAAAAACGTTGTCATTAACAGCAGGAAATATGGTAACAACGCAGCGGTCCCCCTCAAATTTTCCCTTTCTTTTAAGAAGAGTGAGCTTGCAGCGGTTTTTAACGGGTGTAGCTTTTACAATCGACATTATTGACATCAGTGAGTGATGGGATTCGTAGTATTAATCTAGTGTTAAGACAATGTGCTGTGAATTTGCTCAGAAAGGAAATAAACTGACTATTTGCGTCAGCCTGTGTCACTTTCTAATTCAGATAGAGCGCGAGCCACAAATATGTGTAAAAGGCTGCACTGTAAATCGATTGAATTCACTTCACAAGTCAAGGCTCAACTATTGAATCACCAAATGATAAACTATTGCAGTGTCATGGAGAAGTTCAGGTGAGAATCGCCCAGAAATCTTAACGAAATCTGTTAAAATATTTTTACATGATTTCTGAGCATCCTCAAGCCTTACTCAGCTGAAGATGGTCGTATACTTCCGCATCAAGTACGAATAAATGATATTGGCTGGATGTCGTTAACTTGATTTTCATATGTGGATATGTGCCCACAACTTCGAAAAATTAGGGATAGAAACAGCCTTATAAATACAACTGGGCTGTTTTTTTTCGCATAAGACATGCACATAGTTCTTCATCACATGCATCAAAATATTTTTAATGTTACTGCTGAACTTATCTTTTCTTTTAACTCTCCGTATGCCAGTATCAAGCCGAAATCCAAAGCCAAAACCACTTGGTGCTAGGTAGATTTTCTTTCCGAAGTTCCTACTAGTATTACAAAGATTTATATGAATTGTATTATTTTGTTTGCTAATGAAGGGGCCTGGGTTAATATGTCCCCTAGGTTCGTTGAACAATACAAAAAAGTGAAAAAATTACTAAATAACATTGCATTTGTTAATTCATTGATTTGGCCTTGATATAAAATAAATTATATCACCAACAAGATAAAAAAACAAAAATACATAGCTAGATTAAATGAACATTGCCTTTCTCTAAAAGTACATTCAGGGTTGGGCACGAATCACCTAATATTGATTTGAGTCACGAATCTTTGAAGTTTGGCAATCAATTTCTCTAATTTTGTGATTATGGTCCAGTCTACCATATAGCCCAGGAAAATTAGGTTTTAACCCGGAAAAAAATAATAACAAAGCCGGACCTTTTTAGCTGTATTCAGGACCCCTTTGAGATGAACATATCAAAAGTCCCAAGCTCTCCCAGGTGGGATAACGAAAATATCCTGGAAAAACCTGGAATTTTCCTGGAATTCGTGCTGTTCGGTAACTAGAAGAGCTAGAGAGGCGTTCTTTTTTTCTGCCACTCGTGCTTTTAATGCTCTACATTAGTAAAAGGCGTCCGTCAGCCTCCCGAGGCTGCCGTTCTGATCCTGGTCCACTATAAGGTCATCAAGTGCCACATAATGTACTAAAATCGTCTTAAACCGATATTTGCCGGACTAATAAGCTGCGAAACGGCATTACTACAACTGGCTTCGGTGCCTGACACAAGTATAACTTTTCTGAGCACCAATACCTGCATCAGCACCTCGAATCTGCCCGCCTACAAGGTGCGAGAAGTGCCCGATCATCTACAAAAACAGTTTATTAAATTATTTTTTTAATTACACTCATTGCACCCAGGAATGACTTAAACAGATGAAAACCACCCAACCTAATTATTGCTTTTTTCAGATGACTTTGACTAAACGCGGCAAGCACCATTGGCAATGCCTTATAGTATACAGCTTTAGGTCAAAAGTCACTTGCAATGAGATTTAAAAAAATCTATTAGGGACAAAATTTCTAAATTCCAAAGTTTGATGAAAAATTGCTGAATTTGGTTCTAGCAGATCAGTGATAAATGTAGAAAATTAACTCACCATACGATTGTCCTCTCTTCTCACATATGTCTGCTGCATTCAACAAAGCTGTGTCGATGGCTGAGGGGTTGGTGGGGTTGAGGTTTATGAAGGAGAGTGGGATCTCAGATGAAACCTCATACGGTTGCTTACGATGAGCGACTTCCATAAATCCATTCCATCCCGGTTGAGGAATTGCGCCACTCTAAATGCCCGATGACTATAAAATATGTAAAGGCAAATACTTGTGCAAGCTGTCCTCACATATCACTAACTCATTCCTGTTCTCTGCTGTGACCTTAGAAAGCCCGTTTATATCTAGCGCAAAGTGCTGGTGTAGTGTGTTTTTTCTGAAACCATTTCCAATCATTTCTGCACGCTTTGGGCGCAGGATTTTTACATCTATATGCAATGCAGACTTTGGTGTATTGCGCTGAATCCCTCCTTAAATATGAATTGTGCCATGGCCATCGAGACTTCACAGATTGTGATCTCCACTGTCGAAAATAAATTGGATGTAAGCATCCATATCCACTTCAGGAGGTGAGCATAGAGATAAGCACGCTTCATATTTTTCACACTCTTGATACGAAGCTGAAATGCCTAACTTATGGAGCATATCAATAAGCCACCTCGAAGCGAACCGACGATGAAGGGCCACACTGAGTCCTACTTGGATTGGTGATAGGAACGAGCGAGGACGTATTACTACAATTATGCCATGTTCAATCACTGTAGCCTTTTTCCTCACAGTATCTTGATTTTTGGCAATAGCTCTGACCTAAAAATATCAAGAAGCTCTGGCGTTGGTTGTTACCTCCGGTAGTCTTGTCTTTCTGTGTTGGGTATACAGAATTATCGTATGCTTGTAACTTGATTTGGTGCTTGATAAGTTGTGCAGCACATTTTACTATTCTTATTTCCTCACTTCGGCTATCCACGCACCGCTCACTGTACCGTTTCGTGCTTAATATTTTTTGCGCAACCCCTGTGAAACACATCACGCCCCTGCGTCCAGGCAGTTCAGTAAAGGTGATTGAGTCACCTTATTTTTCTTCTAGTTTACTCCTCAGCCTTTTTCAGAGTACTTTTCTCGGTTGCTCTTTGAATACTTATCCAGTATTGTCATCAATACTTCCATGCTGTACTGGCTGTCATCTTCGCAATTTTCCTCAAGTTCCATATATAGCAATTCAAAGGCAGCACTTTGACTCGTCTTCATTACGACTCTTGCCACGTTCTGATGTGATTCCCGGCTTACAGGAGCCAATTCGTTGAATGTAAGCACAGCAATCCCTGTGATACCTGCCTTCTGCCGCGACTAGATCAGACACTACGCTTAATGTCAGGATTACTTCAGTTCCCCACTCATCCCGATCACCTCTTTCTGCATCTGCTTATGGTACGTATAGTCTTGATCACTTCGATGGTCCCAACTACACTCCAAGGTTTCCTCTCAGGGTGTTTTTCGTCCACACTTTGGGCACAAAAAATACAATGTACTTTGAAATCAAATGGCGTGTCTGTGGATGATCTCCTCTTCAGATGATCTGAAAGTTCCGCGGAGGGGGATGTCGGTCTGCGTGTGTACTCCCTTCTGCACTCGCCATGCAAAAGCACCGACGTCTTGTCCTTAATACTAATACCTCGGAACCATCCCTTCTCGTTTTACTTGCATTCAAAATTTTTTGTACTCCTTTTTCACCACATTTCACTGATTCTTTGCCAAATTTGCCTCCAACGAAATCACACAGATAACACTCGTCCAACAACTCCATTGCACATCACAAAAAATAACTTGAAAACGAGACGCTAAACACTTATTGCATTGGAGAGCACTGACTGAGTGATTTACGAACCGGTACGGACCACGGGAAAGGGAAGCGTCGCTGACTTATAACAATGAAAGCACGGCTGCCCCACCGTGCGCTCTCGACATCCAGTGGTACAGGCAGCGGGAGGACTGAGGATATTTTATTTACATATCAGTCACTTGGTTTAACCTTTTACGGTAACATTTTAACGCAGTTAGGCTAATTGTGGACTACAAAAAAGAAAAGTAGGTGAAGCGTCGCAGTTCAACCACAACTTGCTCCAGGAGAATATATATATACTCGAGCGAATAGCACCCTTTAAAGGCATCAGAGGCCCGTGGATGGTCGAACACTTCTCGCACCTTGTAGGCGGGCAGATTCGAGGTGCTGATGCAGGTATTGGTGCTCAGAAAAGTTATACTTGTGTCAGGCACCGAAGCCAGTTGTAGTAATGCCGTTTCGCAGCTTATTAGTCCGGCAAATATCGGTTTAAGACGATTTTAGTACATTATGTGGCACTTGATGACCTTATAGTGGACCAGGATCAGAACGGCAGCCTCGGGAGGCTGACGGACGCCTTTTACTAATGTAGAGCATTAAAAGCACGAGTGGCAGAAAAAAAGAACGCCTCTCTAGCTCTTCTAGTTACCGAACAGCACGAATTCCAGGAAAATTCCAGTAATTCCAGGTTTTTCCAGGATATTTTCGTTATCCCACCTGGGAGAGCTTGGGACTTTTGATATGTTCATCTCAAAGGGGTCCTGAATACAGCAAAAAAGGTCCCGCTTTGTTATTATTTTTTTCCGGGTTCGGGTCAAATTTTGCTTATTTTTCCTGGGCTAATAGTAAGTTGGGGTTCGCCAAATATTTTTAACATCATCACTGAAAATATTATCTTGGAATTTATTGAGGAGATGAAGTCTACATTTCTATCTGCGATCTGACAATGATTCTCACTTTAATTCATTTAATGGACTGGTTATGCTAAAATAGTTATCGTACCGTCCCTTACAAATATTGCCGATCTTCGCTGCACACGTTCAAGTTCATTATTTAGACCGATTTCGTAGGGATCCCATACACTGGCAGCATATTCCAAATGAGGTCTAACAAGGGAAAAGTAGCTGATTTCTCGTACATGATCGTAACATTTACCCAGTACTCTTTTGATGAATCCCAGTTTACAATTAGCTTGACCCATTATTTCACATATGTGTTTACCCCAGGAAAGATTATGTGTCAGTCTTATTCCAAGATATTTAATGGATTCCACGTTTGCTAATTCATTATTACTTATTTTGTAAGTGCTAGGAGGAGAACAATTCTTTTTCCAAAAATTCATTACTACACATTTAAAAAAAATTAATTCTAACTGCCATGTATCACACCATTTTGCAATTGCTTGTAGGTCATCATTTAAATGTTCTTTATCATTTGGGCATAGAATTTCTCTGTAGACTACTGCATCATCGGCAAATAGACGAAGCTTACTTTTGACCACATTATTGATATCATTACAGATGATGGAACATGTACAGATGTGGACAGATGTGAACAGAACAGGAGTGGACCTATCACACTACCTTGTGCGGCACCTGAAGTGACTTCATTTGCCGGGGAGGTAACACCGTCCAAAACAACTCTTTGAACCCGATCATGTAGTAAATGATTTATCCATGATATAATATTATGTACTGTCTAAGCCATAAGATTTTAATTTCAAAATTAGCTTGCTATGAGACACCTTATCAAAAGCTTTCTTGAAATCGAGGAATATAGCATCCACTGGAATATAATTTTCACCAGAAACTAAAATATCCTAGGAAAAGAGAGCAAGTTAGGTTTCACATGATCTACTCTTTCAGAAGCCATGCTGAACATTGGAATGTAATTTTCATTCACTTTTCGTGAAATCAGTGATATTAATTCGTGATTCGTCAGTGAATCGTGAGCTACATCACAAAAATTCGGCTCACGAATCACCTCAACTAAAAAAAAAAGTCAACACACGGATCACGAATCATTTAAAAAAATGATCCGAATCACAAATCACAGTTTGTGATTCACGAATCATGATTCGTGATTCATGAAGACGAATCATGCCCATCCCTGAGCACATTACATATCAATCAACAAAATATGACAAAAATCTAATGCATGTAACAATATCAGAGCTATCAATTTGAGCATGAGTAGAGATATTGAAATAATTTTGACCGGAATGAATTTATGGATATGTTGACGAATATGTTGAGGGAGGGAATTCCATAGTCTTACAGCTTCATGTGAGAAGCAGTTATGGACTATAATATTTCGGTGAGTGGGAATGTAAAGTATGTCCGGGAGGGTGCGTAGAGTTCGTTGTCGGATGTCCGTGGTGAATAAAAAGAACTTCGTTAAGTAGTCAGGTTTTCTGAACTTGAGGATTTTAAATAGGAAGCATCCTAAGAAGTATTTTCTTCGGTTATGCATGGTGAGAAAATTTGCTAGCTTGTGTGCATGTGATATGTGATCAAATTAATGAAATGAATACATGCATTCAATGTCCTTTGAAGTTTTAAGTTTAGGTCTTCCCGAATAGTGCTATAAGTAACGCAGCAGTTATCAAATATTGGTAATATTAGTGAGGTCACAAGTATATGTCAAATTTGGGTAGATATCTCATTTTTGTTTCACTTGATTTGATGGAGAGTCTTAAAAACCTTGCAGGAGACCAGGGATACTTGTTCCGTCCATAACAGAGTTTGATTGATAATTACACCCAGGTTAGTCACTGTAGAGGAGTATACCCCAAGTATAAAAATTATAACAAGAAAAGATCACAGTAGAAAAAAATGAAATTGAAATTTGAGCCGCAGTAGCCCAAGGGGTAGTCTACCTACCCCAGAAGTATATCACAAAATATTTTGAAATTTTGGCGGAAGTAAGAAAATGATTCGTAAAAGTGTATTCCAGAAGCCTTTGGATGTCTTCATTCCAATAGCATACCTATTTTTGTGTTACTATAACAAAACACTTTGTCCAACATGACCCAATAATAACCAACAGTGTTTAAGGTATGCATATGATCCCCAAGTATGGTTTTCAACAATAATGAAATACTCCGGAATTTATGGAATAAAACAAACGATTTAGGGAGAACACTGACATTTAAAAAATGTATTCACCTTCTGCAAATATGAAGGGAATTTCTTAAACAGAGTTGGATCTGCATTCGCCCGAAGACAGGGACAATAGCAAAGCTATTTGCTGTAATGCTACAGGCTATTTTAGTGGAATTGATAGTTTTTAAAACAGAAAAATATTTTCTTATTTTCTCTGGGGGTGGGGGAATATCGCCATAAACTTCAAGTATATTTTCCCTTAAATGAGTTTGAGCAAGTATTCTTAACAGTATAAATAGAGTGCAGCCTTTTACACATCTTTGTGGCTCGCGCTCTATCTGAATTAGAAAGCAGGTTGACGCAAATAGTCTATTTCCTTTCTGAGCAAATTCACAGCACAGTGTCTTAACACTAGATTAATACTACGAATCCCATCACTCACTGATGTCAATAATGTCGATTGTAAAAGCTACACCCGTTAAAAACCGCTGCAAGCTCACTCTACTTAAAAGAAAGGGAAAATTTGAGGGGGACCGCTGCGTTGTTACCATATTTCCTGCTGTTCATGACAACGTTTTTAGCATTGTTCGCAAAATTGATAATTTTCATCGTAGAACGACGATTAAAAGATGTACTTACTCGTACAATTATCGGGAGTACAATGAAAATATTCATTTGCTGTCATATGACGTAGTTGTTAAAGTTTAAATTGTAGTGAGGACAATTAGTTTTGGCATAGAGTAAATAGTAATATATTTACTCTATGGTTTTGGTGAGGGAGCCTCACGCTGTGTGGGTTAAGGAGAGAGGCCGGCGTTGGGTCTCCGAGCTGGGTTGCGGAATAGGACCCTCGCGAGCTTGGGCCCCACCCATCTTGAGACTACCTGAAACTTGGCCCCAGAAAATCGAGTTTAACTGTGAATTCATTTGTGATCAACATCATCCTAGAAACTAATTTTTGGTGACTGGATAATAATTTATTAGTTTCGTTTGATCATGGTACATGACATTGAAACAAGTCAAAAAAATACAAAACAATAAGTCTGCAATGGTACTCAGATAATGCATAGGTATTCGATATGAAAAAGTATAAAATACATTATAAAAGTTCCCATATGCAAATCATCCTTTAGAAATTCTTACACTGTATAGTAAGTAGGCTTTACTAATTATAAATATCTCCCTGACTTTCACTTTGAAAATATTCATGAAAGTTATGGCCTTAATGTTATTGAGTAAAAGCGATAAAGGGTGCTTCTTTTCGAACTCTTGGCAGACCCATTTGACTGGCTAGTGATATTCTTTGTAATCAAATTTAAGCCCCTCTTAATAGTACATAAATATGGACTTCAAAAATTTCATTTCACTGGGTGTCCATAGTAATGTTGGGAGTACTTATCTCATTTAGCACTAATAGAATATATCCTCATTCATATATTTACTGGAGCTTGCTTACAATGAAGCATAATTAATAATGGTTCTCTTTCAAAAGTGACATGTGATATGTATTTACTTGAGTCTGCAGTTTATTTACTGTGCCCTTCTTAAAATTAGTGTGCTGTGATAGAGTGATTATTGAATTTCATGGGGAAAAATTATGCTAGAGTGGGGTTAATGCAGTAATTTCATGATATTACTGCATGCTAGCATAATGTGATTAAGATCCGAACTTGATAAAAAGTGGAGGTCGCAGGGAGAAATGATAACACGTCCATTCACTTGGCGAGCAGAAGAAAGACTGCCAGATTTATTCATTCAATCATACCATGCATCGATATACAAAAAAAAGAATCATGATACCAAAACAAAACAAATGAAATTACACTGCGGAATTAAATGTGATAAACTTAAACACACCCCCTTTAATTCCGTAGTCATTAGATCCCCAACAATTCAATCAAAAACTCAAAACGTGGACCAACAAGTGGCTTGGTAAAAATGTCTGCAATCATGTTCTCACCTGGAACATGTTAAATTAGCACCCTTTTTCTTTCCACCAAGTCTCTCACAACATGGTAACTTAAATCTATTTGTTTCGTCCTCCTTTTGTAGGCGGCATTCTTAGACAAAAACACAGCCGATTTATTATCACAAAACAAAGTCACAATGAAATCCTTTTTAACAAGTTCTTTTAATAAGTTTTGCAAATATATTGCCTCATTGGAGGCCTGGCTGAGAGCGATGTATTCAGCTTCAGTTGTTGACTGCGCTACCACAGACTGCTTCTTGCACTGCCAAGAAATAGGTCCACCAGAAAATGCAAAAAAGTATCCTGAGTAGGATTTCCTATCCACAGTGTCACCTCCCCAATCAGCATCACTGTAACCACAAAGTTCATTGTTACCCTTTTTAAATATTAAACACAATTCTTTGGTTCCTTTCAGATATCGAAGTAGTCTTTTAGCACAATTCCAATGTTGAGGTCCATAATAAGCATTAAACTGACTTAGGTAATTCACTGCTTGTACAATATCTGGCCTAGTCCATACACTTAAGTACATTAAAGAACCTATTAGAGATTGATAGGGTACATCAGGTTTAGTACCTGTATTTCTTACCAGACATATGCCCTTTTCCATTGGTGTTCTAACAGGATTACAATCTGTCATGTTAAACCTTGCAAGGACCTTATTCAAATAGGACCTTTGAGAAAGCTTGACTTTCCCATCTTTACAATACTCTATTTCAATACCTAGAAAATTGGAAAGTTTTCCTAAATCTCTACAATCAAAATTATTTTGAAATGTCGATTTCACAGTTTTCACTTCATCCTGATCATTAGAGACAATAAATACATCATCTACATGCACAGCAATAATAGTTATAACATGGTGAGCCTTATACTTAACATAAACACAGGGGTCACCCTTTGATCTGACATAATTCAAAGACATAAATATCTCATGTAACTTGGCATTCCAACATCTAGATGATTGTTTCAATCCATAGATAGCCTTTTCTAATAAACATACCTTTTCTTGATTGTCAAGATCAATATAACCCTCAGGCTGTTCCATATACACTTTTTCTTCCAATTCACCATTTAGAAATGCCGTACAAACATCAATATGGTTTATAAATAAACTCATATTTACAGCCAAAGACAGAATTAACCTCAAGCTTTCAGCTCTAACAACAGGAGAGAATGTATCAATATAATCTTGGCCCTGCGACTGGGTGTAGCCTTTTGCCACCAAACGAGCCTTATATCTATCAATTGTACCATCAGGACCAGTCTTTAATTTGAATACCCACCTATTTTGTACAACATTTACATTTGCAGGTCTAGGAACTAAAGTAAACACCTTATTTTTTCTTAAAGATAACATTTCCTCATCCATTGCATTTTTCCACTGGGCTTTATCCCCTCTAGCTAGAGCTTGTTTTCGCGTTTCAGGTTCGTCATTTAAGCTCTCAAGCTCAGCTTTGTACAACACAAAGTCTGGATAATCACGGGGTTTTCTGACTCTTTCAGGGTATTTTCGTTCTCCTAATTCTACAGAATTTACAGAACTGTTATTAGAGGTCTGCGATTCCCCCAAATTGTATTCTTCGGAGTCTCTCTGAATTTCTACATCTACCTCTTTAGGTTTAGCAGGAAAATGAATCAATATCTGTGAGGTATCAGAAGACCCGACAACATCCTCATTACCAACTAGTACATTTTTCATGGAAATCTATTTTCATGAAACAATACACTTCTTTCCAACACTATTTGATAAGGATTTTTGGGATCAATTAAACGATATCCCTTCTTCTCACTATCGTACCCCACAAATATACACTCTATACCTCTATCACCAAGTTTCTTGCATTTTTCTTTTGGAACATGGGCATAAGCGCTGCATCCAAAAACTTTAAGATGGCCAACATTGACTCTCTTTCCCGTCCATGCTTCAAATGGAACCTTTCCTTTTAATGCCACTGTAGGAGACAGATTTTTCAGATAAACTGCAGTATTGACTGCTTCCCCCCAGTACCTATTATCAAGACCAGCTTGTTTTAGCATAGCCCTACTTTTTTCTAAAATTGTTCGATTAGCCCTCTCCGCTACTCCATTTTGCTCTGGTGTTCCAGGGACGGTTGACTGCCGTTGGATGCCCTCATTTTTAAGAAACTCAGAAAGCACTTTGGAAAAGTATTCCCCTCCATTATCTGACCTTAAACATTTAATAGCTTTTCCTGTTTGCTTCTCCACCAGCTTTTTGTACAACTTAAATTTATCAAATACCTCACCTTTAGTTTTAAGCAAGGCTACAAATGTGAACCGCGTCTTATCGTCTATGAAGGTAGCAAAATATCTATGCCCTCCAAATGATGTTTGGTCTAGTGGGCCACAAACATCTGAGTGAATGAGGCCTAAAGTGTCTTTTGCTCTTTGAGCACTTCCCCTCGGAAATGGTGCCCTTATTTGTTTGGCTCTTATGCAGCTATCACACTCAATGTCTATGCACTCTGGATTCAGGACAAGACCATTTACTAGACCCCTTGACATGCGGATCATGTTACTCCTACTTAAATGAGCTAGCCTTCGATGCCACAGGTTAAAATCACAATTATTTGTATTCTCTACTAACATGGCTACTGGCCTTACATCTAACTCTATTTTATAAGTGCCACCAGATTCAGGAACTTTAAGCAGGGGGACACCCTTTATATATACATCATGCTTATTATATACACTACAACCATCTTGGGAGAAAACAGGAATCAAGCCATTCTTAACCATTGCACTAACAGACAGTAAGTCAGTAGAAAGTTTGGGGACATGAACAACATTCTTTATGGCACCTAAGCCATTGATACCATTAACAGAAACACTACCAATACCAGCTGTTTTCAGTGTTTCATTGCCAGCGCAACTCACAACTTTACTATCTGTTTCACTATACCAATTAAACCAATTTTTATTCCCACACATATGTGATGAAGCACCAGAATCAATGTACCAGCAATTTTTGTTACTCACAGCACTCATAGCGGCTATAAGGCTCCAGGGTGTTGTGCCTGAGCTGCCTTCTCCACCACCATCATTACTGTATCCTCTCTTACCTTCCCCTTTAAACCAGCACTTGGCAGCTATGTGGCCCGGTTTCTTACAACGATAACAGGTCACACCGTGCTGGCTGCCACGATGATACTGGTTATGGTGCCGTTTTGTCGTCTGCTGGGCTGCTCCTGGTGAAGTTGCCATTGCACTTCCGCATGCTACTGCACCTCTTCCACTGGACTTTCCTCTGGATGTAGAACCGCGGTGCTGGTTCCTGCTGGTGCCGGCTAGGAGCGCCTGATTGGTTGCACCCCCTGTCTCCGCCGCTTCCTTCTGTCCTTCTCGCACGAGCTCATTGCACACTGTTTCCGGCATCAAGTCTTCTTCTTTCCGAACACTCTTCTCAATCAGCTGACGAAGCCATTTATATTCAGGCCTCAAATTTTTTAACATAACGAATGCTGCAAACTCGTCATCAACAGGTTTCCCGGTTTCGGCAATTTTATGAATGATATTCTTCATGGCCATAGCGTAATCTAAGAGTGAGCTAAAATTTTCGTGTTTAGTGTCCAGCAGTTCATCAAACAGACAAATGCGCCTGAATGCCCCTTTATCCTCGAACATGCCACATAGGTTTTTCCAGGCTTCGTAGGCAGTTTTGGCCGATCTCACATGAATTACGAGGTGAGGTTGCACCATGAGCGTGATTTTCGAGCGGGCTCTTTTGTCTTTCTTCATTTCAGGAGACGGAGGGATTGCTTCGGACAGATTCAGGTGGTTCCTGCGACACGCACTCAAACAAATCGTCCAAACCCAGGTATAATTCCATTAGATACTTCCAATTTTCCCAGTTTTTCTCCCCCTCAAGTTTATCTATCGGAGGCAGGTGATTGAAAGCCATGGCCACCACAGTTGTCCCCTGATCGGACATGTCTAGCTCGCACACACGTAACACGTTGCGTAACTTAATTTTAAAGTTTAACGTAACTCACGTACTCTCGCGCGCCCTAAGTCAAAAACGTGCTCGCCATTCCTAACTGGATAAGTTATATGCTGCGAATAATTTTTCATCTTTGACTCGCGACTTTAAACTCGTGCTGTGCTGGGCACCATAACCTGATAAAAAGTGGAGGTCGCAGGGAGAAATGATAACACGTCCGTTCACTTGGCGAGCAGAAGAAAGACTGCCAGATTTATTCATTCAATTATACCATACATCGATGTACAAAAAAAAGAATCACGATACCAAAACAAAACAAATGAAATTACACTGCGGAATTAAATGTGATAAACTTCAACAGAACTTACTGTAGAATTTTGCATCTGATAAATGTATACTTTCTGCAGGTTCACATTGATCATAGGAACAAAACTGAAGTTGCTGCAAAGGCTTCCACAGCATCGTGATGATGCAGTCTCCATTTCCAGATTTGAATTTCCAAACTTCCTCCTTTCCCATTATGATATATCATAATAATAAAGAACACTTTTGGGCTCAGACCCTTCGGCTTTTTCCTGGGATTTTCAATGTTTCCTCCTAATTACCAAATGAATTATCATGTCAAATGTGGCATCCATGGCTCACCAGCAATGAAATTCGACTCATCAGCAGCAAAAGTGATGTGCTACTTAAACTTTCAAGAAAATGCCAAAATTATCATCAGAATGTATCGATATTTTGCTGCCTGTATTTGCGAAGGTCATTATCATTTCATAAAACTTTGGCGCTGATTATTTTGAATGACTCTCATTATAATGAATCAAACACTAAAAATCATCTTGAGTGTGTACTTAAAAACCTATAAATTAAAATCATAGTGATACTGTTTTAGAGTTCTCGAATCATGACTGTTCACATAGGTATGCGGAGAAGTGTGCCGTTTTATGTACCTAAAGATATATGTATTTCAGAAAAAAAGTCTACGTACATTTTAAAAACTATAGGCTCCTGATAGTAATATGCTGAATACTAGTTCATAACCAATACATATTCTCTTTTCCCCATGTAATTCTTGGAAATAGCCATAAACCGGCTGTGTAATGAGTGGGGAAAAACAAAAGTACTCAGAAAACTGGGAAATTTACTTTTATTATTAGTGGCCACCCTGATGTGAGACAGATAGAGAGCATTCACGAAGTGACTTGAGAAGAAGAAGAATCTCATTCATCTCTTAAGTTTGTCATTAAGTTGGTCATTCATGAAGAAGACTGATTTTTGTTCATTAATCAGAAGCTACCATGGCAGTTACACATGTTCCACCAGTGAAGAGAAAGTGAAATGCTGAAATAAGCACAAGTCCTGTAGGATGGAGTCTCTTTGTATGGAAATGGTCTTCAAGTGACCTAATTTGTACAACGAAAGTGATCACAATGTAAAAAAGTCCTTAGTTGAAGGTGATTGATTCATTGCATAGAATTGGAACCATTTGTGAACATTATAGAAGAAAAATATCCTATTGGTGAACTGAAAGAAAGATGACTCTTATTCTCATTGGTTGGTTTTAAGATGTGGCGTTTGCAGCTAGAGCTGTTATTATTTGTTCTTAAGCAATGTTCTTGTGTTTATTGTGAACTCTGCCTCTATAGCAACTACACTTCTAGCTATCAAGGACAGTTAAATATTACTGCTTGTTGCTAATATTTGTAAATATATATTTGCAGCCCTCATACCCGGTGCACACATGATCAAGCACCATTCCAGCTTCTTTTGGGGCAGCCTTTTCTGAACGAGCAGTGTGTGGGTCACACCTTTCGCCTTTCTCCAGATTCCTTCTTTCAGGTGACCACAATTTACTTTAATCTCTCTCTCTGAAGTATTTCTCTTGCTCTTTCAAGAGACCTGACCTAATATTAACTATCCTGCAAATCATTATGGTTTGCTTCTAACAGGATTCATATCACTAGTTTTGTCAATAGCCTTTCAAAGATTTTCCAAGTGCAATGATAAATGTATTTAATTTTATAACTCCTCACTCATATCCTTTGATTCTTGTTAGAGTTTACCATCTTTGTCATTGTCTAGTTTTAAAGCATTTGTCCTTTGAGGTAAAGCTCCTGTACTCAATACTCAAAAATTATAGTTTCTTAGATGTAATTAGATACTAATGTCATTAATCTTAATCCTCCCTAAATTTTATTTTTCCTGGATTGTACTCACATTTAAATAATTTTATCTTGTTATGCCTATGGAAGTTGTGACAAAATATTTTCTGTTTGCGTAAGCAAGGAAGGGGAAATAAAAGTATAGGTTTTTATGGATGGGATGAAAAGAGGTGGGGAGTACACTGAAATTAAGAAAGAACTTCCCATGAAAAAATATCTGTTCTGTATCTGAGGTGGAACTGGGGTTAATCTGGTCTGTGAGGGCAAAATCTAGTCTGTATCTTGTCTGTAACTGGGGTGCATCAGGGTTGTAACTCTTCTGTAATGGATAATTGCCTTCATCCACCCCTGTCCACCCCAGTTCCACCTGTGTTGAGATGACCCTCTCCCACCCTCTTATCTGTAACTGGGGTGCATTTATATATGGACTTTTAAAAAAAATCACTTTCGATGCCCCTATAGTGGATACCTATATTAATCATATCTGTATCCATCGAATCAATGTGATCTTAATTACTCAGTCTCAGACCGCTACACAAATGCTGGTTTTAACAGTGCTTACGGCTAGACCATTGTTAAAAAACCAACTTAGAGCTTGTGAGAAATATTTTTTGATATATCATTATATCCATGGATGCTTATTAACTTGGCATCATCATGAAATTGCGTAAAATTCGATACCTTCTGCTTCTTCTTTACCCTCAGGATAAACTCATGAGTTAGTGTGCAATCCCTTAGGCAAATTTATAAAACTGAAAATGGATTTGACCCCTGCACATTTCGTCTTTCTGCATAGGAAGCGGTAGCCCAGTGGTAAGGCGGTGGATTGAGGAGCAGAGAGTACAGCGTTCGATACACCAGTGGGGAAAATATTTTTTTTAATTTTTAATAGTTTTTTACTTTTATATCTTTAGAAGTTGCGTTTTCATCACCATAACTCCCGTTACAAATATTTTCTTTTTCGGTAAAATGTTTTTTTTCAATGAAGGAGAGTACCCCAGTTCCATCCCAGCGGCTCTGTAACTGGGGTGTAACTCTGGTGGAGCTTGTTTCAATTCATTCCCAGTTCCATTCCAGTTACAGAGGTATTAATACAGACCAGTTACACCCCAGTTTGATCCCAGTTACAGAGCAGAAAATTTCTACCTGGGTTGTGTAGATAGTTGGAATCCTGCACATATACATGTAAATCTAGAGGATGTTTTACTCACTTCCATTCCTAGAGGATGTTTTACTTACGACCTAACATAAGTGTTAGATGGTAGATTACCCAAATTATAATAATAATCTCAGTATTATTAAAGTATATCCAATACCGTGTATGGTACACTGGGTAGGAAGGGTCTAGCTTAAAAAAAGACTGTGGAGAAGGCCAAAAGTGTTATTGATCTGAAAGGATTAATTCTTGGTGGAAAAAATATTATTTATAATCATAACAAGAATATACACAATGTTTTTTTAAATAAGTGACTATTATTATTATGTATGTTACTTTTATAACATTCCATTCCGAGTCCCTTGCAAACATCAGGTTTTATTGCCGTCATAATGGCCTGAGGTTCAGGAGGGGTTGGGCAGTATTTGCAGCCACATCCGAAGGCCATCACATAGGTGGCTACGCTACATTTGGGTCATGTGTACTCAGCAGACAGAGTGACCCCAGGATGACAACCTTCTGCATGCGTGCCACTAGTGATGTCACCTGTGCCACACAGGATAGAATGCACTTGATGTTATCTAGCAGTGATCCCTTAACTCCACCGAGCATAACTATGATTATGACTACTACTTTCACTGAATGTCCGGGGAACATCTGCCAAAGTTCAAAAATCAGGTCTTGATATTTATTCTGTTTTTCCATCTCCATCGTAACCATGTTCATTTCAGCCGGGGTTAAAAACTCAATTACGAACATAGAGTGCGCTGTGGATTTTAGCCTTGAATCAACGGAAATATCTGTGTACCAACATAATTGATAATAAACTGCATATAATTAAACCCATAGTATCAGTGTGGCCCACTTCAATCAGAAAAAAATGGGTGGATGAGGTTGTAATTGCCCGGTTAAGGATAGGGCACTGTGCCCTAACGCACTCCCACCTTTTTACTGAGGAAAATGTTCCCCCCTCATTGTGAAAATTGCAATTCTTCCCTCAGCGTGAAACACATCCTGACTGAATGTGATAACTACATATTAGGTGGTATGCAATATCTTTAATATTACTGAGGATATTGACAGCCCAGAACCCATCGATACTTAGTAGTATCAACAACAAAAAAAGAGGCAAATTACATTACTTGCTTTCAGGTCAGATCATAGTCAATTCATATGTTGTATCATAATTCATTCTTTAATTATGCATTTGTTCTTAAATTTTTCATGTCTTACAATACATATTTCATTGTGGTTTAGAAAGCTATTTATATTTTATTTGAATGATCATGAAATTTCCTACCCCCGTTTTTGCAGGTGAACACATTAGCAGCTGAATTATTGTATGAAGTAGTGTTGACTTTGGCAAGTCCTTCCTATATGACAACACTACTGGATGTTTGTTGTGGAACAGGTAATTACTCATTTTCTCTCTGTATTGTTTCTTTACGTGCTGGGTTAATAAACCTATGGCTATTGTTTTTCATCTTAATTTACTAGTAATTTTGTGTTCTGGCCTTGATTAAAAATATATATTACATCTGGCCTCTGTATGCTATTAAATGGAGCATGAAAATCTGCTAGAAATTTTTTTATCGCATTGATAGCTAGTCTGCAAAGGAGCAATCAGCATGTGGCCAGAGAAGTCAGGCAGAAGCCAAAACAGCAGTGCCAATGCTGTAGTAGTAGGGTTGCCATATGTCCTCATATGTATTTGCAGACATGTCCTCAATTTTAGTTCAAAATTGACTGTCCGCAAACTATTTTTAAACACTATAAATTTGTCCGCTATTTCTTGGTTCAAACCAAGTTCAATTCAAGACCAGCGAGAAAATTGATAATAGTTGATATAAAACTCTGTGGAAATCAAAAACTTTTCATTTCCAGTGTACCATCTACCACTGTGAACACTCATATTGGTTATTTTATGAAAAAATTAAATCGATCTCATCATGGAGTCATTGAAAAATATTTATCGAAACAACTTCCGCGACAGAGAGTTATCAAAGTCTGAAGAGCATGTGATATAACTCGTTTAATCAGTACAGATTTTTAGCTGTAGGTGTTACCCATGCAACATAGATGCCTCTACGGTAAACTTTGTGACTAATAGCTAAGCTCTCTTGGGCAATATGGCGGTAATGCGAAAATTTGATGTTTTGAAAGCTAGAGATTCTATTTAAAGATCCCTGATAATGTAAAAGTAAAGCAGAAATCATTAGCCCCATTCCGTCTTTCCATCAAGATTCCCGTCTTTCCGTTCCAGTCGAGAAGAATGGGAAGCAGAGTGTACATGTACTGTTGGCACTTATGTTTCGGTGGCTAATCATGGTGCTAAAGACTTCAGACATATTAATTCCGAAAAAAATGTTAAAAATGTGAAGGGGCTAATTCTTCAGGGAAAGTAACAAGTTATTTTGTGAAACCAAATATGTACTGAATTAGATGATAGTGTGTGTGCTTTATAGACAAGCCAATGTAACCATAGGATTTGGAGCTACTGGATAATCAAAATTTACAATTATGTACCTGGAAATCCATACATTTAAAACATTATAGGTTGGTAGTATTTTTATAAAGAGATTTGGTATGAACCTGGCATTTCAGGGAACTTAGTCCTCAAAAGTCCTCTTTTTTTACCCAATTGTCCTAATTTCCAGAGGAGCAGATATGGAAACCCTATGTAGTAGGGAAGTGAGCACTTATTGTTAGTTGTAAGCCACCTGATAAGAACTAAGACGATGCAATTTTCCACAGATAAAAAATTTTAATCGACCCGGGTTTCGATGCGCTGCATCATTAACAAAATCTCGCCTAATTCCTCCCTTTTTGTGTGTAAGCCACCAGACTAACTCCCCTCCCTACGTTCCCCTCCACTGCTATCTTGAGTGAAAAGCTCAAAATTCATTGGTGGAGATGTATCTATTTAGATATATATTATATATATTTATGAGAATAGATACATCTCCACCAATGAGTTTTGAGCTTTTCACTCAAGACAGCAGTGGAGGGGAACGTAGGGAGGGGAGGTAGTCTGGTGGCTTACACACAAAAAGGGAAGAATCAGGCAAGATTTTAATAGATGTTGTCTCTGAATTGTGTTTGCAACTCAGCACATCTGATGAAATGAGTTGGGACATTCTGAATGTTTGTTAACTCAGGGTTGTCTGACATCATACATACATTGAGCTATTAGAAATGAAGGTTACCAAATCTCCAACATTTTCAAACTTTAGGAGGTCAAGACCAGGAAACTGTATTTTATTACGATTCTCAAACTCCTGAAATCTCTTTTATTTCTGTTTGAATAGGCTATCAGTAGTCATGACTTTAAGAATAACTGTTTTTTCACTTCAAAGAGTGGAGCTACCATGGCAGGTGGCGAGGGTTTAGGAGTCTTGCAGAGGGGTACAGATGCTCTTGTAATAGCTTGATTCAGAACAAAGTATGAGGAGTCAAGACTTTTATCTTTAACAGAGGTCGATCTAAATTTCATTTCTTGTGCATCTTTTGTCAGGATGCTATACATAATTGGTGTGATATACAGTAGGCATTATTTTGGCTAAGTTTCAGTTATATGTATTTGTGGTTTTCTTACCATTTAAACAGTATTTTCATCATTAGGGTTTAAGGCATGATTTTCCAAATTCCCTTACGTATATGGGGTGCAAAAAAATTGTCACCTCTTCATAGGCGTCTATATGAAGTGTGAACATTTTTGACAAAAATTTCTCCCAAAATTTTGCATTGGTTTGGTATTTTTCAGCAAACTAATATCAAGATTTGAGAACAAGAGTTATTGAAAATTCTCGCTAATAGACAGGAAGGAAATCTCAACCAGAAATGCTGGAAATTAAGATACTACAGGGTTGTTGGGAACAACCATGAACCTAAATTCTTGCAGTTTATGTGAGCGAACGAATTGCATGGCAGCACTTCTGATATAAACATCATGCTGAATCTGTGCTATCATCCTCGGATGAGCAGTTCCCCAGCATCACATATAATCACTAGGTTTTTCTTTCAAAATCCAAAATGTTCAGTGAGAGCGTTTACAAACCAACTACATAGTTTCATTCTTGAGGGCCAAGTGTGATTAATGGAGAAAGAAGCAACTACGTAGGCTAACCAGGTCACATCGACTAAAAGTTTACAAGGTTTCTTGATTACATTTTATATTTAGCAGAATCTTAGAATCTTATGTGACAGTTTAAATGGCAACTTTATTATATCGTTGTATATTTCACAATTGGTTACGGTTGCCATTTACTTGGCATATGGTCATGACAACAATCAACATCTTAAGAAACATTATTTTACATTTTACCATTAGCCAACCTTCAACACCATGGATGCATTAGTCTGCCTGTTTTACATGGGTAATGTTTTGGGAATTGCTCAACTCTTCACTCTCAAAATCTTGGCAGCAACAGTCAAGTTGCCATTTTCAACTCAAATGGTGGACTGCAAAAACATTAGAATGCTTCCTATCCCTCAACCTCTTCACCTGCTGGCTGGAACCAAATGCTTTCTTTCTCATTCCATTGTTGGCACCGCTATTGCTGCTTCCCCACAACTTCACTGGCTGAATGTTGAAAAATTCTTTATTTTTATTTTCGGAACTAAATTGCTAAAAAATATCAAACTCATGCAAACATTTCTGAGAAATGTTTGTCTAAAATTTTCACACTTCATATAGATACCTATGTAGAGGTGACATAATTTTAAGCTCCCCATATTAGTATTCTGTGCTCCACTTAATGTACTAGAAAGACCAGCTATATTCTGTTGTCTTCATATTTTCACCAACAGGTACATTAGCTGTCATTGCCTCTCCAAAGGTGCGAGGAGTTGTAGGAATTGAATCTGTTTACAGTGCAGTGAGGGATGCCAGGGCGAATACCAGCGCTAATAACTGTACCAATGTGGACATAATTCCTGGCTTGGCTGAAAAGGTTAGTTTTCAAAGTTATGATGTTGTGGATGATTTTCTTCTATGATGACTAGTTGAGAGGTCTTTCCTACCCTACTAACATACAAATTTGAAAGCATGTTTGTTACCTCATTATGGACAAACTTAATAACAAATTATCTTGAAATTTTGCACATAGGTAGATGATAGCTCTGAGGAAGGCCTAAAAGAGGCCCTAGATCCCCAACTGGCCCCTCTGATGGCTATAGAATGTTGCTAAACCAGGCTTTTACACATTGTTGGAGAGATATACCTTAAACCTCTGAAACCATGAGGAAGTCCGAGAGCTCAAAGTAAGGGTGGGACCCCAAATGCTTTCTGTATTACCTCGTAGCAGATTAACTGATGTATGGATCATCTTGAAATTTTGCACCTAAGTACATGATAGCACAAGGAAGGACATTGGCTAGATGTGAAAGGCGTTAGGGCCCTAATTGTAAGTGCCCCAAATGTGCCTCATTTCTGTTTTCCATTGCCACTTGCCAATGAAGTTATTTACATAAAACTGTTACTGGGGAGCCTTCTTGTCACATGGGGCATAACTGTTTCTAAGCACCCCCAACTGCACCGAGGGCCCCGTTGTGGGGATTAGAAGGTTGTTTTTTTTAGTACCACCGTATACAGTCATGTCCAATTCTATTAGAATGGAAATTAATGTAAGTATTGTCACCCTTGAAGCATGTTCTTGATACTCTTGAATACAGAAATACCAATGTCTTTTTTTTAATTTTCACTTATAAAATTGTTCCATTTTGTATTGTACTGCTAATGCAGTATCTAATGTGTTTGTGCCATTAAAAATATGTACAATTTTAAATTATAGAAGGTTCTTTTTGAGTGGAAAGATACAGATTAATGATTAGGATGTGATTAGAAGGGTACTAAAATTGCTATTTAACTAAAGATAGGCTCTGCCGAGAAGTTATTAGAAATAGTTAGGCTTAATATGGGAGGCAAGAGACAGTAGCGTAGCCGGGGGGGCAGGGGGGGCGAAGGCCCCTCCCACCACGTGTTCTAGCGCCCGTAAGTCTGTGTATTTTTCCACTCTTAAGTCCCAAATACGTATAAATAAATGTGTATAATACGTAGTCAATTGTCATATTTGATTCAAACCCATCCTCCTTTTGTATCACCAAAATTTGTCAAGTTTAGTAAACTGGTTAATTTATGAGTCGGCTCCCCCTAAAAATTTTCTGCCCCTCCCTAAACATTTTCTGCCCCTTCCTAAACGTTTTCTGCCCCCCCTAGACCCAAAACCTGGCTACGCCACTGGCAAGAGAGTTGCTGAAGGAACTTTTATTGTAAAATAGATAGAAGTGATGGTATAAGATAGAATGTGGAGTATGGAACAAGGAGGAAATGGATATGTACTTATAAAATTGATAGGAGAAAGGTATGAGAAAAGTCAAGCTAAAGATAAAATAGTGTGAGGAAATATGTTTGCTGGTGATAGTGTTTAGTTACAGGTTCTTTGATGATAATTGCATATAAAAATGAGAGATTAGGCTAATTCCTCCTCTGGTACCTTACCCTCTATCCTCTTCTCTTCCCAATGTAATATGTATGTGTGTACTTTGGGGGAAAAAGTTTCCCGACAAATGGAGCGATGCCACTATCGCTCTCGGGGAAGAAATCACTTTCCTTTCTGAAGGCATATTATTCTTAGGTCTCGGCCACGACGAGGGAAATTCAAACTCACTAAGGTGATGGACTGATTGTCCAAATTGCTGATGGATTCCCAGCCACTCGCCTGCCCCAAGCTTGTTTCGCGCTGTCCACGAGAATGGAGGTGCATAAGATATCCTTGTATGCATTTGAAACGTTCCATTGAACTCTCTCCTACGGCTCAACCGAAACAGGCAATGTTAAACAGTTTTCCTGTGACAAAACTCCGTAGGTAAGACCACAGGCAGCCATCCGCTAAAAGACTCATGGCAGTTGATCGGCAGGTTAGATGAGATGCGAATTTCAATGCATTTACTTTCGCAGACCCTTTATTTCTCTGTGTCGACTTCCACGGATATTCACAAAATTCCGTTAAGTCCAGGAGAGAGGGAATTAATCGATGGGATAGTTGAGGCAGGCTCAACTGACGCTCACATATTGAGGGCTATGGATTGGAATAGAAACACAGTATACTGACTAAAATGCTACTGGGAGGTGGATGAGGCAATGGCAACACGACAAAGAAGTGGAGACCAAGATGCACCTCTCGAGATGATGATGGCAGCATTCGTTAGCATCCTACTGAAAATCATATCACTATTGGCGGGTTGAAATTGGCTGTGATAAAGAGGAAATAAAAAACTAAAAAAATCTGTATAGTGAGAAATCGCCTCCATGAAGCTGGTATGAGAAATTGCAGACCGACAAGAAAGCCAGCAATAAACGAAAGTAATTAAATGGCTATGATAGATTTCGCTCATTCGTACTGGGATATGGACCAACCCCATTGGAATATGATAACTTTCATCAATGATTTAACATTAGAAGTGTTGATTATGGACGTGTTTAGCAATGAAAAACACGCACTTGTAGATAAATATAACTTTAGCAATTGATAGTACTCTTTAGAACATTTCCCTATTTAGAAAAAATAATATTCCTCCTGTTTGTCAGGTATCACTCAAAAAACTTAACAAGGAAACATAGATCTGGGCATATAGGTATGTCTGCGTTTTTGGGAAGCAATTTATGCTGTTGGGCCGGGACCGTTATTAAGAACACCACCTCGAATGAGGTCTGAGGGTTACGTCCAAATCCTTCGTATTTTCATCGCTCTCATACATAAACAAAGTAGTACCAAAGGACAAAGTAGTACGAAGGAAAACGTAATATCTTTCTTACTTACTGTGTTTTGTCTTTTTTACTTGCGTAATTATTTATTCATTAGTATGTATTTGTATATTCACAGCTTATTTATTTGCGTAGCCATTGAAAATCTACCACCATACTTGAAAGATGCATTGAGCATACATTTTTATTCACGATTAAAAGTGGAAAGCCTTTTTCACAGTGGTGTTCTGTTAATTATCGTAGGTTATAGGGAAAGAAGTGGACAATGGGCAAATCCCAGGACCTTGCCAGAGTGTGAGAGGAGGAGCGAAACCTAAAATAAAAAGGGAGGAAAGATATAGAATGCAGATGAAACTACGGCAAGAATGAGAGTGTTCAATGATATGTTTTAAATGCATACAAGGTCATCTAATGTGTCTCCGTTTGGAAGCCAGCGCGAATAATGCTCAAGGGAGAATGCAAGCAGCCAGTAAGCCGTCACTGGCTTCGACAATGAGTCCACAACCTTACTGTGTTCGAATTTCCCTCGTCATTGCAGAGACCTAGGAATAATAATAATAATAATAATAAACTTTATTCATCCATTGCACATATACATTGTGTTAGATGTCGTCAAAAAAACAAATTTATCAATGAGAGATACAGAATTACAGACACAGTAATAATACAGAATTAAAATCGAACAGTAGTAAAGTCAAGCTCAAAGTATTCCTCCAACGAGTACAGAGCATTAGCTATGAGCCATTTCTGTAGGACAGAACGGAACACTTTATTTTCAACAGTGTTGGCTGTGCTAGGTAACATATTATAGCACTTAATAGCCAGGTTTACATGGTTATAAGATTTGGTAAGTCTACAGTAAGGCATATTTAGTTTATGGTTGGCTCTGGTGGAATGAGTATGTATATCACTCCTGGTAGAATACATATCCAAATTTTCTTTAATGTCCAACAATATGTTAAATATATACAAGCTACATACAGTCATAATACCTAAACTAACAAACAGTGGTTTACAGTGTGCAAGATAGTCTGCACTGGTGATAACTCTAACCACCTTCTTCTGAAGTAACAAAATCAATTTTACGTCAGTTGCATGTCCCCGAAGTCTGATACCGTATAAAAGATGAGATTGAAAAAAAGCGTGGTATGCATTGCGAAGATAGTCATGAGTCACACACCATTTAAGTTTTCTGATTAAAAATAGCGCTCTGGCTAGTTTCTTCCTTACTGAAAAAATATGGGCACTCCAAGTAAGTTTTGGGTCAATGTGAAAGCCAAGAAGTTTAACATCTTCATTTTCAGGGGCAACATGTTGTAAAGAACATATTAAGGACTGTGTTTTAGTTGGATTCAAAAATAGTCTGTTGGCTGAAAACCAGTCAGTTGCAAGCGCTAAAGTACTGGATATGATTCCAGAAACCTCAGTGTAATTGTCAAACTGATGTAAGAAGGTTGTGTCATCAGCATATAAGACACAATTTGTGGATACATTTGCTGGCAGATCATTAATCATGATAAGGAAAAGGAGGGGACCAAGCACAGACCCTTGTGGGACCCCATGCCTGACCTTAAGGAATTCAGATTGAGTACCATTGAGTACCACTAACTGCTTTCGATTACACATATATGAGGCCATAAATTTTAGTTCAGTGCCTTGGAAGCCATAATGCTGTAATTTCTGTCGAAGTATTTTATGATCAACACAATCAAATGCAGATGAAAGATCACATAGGGTAAGAGACAACCCTTGCCTCACTTCAAAGGCATTGATGATATGCTTAATTATACTGTCAACTGCTTTTGTTGTGCTTTTGCCTGGTCGGAAACCAAACTGGGCTGTTGTAAATAAATTATATGTCATAAGAGAGGAAGCTGATTTTTCTCCAGAGCGATAGTGGCGGCACTCCTTTTGTTGGGAAACTTTTTTCCCCCATAGTACATATTGCCACTGGGCCTTTTCTGCCATTACATATAGCCATATGGCTCTTCAGGTACACTCCTAAGTTTTTCAAAATGAATCTCACTAAAATGCCTTTTGTTTTGAAACTTGACTGAAACTGTAACTGTGTACCTACATATATCCAGTTTGAGTGTGTTAAATTTCTTACCAAGTAAAATTTTCTTGTTTTATGTGTTTACTGTGTATTGCTACATACTCTCTTAGAAAACATATTTATACATATAAATCAAGTCCAGATTCCAATGTAATAAAAGTTTTGGTATCTATGATGTACATATTAAGGTTTTATGACTTCCTGCTGTTACAATTATCTTTATTTTCTCATTTTAAGAAACTGCCTAGGGTGATGATAGAGCTGGAGAATGCATCAGATATTGTAGCTGTGGTCAACCCAGGTAGAGGAGGAGTTGGTAAGATATCTAGATATTTTTGGAGCAGTATTAGTTGAATTATTATTTATTAATCTTGCCTTTCTGGTGGCCAGCTATGGTATCACAAAAACACCTCCATCTATTTTCTCTCTCATTTACTTGAATGGTCAAATTTCTTCTTGCAGGACCTCAAGTGATCCAGGCTTTAAGAGAGTGTAAACAGATAGAGAGAGTGGTTTATGTTTCTTGCAATGCGGAGGGATTGGCGATGAGGAACTTTGTGCAGCTATGTGCCCCTTGTGAGGGTAAAGGCAAGAAGTGGCCAAAGGAAGGGTTGCCCTTCTCACTCAAGAAGGTGGTGCCCGTGGACCTATTCCCTCACACTGTGCACTGTGAAATGGTTCTCCTATTTGAGAGGAACTTGTGAGATATGAATTCATTGTAGTTAATAAGGAAAATCTTGATAAAAAGCACTTGAAAGTATTCCTGAAGTGGCTTTTCAAATTTCAAAAGCTCATTAAAGTTTTTAAAATCATCCGCAGAGAAAGGTTTTAAGGCATATAGATCACGGAGGTTAAGTGGCATTTGGAACTAACATTAATTGAGCTTTGGTAAATAAAATTTTTATATTTGTTATAGAAATATGTATGTATTATTCAAACCATTACTTTTTTCATATTCCCTGGTAGCATTTGGTTTTTTTTAGTCATAGTACTTGCTTATGCTTGCATAGTACATGCTTCAACAGCTAAAGGCATTCCACGCTTGTCTGCTACTTGCAGACAGGGGCTACAGTACTAGGACGAATTGGAAGATCACTCCTCCAAATTCAAGCTGAGTCCAATGATACGTAACTTCAGTGACTAAGCAGGAACCTGTGTTTCCATCATGGTAGGCTGTAATAGGTAAAGCAAAACTTGGTGGCACTCACCAACAGTGAGCTTAAGTTCACTGTGGATGAATTAAGCATTGATGAGCGGGCAAATTTACCGTAGGACTCGATTGGGGACTTCCAGAGAGAACCTATGCATATTTATCCCTTCTCTTTTGCATGCTCTCCTCTCCATGATGTCATTTTCTGTACCGAAAAGGTTGTGAAATTGGGTATAGAATCAGTGTAAACTCCGGTGGTTCATCTCTTGGGAAACCTACTGGCCAACGTGAGGTGGAATATCAGTATCTCTTGAGTCCATGATTTTTCAGAGATACCATAAGTGCTAAAAGTTTTCCTCAAGCCATTTTTTATAAAAGGTAAGCTCCTCCAAGAATTTTATTTATTTTGAAAGCTTATGTATATGTATAAGAATGTATCTATAGCATGAGATGATTCAAGTTGGTATGTTTCAGGTCTTGTTGTTTCAATGGTCTTGTCGATGTTTGAATTGATTGATGAGGTCTGTTACTCTAATGGATGTTACCAATATTTTTCAAAAGGGGGAAAATATGTCTCAATGACCACCTGTGAATTAAGTGTATTCTAATTTATCTTTGAATCTCTTCTTAGCTTTTCAATTAGGTATTTAACTTTTGTATTGATGAATCATAAAGGTAATGTGGTCACTCAAGTTATCTATTTTTTTAAATTATTGTAATATCTGTCACTCTTAGAAAATGTGTTTCATTTTTAGCTAAAAGTGAAATACATATGTTGGTATTTGTTTGGAAAGTAGCAGTGGCAACTAGAAAATTTTCTACATATCATAGTGTAAGCATTAAAGATTTTTGTTTTTTTTTGCTATAGAACATTTTAAAACAAATTTTAACAAGCATTTTTATAATTTTTGTCTTTGGCTTTTTTCCTGTCTTAACCTTATATCTTCCAGGGCACCAACATATTTGATCAATTCATCCTGATTCTCCTGTCATTCTTTGTGGGATGGGAAAGAGTTTTACTTGCTGTTGAATGCATTGGCCAGGATGGACAGAGATGGGCAAAATACATGCCAAATGTATTTTACATACAAAATACAAATTACTTTTAAAAACTGTATTTTCGATACAAAATACAAGGGTAATTTCAAAATACATTCCTTAAAATACAAAATACATACCTCCACCACAGTAAAATTTAAAATTCTTACCTGATAAAAAATTAAAATAAATTCAAAAGCACTGTGCTTTAACTTTTCCTTCCGATTCATAAATAACACTGAAGTATTTCCCATCTAATATTGCACATTTTGATTCCTCGTCGACAGACATCGCTCTCCTTTACCTTTTGGAACAGCGTCAGTTTCTACAGGTCCACTCCACAAACTACTCAACGCGCAACCACGTTTCGCAAACTACTCCACACGCGACCACGTTTTGCAAGTATTCAAGAGTCTACGGGGGTGACAGAAGTAAAGTAAGGGGCAATTTATTGTCCCATAGATGGCAGGCTAATACCGATTCATTCGGGATCCCTGCCATCTCCATTGTGCACTCTTTTGATTTATGCACGAAAACATTACATGTATTTTGATTTTGAATGTATTTTAAAAATACAAACTACTCTTTAGATGTATTTTCATTACAAAATACTCTCAAAAAATGTATTTCCGATACAAATTACAAACTACAAAAGTATCGAAAATACGTCTTTCAAATACAAGTATTTTCAGTACTGCCCATCTCTGAGGATGGGGAACCCCCATGCATGGTGTGTAATGTAGAGTGGCGTTTATTTTCAGAAATTGAGAAAATTGAAGTGTTCCATCTCGAAAAATGATTGATTCAGGGAATGAATTTAAATGTTTAAGTCCTGTTTCATTTAGTCATAGGGAGCCCGCTCTTCAAGGGGCTGAGGCACGTTGACACAAAATATTCAAACTTTTTGGTGATGAAAAGCAATAGGTGTATCTTTATAAATTGTGATGGTAGATCCCTCATCATAGAGTTTTCTTCAGCAGCGACCAAGTTGTGAACCATACAATGCTACACTCTTTATTTGAGTCTTAACTTATCTCTTCTCAATGCCGTACTTGTTTCACCTCAACATTTTCCACATTTATGTTAATGCTTCCTTTGCCTTTGCTATCATTTGCTATAATTCTTCACTACTAAACAAATTCTCATCCAGAATACTCCCCAATGACCTGTGTTGTTCCCTCTGCTCTAGTTATTGCCCTCCAATCTCAAAATTTATATTAGCCTTCCTGTTTGGGGAGGATCTCATTAACTCTGTCTTTTTATGGTTCATTTTCATACCAAACCTTATTCCTGATATGCAGTCCTTTGGCTGACTGGCTACCAGATGTCTGATCGTCCTAAAATCTATTCTTCCCTCGTCTGCTTTCATTTGGGCCTGGGTTTGAGACCTGGCGGTGGCAGATAATTATCACAGGTAATCCGATTTCCAGTTGTGTTCCCAGTCTTTCGTTCACTAGACTAACGCCGGCACCGAACTTCACCTTCGCTCTTCCACCCTTCATCCCACTCCTATCCTAATACCTTTCCTCCCGGTCTGAAGCGCCGATTTGTGCGGAACAGACTGAAAATACAACGATGATGGAAGTGTATGATGCCAATGCAGCGGTGGTGGGTTGCGCCCTGGGGTGGCAGCTCGAACACACGGTTGGGTATCTTGAAAGCGTAAAAACGAGCAAATGTTAGGGCATACTACCGCAACGTGTGGGCTTACAAGCTTTGATCTCCCTAAAATTCGCGTATATAGTGAGTGTCTGAGTACTTATAGGCCCTTTGTGAACTCGGGTTCTTGAGGACAACCTGTGACCCAACACTTGATATAATCGCCCACATCCTTCATTTTTAGAAGTGGGAAACTCACTTTATTTCAATTTTGAAAACCAAGCGTTTCCCGGAAGAGCCACGAAGCTACGGAACTTATATTATGGATGATTTTTCCCTTAACTTTCCGTGGGATTTTTGGGATCGTCTGCATTAAAGCAGAGACAAGTAATTTTCATTCGTATTACCAATGAGCTCCCGTGTGATTTATTTCAAGCGAGTCTTTTTTTATTTTCTCACGATGAGGTGACGCAATAACTAAAATCATTTCTCAAGTTTTTTTTCTATTTGTATAGGTAGGTTATATCCCGTCGCAGTTATTTAATAATTTTAGAAAAACGGCCAACGAAAATTATTTGAATATCGTACTCGTAGATTAATGTTTGAAGGTATTATGGGCGCTGGACTTCGTAAAAGCAGTTTTGATTCCAATCCTGAAGAGATAGTAGAATGCATTAGAGTTGAATCGAAGGAGGCATTTGACGGAAGAAAGTTGCTGAAGGTATCCATGAATATGGGAGTAGCCTGGAGGGATAGGCATATTATACGAAATCTAAACCTGGCACCGATAGCGCAGATAATGGAAGCCAAGGGAAAATACGAGTGGTGAGCGATAGGGGTGGGAGAAGGCCCTTATCGTCCGTCCTCATCAGTACATATATTTATTGAGGCAATGACACGAGGGGCTATTGGGGAGTTGAGGTAAGAATTGAAGTGGGAAGAGAACTAATAACCGCGATTAGGTTTGCTGATAACCAGGCCGTATGTAGACAGTCAGCTAAGGGATTGTAGTAATTATTATACGCCCAGCGAAGTCATTATGGTAGATATGGAACCAGTGGCGGATACAGAAAAAAACTCAAGGGGGGGGCGCAAGTTATCGCGACGATTGTAGCTTTCAAACTGACAGCCTGGCAGCGACTCTGCTTCCCTTGTATATGTAGCTCGGTTGTTTCGAGAACATTCGGTGCCAGAATGTTCGCTTCCAGACTTTTAAGGAGTGTGAACAAATACAAACAGTAGAATATTCGCGACTTTTCTCGAAGAAATGCCAGACAGAATAACGTATCGAGATCACTAGAATGGCCGCGACTTTTCTCGTAGGTTAGCTATCTATGTGCCAGACAGAAACGTATAAAATACGATGACGCGGACGCGCGCGCGTGCTATTCACATTATTTTTCAACCATTACGTTTATCGGCCAGTCTTTCCCACCCTTTATTTCACCAAAACATTTCACCAACTAAAACTTATGTCCATCGCTGACGTGCATGGAATAAGTCCCATCAATTCGTGGCACATTCAGTTGTGAATCTTAGTTATTTAGTAGTGAATCAGACGTACAATATATCCCTTTTGCATATCCTTATTGCGATATTTGCCTAGTAATGTTAAAATTCATGATCACAATGTATTACGCTAATCACAAGGAATCCGGGGCTATGCTGTTCGGAAAATTTTACCTCGCATTTTTTTTTAACTTTCGAGACGGCTTGAGAGGTAGCTGGAGCATACTAGCTCGTAGTAAATACATGCTTACAATTCTAAAAATACGAGACGATAATTATTAAAATGGTTATACAAGTACGATGTCACGTGTAAACAAAATCTTAAGCAAGATCATCTTCGATTCCTATATCCCCCTTCGTGAAACAGTAAGAAGAGCCCTCCTCCCCTCCCCACCTTTCACGCTCGACGTAATTGGTGAATAGCCCCCTTAGCTCCCTCTCGAAGCAATTTTGTCAGGTCAAAAACCACCTCAAACATGATATTCCTGAATATGATGCTGCCGTTGCCAATTGCCTCCTGTCTTCGCTCGCAGTGGCGCGCTTACGTTTTTCTTTGTTTATCCAAATAGTTTTACATCGTAATTGATAGCAATACTCTTGCAATCAAGGGGTTATAACCACGTTAATCAAATTGTTATTCGCTTCTGAATGTCACTCGCGCTATCCGATTTTGATCCAGTCCAAAAACTTGGCTTTGGTTTGTATTTTTCGCGCACCGATGCCTTTTCAGTAATTCTCAGCTTCCCAGAACTATCAAGACACGACTATAATTTGGATGAGAGTTTAACTTATGAAGATTTAATACATTTTTTCATAAGGATTTACGTGTAGATTTTAATGCATTGATTTCAGCTTTTAACATTTTCTGAGTTTTGACGAAAATTTAATTCAGCAGAAATAAAATATTCCGATAATAGGTGACCTGTTGGCGATCGGTCAGGGAAATTGTTAAATCCATCAGGGAATAGTCAGGGAATTTAAAAATTTGATATCAGTAGCCACCCTGTTACACTTTTTGTTAGAAAATTTTTAACTATCTTTTGTTGTGAAGTACTCGAAATTTCCCTAGCGAGTGAACGTGCGAGAGGTGCAAATTTATAAACATTGAGGTCCTTCAAAGCCGTCTTATGAAACCGTTCGAACAGATTTGAACCATCTCCGGAGAAGGAGCTGCGAATCTCCAGCACTTGGTAGTAAGAATATCATGGATTCGCTTCGCCACTTGGAGCACTTCACCACTTTTACGGTGCTCGTCTCTTTCCATGTGCGGTTCTTCCAATGTGTTCCGTGATGTGACTGTATGCATCTGTGCCTTAATATGTGTTGCATAACACCCTTACCCCTCAGTTCCTATCACTCTAGCCCACTTCCACCGTTCCCACTCTCTGCTCCCATTTCCTCAGTTTATCCTTTCCCATTCTTTTCGTTCACGCACTTATTCCCGTGCTTCAAACATCCCTCTCTGAAACCACCTTCCACATCCCCTTTCTCCCTGTCTTTCCGCAAGTATGGGTAGTCTTCCTCTTAATTAGTTTGGGCTGTCAACCGATCTATTATTCCCCGACATGTATTCATTATGTCCTGCAGGAATTTATTAAATCCCCAGAATATGTGGCCCTTAAAATTCGGCTCCTCTATGTCTTCATCACTGTTTACAATTGGAAAGCCGTTTGCGATAGCCAGGAAGGTAGCGCGCCGTCCTGGCAATCCCAAGGCCACGGGTTCGAATCCCGCGTCAGTCGTGGGTTCTAACTTTGTTTTGACATCGTGGTCTAAGTATGGATGGTGTGATAAGCCCGCCAATGGGGGCACATAACAATCGAAATCTACTACTAAATGGGAAACTGTTTTTCACAAAATAAATTTTAATTAATGAAGATGAGTCACGGTATTTTCTGTAACTGCGTCGTATAAGTCCTAATTTTTTTGATCCATTGCCGTCATTTCCAGAGGAATCGGCTATTTCCGGAGAAAATTGCTATCCTACCCAAGATTATGAATATCGGATGCCTGGTTCGTACCGGTTTGGGTCCTGCATATCGGGTGCCGGATATCGGGCGATACATTCCCACGGGTGGCGACGAGTGAGGAGAAGAACAGAAGGCATTGGCGGCGTGACGACTAATGAGAAGTGAGAAGAAACCCCTTCGTATTGTCTCAGTCCGAGGGCTTTCTTGCTATTGTGCTCATAAAGAACTTTTTATCCAGTAACAAAAAATTAAGAGAAAATCCCCACCTAGAATAACTCTGGCTTATCCGACCGATAGGTGGTGGCCCGATGTATCGGTCTGACAACCGATATATCACGCGCTACTCTCAAAAGCGAAAAATGAAACTTCAATGCATAGTCAGTTGTAGATCTCAAGCGGTACCGGTATACTGGCAGGTATATCGGCCGTGACAGTCAATTTTTATAACGTTCATCCAACCATAAGTCCCTTCATTACTACCCTTCCCGCGGAGATCAAAACTTTACTGGCCATGTCCCTTTCGTTAAGTTGCGCTCTAAATTTATGCCACCAAAGTATGCAAAACGTGTGAATATCATGTGGTATGCCATGTTTTGTGGCCCACGCCAGCCAGAACTGTCATTGAATTGCACCCCCCCTTGTAATACGCTCCCGTGTTTTTCCGCGGCCTCAGCCAGTGCTGGCTGCTGGTGGCGTAGCCTACTCCATTTCGCAAATCAGGGTTAACGTTCGGGTTTCTATATTTGCCATTCTCTTTGGCAACTCGGTGCTCTCCCTCCTCTGCCACTGTTGACAAATACTGTTGCCGCGGGCTGCAGGGTCAACCTAGTGATTAGAATATCGGCGCGGCCGCAGTGCCGTGATGCGCATGCGATGTTTTCCAATGTTAGAGGTGATAGAGGTTCGTGGTAAGCGAAAGTCAAGGATCACTTTCGACATCGCCCGTGATGTCGCAAACGTCGCATTATCAAATAACTCGTGTCGTTATAATGGTAAAAACTTGCTCTACAATCTAATACATTTTTCGCTGTTTGTTCAATGTGGAGCTCTCTCACAATGACATTTAACACCCCTTTTATTATGTTAGACTTAAATTATTCATTAAAGATGCAAATATTTAATAAATCCTTCCGAATTTGAATATCATACCCGAGGGTTCTCATTAATCCCATTGTTCAGGATATTCCCTGTTTTATTTATATGCATGCCATAGTGTTCAGTTAAAATGCAACTTAGGCGATAATTTTATTTCTGGTTATTCCTTATTTTAAAATGTCCCATTTTTTTACAAATTGCCCCGGTTTTTTTTAGTAATAATTTCTTAATATCTCGGAAAATAGTAAACCATTGGAACCATATAATAAACTTAAGTGAGGAAATTCTTTTGTATTAATTGTTCAAGTAATATAGGACGTGGTCTCACGCCATGTGTGGTTTAAGATACATATTTGTAGACAGCCACCGTTCCTGTCGACTCAGCTTAACTTCTCTTTCGTCATCACGGACGTACAGAAATTTCTACGACAAACATTGTCTCTCCATATTAATAAGTTGAGATCAATTAAAACTATTTAATCCTTCTGAAACGCGTCAAAAACTTTGCCTTTCGTGCCTCCGTATGTCGCCACATCATGAACATATAACGTTTTTGTCTAAGAATTATTATTGCCTTCGACCAGAGAATTGGAATGCAACAGCTCTTTTTATTTAAGACTGACTAGCCGAAGGACTTATTAATTAGAATTAATATATTAACTAGAAAGGATCCTTTTTGCCTAGGATCCTAGAAAAGATCGAATTTGCAACTCGATTTGCAACTTCGACTGCAATTTCTAAGGACGACCCAAGAGAGCGGGAACATATGGATAATTCTGGAAGCACAAGTCGTGCGACTCTGAAAGTTTTCAGTTTAATGAAAATGTGAATGTTTCAAAGTAAATTTTCGACGGGTGCCCTGACGAGGTGACATCGAAATTACTGCCGATATCTACTAAATTCTGTTTTCTAATTGGGTTTTAAAGTTTACAGACGGCCATTCTCATTGGAAATTTGTGGCCGTATGATCGTGATATCTTCGTTGTACGTATACTATCAGCATGTGGCCTTCCATATTAAATATAGGGAAGCGGTTACAGTAGTCAATTATATCTTCCATAAGTGCAAGGACTTGTCACTATGAATGCTAATTAATTAAATTGATTGCCTGTAACCTTTAGTCGCAGCAGTTTTTTGTTAATGATCGTGTGCCCGTTTAGTTTTTCATATCGAAATTTATTGGATATAGTGTATAGCCTTTTTATAAGTAATGAAATAAAAATATCATTAAAATTTTTCGGCTGTTTTAAATTAGTCGCCGTTTATATTCAATCGTGCCTCACTGTCGCAATCTTGTCTTTTTCCTGAACTTAGGGCGAAATGTCTGATTTTGTGGGTAGAGTGAATGCAAGTGTCGATGACCATTTTAAAAGTTTACGTAAAGTTATTTTGATGATTAGCTTTGTTTCTTTCTCTCTGTGTGAAACAAATCGGTTATCCAAAGGAAACCATTTCTACTAGCTGTTGTTTATAAGATAATCTTGATTTTTGCGTATACTAATAAATAATGCAACGTTAAGAGGGGTCGTACAAATTATGTACCTTGAAGAGAAGGAAAGGAAGCTCCGTCATTGCTTGTGCTAATATAATTTACAACTCGGTTGACGTAAACTATTAGCAAGTTCCATAGTAGGCAACGTCTTGCCATAGGCACCGGGAATTCAACTTTCAGGAAAGGAAGAGCTTTCAAAATGTAACTTATCTGGCATATTAATGTTTGCATTTGTATTCGTGGACCATAATTTCCCGTAAACTATAAAAATTCCTCAATGGGTGGACTTTATCCCGAAGTATAAAAATTGAAAATGTAGCTTCATTTCACTAGAATATTATTAGTTAATTCCGAAATTATGAGTGCATAGATTAATCTTTTTTCCATCTTAAATATGTGCACGTTATATACCACAATTTCTCTGTAGATTTTATTAGATACAGAAGTGATGCTAAGAGATATTAGATACAGAAGTGAAGTTAAGAGATATCAGCCTATGTATTAGGCTCCTCTAAAAAGAGAAATGGCCTTCGAAATCCAAACTTGACCTTTTTTGCTCAGCCACCTTCTACAGCGTATCATAATGTGATCGAATTGTATATGGCAATAAATTAGACGCTACCACTTGCCTAAAAATAAGGCAAAAATGGGTCTTTTAAAATTTTCCTGCTTGGAATAGAATGCCATTGCCACATTTCAATCCAATTTTTATTCCTGGCCGTCTGACTCTTCGCGCCTTCTGTAAAGAGTTAAAATCTCCCCTAAATAAGTATAGTAATATCTTTTTCGTAGGTTTTAGCGTCTCCCATCCTGTGTGTTCTTTTTCTCGAAAGTATGTCTGCATTACCTTTTAAAAACCTAAAATTGCAAAGCTAAGGATAAAAATCGGAAAATCATTTTATCAATCCTTCTGTGGAATTAGAAGTCTTGTTGTTCTCCATCAATGCTTTACTACCCGTATGGTATTTTCAATGTTCACTTTAATTTTAGAGTTTGCCTTAATTTGCCTTGAGTCGCTCGCAAACATATCACACACTATCGGAATTAACATACGTTTTCGAGAATGCAACCCCACAGGCCTTTAACACGTTAATTTTAGACAAACTGTTCTCACTCTTTCATCACAGAGATGCACTGTGATTTCATGCGTTTGCGATAATTTTCGACGGTTTACCGAGCGACTCAAAGAAAACAAACGGAGGCTATCTATCGCCCGCGGCCTTTGATACTTTTAAAGGACAGTCCCTCGCTGCACGCAATAGCTGAATCACGAGCGGGAGGGGATGTGTAAAGAATGCTGACTTCCCTACCTCCTCTCTCGCATATTTCTTTCGTCCGAGGGCCGTGACGAATTCACGTCCCTATTCACTACCTTCGTATCTGCCGCCAAGCACCTACCCTTCTGATCGGCATTTATTTATTATTCCGACGGAAGGAATTCTCCCGCGCGAACTCTGGCAACAACGACATAATTCTCCCGCCGAGGCCATCAAATAACGTCGCAACTCACAGCTGCTGCAGCGATGAACTCGTGGTGCAGGACAGGAAGCTTGCTGGACACTGCAGTTGTGTTCGAGGCGAAGACCAGGCTGCGGAAAGAGCTGACGGAGCGGATCAACCGGTTATCACCCGAAGAAATAAGGCAGCAGTCGGAAGCAGTTACACGCAAGGTTGGGCTCGCTGCTATGTGAATGAAATGATAAAGACATAACAGTAGGTGTTGCCTATTGGGTCTCCGGGAGAGGGATATGCAGAGAGACCAGCGCGTAGCTGGAATACCTTTGTGGGTGTGGTTTGAGGGGTTGGGGCTTTCGGGGTTCATCCTTTCGTCATTTGTTTTGATTCCTGTACTCGTACTTTTCCGCGTTATTTTTAGCTCCGGGAGCTCACTTGAGGGTGAATAGGGGGGGTGTTGGTCCTTGAGGCTTCTATTGCGAGGGTATGCCTGCTAAATGTGTGTGCTGATGTTGAGCTCGACTCGGAGGGGATATTCTAGCCATAAGTCCCAATTTCGTTTATCCTGTATGGTGGGATTTTCACCTTATTGACATCCTCACCTTGATTCGTTTCGGTCTCATAAGCTATGCGCTTTTTTGCAGCGACGAGAATTTTGCTACGCCCGTCCATCACCCGAAAATGCTTTTAGCGTGACCCTATTCCTTGCGTTGTGGGAGTGCATGGAGTATGCCGAATGACGGGGTTTCACACTTATCCATCCCAGTAACATTTTCAAAATCTTGTGAGTTGGAAATTTCGTAGAGATCCGATATTTAGTAGGAAAATCCTGGGAATTTTTCGGTCTAACCCTCCTCGTTTTTTTTCAGATTTCGCAAGACCATGAGTTAGGAATTTTTATTAAATCCTCGAATCTATTTGCTCTTTGCCCGTTGTTCAATGGAGGCAGAGATGAATCATGGATGTTGATGCATCAAAATCCTTATGTTGTTAGCGCCAGCATGTTTGCAATAATATGGTGGCAGTCATCAATTTAATGTTACTGTTCAATCATGTGTCAATGTGAGCATGGACTGATGTTCATTGTTACTGTTGGCAATATAGATCAGCTACCAATCCTTAAGAAGTCATAGCCATAGAACAAGTGGTGGATATTACAAGATGATGGCTGGTAAGAAAATTCAAAGAACTGCGGAACTGGCCATGTGATAACTTTAACAGTCACCCGCTGAAGGTTACACAATGTTGTGAGAATCACAGTTGAGGGGTCTGGGTCATTGACGGCCCCCAAGAGGGTCGCCAATGACCCTGTGACACAGTAGGGGCAATTGCCCCCCTAATCTGGGTTCAAATCCCAGTCCAGGCGAATGATTTTTTCACTAAATCTCTCACAGTTGTTATGATATGTAGGCTTCCAAAGGTTGTAGAACTGGTGATGAAATTGTTTTATTGAATAAAGTAAATACACATGCTTGACGGGACAGTAAAACTCCAACTATCCGAACCCCAACTATCCAGATCACTTTTAGGGGAAAAAATCCTTGAAAATTGGCTTTTTAGAGTTACGGCAATAGGCTATTCGAAACGTGTATTGTATCTTTTATACAGTTTATTTTGTTTGACAGTTATTGGTTCCAGCACATACGTTTCTTTAGCGTTCTTAGATCAATCCGAAGCGAATAAATTAAGAAGTTTCCAAAGAAATCACCTTTTTTGTGAGTTATCCATTTATCCGGATGGGGTCTGGTCTCAATTGATCTGGATAATTGGAATTGTACTGTATATCTAATTGAACTATGTATTCAAAGGTAAACCTGTGTAATGACTCCGTTGTCTCCGTAGGGACAATACCTCTCCCACACCTAACCACCAACAAACTCACCCTCCCCAATCTACGTCACCCTCCCTCTCGCCCCTCCACCCACATCCTCTCCCCCCCTTCCCCTCCTTATGTTTGTAACTATATATGCTGAGTGTTCTAAGATAATTGTACCTGATGATGACGTGCTACGTCGAAACCCGGGACGTTTACTATAAATAAATGTGGAATCACAAAGTTACGGCTTTTCATTCAATATGCTGTGTAATGACTTTTTCTTATTTTTTTTAATAGAATACAAAGCAGGATTACTTTTAGATTATGGGTTCATATTATTATGGCTTTCTTATCTATTTTATTGGTATGCATGCCCATACAAGCTGATCACGTATACCTATATATGTTACATGACTCATAGATAACTCAGGGTAGAGCATCACTGGGGATTGGGATGGTGTAATGGCTAAAATATTAGCCACTTTAGAACCTAGGTTTGAAACCATTCTGTGTTGGAAATGGGGTGGACTTTTTAGAGAAATTGCAATCCCTACTTGAATATATTGTAGAGATCATTTAAGATGCACTTTATGCCCTCCTACTTTTATGATCAGCTTTGTTTTCTTTATCTTAGAAAATCTCATTGCATTTGTTTTCTTAATCTTCATTCCATATTTCTCACTCTGTTTTTATAAAGCATCTAGCAATGCCTATAATCCCTTGAATTATATCATATCCCTTTCGTATCTTTCGTAGTCTATCCAACACCTGGCCATCAGCAAATCTCACAAATTTTATTTGTTGGTTTATCATTTACCTAGTTTTATTCCCACATCTAGCTTTTCTCATGCCTCTCTTATCATTTCCTGAGCATAAATGTTAAAATAAGGCAACAACAAGCAACCTTGCCTGACCCTGCAACCTGTGGCTGCCCACCCTGATTCTCCATCGGTCATCCTCAATTGTGCCGTCTGGGCTATGTACAAGTATCAAATTTGTCTTTAATTTCTCCAAGATACTCCTGTGTTCATGAGTCATTTCATTTTTCCCAATGCCAGTTGTCGAATGCCTTTTTGAAGTCAATAAAACAATCACAAACATCCTGATTATTGTGTAGGCTCCTCTTTTTAAAGTGTTCTCACTACTATAGTCGCATCCCAAGTTGCCTTCCCCTTCTAAAACCTGGGGAAATAATTACGTGATGGTCATCACATAATTATTTGTTTGCTTTCCTCCCTGATCTTTAGTAATGAATTTAAGTACAACTTTTACTGTAATAAAAATTAAATTGTTTTATAGTCCACATTTTTATGACCAATTTTGAGGATACCGGGACTAGCCACGGTATTTACCTTTACTTCCGGACCAAACCTAAAGTCCGGAACACCTTGTTCCTGTAAAGCCACCAAAAATCCACAGAGGATGCCTCGGAAGCTTAACTAGTTAAAGCACTCGGTGCGAAATCGAGGGATCCGGTTGTTAATCCCGGTCAAGGTGAATGATTTTTCCTCTTTGGAATATCGCACTCACATTTTTTTCTTTTTTTTCGGTAAGTGGATCTAATCTGTTATCACGAAGTCCTCTGGCCCATACATATTAGAGTTAATTCAAATGTGATGTGCTTCTTCTATAATTTCTAAAAAATTTCAATAACTTCAAAGGGGTGCTATATATCATCACATCTTTTAAGCCAGGTGTTGAAAACAAAATACATATAACACTGGGGATTTCATTGTTTATTGATTGAAAAAATCCTTGTCTTAATCCAAGTTTGTTTCATCTTGATCACTTGTCATTTCATTCAATTGCCTATTATCCAGGCTTTGTGTACATTAGTTAATGTAGCTTATTATTGCAATACAAATAAATGAAAAGTATATTAATATCCTTATTCCTGATTAAAAACTAGTGACGATAAGGTATTTATTCCTGTTTTAATTACTCTAAATTTGTAAGTGGCATAGATGACACTCCTCTCAATTAGTTTTAAGTCCACTCTAGAATCATTGTCTCTCGTGGTTGAAAGCCAAGAAACTAATGAACAGAAGTTGCTCTTAATAGCACCAGGGATTCAAGTGACACAGCTACAGTAGCTATCATTTTCTGTTTATTTTAAAGACCATGAATGACTTTTGCCATCCCCACAACTCCTTGAATTCTGGGAGAAAGGTAATGCTTGGTTGCTCTCCCACCTTCCTAATTCCTTCAAATACATAGTTTCATCCTGACTATCCTACATAAATGATGTCAGCTGTCCATTGCCTCTTATGATGTGTAACTATTAACACTATACCAATTTCATCAATGATGAGAACTTAATAAGAAATTTTGTTACAGCATTGCTTTTATTTTTGTTTATATAAGTATTTAAATTTAATTTAAGGTTTACAATTTCCATCAGAATACAAAAAAATGTATACTGAATTCATGTAATAACTCTTTGAAAGAGAAAAATACGATGAAGGTATATTTTTTACTTTGCTTCAAAGAAAGTTTCTTTTTTCCGAATACACATCCAATTTAATAATGCTTGCAGGACCTATGCTCATAATAGTGAAAAAGTAATGGATTTTTGGTGGTGAATAACATATTTACATTTTATTTAGAAAATGATTGTTTAATGCTTTAAAATCGTGTTGTAAAATCGTTTGTACAGATACTCCAGCATAGCAAATATCAACAAGCTGAAAGTGTTTCCATTTATCTGAGTTTTGACAAAGAAATCCAGACTGTAAAAATAGTGCATGACATTTTCTCACAAGGAAAGATATGCTATGTACCACAATACTTCAAAGGCAAACCAATGGAAATGGTTCGAATTTTGTCACTTGAAGACTACCAGAACTTACCCCAAAATAAATGGAATATTAAACAGCCTCCCAAAAATGAAGAAAGGGAAAATGTTTTTGAAGCAGGTAGGTACTTAATTTTTATTATAATTTGCATTTAGTGCTTGGAACCTCATTCAATCCTCAGTTTATGAATATGTAATATTTAATATGTAATGCTCCAGAGTTACAGTTTACAGATTTACTTGTGCTTACCCTATATGCATTTATTCTTTGATTGTATTACATATTGTGAATATTTTGGACTGTTGTGGAGTTTCAGTCAATAGCTCCCTTGTAAACGGACGATATGCATGTAGTTTATCTATTTTTAGTTTAACTTAATTCTTTATAAAATAAAATAATATGTATTACTTATATTTGCTATAAAATATACTTGCATGGTCATCTGACCTTATCGGGGAGGGGGGGGATGCCTTATTAGCATTCATTTCATTCAAGTATTCTACCAGCTGATTGGTAGGTTCTTGGACAGTCCCCATTTTGTATCCCAACCTAATAGAAATTGTCTCGCATTCCCTCCTAAGGATGGCCCGTTATTAGATCCCTCTTCAATTCTTCATATCTTCTTCCTCCTCTTATTTCGTCCAGAATTCCTATCCTCTTCCTTCCTCTCCCACGCTTCCCCAGTGTTCTCCCCTCTATCACTCTCTTCAACATGCCCTCTCCTCTCAAAACCTCCTCCATCCATCTCTTCTGCCTTCTCCGAACCTCTGCCACAAGCTTCCTCTCCTCTCCGACCATATCCAATACCTCCTCGTTCGTCTTTCTCGCCATCCAGCTAACCTTCTCCATCCTTCTCCAAACCCACATCTCAAACGCCTCAAGCCTACGCACATCCTCCCTTCGCAATGACCAAGTTTCCGACCCATATAGCGCCACGCTCCATATTAAAGTTTTCACCAGCCTCTTCTTTACGTCTCTTCTCAGACCCCCCCTCATCAATTCCCTTCTCTTCGAAAATGCTTCTTTAGCTAGCGAAATTCTGCATCTGATGTCCTTACCACTAAACCCATTCGCCTCCAAAATACTACCCAGATACGTAAACTGCTCGACCTGCTCTATCTTCTGCCCTCCCACCTTTATATTCAGCCCCGCCTTCTTACTTCTAGAAAATCTCATTACTTTCGTTTTCTTGTGATTGATCTTCATCCCATACTTTTCGCACTGCACCTCTAATGCATTCACCATTGACTGTAACCCCTTGGCCGACTGACTAACCAATGCTTGATCATCTGCAAATCTCACTGATTTTATCAGCTCCCCTCCTACCTTTATTCCTACCTCCTCCTCCCCCCAAGCCTCCCTTACCATTTCTTCTGAATACACATTAAAAAGCAACGGCGATAGTGGGCACCCTTGCCTCACTCCCCGTCCTATCGTGGCCCATCCCGATTCTCCATTGGCTACCCTAACCTGCGCCGTCTGGTTCATATACAAATTCCGAATCAGACGCCTGTCCCTCCAATCGACTCCTAATTTCTTCAACACTCCCATTAATTTCGTCCATTCCACCCGATCAAACGCCTTCTCGAAATCTACGAAGCATGCAAAAACATCCTGTCCATACTCTAGGTTTCTTCTAACGCTACTCTCTCCTAAACCCGAACTGGTCGTCACCTAGGTATTCATTTGCCTTCTTCTCTAGCCTTCTGTTTAGAATCCTCAGAACTACTTTGGCCGCGTGGGATATTAAGCTTATTGTCCTATAGTCTTCGCAAGTTTTTGCCTTACTCTTCTTCGGTATAGGAATTAGTACAGTCTTCGCAAAGTCTTCCGGCCACACTCCATCCTCATAAATCTTACGAATTAGCGCAAAAAGTTTTCCTATTCCGTTCTTCCCCATGCTCTTTAAAAACTCTGCAGGTATGTCATCTATTCCCACCGCCTTATTCCTTTTCATGTCTCGTAGAGCTCTTTCGATTTCACTATCTAGGATACTTGGTCCGATGCCATATCTGTCGATATCGTCTTCCCTTTCTATATCTAACCTATTGGGCCTTATTTCTTTACCATACAGCTCTTCAACATACTCCTTCCACCTCTTCTGGATCTCTCTCGGTTCAACGATTACCTTTCCCGTCTTGTCTGTTATCGTTGTAATTCCCCTTCCCTTATTACCACCCGTCAGTTCCTTTACTTTCCGATATAATGCATCTGCTCTTCCCTCTTTTTGGTATTTCTCTAACGCGTCGATCTGTTCTCTCCACCACGCCTCTCTTGCTTTCTTTGTTTCTCTTCTAAGCCTGTTATTAAATTCTCGGTATTTTCTCTTACCTAGCTCTGAGTTTACACTCTTCCATTTCCTTCTCTCCTCCATCTCCCTCATCATCTCCTTCGTGATCCACGGTTTTCTAATTTTAGTTGCACTCACTACGCCTACCGTTGCTTTCGCCGCTTCTATAATTCCATTTTTCAAACTTCCCCATTCATCTTCCACTGATCTAACTCCATGATCCTCACCCATTATCTCATCCACCTTCTCCCGATACTTCTTCTTCATTGCCCCAGTTAATGCCTCCATATTCCACTTACGTACCCTCCTTCCCATTCTTATCTTTTTCAGTTTTACCCGACATTTCATGACTAATAAGTTGTGGTCTGTGTCTGCATCAGCTCCTGGATAAGTATGCGAGTTTTTAGCACTATTCCTGTATCTGTGACGTACCATTATATAATCTATCTGGAACCTGTCTGTGTCTCCCGGCTTCTTCCAAGTGTACCTACGTCGAGGATGATGTCTGAACCATGTATTCGTAATTACTAGGTTATTTCTGCGGCAAAACTCCACAGCTTTCTCGCCCCGGTCATTTCTTCTTCCTAGCCCGTAATCGCCCACCTCCCGCCCATCTCTTCCTTCACCCACCACCGCGTTCCAATCCCCCATTACTACCAGGTGCTTACTTCCTGGTATCCTACCAATTATTTCCTCTAGCTGATCGTACACCCCATCTACCTCCTCCTCTTTATGATTAGAGGTAGGCATATAAACCTGGATTATAACTAAATTCGTTGGTTCTGCTTTTAGTTCCACGACTATTATTCTATCACTCACCTGTTCTGCATACACTACTTTTCTACCAAGTTTCCTATTCATTACAAATGCAACCCCGCGCTGACTTTCATTCCCTCCACTATAAATTACTCTATAGTCGCCGCTCCAGTAATCCCCGTCATCCTTCCATCTTACTTCACCCAGACCCATGATGTCTACACCCACCCTCTCCATTTCTTGCTTTATATTCTCTAGTTTCCCTGCCCTCAGCATAGTCCTAACATTCCACGTGCCTATTCTAATAGTTTCGTTCCTCTTCTTTATCTTCTTTTCCTCTGCTGCTGCGTCGTCTGAGCAAGGATTTCGTGTGATGACGACCGCAGGGGCCTTGCTCCCACCGCTGCCGGGCACGACACCCGGCCCTCTTGGCCGAGTCCCGTAGTTGCCAGGATTCATTATCAATTGAGAACTGTCCATAATTTCAAGGTTTTTGTTTTAATTGAGGTAGTATTCCTTGGCCTTACTCAATAGTGTTTTTTACGTGACACCATCACTTCAGAGGCCGCCCCACTGGGGTCAGACGCCTTTTGCAGCCGCCTCACTGAGGTACAGACGCTGCGCGGACTACCATTCGTCTGTCTCCTAACCTTCGACCAATCTGGCATGGGTGACCCTACCAGGAGCAATGCTCCCGCCAGTGCAGCTCTAGGGGTCATCGGAGCACGCAAGCCCTTCAACCACGACAAGGTTGTAGTCCAAGAGAAGGGCTTATTAGCATGAGTTACATTAAATGGCAATTGTATGCTTCCATTCTTGCTAGCTGAATCATACTTGTATTCTGCATTTTAGAATTTAGTTTCATTATATTGATACCATTTTGAGTGTCAGCCTCTAAAACAATATCTGCCTATACTGTGGATGTTCAACTTGGATAGGGAGTCCACCCCCAAATCCACTATTATCAGTGCTGGAATTTGAAATAAAGGCACACTTCTTAAGAATAATTCCTTTCACTTTCAACTGCATATACTTTGGTGTAGGTTTCTTTTATGGATGTATTTTGAAGTGGAACTTTTTGACTGTCATTATGTAATTTAAGCCCAATGAGCTTTAGCTTGATTAGGAGTAAAACCATCTCCAATGTCATATTGACCCAGAAAAGGCACCTTAATTAGTGACTCGAGCATAAGTTGAGTTAGGTTTTCATTCACGAAAAAAAAAAAAATAAATTTTTTCGACGTATACTCAAGTATATATGGTTTATGAACCTTAAAGAACACCTCATTTGAATTGCTTCCAATACTCTTTGTGCTGTTGCAGCTATCATTCAAGCTTCACTGCCATTTTAGAGTAAGCTACGCAAATGTTTTAAGGTGGGTCTATACTTCCAAGCCAACTCAATTTAACGGTCGCTGCCTGTGGTCGCCTACTGGGGTGGTGGTAGAAGCCCAACGGGAAACTGTGAAGGTGGCGCTGACAAAAATGGAGTGGGGAACGATTATCCTTGGGTGGGGATGGAAATGGTCTACTCTGTTGTCAATGCAGGCTTGAATGTTTAACATCTCTATAGTCTTAATCATAGAGTAAGTATATTATGCTTACTCTATGCCTTAATACAAAAACAGCGTCAATGGTTGTTGATTTTTTGCGTATATGAAAGACGATTCTTTGATTTAAGTGGGCTGAAAATCCTCATTTCGGAATCTAGCCTTCGCAACGTGCCCCGGAATATTACAAAAAAATTTTGTAAAAACCTAAGTTTTGCTATTTTTTATATAAACACAACCACTTCATGATAAAGTTACTCCACTTAAATCAACAAATGACTCCTCATCTACAGAAAACAAAAAATGCAAGTCTCCATCTGTCACGGCAAAGCCATTACTGGGTTAGAAGGAAGCGTCTGAAACAAGCTTCTTAGCCCCGGTATAGATCCACCTTAATGAAAAGCTTCGATACCTCCAAGTTTCTATTGTCAGCTATCAGCAGATTCTTTTCTGATGCCTGAAATGCCATCTATGTATTTTCCTGCTCATGGGTGGACTAAAACCTGATGATATTCTGTTTAAAAACCTATTTTCCATCATAACTATACATATTAGCTATGTATTTCCTAGAATTAGGAAACAAATATGGCACATTAAACTACCCTTTCAGCAAAAATGCTAGTCAGGCAATTTTAATTTATGTTCCACGTGAACATTTTCATGATAGATACTTATTAGCAGGTCGGCTAGGTGACAGCAGAACGATGTATTCCTAGTGTAATTCTAAGGCAAAAGGAGCCTCTAATTATTATTATGAATGGTGGTAGTTCACAGATTGGTAAGCTTTGCAAATTAATCGGAATTTTCCAAATATTAATTTTTTTTCTCAGGGCATTCCAATATGTGCGCACATATTGAAATTCCCTGGGATTGTTAGAATGAAAGGATCACTCCTTCTGCTGAGGTAGCTTTGTATCTTTGTGAGGGAATTCTCCTTCAAGCACAGGCAAAGGGAGTGGCTGTTTGTTGGACCCTTATATTCCAGGTTGACCTTTTTCCCCAGGCTGGGGAAATTCTTAAGTAGTCATTTTGGAGCTCTATCGAAGATGCGGACTCATCATAACTTGGTGATGATGAAGTGTGAAGTTAGATTCAAAAGGCTTTTTAAAGGTAGGAGGATAAGGAGGTGGAACCTTGAAGCATTGAAAAGGTTGAAAAGGAGGTAATACCAAGAGTTGGTAGAAAAGAACGTAGGTGAAGTAAAGCAGATGGGAACAATAGAGAGAAGATGGGAGATAATAAAAACAGGCAATGCAGGAGCGGCAGAGAAAACTATAAGAACGGTGGAAAAGAAGAGGGTTAAGAAGCAGTGGGTTATGGAAGAAATGCTAAAGAAAATGGAGAGAAGGATATGGAAAAACTTCAACACCGACGTAGGCAAAACGGTCACCTGGCACTCGACCTTTGGGTAATTTGCTTGTAACTTGTTTGGTTTTATGTGTGAAATATATTGATAGTTCAGTCATTGATTGATAGTACTTGTGTTTCGTTCAATTTCCTCATTTGTCTCACCCGAGCTTGGAAAGAGTGTTTTTACGGGTGTTATCGGCGAGAAAAACTATTCCCTTTTCCTGATAGCACTTCAATGCGATTGCTAAGACTAAACCTCTGTAATCATTTATTTCAGTGAGTCAGTGCCAGCTCAATTCCCTGCCTGTAGGGCTGAGAAGTCAGTTGACCGGCCTAATGTTATCATTTTTTCTAGGATTTTCTGGGAGTTGCAATTTGGTAATGGGGATATGAATATGTATACATTCATTTCCATGCCACTATTTCTTTGTTCACCTTATTTTACCTAAGTTGGTTATAGTTGATTCATTCAATTTCATGACTGTCTTTAGTGCATTTGAGTTGCAAGTTCTTGCTGAAATATGCTGATTCATTAGTAATGTACATATTCGTATCAGCTGCTTGATTTTTTTAGAATTCAAATAGCTATGGTGAGTTGTTAGCCAAAATGTAATGATAGCCAATTAAGTTTTGAATTTTTTTTGCAGGAAAATTGGATCTGATTTTACTTCCTGGACTTGGTTTCACATCCAATGGAAAACGCCTAGGAAGAGGCAAAGGATATTATGATGAGTATCTAGTGCGATGTGCTGCCTTGCTTGAGTCCTCACCTTATACCATCGCTCTAGCATTCAGTGAGCAGATAGTGAAGGACATTCCAATGACAGACAAAGATGTCTGCATAGATGAAGTTATATTTCCATGAATTTGCTATAAATCCCATAGAGTTAATTTATCCTTCATAAAAACTAAGTATCTCTAATGGCTGCAAAATGGGCTGTGAGTTCAAAGTCGTTTCACCATAATTGATAATGCTAGTGAAATATCTACCAATATCTGTATAATTACTCAGAATGATGTTGTTCACAGTGTTATAGACATAATTCATCAATTTCTTAAGGCAATTATGTATGTACGCAGAGCTATTCTTCATAATGCACATTGCATCTATGTACTTGAATCAGTTGGTAAGTACTTTATAAAGCTACTGTGATATTTTGTGAGGAGGTATTACCCATCTTTGAAATCAATGTTGTGTAACAATTCCTTAGAAGGAATATCCATTTGGTGTAATTTTTAACTATATGGCTTGCATGAGGGTGATTTTGGTTTCTGTTATGTACTAGAACATTAAGCATTTCATAGCACATGAAGGATGAACATCTTGGTTAAATTCAGTTACAAGGATAGCATGACTGTTGTAATTAATGGCTAAGGTATTTATTTCCTTGTTCCATTGGAAACAAGAAATGCTTACAAAAATGCAGTGAATCAATTTTTGTACTTAACATTCATTAGGATTTTTTTTCTTTTCTCTCATTACCACCTACATCAATCAATTTTGTCCAAAATTGGTATTTTATACCAACCAACCTATTTGTATACCTACTCCATTTCATGAGTGAATCTTTAGCATTAAATGTACCTACATGAGAAGATATTTCCAATCAGTCTTGCATCTTCCTTCTACTACTTTTCTTTAGCCCTTCCCTTAGTCAAGATTACGAAAATCACCATTATGACATGAAGGTTAACAATGATTATTTACGTGGCTGTTCCTGAGGAGAATACATTGGAAAGTATATATTCTGCTCCCCCTTCTGCTGACACTATATCTGTATCCAAATCTTCAAGCCTGTATGGCATATGCACACTTGAGCATGATGCAGTTTTGACATCGAGGAAAGCATCCAAGCATTCTCAGCAGCTTGGCTGAATGCCTTGCGTGATGTGGCTGGGGCTAGGTGCTTATGATATTTATCTCTTATCTAGAGATGTCAATGCTCAGATATGCTTTGGTTGTCTTTGGAAAAAACGTTCGTTCAAGGTCCTCTGCATTTTACTAAAGAATGCTTAGCATATGTGAACCACATATGTATTTCTAATATGGCTGTTATGTATTCCTCAATAACATGTTGCCAGAAGAAGAAATACTGCCAATTCCATTCACTGACTACAACCAAGTTTCCAGCACTTAAATGGGGTTATCAAGATGGAATTTGACATGAGTTTGGAAATTTACTAGTATTTCTCCTTCCTCCAGCTATATGGAGGGAATTAAACCAATTCCACTTGAATAAATAAAACTTGTTCGATGGTAACTTAGTGTATTGCTTGATATAAATTTGTTGCGAGAAAAAATCTGGTAAAGTAAAAGTTAGAATAAAGATTTACATTTCCATTCGGTTAAGCCAAAAACTATTTATAATTAATTCCATAATTGTCTATTTTTGTGTGAATAGCCTTGGAGAGAGGAAACATATTGTACATCCTGCAGAGCCCTATCTTCCATTGCCATTGAAAGCTCACCAACCATCACATGTTTGAGAGTAGGGCACACAGCTCAACCATTCATACCTCGTTATACATGTACACATTATAATTTTGTACCTCTCATTTGTACCTATGTACGTACATTTTACTCTCAGTATCATCACAATTTGGGCTCTCCCTCTTTATATAAGAACTCTCAATAGTGGAGCCAGAACCTGTCGACTGGAGGAAAGAAAGTTGTCAATTGTTTTGTCCTACTCCAGGTGTGCGGTGCGGTGAATCAACACCCTCTTGTGAAGTTTATGTTTCTGAGATTTAATCCCTAATTAATATGTTAGAGGGTGCTGTGATAGCTATGACTTCTGTGAGTGTATCAAATACCAGAATGTTTGCAATAAGCTAGGCATCAGGGAAAACCTTTAACAAGTACATTTTAACACACTCAATGCGGATGCCTTGAATTCAAGGCATCGGTCCTTTACTTTTCTCGGCTTTCCCTAGTTCCAGCGTCGGCACTGACACTTGCAACTTCCTCCAGCGTCTTAGTCTTGCTCTAGGCTCTTACAATTAGTCTTGCTCGCTTGGATGAGGTTTGTTCTTTGGTGGATGTGTTTTTGTTTTATATAAATAAACGAAAAAAAACACTTCAGCGTGGGACTAAATTTCATGTCAACAAGTCAGCATTGAGTGGGTTAAGGGACGTCCCTAATTGCCTAAGCCAAGTCATTTTTTCCTTACAACAAACTTGTTTTTAAAATTTGATTCGGTGCTTAACCAGATTATTAAATTAACATACGTATTGATATTAATACCAATTTTTTATTTTTATTTAATTAATAAGTTTCAATTTCATGCCCTGAGATTCACTAATTAATTTTGATTTGTGTGTGATGCAAAATGACTCTCAGAGCTGATGCGCCCTCCGGAGCCACTCTACATACCTATCCACCTTCCGTGCCTCCCATCATTGTCTCCTTTCTGAAAATCCAAGCCTCGTTAGATAGGCAGCATATTTTACTTGCAAAGAATTGGTACGGAGGCTGTGCCTACCATTTGAATCTCTTCATGAGTCATCAATCCAAGGATTGTTTTGTGTCAGCTCTTCACTCTATTCTCATTTTGGCTTGGTAAACATTTAATTCCCTTCATTAGTCTTCATCTTAGAATCCCTCAAAATTTTCCGAGTACATTTTTTCCTTTGTTATCCTCAATAATCGTTTCCAACCATTTCTATTTATGTAATTGTTTTTAAGAGTTTGTCTTTTCTTGGGATTAGTCCAATTATGTACGTAGTTTGTCTCTCCAATTTTGGAGGGTATTTGTGAAGCATCTTTTTTCCCTATCTCTTCATCGGGCATCTTCATAAGTGATTCTCTAGTTGCATTATTCTTCTATAATGTCACATTTCCAACCCTTCCAGTATTAGAGGTTCTCCTTCTGTTACAATGAAAGCTTCACTGCCATTGTTAGGTTAATGCTCCATTCATATGTTTTAGTGCAGTGCTTTCTTACCTTCAAGCTTATGTTGATAGCAGTTAATGAACTCATCATCAGATAGAATGCTTTGTTGATGCATTAGAATCTAGCCTCTGGTAATGACAGGACTTCAGAGGTGAAGCCAAAAGAAGAAGAAGGAATAACTCCCTTCTTAATACTCCTTTAGTGACCTTCGATATGCATATGTAGTTAACTAGTGAAAATTTGTAAAAATTTTCTTTATAAAAAGAGAAGAACATTTTTGTTTAAAACAGTGGCAGGTTTTATGTATCAATTTTACCATTCTATTATTTTTATCATATTTTTTTATCAACCAAAGCAACAACTCCTCCCAGTTCGTTCATAGTTCAGCCTGCATTGCATAGTGCAGCCTGCAGTTCACATCATTGCAGTGCTGGCTGCGGAGGCTCCCATAAGGACCCCCACGTCACTAGTGGAAGCGAAGCTGGGTGAGGGTAGATAAACACAGATAAGGTGAAAGAGTGATCATCTTGGGCTACACCTATCTCCTTCTCGCAGCATGGGGTCCCACGCAGATGAATTTCTTTGTGCTCAGGAATAAGCTGTGATGAACTTTTTAATTTGAGCCTTTGAGGCAATATCGGTTTAGGCATGTCAATAGTTTGGATCCGAAAGAAGGACCGATCACTTTCTCTATCAACTTTATACGTAATAAACATATTATATAGTCATCACAATAAGAATGAGAGTGCATGGAATAATGCCTCCTTTTGTTGTGAAGGCTGCTATCCGCATTGAAATTTATTTCGCAATCTAGTGATCTTACCCAGTGACGTAGCTAGCATGGGTGGCACCCGGTGCGGATGACATGGTGTCACCCCAAGAATGAAAACTGTTAAAATTAATAAAAATCCGATTATTGTAAAGTATGATTAAATTTAAAAAGTAATAAAATGAATGTCAAGTTATGATATTATGATAGTAATAGTATTGTTTTATCATATTTTCTTTCGCATTGATGTTTGAAATTGAAAGTTGGATATGGCAAAAGAAGAATAAGAGTAGAATTAATATTACCCTCATAAACAAAATTTATGTACTTAAACACTTAAATATTTTCTTTCTAGCTTTGACAGCTGCAAACTCGGAAATTACATTCTCAAAATTTATAGTTTGTGTTGCCTCATGCCCAATTGTTAATATTCCAAGATTGTTAAGTCTCATTTAGGTCATTGTTGCCTGCAAGTAATTTTTAATTAATTTTAGTTTGCTAAAACTTCTCTCGCACAAAGCAACTGATATGCAAATCAACATAAATAACTTTAGTGTGGCCATAAGATTTGGAAGAGCTTCTGTAAAATCCCATTCCACGATAAATTTCAAGTAACCTAGAGACACCCAGTTAGAAACTGTAACATTGGCCACTTTTAAATGTCTTCTTAACCTTGGTATCTCTAAAAGGAGTTCTGTTTCTGATACCTCATCATTAAAATCAGTAAATTTTGAAACAGCTAATTTCAATTCTTCATTATTCCCCAAAAGCAAAATATTTTTCTGCACAACCTTGAACAATGAAGCTACATCTTGAATGGACTTAAATCTAGTTTGAAGTTCAATACTGAATCAGTCAAGATATTCCAATATATCCTTTTGCTGTTCGGCTCTTAGTATGAGTCCTGCATCGGTGGCCAACTCACCGGCCATTCGTTTTTTTATGATGAATTCGTCTTTGTATTGGAATAACGTAGTCCTCTGATTTTTTCACATTAATATCTATTGCCTTCTCAACAATATCATTTCGTTTTTCATCAGTATAAAGACAAAGAGCCTCTATTTTTATAGCTAATTGATAAACACTCAATTGCCTTTACTTTGTAATGTAATCTTAGCACAATTTATTTCTCTTAGTACATTATTCCAAAGGAAAAGATAGCAAAGAAATGTGAAGTCACAAACAGTAGGCATAGATTCTGTGCAGCACCTCTGGTGTCTAAATTTTCTTGTTGATCGCATAATTCCTCGATTGCAGCCACTATCCCATCAAAATTTTCTGTGAATACTTTTACTGCAGCATAATGTGCACTCCAATGGGTTGTTGAGAGTATTTTAACAGACCCTTTGCTGTGTTTAAGGAGCACCTACGGCTGGTGGAAGCAGACAAAATGTAAAAATTCTCTCTACTGTACCAAAAAATGTTACACTAGATACATTTTGTGCAAATGAATGTTGGCCACATAAATTATTTGAATGGTCTATACATCCAACAAAAATTGCTTTGTTGTTTTTTTGCTTTAATTATAGCTTGCACTCCTCCATGAATGCCGCTCATAACAGCTGCATTATCATAGCCTTGGGAACGACACATCATAATATCTCAACCGTAATTTTCCAGCTTCTTAATAATTTCTTCGCTTAAATCGGCGGCTTTTTTTCATGTAAAGGAAAAAATTGAAGGAATACTTCTTTAACTTCCACTTTTCTATTATCAATTTCCACATAACGAATCACTTCAGGCATTTGATCAATATTTGAAATGTCAAGTGTACTATCAAACATAATTCCAAAATATTTGACTGATTTAATTTCGTTCACAAGCTTAAATTTAACGTAGTTTGCTAAAACCTTTATGAATTCATTTTGTGTATCTTTTGGTGATTTACCATGCTCCAAATTCAAGATGTGTTCTTTCAACACTACGTCATACTTTGACAGTTGTTTGACCAGTTCTAATAAGTTGCCTTTATTTGAAGAGTCTTGGCCTTTCTCATGTCCACGAAATGCATGTGCAATGAGAGCATGCGTGTGTCGCCTTGGGGACAGCTACTCTGTATATAATCTTTGGCTACTTTCCTTCATAGACGGCGTGCTGCTGTACCACTATGATTAGGATAGCTGCTTGCCTACAGTGGTATGTCAGCTCACCGCTGGTGGGCTGGCAGCCAGCCCACCGCATCGTAGAGCAGCCAACCTACCGTTTGGTCTAGCGGCTGTACTACGTACAGTACGGCGGCTCGCCCAAAATTTTTCCCGTGCATAGGAACGAAAATAAAACAACAGAATTTTGGGGGAATCCCCGACCAACCGAGCCATAGAGCTACGAAAATATAAACTACAGACAGTGTTTATGTGCAAGATATTTTTGTGGCAATATTCTACCTACTGGAATTTTCAGTTTTTTTTTCACGGTCGGGTGTTAGGTAAACTAAATGCTCATTGCTGTTGTTAGAAACTACTGTTAGTCAATAATAGCTGAAATTTTTGATTAAAATTTTATTAAAAGTCATAATTAGACCAAAAAATGAGAAAACATATAATTTTAATAATTTGAATAATTAATTTTTTTCAGTTAATTATTCAATGTTAGAAATAAATTTTTAGGCAACCCTCAAAGTTAAGCCTGTAACCTGTTCGGGCCGAAAGACCCGAACAAGGCGAAGCGAAACCCCACGTATCTTTCTGATGTGACTGGTCCTTCTGGCTCTCTTGCTATTGCCAGGGAGATTATGATAGAGGATTCTCGAGTCAGCCCAGAAGTTGTTTTGAGTCTCAAATTCGACGAGAAGTGATGAGAGGTGCTATCTCGAGTGAATGTATGGGTTTAGTTTGTGTGAGGCAAATGAAAGTTAATAAATGAAATACGGCCGTAGTAAACAGTTTTATCCTTTACAAAGAAACTAATTCACCTGTAGGTACTAAACACCGTGTAACAGAAAAGTTTCCGTTTACATTATATTAACAAATGATAGGGAAATTCTCCTCCCGCAATATATTAGGGCGCAAAAGAAGCCTTCCCGTTTTCAATTCAACTGTAGAAAATTGCATACCAATATCAATCATTACGTGTTCTCGATGCATGTTTATTACAATATAACATCATTAAATCGAAACGTGTAATCTCTTTACCTCTAGCATTTGTACATAGTAGCAGTGAGTGTACTTGTTCTACGTAGAAAATAAAGATTACACCTGAAGTTCAAAATACAAAAGAAAAAGGGCAAATATGGGCAAGTTTTTTCTGCGTAAATATGTAAAGCAAAGACTTTTTTATGTGCAATCAAAACTTTTGCCCGACCAGACCCGACACATTAACAAACTAACCTCCTTTTATGCGTTTTATAACTTTTGACACTTAATTTAGGAACGTTTATTCCTTAACGTATATATAGTTTAAAAAATAGTGACAATTTTAAGCTTTAAAAAATATTTAAATGAGCAACGTACCCATAACTGAAAGGCAGCAAAATGTTTTGTCGTTCCGAACGTAAACTGAACTGTTATAAAATAATGAAGATAACACTGCGCCTGCAAATAAACCACGTTCGACTCACTCGTCCGTCGAACTTCGACTGACTTTAGCTTAAAGTATTTGCAATAGAAATCGCTTTAGCCGCCGGAATTTGTTTACATCAGTTCCCTTGTCCTTTGAACAAACCAAAATCATAATTTTTTAATTATTTTAAAGTATTTTAATTTTTGGGTTTTTGGCCATGATTCGGGGTCAAATACCCCACTGTGCGGCGGTAGCCGGCTGCCGATGCGCCTCGATGGCCTCTGGAAGGATAGCCAACGACGGCCGGCTTAAGATAAAATTTTCACCCGGGCGAGTGAGTATTTCGGCGCCCCCACCCCCGCTTATCAAACCTATTCACCAGTTAAACGTTGTAGAAAAAAAAAGTTTTCATAATCACGGCGCCCCTACATTAGCGGCCGCCCGGGCCTGGCCGGAAATTGCATTAAACGGAAAGCACCGTGGCGAGTTAATCGTCTGTCGCCACACATGATACATGTGTAAAAAATATACCATGACTTGGTAAACGCGCTTACACACTACACATATTGCGTAGTGTTCATTGGGTAAACCCTGTCGTTTGATATCTCGCAATGGAGTTATCACATCTGGCTGCAACGTCGTTTTGCTTCAAAAGTGATGGTAATTTTCACGATACGTTATAGCAGAAAATGTATGAAAGGAGATTTGGATATAGTCGTCACGTTACGTTTCACTTGTTAGAAATGCAGCGCATGCGTAGACTGCCCTCATAACCTCCCCACGCGCCGATTTCAATTACGACGCGTGCGCCGCAGACTATAATATGTACTTGGATTTTGTTAAGTGCTACACTGATGGATCCAAAATTTAGCTTTCTGTAGTTGAAAAACGAATTTTTGAGCTGCATAAAAAGTCCAAAAGCTACTGGAAAACCGACCACTTTCATCCGAATAATAACAAAAAGCCAGGAGCCAACCCGGCGCGCAATAGCATTTGGAAAACGCTATCGGACCGAGCCCTCCCGTCCACCGAGACCCCAGCCCACCCGATGCGGCTGGTGCCAAGCGTTTTATCACCAGGCACATGGGTGAAAAGGGGACAATACTGTGCCGAAATTTTTTTCTTCTCCCAAAAAGAAAATTCGAGAGTCCTTCTACCTGTTTTCCCGAAGTTCTTTTCCATGCCCTTTGGTGAATTAGCATTTGTTATCCGTCGTTATTCACACAATATGGCATCAAACTGCGTGTAAGATTCACATTAGCGATATCTTTAAACTTCATTTTATTATGCGAATTCTTTCCTGCACTGCAAAATCATCATGTCATTTCATCGCAAAAATTAGGGACCACTTTTCTATTACATTTTAATTGTTCTCCATTGATGGAGACCTCACGGTAGAAGGAAAAGTTTCTGAAATCACATGGGAGGGGATAGAAATTTGTTCGAAACGGAGGTGGTAGCGAAGGGGGCTCTGACACAATACGAATGAGAACAGATGGCGGTGTAGTAACCTGGATCATAGATGGATTGACGAAAATACGAATGCTCTTACAGCTCCAAAAATCATATGTGGAAGCATATGCTTTCCTTCTTATTTAACCCGATTTGTCTGACGAAATCGTCCTTGCATTTACCGCAATCATTTATGTAATGCCACATTCAAAGATTAATATACCCTGTCTTGTTGTTTACTATTTGATGATAAAGTTAAAATTGTTGTTGAGTTATGAGATTCAGGTTTTCAAGTACCTCCCACGAGCTTTTCCGTGGTCATACGGTTATCCTATGGTTATAGGTACTTGAGAGGTTTGTGTTATCAGTTTATTCCACTCTTCAGGAACCACTGTCAAGAACCACCGCATGGTAGGATGAAGTTTGAGCCGGTTTGAGGATTTTGTTTGCGACTTATCTTGATGACGCACTCAGAGAATATTCTTTTATCTCGTCACCATACTCATCCAGTTATACTTCATTTGATTATTGAAGTTTGACGTTATCCCAATTATGCCCATAATGTTAAAGTATTAATCGTGTCTTACTTATACAACCTGTTTAACTACTGATTTATCAGTTTAACTATTCAATGATCGCACGGTCTTTCGTGAACTACCCGTGAAAATTTTTATTGAGTAATTGTCATGGGCACAGCCCTGGGTTATTACCTACCATGCCTTTCAGTCCAGTTTACCAGACAAAGACAATAGGTTCTCCAGGTTTAGATTAACTTATTTGCTTAAAAAACCACGCGATTATCCGGGTTTGCAGTTAAGGTCCGCCATTACCATTATCTATCGTTTTAACAGCATTTGTAAGAACTGTATGGTACCTCTTAAGCGCCGCTCTTATCACCAAATGACTAAAATCAAAGTCGTGGAGTGTTTTCGTTATCTATTACATTATCTTCGCTAATTTTCGCTCGTTGAACCTACTTCCTTATCGTACAAATCGTTTGTACCTAACAACTTTGTATTGTATCTTCTTTCGTGACTTCAAAGCGAAATCTGCTATTTTAAGAAGGCCTTGCCGGTCGAATTTATTCCAATCATGATACTTGGAGGAATCTCTGCGAGTTGCCTATTCGGTTTTACCGACCAGATGATGACAAGGGGAAATTGTAGGCGGAAGACGTCAACTCGTGTACTTATGATGCAATACCCATGTGGTCGGGAACTAATGAAGATGTTACGAAAATGCGACCTTTGGTGCATTGAGGTTGCCATCTCCCAGCAGCATAAGCGATAAATTTTATTCGATCCATTTTATGGTTATGCTTTATCATAGACTCCAGCTTCGATGTTTTTAATGCAAGCATTGCAGCATTCGCGAATCTGCTCAGGTGGAATGGCGTAATCAGGTAGACTGTAAGAACTCGTTTTTCGGAACGGTCGAGAGTCGCTTCTCCGTTTCTCACACGTTCCTGTGTACTTATTCTGCGTTGTACACAGAAAACGCATAAATGCAAAATAAGTAAGTCTCAAGCTATCAAAGGGCGAATAGAAATAATAAGATATACTATTATTTTATGGTTCTTGTCTCTACGAGAATTCCCTCTCTCCCTTCTGCGAAGAAGTTGTTGCAAGACGTTTTGAGCTGGCCATGGATTTCATGAGGGAGTAATTGGCGCCTGGACGCACGAAAACGAAAGATTTTTCTGTAAAAAAAATTGGCCCCAAATCTAGGGTGGCATCACGTGAAATAGTTGTGCATTGGCATGATGTAAAATGCTGCGGTTTTTGTGATTTGTTCTATTTACACCCGTTTAGATGATCCATCATCGTGTCATGACATACCTTCCAATAATACCTCTTAATTTCAGCGCGTTAAATGCATAACTGATCTATTCAATATTACCGTTTTTACATTTTATTAGCTTCAATAGCCCCATGTTCTATCATGCTGTAGTTTCATCTTTGGCTTAAACGTATAATCTATGGATTCGGCATTTTGCGCACCCTACTCTGTCACGGTCCGTAGGTCCCGTTTTCAGCCGTTATCTCTTATTTTTTCAAATTGGCCTAGTTCCGCGCGGAGAGCGGGAACACCCAAGACCAAGATTACGCACTGCTTCTTTTCTTGCCCTCACAGAACACCTTGACAACAAATTCTTGGGCATTTCGGTGCCTCATCGATAATTTTGTTCCTGGGGGGCAGATTTCTCATCGAAACTGTGATAAGGATGGCATCTGTAGAATTAAGCTAGCAATGACCTTGTAAAAATTAAAGTGTAAAAAATCAATAAAAACGATCAAAAAGTCTACTTGATATCAAAAACTTTTCCGTGAGTTTCAGAGATGAGACACTTCTTCATGCATACGATTATTGAGTCTAATTTCTCAATCAAAGTTTTCATCAATCAATCAAAAGTCGAGTTTCTTTCGTCATTCCCTTGCCATATCGATTTTGCTAGTCTACCATTAATTTAAGTGAATAGCTTCACCTTTCGCGGAGTTGCAAAATAGCTGGATATCTTTGTTGTGAGACTTAAAAACTACAATTGGCGAATGAACAAAGGTGGAGAGAACCTAGCGTCGGCATTTGCTTCTTACCTTTAATATTAGGCCCAAGAGGTCCACGATTGAAAGAAGACCTATTCAAGAGGTGCACAATTTAACGACCCATTCAAAGGACAGAGTTTCATTAAGGAGTGCGCTCTACGTAACATCAAAGTTAGGATCGGGATTCCACCACAAATCTCCTCCACTGCCTGGATTCGAACTTAGGCCCTTAGATATGGGATGCCAGTACCCTTGCCAACACAATAAACCAATATCTTGCAACATCCGGGACAATGTCTCATCAGATATCAGCAACCATGCCACGCCATAAATTCTCTAGAAAATTAGATCACATGGAATAAAATTTAAAAACACACTCATTCTTTTTTTAATTTTATGTGCGTGAGCTTTCGCCGACTCTTCCGCCGGCTTCTTTATGCATTTTACCTCACGAAGCTGGCAGGAAGGTCGGCGAAAGCTCGCGCTGTTACAAAAAACAGTTTTCTGCTTAATGTGATGGCTAGAATGCTGGCATCCGATCTCGGCAGTGGAGGAAATTTTCATTGGCATCCCGATCCTCACTTTGACGCTACTGGGAGAGCACTCCTAAGTGAAGTCCTGAGTCTGTTGAATGGGTCGATAAATTGTGGTTCCCTTTGGAGCTTATGTTGAGAGTAAGAGGCTAATGCTGACGCCGGGTTTCTCTCCAACCAGATGGTGCAGATGAGCTCAGTTGTTCATCACCTCCCAGAAAAACAGACTGCCAACACGAATTTCTCTCCTCGCTCTCGCCGTCGAGAGCTCGAGGTTCGAGAGTTGCCTTGTGAAGTGTACAGTTGTACACAGTATCTCATTGAACGTGTGTCACTTTTTACCTCTAATTTTTGACACTTCCATTAGTGCCACATTGATGAAATTTGGCACCAGGGTATAAAAAGGTCGTATGTATAGTCGACTATTATGGCTCGAGAAAAATCTCGCCTAACTTGCCTTTCCCAGCAACGAGTAATTATTCAGGTCCCGTATTGAAGTAGGTACTATGAAGTAGGAGGCAAAGTTACCTCGGGTGCTACGCACTTGCGGCTCAACGTGGTTCGATTTCCGATATTCAACGAATAATTAACGTTCCCAAAGAGGATAACCAAGTCTGAATGATGAAAAGATGGCATCATACCTGCGGTGTTGCATTGCCAAAGAGAATCATTCATTCCATTAGTGATAATGGAACCTCCTGTTATTACGCCGCTATTTGATGATAAAATTACGCTTTCGATAATTAATGAGTAATTGATACTATGGCAAGTTGTTCTTTAATTTTCAATGAGGGTATCCAAGTTGGCTATGTCGTAGCTGCAATTGGGAAAATGATTAATGTGGAAGACTATGATTAAAATTGCTTGATACACGGAGCAATTCTGAGAAGTAAATAGTTTCGCCATGGATAATCTTTTCGGCTTAATTTTTAAGTTATGTTTGAGGTTACTATGAGTGTTTAGAGAAAAAGGTAGAGGCATTGGTCAAGGTTATATTTTCGTTGACTTCGAGAGCTACGGCATAGAGGCCCGTAAGTTCCCACACAGCACAAGAATATGCTTAGCATATTACTTGAATATTCTCATGAGAATATTGGAATATTCCTGTCATATTCTCAATGTTCTCAGAATATTCTTAGCATTTCCCATATGTCCGGGCTGTAGGATGTGCTCAGAATATTCCTGGATTATTCTAATGGGAATATTGGAGTATTCCCAGCATATTCTCAGAATATATCGCGAATATTCCTAGCATATGCGATACGTCCGAGCTGTAGGATATGCTGAGAATATTCCTGAGGAATATTTCTAGGATATTCTAAGAATTTCGCGCAGGAGTCCAAAAATAATAACGGAATTCGTCCCGTACTGGTCTATGATTCATTGTACTGGTCCAGGCCCAGTATGTATCACCTACCTAACCGACCCAATAGAGTTAATGTTTAGTTAAATAAAAATTTCATTGGCAGGTCTTGCCCGTCCCAAAACCAGTCCCATACCCCCGTGCACAGCACGTTAAGGGCGGCTGGTCAATCCTAACCGAGTCCATTGTCTATAAAGTTAATTAAGATAAGCACAAATCACTGACACTGCAGCGTCCTATCGTAATTTACACAATCAAACTTAACAACTAAAACTTAAAACAAGTATTACCTAACCATTACACAATTAGGATTAAGAAACAGAAACTACAAGTCACATTATTATATACACATCACTGGGCACAACACTTTTTGTTTCCTTCCGATCTCCGTTCCCTACGCCTCCGACTTTCTCTCCTCATGCCTACGTATGTCGTGCCTTAATTGCAATTGAAGGTGAAAGCTCAAGAAAGTCTTATATGAATGGCCATTCCCATGCGTAAAAGTGACTGCAAGAACTAATTTTGAAATATCAATGCCGTGATATAGTTTGAAGATATACCATCCAATCACGATAACAGTTATCGGGCATTAATTAATTGAAACCTATGTTGCCACATAGGATGAATATAAAGTCAATATTAATGAGAATAAACAATATATTTCCAACTACCATACATTTCTTTACATTTCAATGAAGGTGTAACTTACTTGTGGAGACTTTATGTGCCTCATAAACGGATGAAGCTATTAATACTAATAGAATAGGTACTATGTACAAAAGTTTTTGTGCGTAGCCTATCGGCGTGCCGATTATTAAGTTCCATGACGAAATTTATGTCAAAATAAAATGCTCTCAATCGGGAACTCTTGTATAAAATATATTATCGCGTACATATTTATTCTAAAAATAATTTCGGGATATATATGCATTCCTCTTCCTTGAACTACGACCTTGACATGGTGGAAGGGCTCGTGCGTTCCAATGACCCCTAGATCTGGACTGGCAGGAGCAAGTTCTATTGCTCCTGGTAGGGCCACCCATGCCAGATAGGTCGAAGAGTAGGAGCCAGACGAAAGGTAGTACCGTGATGGTGTCACGTTAAAAAAACTGTTGAGTGGCGTGGGAATAAATATCTCTCAACTATCACTTCCTAGAATATGAAAATCATTCACAGATTATTGATTCCTGGGAACTACGATATGCGACGCCCACGCCCACTAGGGCGGGTGCCGTGCCCGGCAGCGGGGGAGGCATGGCCTCCGCGGTCGTCATCACACGAAATCCTTGCACAGCATCATCATCGGCGGAAACAAGGGATAGGAGGGATAAGAAGAAGAGAAAGAGGAGGAAAACAACGGTAAAAATAGGAACTTGGAACGTAAGGACCATGATGAGGGCCGGGAAGCTTGAAAATATTAAGCAGGAAATGGAAAAAGGAAAAATAGATGCTTTGGGATTGTGCGAGGTGAGATGGAAGGATAGCGGGGACTATTGGAGTGATAGGCACAGGGTAATATATAGTGGGAAAGATGAGAATCAACGTGGGGTAGGCATGGTACTGAACACAAAATTGGGGCTGAGGGTGGTAAACATTGAACAGGTAAGCGACAGGATACTAGTGGTAGAAATAAAAGCACGCCCGACGAATTTCGCACTGGTCCAGGTATACATGCCTACGAGCATAGGGAGGAAGAGGTGTACGAACAAGTAGAATAAATAATTAGAGAAGTGCCGGGAAAGAAAAACCTGATAGTGATGGGTAACTGGAATGCAGTGGTGGGGGAAGGGAGGGACGGAAGAGGTGGGAGGTTTTGGGCTAGGAAGAAAAAATGATCGTGGTGAAAAAACAGTTAAATTTTGTAGAAATAATAAATTAGTAGTGACAAACACTTGGTTTAAACATCACCCCAGGCGTAGGTACAGCTCGTTTGAAAGCTCGTGGCCCGTGCACAGAAACCCTTTTTTGACCTGGACGAGTCTATTTTCGTGAACGGCGCTCGCTGGGGGTTTAGGGAGAAAGTGACCATTCGCCCTCGGGACACCATTCAGATCGCTTGCGTTCGCTGCCAACCTCACTGCTTCTGCCGTTTCCTTCTTCTTAGCCATTTCAATTTTTCGTTTCAGTTTTATATTTTTATGATTAGGATAGCATTAATTCTTGAATAGTATAGAGTTGTGTTTGTTCTTTTGAATTTATTCATTTTCATTTTAGGCTGACGCTTCATATTTTTCACAGTAGTTCTTCCTATTTTTTAACTTGTGCTTACATTATTTTTGCACATGGAAAATGCCGGTTGATACTGGGAGATAGCAAATTTATTATATAATGTAAAGGCAGGGATTTAGGAACAGTGTCAAAAAACTCGCGTAGCTATCTAGGGGCGGATGCGGACTCAGATCACAACTTGGTGATGATGAAGTGTGAAGTTAGATTCGAAAGGCTTTATAAAGGTAGGAAGATAAAGAGCTGGAATCTTGAAGCATTGAAAGGGTTGAAAAGGATGGAATACCAAGAGCTGGTAGAAAAGAACATAGGTGAAGTAAAACGGATGGGAGCAATAGAGAGAAGATGGGAGATTATAAAAACAGGCATCGCAGGAGTGGCAGAAAAAAACAAATAAGAACGGTGGAAAAGAAGAGGGTTAAGAAGCAGTGGGTTACGGAAGAAATGATAAAGAAAATGGAGGAGAGAAGGATATGGAAAAACGTGAACAGCGACATAGGCAAGAGGAAGTACAAGGAATTGAATAATAAACTCCGGCGAGTGACCAAACGAGAAAAGAAAACTGGTGCAAGGGGCAATGTAAGGAAATGGAAAATCTGTAGGAGGAGGGGGAAGTGGGCGCTTTGTACCCCGAGGTGAAAATGTTACCGGGTGGTAAGAGAGGTCAAACGATACCAAAGGTTAAGGACAAAACAGGGAAGATATTAATCGAACAGGAAGATATCTTGGACAGGTGGAGAGAATACGTAGAGGAGCTATATGGCAGCGAGAATAGACCCTTAAGCCTAGATCTAGATGATGAAGGATCAATAGATAAGGATAACCTCGGACCAGAGTTACTTGACAGCGAAATAGAGAGGGAGAGAGGGCATTAAGAGAGGTGAAGGGTAGAAAATCCGTGGGAACCGATAACCTACCTTCGGAGCTACTGAAGAATATAATTGTAAGTAGTAAGGGGAGAAAATCGTTTTTCGAACTTATTCGAAGGATCTACGAGGAAGGAGTATGTCCAGAGGATTTCGTGAAAACAGTATTAATACCTATCCCGAAGAAGAAGTAAGCATCAGAATGCGAGGAGTATAGAACAATCAGTTAAATTTCGCACGCAGCAAAAGTTGTACTCAGAATAAGGTTGGAGAGCAGCGCAAACTACTATTTAAGCGATGACCAATTTGGGTTCAGGAAGGGGAGGGCCACCAGAGACGCGATTGCGGGAATGAGGACACTTACAGAAAGAAAAATAGAGTATAATCAGGATGTTTTCGCTTGCTTTGTGGATTTTGAAAAGACGTTTGACAGAGTAAACTGGGAGAAACTAATGCAGATACTGGGGAAAATAGGAATAGATTGGCGTGATAGGAGACTCATCCGAAACTTATACATATATGGAACAGAGGGCTCAGGTGAGGGTAGCTGAGGGTGAATAAGGGTGGGCAGTTATAGGTTGCGGGGTGCGGCAAGGGTGCACGTTGTCGTCTATGCTTTATAACATCTATTCTGAGGAATTGGTAAAAGAGTCATGGGATGAGCTAGATGTGGGAATGAAAGTAGGAGGCCAGCGGATAAAGTCGGTTAGATTCGCAGACGACCATGCATTGGTCAGTCGGTCGGAAAGGATTGCAAACTTTAGTAGAAGCATTGTAAATGCAGTGCGAGAAATACGGGATGAATATTAATAATAAGAAAACAAAAGTAATGAGATTCTCTAGGACAAAGAAAGCAAGGATGGTAATAAGAGTAGCAAGTAACAAACTGGAGCAAGTAGAACAATTTAATTACTTGGGTAGTACGCCAGAAGAAACAGGACATAGTAGCAAAGACATTAGGAGGAGAATAGAGCTAGCGAAGGAAGCTTTCAATAAAATAAGGGAGCTGATGACTGGGACCTTAAGTAAGGATGTAAAAAAGAGGCTAGTGAAGAGCTTAATATGGAGTGTGGCGTTGTATGGGGCAGAAACGTGGAGCTTGAGAAAGGAAGACGAAAATAGGCTGAAGGCTTTTGAGATGTGGGTGTGGAGGAGGATGGGGAAGGTGCGTTGGACGGAAAGGAAGACAAATGAGGAAGTGCTTGACATGGTGGGCGAGGAGAGGAAACTAATAGATGAGATTAGGGGAAGGCAGGGTAGGTGGCTGGAAGCAGTAATGAGGGGTGATGTTTTGCTGAAGGCCATGATAGAGGGATGGATGTTGGGTAGGCGGGGAAGGAAAAGAAAGAGATTGGGTGTTATGGGAGGGATGAATAAAGGTGGGACTTATGCTGAGATGGAGAAAGAAATACTAGAGTTATAAAGGGCACGACACATGTAAGAGTTCGTTGGATATTCTCTGACTTTCATCATAACCTATGTCTAACCGGTAGATTACTCTAATGAATGATATGCATATATATGCGCATGCGATTCGCGTTCGGATATGCAATGGGAACATGCAAATGCGAACCATTATATGGAATATACCTACCTAGTGTATTGCCGTTGGTGATATTTTAACACGAACGATTACTGAATATTCCTAGATTATTCTCAAATATACATAATGTGGATATTCCGATGCGAATCATAATAGAATATTCTCAGTATGTTCTCAAATATTCTAAATGGGGATATTTCTGCGCGAACCATAATAGAATATTCGTAGTATAATCTCAAATATTCGCAACTGCGGATATTCCTGTGCGAACCATTAAAGAATATTCTCAAATATTCGCTACGAGTATATTCCCATGCAAACTCTTTTAGAATATTCGTAGAATATTCCCAATTATTCGCAACGGGGATATTCCTGTGCGAACCAAAATAGAATATTCTCAATTATTCGCAATGGAGATATTCTGTGAACCATTTTCGAATATTCTTGGAATATGCTATTATGATTCGCAATGTCCCTGGGACCAAATAGGAATATTGGGGATGAAAATAGAATATTCCTGGAATATCTCGTGCTGTGTGGATGATGGGAAATGTACTAAATTTCGTATTCGGTTCTCATTTTCATTATAATTAAGGTTCATTGTTATATATCATCTTCTTATATTCACAAAGAACTTTGGGGATAGCGAGTAGAATTATCACAAAGCCCACCATAAAAATTTTCAAACCGTCAAATTTCAAACAAAGTCGGCATCATTCTACGGTGTTGGTTTTTTTCATAAGAGCACCTAGTAGCAGAATGAAGGTAATTAGTCGGTATGCCTTCAGTGAAAGTAAAGATATTTTTCCACCGGGACACCATATGGGTATGTATGCACTGCTTAAAATTGGCACATCACTATTTTGCAACTACCGTTCCAGTTACCATAACACTTTTCCATATATGTTAATCTACGTCCATGTAAAACAGTCTATTGACCACATCCTCGCGTTCAGATCTTTATCGCCAATCTACAGGTACATTTGAAACAGCTATGTAGACAATTCTACCATTTAAGCTAATAAGTACATATTATATTATTTAAGTATATGAAATACCCATTTACAAGCTAATTTCAGTATGGAATACAGTTTAGTACATAATTCCCATGTATTTGAAGAAAAATATGGTAGAATGTAGATATTGGTTTTTAAATTTATGTTGGTGAAGGACAGTATCAGAATATTGACCAATCACATATCAGTACCTGGTTGTATAAAAATACTGGTTTCAGACCAGCCTTACTAACCAGGTATTGATAAATGCAGTCTTTGAATGAGCACTTAGTATTTGCTTCACGAAAATTTTAATGTGGTGATATTGTACGCATGAATATTTTTAATCGACTCATCACGAAAGAAGTAAACATCTTTGGGATAGTGAAAATGGCGGGAGCAGTACATATTCAAGTACATTTGCAAAATTGTCGTGAGTATATGGCATCCGCAATTAACTCTTCGGCAGTGGTCAATATTAACGACATTTCTTCCTTCTTTCAAGGAAGATGTTTCACATTCACATTCTTCCTATAGTAGCGCGGTATTTTTTTACTATGAATTCCTGTCCAAAGTTCAGCGTTCAATCTCATGATAAGAGGATGTTTTGTTCCCATTAAAATGAAAAACTAGGCAAAAGTTGTTGGTTGACCATTTCTCGAATTCATTTTGCAAGACTACATTCATTTAACATTAATATTTTCAGAATGTCTTTCAGTGAGCACTGTCAAACGAGGAGGATTTCCGTAATCCCAAAACTAATAATTTCTCGTAAATCTCATTGTATAAGATCTTTTTGGGCCTATTTAAGATATATCAGCCTGCCAGCAAGATATCACTACACGTAAAATTCATTGAATTTGTCCTCGATATAAAGAAAAATACCACCTTTCTAATCATACCAAAATATCTGACACTTACTGAACTACTTTTCGAGAGAATTTCTAAAAAATGGATGCCCCTTTGCATGGGATATGGTACGGCTGTGCACTTCGGGAAGACATTATTGAAATATAAGGAGGTATCCTCGCATATATTTCTCTAGAAATGTAACGGTATGGTTTCTTTGTTAAAACATGTATTAATCACGTGATACTTTTCTAACATCGAAAAATGTTGCGAAGGCGTTTTCATCGTACCTACATTATGAAACAGATAAGTCGTGTCATAGCCTCAAGTATGCATATTTCTTTAATAGCTGCCAAATTCCGTCATGAAAATAATTAATTGATACATTGATATAACTTTATTTTCTTCATCCTCCTTACAACAGCTTACGTTTTAAAATAAAATTCTAATATGGTCTTTATTATGAACAGAGAAAAATTTCACTCAAACTAACCTGAATCTAACGTTCGACACATATTGATGGTTGGCTATTTTTCGGCATTATGCTCGTGGATGCACAAATGTATTCGCACTTAAAACTTGAATGCATTGAAAACTGTCTCAATGTGTCTTGCTACTGACGCTTTGAATCGAAGGTCGTCACGGGATCCTACGAATAGCTCTTCCGTGTTGGCATCTACGCTTGACGACCGTTCACTGGCTCTGATGCCGACGTCCTTCGGTCGGAGTGGAGTGATTACAGCTTCTAAGTGCCATCACGAACAGCGACCGGAAGCTAGCCGCATAGCGTTGCAAAACTTCCGAGTGGCTAACTGCGGCATTCTTTAATCGGGGAGATGACCCAAAAATTGGCGCTGTAACGGGTATGTTTGTTGCGTGGCCTACTACTAGTCCATGCAAAAAGTCGAGATACCCGAGTTTGAGATGTTATAACTCATTAACCAATAAACCTATTGCAACACAGTAAACTGCCTATCAAAGATAATTTATGTGTCCGTCCGACTGGTTTACTTTAGGATTTTTTAGTACTGGTTAAATATTTTTAATGTGAGCTTGTATGAAAAAAGGCACCCTTTTTGCCGGTTCAAAAACGGTAGCACCACTTCTTACGTTAATAACGTAGAATACCACTGTATCCATAAGAAATTTGTTATAGGTAAAAACAAGACTATAAATAATAATAATATCGAAAAAGAATGTTGTAAAAATATAAATTATATCGGATAAAGTTTACTACTTTCGGAAATGCTATTTTCGTTATTTGAAGGCTTACGAGGTATTTTAAAGTACCTATCGTTGGCAGCGGATGAAAGCCCATATGGCGAATATATGAACAAAACCATTCGTGTTTTATCCTTCTATTTTATTTCGATTTTAGTTGTAGGTTCGATTTTTTGGGAATGGAGAAGGGATGGAAATAATACCGTTTTCGGCATTGGCTCCCGATAAACGAAAGATTGGCTTAAAGCATTAAATTTCAGCGGGTGTCTCCCACTTTAGAGAAATAAATCATTCACCTGGACTGGAGTTCGCACCCAGATCCCTCGATTTCAAGCAGGGTGCTCTTACCAATTACGCTACCATGTTTCCTATTTTACTATTAATTTTGTCGAGGCCTTAATGCAGGTGCTCCCAAACTTTTTTATCCCCCACACCCATAAAAATAACATGTTCTCGCACCCCTTAAAGTAGGTAATAATTAAATTGAGAATGAAAGAAAAGGTGACCAAAACAAATTTGTGTATTCAACTTTTAATAGTTTATAAACCAAAATGATACAAATGGAAAAGAAAAAATATATTACAGCAAATTAAAAGTTGCATAAACCCTACAAAAAAGGTACCCTTTATATGAACAAAAACATGAAATGTTATCTCGCACCCGATGGAATATTATTCCCCCCCATCCCCAAGGGGTGCAGGCAGCCCTGGTTGGGAAACCCTGCTTTAAAGGAGCAAGTTGTTGTGAATATACACCGTGCCGAAAGTCTCAGACTGAACTGGGTTGAATTCCTTCATGATTAGGATAGTGCATGATGATTATGCACAGCATCGAAACCATGGTCAGAAGTGATTAAAATATCTTTTAGTTGTGTCGCGCATGCTTCCTTTACCATATTTATGAGATACCGTGCACTTTATTCCACGTAGTGCCTTCACTCGTGCATACGGATCTACAGTCCAAGAGGTTAAAATTCATTAGATATAAGCACGCGAGTGAATAATGGTTGTGAAATAAATAACTTGGTTCTTTCCCGGCGTATTTGTTGCTGAAATTCTTCTCCGGTTGTCCACCGGGTCAGGTACTCCATACTGGGCGACGCGACGTTTCGATGCTCGACTCGTGCATCGAAACATCGGCCTTCATAGAGAGCCTAGCCCGACGGAGAACCCGAGGAGAATATCTGCAAGCACATGGGTGTTCACCTCAATGCATATTTATATATTAAAAATATCTATGCAACTTCATCTGACGTAAAACGCTATGGCGGAATGTGTGATATTCACAGTGAAAAGAAATTCACGGTCGAAGAGAATGCGTGGTTAGCTTAGATAATTGTTTCGTGCACGCGTCACTAAAACGGAGATTTGGGTTCGAATCCTAATCAAGGCGAATATTTTTTTCACTGTGAAAGGCTGGTTGGATTTTTTATTTGAGGGAGGATGTCATCGCTACGGAGGCTACCGACAATTTACTAGTGAGTCATTTGCGGCATTTGGAATAGGCGAGTACATTGGTAAGTGGATTATTGATTGGGGAATATAGTTAGGGTGGAGAGAGACCCGACGCCGCATGTTGGTCCACGGTTGAGCATCATATCTGAAGGAAGAATTACTATACCTTGAAGGCACTCCGGGAGGAAGCGAGATTCGACCGAAAAATCTCCACCATTGCCGGCATTTGAGCGCAGACCATCGGGATAGACAGCCACCCTTTCCACCGCACCGAACCCTATTCAGAAACGAAAGGCTAAATGAATGAGATAGGTATCTTAAGTGTTGAGATTTTCCTGGTGCAATCTCATCAGAATATATTCCTCCTCATTGCATCTACACTTGATCAATGCAGACTGTTCTTCGTACAGCCTGCGTACAATTATTATTTTTGTTTTGCAGCACTCGGATGTAGACAATTGTAAAACATCAGTTGTGCAGGCAATGATAAAACCGGAGTCATCGCAACCTTAGGTCAGTTTGAAAGACGAGTATGAAGCTCCTGCTAACCGCAATTTCGTGAAAAAGTCGTTATTCCTTGCAAATCAAAGAATACCTATTACATTCCTCATATCTGCCTTTAAGGGGTTTTTCGTAAAGTTTCGGTAAATACTAAAACTCACAGGTTCGATCATGTTCGGCGTTTCTGGAGGCATTGCCTGATAGCTGCGCGCTTGAGTGGCTTGTATGTATAACATGCCCTTTGGAGACAGGAGTTAAAATGATTTTAATTATTAAGGACCAAATTGATTGTAGGTCAATGGACTGCCCTCTACCGATAATTTCCCCTACAGAGAGGAGTCTTCGTTACGTTTCTTTCGCAAAGCTATCTATATTTCCCAACGTCCTAATCGCTAATACGGTCTTCAGCATCCCCTCGCCCCTTAGTCCACTCTCTATCCGTATAATATCTATCACTAATCTCCTCCAGCAGTTTACTCTCCTAATCCACCATGCCGAGCACTTCCTCTTTCATCTTCCTTTCCGTATATGACATCTTCTACACTTGCATCTCAAAGGCCAGCAGCTTATTCTCGTCCTCTTTGCTGTCTACATTTCCGCATCAAACAATGTTACACTCAATATTGGACTCATCGCCAGACTTTTCTTTACATTCACACAAAAGTTCTCTGCTATCAATTTTCTCCTATTAAAAGTAGCTTCTGCCGCTAATGCAGTTCTCGTCCTGAATTCCCTGGAACTATTCCTATTTTCTGTTTACATGATACCATATAGTAAGTACATCTACTTACTCTATGATGATACGTAGTTGTTCCACCCGCTCAAGTTTCTTTCCACAAAGTTCAATAATTAGTTTTATTCTTAGCCACGGAAAACCCCATTCCGTAATTTTTTCTTGAAGCGGTAATTTTTTGGTATAACGTCAGCTATCAGCTGCGTGTTCATCATCATCACTATCTCCAGCATTAATTAATTCCGGAGATTCTATACATCTACAAAATACCCTGCTAGCCACCTCAGGGGTGTGTGGCAGGGGGTGAGTATTCACCAACGTGCATTACACTATACCCTAAAGTTAGTGTAACTACGACTAATTATGCATTAGCATAAATCGTTAATGCTTGTCACGAGGTGAAGCCTCACAAGCATGTATTACTACACTACAGATATCACAATGGAGAGGGACCGTTAATATATGTATATGTATTTTGCAACTACAAAAATGGACAGAGACTCAAGACTTATGTAGAAAGCATGCGCGGCGTGCTGTTAGTACTAGGTAACAGATAAGGATTCAAGTATTAGGGAGTACTACTACTACTAAGAGCTACACTACCTAACGACAAACCTAGATAAAAGTCTCATTGGCAGCTGTTATGGTCCCTTATCGTTCGTGGGAAAAATTACATTTTAAATCTGTCCGTTCTGTAGTCTAGTTCCCTAATTTTATTCTCATGATCTAATCTACCGTAGTATGTCGGATTTCGTAAAATATTGTCAACGTCGTCAGAGAATAGACCGGTTTGGATCTTACATAATAGATTGAGTCTAAATGTTAATCGATGGTCTGAAAGCGTTTCCCAACCCAGTTGATGCAAAAGGTCAGTAACACTAACGAGATTATCATAACGGCCTTTAACGTATCCTGCCGACTTCGCTGCACGCGTTCTCAGTTTCCAAGCCTATCTCATAAGTATCCCAAATACTGATTTGTCCGAGATTTGTTTGCTGCAGCTATCCAATCCACTCTCCTATCGTCTGACAACTTTATTCCCAGGTAAATCTTCAACGCCCCTCAATATATGATCGATGTATTATCCCATCCTTCCCATTCACTTCTCTTTCCATTCTTGTTTACAAGAGGCTGTTATGCGTCAGAATGTGTCCACTAAGTTTATTATCCGGAGAGTTTTCATTAAACTTCTTTTATCTCCTACTCTTCGTAGGAAATCTTAATTGATGGTTATCTCCGTTCATTTGATTTTAATCATTCTTCGATAGCGCCCCATACCTATTGCCTCCAATCTTCTCTCTTTTATTCCTTTTATAGCCCAAGCTTAACTGCCGTATGGTAACAAACTCCATACGTAGGATTTATAGAAGTGCTTCCCTACTCCAAACATTTTTCTGTCTTTAAAAGCACAAGAATTCATTTTCCCTCTCAATATCGCACCGGTGCACGTGAAAGTGTCCGAGATAAATATTTCCTGTTTGTAGATAAAGAAAATAGTGGCATTGTAAAATTTATCGCGAGGAATTCAGGGTCACGATAACCTCACATGGCCTGGCGCGCGTATTCCTCAAGGCATGTGGGAAAGACGTCAGCAAACGTGAGTCATTACTCATAAGCTAAGCGTTGAGTCAAAAGAGTTGTTGACTCTGTAGCCATGGTGACAACCGCGCCCGCTTGTGGGGACGGGGGGGGGGAACGGGATCGGTGACTCCACTAATCGTGAAAGAGCGTTCGCAAGATCATCTTCTCGAGTGGAGGTTAAGGTACAAAGAGAGTTTATTCGCCTCTCGAGAGCGAATGCTTGAGCTGTCTTGAAAACATTCGCGGCCGATACTCGGAATCCATTGCGATGGATAGCATCAGGCTGCAGCGAGTGAAGGAAATCAAACTTCCTACTCAAAAATCTTTCATCGTCTCTCTGAAGCGATGATTCCATTATCTATGTACATACATTTCTTTTTCTCGGCCTTCTTGGTGCATATTTGGATCTAAGATCTTAACCGTGGGATCCGAAATAAGACAGTGGCGACCATTTTCCGTATTTGAATCAGCCTCATAACTTTATAGAAAATAGTTTTATTATTCTTTGTTATACTATACGAACTTCTTATTTGGTACAGCTGATTTCTCCCTTAACGGCATCCTCAGGCAATACCGTATTAAGGTACAAAATCTGATTTTTAAGCCATACTTTCTGTTAGAGAGGAAATCCGGTTAGGGGAACACATAAGTACCTACGCCGGTTTTTAGGCGATCAAAATAATCAGACAAATCAAAATTCGCCACACATCTTCTCTACGAGGGTCATTGAGACGTGATTTACGTAATGCAGGCCGGAAGAAGTTTTAAGAATAGGACAAAGGAACACACCAGGGCTGCAAGTCGGTCATTATTACCATTATTGGTCATTATTTCTGATCTTGGTCATTAAAAGTCATTATTATGCTAAAAAGTCACTAAAAGTCATTATTATACCGTATTTACTTGCATATAGGACGAGGTTTTTTGTCACTTTTATCCGCTTAAAAAATCGGGGTCGTCCTATGTGCGCGAGCGAAGGATTCTTTGCTGTTTTTTTTTTGTTAGTGTCAAGGTCGAAATCAAAGTCACCTTTGTTGGATGGTGCAATAATAACATTGTATGATGGTTGACTTGTCGCTATTTTTGACTCTGTGTTCTTGACTTTGTTCTTCTAGTCTGGAAAACGTGTCTGATGTAATCACATTATATTTATCACTCAACGAAGTAAATATTTTATTTTACTATTTTGTTACCGTTCGTTTCTAGTAAGGAAGGACGTGCAAGTTATTTTTTTTTTGAAAGTAAGAGTTTTATTTTGCATTACTTTCATGTGAATAAAGTTTTATTTGACACATTTTTTAATACGTCGTTCAATTACTTTCCCTCTTCAAAGGCACGATATGTACCAGGAAACATCAGAACCCTGCATTCTCTGCCATCTCCTCTACTGGCGGCCGACTGGGCCCTAAAAATCCCTTGCAATTCGCGAATTGCAGTCGCGCGAATACAATATATGTGTTCGAATCGCGCATTTTACAGACTTTCATTGCTTAGTCGGCCAGTTGGCCGCCAGTTTGCGAGTTGGCGGAAAATGCAGGACTCTAGGAAACATATACTCAAGTATGTTTGGCCGGTTTCAGTAAGGTTTTGGTTGTATTTGGTCAATTTTTTGTCATTATTTGGGCAAAAATAAGTCATTTTTCCATTAAAACCAACCGGTAGGACCACTTGCAGCCCTGGAACACACCTTTTATGCAAGAAAATCAATCAGAAAAGTCAAATTTCATCAAACATCTTATTGATGAGGTGCACTGGAGTGAGTTTCTGGCTTCCCTGCTCCATTTTGACCGAGAATAATGCCGACTGGACATTTTTGAGCAAGTGAGGATCCTCCTTCACCAAATAGTTTTTTTAACTTGGCTCATGATCTTTAGCTCCCCTTCCGTTCTCCAATCGTAAATGTTGCGGTTCGAGTCTCCGCCCCCCTCCCCCCATCGACACCTCTTCCCATTATTTCTCCACCTTCCTTCCATCATAGTTGGGATTAACGATTTTAAAAATTAACGATTAAAATTAATCTTTAACAATGTAGTTAACTTTTTAACTTTTCCGTTACTTTTTAGAAGACTTAACTTATAACTTTTAATCGTTAAAATGATATATTATCTGATACAAAACTAACTTTGGTTAATTTTTTCGTTAATTTTTGGTGAATGTCGACCTGTTCAAATTCCTAGAATTTGAAGCTTGTAGGTATTTATTTTATCCCGAAATATTACTTTTAAAAGTTACTTTGTAAAATTTTCTCAGAAGTAACTTTTGACGTAAAAGTTACTTTTTAAACTTTGACTTTAATCAGTTACTTTTTCAGAAAAGTAACTTTTCACTTAAACTAGTTACTTTTTATAGAGATTAACTTAAACTTTAATCAGTTAATTTATTTGGGTAACTTTTCCAACTATGCCTTCCATCCACCTACGCCTATCCCAAATCTCTCCTCACACAATGAATGGTATTCAAGGATTTATTCGTTGAGTCTGCGATGGAGTTGTTTTAGGTTGGACGGAGTCGTTTGAGAGAGTTGTTTGGGTTGGCTTTTCTGTATTTAAAGCATTCTTTTTTCCTTAAGAAAATTGTAAATCCAGAAGTAGAAATACGGGGCTGAGTATATGGGTGAGAGTACATAAAGTAAAACAGGAGGAAGTTTATCCCGGAGGAGATTTGGGTTTAGTGGTAGGGATATCATTTACAGAACTGAATTGGCCTGGGAAGCATTTTCTATGAAAATGGAATTTGTAATGGAAGCTGTGAGGAGAGACCTCAAGAAAGGTGAAATCTGACATGGAGCGGAGCGAATCTAATCCTTTTGATATGTCAATGATAAAACGAACTATTGACATAGGTTTGGGTCGGAAACTTAGTCGATGCGGAAAAACGATGCGTGGAAACTGGAGGATTGTTGGCTGTAGGAGCATCGAAGAATGGAGAGGATAAGCTGAATAGCTAGCAAGACGAACGAGGAAGTGCTATAAATGGATGGGGAGGAAAGGAAATTAGTGACAAAGATTCGGAGAACTGTGGGCTTAAGGCCTGGGCGACACGGGTGACTGCCCGGGGCGCCGTGATTGTGAAAAAATATTTTAAACTAAGTTTAACTGGTGAATATTTTTGATAAGTAGGGGGGGGGGAGGGCGCCGGAATACCCTCTCGCCCGGGTTAAAATTTTGTCTTAAGCCGGGCCTGTGGAGAAGGCAGCTCAAGTGGAATGAGGATGTGTAGAGAGGTAAGGGCATGTTGAAGAAGGTGATAAAGGTGAGAACGCTAGGGAAGCGTGGAAGAGTGCCAAATTTGGGACGATATGAGGAGAGGCAGAAGTTGAGTGCAAAAACCGAGAAAAAGGGAGGTCAAGTCAGGGACTAACCAGAAAACCTACTAATCATCTAATAGAATATAAAAATGAATGATTGATAAAAAATAGATATAATGACGGGACCCCTCCAATCTAATGACAAGTGGGAGGGTTGACTGAATCTTGAAGAATGATTTTTAACATTAGCCTTTAAAATTTCACATGGAATCTCAAAAATACAGTTCGTAGAGATTCTACAGTTTGAGAAGGAAGGTTCAAAGTTTATACACGGTTGAAACTAAAAAACAAATAAAACTTTCCACCTTGGGATTGTTCAAAAACCCTACAACTCAGTTTATAGAATACCCAGCATAATGATGCCTACAACTGTAAATGGAGCAAAAAGAGGCCCAAGGGAAGGGAACTTTCTGGCCACACTTAATGTGCGAATTTTAATCATATATTCGCTAGCGGTTCTTTAATCGTAACAACTCATCGTTAAAAGTCATCTACTTTCCGATAAATATTTATCTGAGAAGTTGGGGGTTGTTCGGGTTTCCGACCGGGTCAAACTTTCCATTTCTGCCGACGTTTCTATGAATGAGTCGTTCATCATCCTCTGGCATACCCTGAGGATGATGGACGACTCATTCATCGAAACGTCGGCAGAAATAGAGAGTTTGACCCGGTAGGAACCCGAAAACCCCCAACATCGCTATACGCCGGGATAGATCTTTCATTCATCTGAGAAGTTATCGTCAGAAGTCATTTGTCCGAAGATTGATAAACTGCAGCTCTCCACTCCATTATTCTTTCAGCTAACGCTTATTCCTTCATAGCTCTTCATTTTTATACATCATTGAGAGAGATAGTATATGAGTAGTAGAAGTGACTATTTGAGAAGTACCTGAAAAATATCTTTGCATTCAGGATTTCAGAACAAAGGATACGTGAGGTATTTAAGTGGCATGAGCGAAACAGCACATTGTACGTAAAACTAAACGAATTTTGCCTAATTATAAATAAATCATATATTATCAATTATAATCATATCTTTCTAATAATACAAAATAATGAGCCATTTACCGCTCTACTTTTTGAGATATATGCCAAAAAATAGAAGCCGTTGTACAAGAGATATGTAATGGCGGTCCGACTGTGCGCTTCAAGGGATGCTGTTAAAAAATGACCAAGTTCTGACGCACAGATCGTGTCAGAAATGTAGCGGTGCGTATTTCGTATGTATTCCTATTTAGTTTATAAAAATATTGTATTACTCATCGTCATTCATTTTATGAAATCACAAAAAACTTTCTGTTGAGAAGGCGTTTTCAGCATGAAAAAAATAAATCAAGCATTCGCATTGCATTCGCACTCTTTACCTTGAGAAAGATGGATCGACTATCCATCTAAATATCTTTACGTGTAACAAGTTGTGTCTTTCGTGTGTTCCTATATTTTTATCGGCCGCCCTCTTTGTATATCCTGCTTTTAATATCGCTTGAGTGATCCTTCACTAAGTTATATATGTAAATGTATTTAGTAAATCACTGTGTGTATTGTAATAATGTACGTATTTAGTAAATTACTGGTAAGTTCCGACGCATAATAATGTTTTGCATCATCGATGTTACTGGTTTCATTCTTCTTTTAAGTTTTCAAAGTTTAAATAGCATACTAATATGATCTCTACTGTTGCTAGAGAAAAGTCTTGCTAAAACTACCTTAAGCATGTAACGATGGATACATCTGGCCCTGCTACTTGGGAGAATCAATATCCCGAGAGACAATTCGTGCTCTGGAGGAGACCGTATAATTCACTAGAGCATCTGTTGTCAGAAATCAGATACGTTGTCACTACATTTATAAATTCCGTCGCATTTTTTTGCAATGTATATGCGTGAGAAGCATCCTTAACATAGATTTGAGGTGTAGATCGGGAACAGATTCATTGAACCGGTGAAATGGCGCAAGGGAAACAAAGGCAAGCGGGCTAATTTAAAACAGAGCAGCCTCACCACCTTGTGTGTCGAAATCAAGGCCACACCACTCAAATAGCACGAAATTTCCTGATGCGTAAGCATTGGCCTGGGTAGCATCCTGAAGGCAAACAGGTGCGGCAGTAGAGATGCTGGGAGGGGAATTGCGGAGGGATCGATTTGGGTGTGCTGGCTAGAATACTGACCTCCCGTCCCGAGGGCTTGGATTTGAATACCGGCAGTAACGAAGATTTTTCAAGGGAATTTCGATCCTTACTTCAGTGCTAGCCGCTGAGGGGCTGTCCATAAATGACGTCCACACGATTGGGTGTCACCACCTTGTGACAATGTGTGACAGGGGGAGGGGGGGGCTATGCTTCATGTGACTTCTACACTTCCACTGTGTATTATGTCTTATTTTTACTCAGATTGTGGAGGGGGGGTAAAAGTTTTTTCATTTTTGCGACATCATTAAAGGTTACTGTGACAGGTGGGGGGAGGGGGTCTATTTTGGTCCAAAATTGTGTGACATAATTTATGGACAGCCCCTGAAGTAAATTAGGAAAAGCAGAATAAATTGGTGGAGAAGAAAGATCTTTAGAGCTTTGGGGTTTACGGAATCTGGGAAAAAGAGGACTGGGCTTTCTGGAATGGATGAAGAGAGGTTAGACGCATACAGAATTTAAGAATTCAATCGTGTAAGGTGGTAGTGTCATGTGGTTATTGGAATGATTTGTTTAGGTGATCCTGTCTCCATCTAAGCCAGCCTCAATCAGTGGGAAACCTAAAAAAATCAAGAACTCATGATGTGAGAAATATATTTAATAAATTTTATGTCACCCATTGTTGATTTAACCTCTTCAAAAGTCAACAAAATACGAAGCATTTCACTTGCTGAGCAAAGTTACAAATGTTTTGTCTTGGCAATAACAAAATCATGTTATAGGTGTTGTCTTATAACAGTCCGGATATATTGACCTGCGGCTATTTGAATGGTTTTTAGCAGTTATTTCCATCTAAGTCTCCCTCCACTGAAAAAAAATTGGAAAAGGCGATTACAGCATCAGTGAGCGAAAAGTTTTGAAGTAGTCCGCTCCCCTTCGGAGAGCCGAAACTAGAGCGGCGGTCTGCTGCGCGATTCGTAGAAGGCGCCGTCGACTAGAAATTCATCAAGTTTGACGAATTTTATGTTCACTAGGGAACGTCGTAGGAGACCCATGCGAATAGACAGGCAACATGTGAATTTCTTTAAAAATTACTGTCAAAGATACCGCGAAGTACCTATCTTGGCGTGAGAGTAACGCGGAGAACTGATCTGAACAAGGATCTGCATGGAGTGAAACGGGTGTGGCGGAAGTGGAAAAGCGGAAAATGCAATTTTTGCAAAAACGAAAAAGTGGAAATGGACATATCTGATTGTCGATCAAGATTCAAAATGCAGTTTTAACGAAAAAAAGAGCACGGAGAAGCGGTGTGAATGTATATAATTTTGAATGTGAATAATAGAATGTAGATAGGTCGATGATGCTGCGGACTACATAAATATCCCCTTTTCAGGGTGGTGTGTTTAGGTTGATAAGGCGATCTCGGTAAAAAGTATGATATAGAATGTGCTATTCCACTGTAAAAATGACGTGATTGGAAGGGGGCATTGTTTTCGCGTATATTTTGAGAGTATGAAGTCCCTGAAGAGGGTTGGTGATTGGATGGGGCATTGTTGTAGTGTGGGCGATGTTTTTGCGTCTTATTTTACGGAATGCAGTGCTTGTAGCTATAAATAGAAAGCTCTTCACCAACCTTTCCTATTTAGCTCTCTTCCATCAGTGAACGACCCCAAGAGAAAGTATCTATCAGTCTCCTGGGAGACTAATATTTTTTTCACAAGATATTCCCCCTCTATCTTTCTTATACTCTTTACAATACTTCATTTTTTTTTTAGAATATAATCCTTATAATTCTTTCCAAGCAACTCAACCGTACATAAGTACTCAATTCGTTCTAAGGACAGTATTCGCCCCGACTACTCTAGTTTGACTTATGCTAAACTTGAACCTCATCGTTCTGGCTCTCTCATATGTTATATAGCGCTTAGAAATCTATCGAATTTCATGCCCCGTGCCATTCATAACTAATAAAAGGATATACTAAAAAAACGCATTACAAGGAATAGAGTCTTTACTGACCAACTGCAGGTTCTACAAGTGTAACAAGTTGTAAGTTTATAGTCTAGTCATACCTATGTCTCATTTTTGTGTCTATAGGTAAATTTGTAATATTGCACATCAATTTACGAGCACTATGCAATGTAGTTTGACCTATAATGAACAATTAATTTGAAAATTATTATTAATTAAATTGAAGTTATTTAAAGTTAGTTCATATCGGCTTTGGATTACGGCTTTTCCTTCAAGGGACCACCCAGTTAACTCTTCCTGTTCATCCTTTCACTTATACCTTTTACATAACCCATGTGCGTGGGCCTTCAAATTTCCTCGCGGGGGGGGGGGGGGGGGGGCTGCATTGTAGACCCAGCCCTGATTGTCATTGGAACGCTGGAGATTTTTGTTCTAGCATCTAGCGTGGGTTTATGGTGGGCCAGAACCCTTGCTATCCTATACTAGTGCATTATATTAATTATGGACAAATTCGGAGTAATTTTTTAGCTAAATTTTCATGGTTGGGGTCCCAGACATAGGGTTAGTAAAAATCAGGTTTACTTGATATTTTTAAATCCCACGACTCTTCCCCTTCTTCGTATATATCAATTTGGTCACAATTCGTGTAGCATTCCTCACTCTGGACAAGAAAATTTTTAGAGGCATGTGTGATCTGGTTGGTATAGTGACCTGAGTAATAGCTTCCCATCCGGAGGATCTTGGTTTGATTCCCGGCAGTGGTGGAGATTTTTTTCGGTATAATCCAGACCAATTGCGGCTAAAAATCTGCGCACTTAATTGTGGGTGGCAAGGTTTAGAAGGCTTGAAGATGATGGTTGTGGAGAAGAATGGAGTGGTAAAGTTGGTGTTCAAGAAAGATTATCTGAGGAAATGCTAAGGCCTGTTTACACGAGTGTGGGTACTTGAGTGAATCCCTTCAAGGACAAATGCACTGAATTAGAGTATGTGCAATTTTATGAAATCTAGTAAATAAATTTTAATTGCATAATTTCGCAAATTTGTGCAGACTTGATCACACGTTGCAATTTCAAATGGGACATTCAAGGAGTCTATATTATAATTCTATTATTCATGGGGACATTGGCTCACTTGTATCTCGCTTTAATACATGCATTGGGTACACAGGATGTAAGATATGGCTGGCGAAGAAAGGAAATCGGTGGGGGATATTCGATCAGGATTTCTTGGTCAAAGTTAGCGGGGTTGACCGCATAAAAGTGGGGGTCCACAAACTGGAGCAGATGGAGCGTTTCAAATACTAGGGTAGTATGCAGGAAGAAAATAGGAAAAGTAGTAAAGATATTAGAAGAAGAATAACGTTAGCAAAGGAGGCGTTCACAAATAGGAGTGAATCAATGATGGGGACCTTTTGTAAGAATGTAAAGAAAAGACTGGCGAAGTGGTGTATGTGACAGAAACGAAGACTGAGGAAAGAGAATGCAAATTGGCAGCAGGCGTTTGAGATGTGGGTGAGTAGGAGAATAGAGGTGGTGCGATGGACGGAAAGGAAGACAAACGAGAAAGTGCGGTTTATGGTGGCCAAGGACTTCTAGAAGAGATTAGGGGGAGGCAAAGAAGATGGTTGGAAGAGGTACTGAAGGGCGAATGGGGTGTTGGAGGCTATGATCGAGGGGAGAATGTGGGAAATCGGGGAAGAGGAAGAAAAAGAATAGGCTTTATAAGGACGGGATGAAGAGAGGTAGGACTTATGCCGAGCTGAAGAATTAAAAATAATGCCAGGAGACAAGGGCCTGCTGCTGTGAAAGGTAGTATCTACATTCCTTCTTACACTTCAACCTACCTTAACCGGAATATCACCTCTAATAATAATAGTAATTCGAAGAAGGAAGTAAGAGTGGATTTCAGGACGTGTTGAGAAGTGAGGACACGTTGAACATCAAGGGCAGGATGGCCAAAGCCAAGGGGGCATGGCGAAGAAACCACATGTTGTTCAAACGATAATCAGACAGATATAAGGAAGCAATGCGTAAAAACATTTGTGATCCTGAATTTATATGGGTTTTATATTTAACTAGCTTCAACGCTCCCGATTACATGTCACTCCTCCGTTTAAATTTGACTCGCTCCGGCGTAGGCAATGAGTTTTTTTTCCGATAAGGAAAAATATATATTATACACGTTCATCTTGGCCAGAGATACTGGCAAGTTGTCGTAAAAATGCACGCCCAATGTTCGCTATGACTAAAATTGACCTGATCCAAAATGTACACTTTGACTGATGTGGATAAGAGTCTTTTGTTTTGCTGGATCTACTACGCAGAATTTTGAAAAGCCTCCCATTTACGTTAGTGTAACAAACTGCCGACAGAGTGGCGCATTACGGTATCACCAGCCTGAGGGGACTGAGGGCGAGGGGGGTCGGACAGAGGGACGCGGGGGGAACCGTAGTTCGCCACCTGCGACGCATTTCCGCCACAATTGTGGCGCTAGCGCATGGCATATGAATAACGTTAAACGGGCCAATCAACGCGCCCAGTCATGTTTTGAAATTGGTTTCATTTCAAACTACTACTATGTCTACAGTGAGAAAATGTTACGCCCCTCAATGCGGACAGAGACGTACGCCTCAAAACCCTGTAGAAATACATTCATTCCCACGTGATCCATTCCTGTGAGTATATTGATGTGATATCCTTCATTTGTCGGTTGATTGATTGATAACGGGTGTAGTGGGTAATCAGTTTCTACCATCTTCTACACTATCCTGCTTCATCGTAGACTCTGTAATTTTTAAAACTTATGAATTTAACTTTTCGCATAGGTAATGGACACCAGAGAAGGGACATCGATTGCAGATGAAGCAAAGCTGATTCACGTTTTATGGAGCTCCAAAAGTGGTGTTAATGTGCTGCTCAGCTCATTCAGTGTATGTATAGCTCTAGCTTGCTGCTTAGGATGGCCATTCCTTAACTCAAGGTGTTGAGCATGAAGTGACTCATATGTTTATGGTATTTCCTTTATTTCCCAGAAATGTTGGTTGTGTATGTACCATTAGGAGGTTATTGGGTATTTTGGTGGGACTATGTTCATTATATGCATGTATAGTTCTTGCTTGTGCTTGGAGCAGGTGGTTAAGTCTTCATTTGGATTGCATCTGGTTCCATTGCTATGTTTACAGCACAGTAGAATATGTGGTACCACCAGAATGAAAGTTTGGCAAATGGTTTATGTAGTAACACAGAAAACATTGTAACACTCAATTTAATAACTTAATTTTAGGCTTTGGGTCATGATACAAAGATTACGCTTTGTCATGTCAGGCATGTCTTACTGGACAAACAAGAAGTCCTCGGATGTTACCGTTATACAAAATACTATGAAAAATGCACTAACAAAAGAGCATTAATATATCACAGCTTGCAATGGAAAAAGTTTACACTTTTGTTTTTGGTGCATGTTTTTTGCATTGGGAATTGTTCTTGGAGTCAATGTCAAACTTGACTGTGCCTTAAATTTGTTTGGAATGCTTTTATTTCAATATGGGTGGATTCTGCATGAGCTGCTTGGTTTATGTGTAACTATGTCACAAGGGTGTTCCCATCTCAAATCAGGCAGGAGTCAAATCTGGTGTCAGGTAACCTCCACGTATAAGTCACAAAAGTGATAGCAGTAATTCCATGGAATATTTCAATAGTACCTTTATAGGGGCACAATACCAAAGCTAAATAAGGTTATAATATTCGCGAAATCACTTAGCTATTGCTGCATAGTGAATAACATTTACGTGATTTGTCAATTCCTGTGTAGACAATTAGACCGCCAATCTTCTAACGTTGATAACTTGAATTTGGTTAAGTTCTGCCCTCCATAAAGGTGCTGATAGTCTTTGTAGGAATACTGCATTCTCATGTAAATATTTTCAGGAAAAGTAGCATACGTCTTTCGACGTGATTTTAGCAGTATACGTACCCGATTTGATATGACGATGCCTATATATTGCCTGCGTCATGTATGTGTCAATACGCAATGAATGTCTATTCCTTTGTTTACATAAAAATATAAACAATTGTAATTCGGTGTTTGCTCTTTTGTTGCTATTATTGTAACTGAAAATTGATTTAAATAAACATGTCTAATGATAATGTTGTTTTTAATTTCGCTGCAATACCTAACCCTTCCCAGGTAATAGTACATTAACAATATGTTGCCTTCAATTATTATAATATATATCATAATCTGCGTGGAATTTTATGAACAATAAGGGAAAATAAAGGGAGAAAATTAAAAAATTAAATTAATTACATACGTAGTGCGTTCTGCTACGTGAGATATGAAAGTTTCATTTGATTGGCCCGTGCTATGCGCTTCAGCGCCACAACTGTGGCGGAAATGCGTCGCAGGTGGCGAACTACGGTTCCCCCCGCGTCCCTCTGTCCGACCCCCCTCGCCCTCAGTCCCCTCAGGCTGGTATCACCAAAGGGGCGAAGTATCGCACATATCGCACACATCGTATGGAAAACTTGATCGATAGTGGCAAAACTGAGGGGGAGAAAAAACCGTGACCGGTAGAGGCGCTGTCGGTGAGTGTTTCAAGAGCACATTTGTAATTTAAAATATATTAATAATATTTATTTGTAATTAAATAAAATTCTGCATTTTGCATTATTTGACCGCCAATGCGTAATATTTTTAACTTAAATACGTATATTTCATGAGGGAGTTCAAGCTATTGTAGTCTCGGCACCAGCTATTTTAGTCTCAACACCAATGGTAGTTGCGAAGTTGAGCGCATGGCCGACTTGTGATTTTTGTGTTTACGCACGAATCTGAAATACTGTATTAATATTTGTTGCAACCGTAATGAGAGATAGTTATTCATGGCGAAACCTCTGCATAGTAAGCGATATGCGGTGATTTGGTGCAACAGTGTGTATGAATGTCGTTTACACGGAGATATATTTTCTCGTTTTTCAAATAGGCTGTCAGGTATGTTGCATTGCAAGTTTTCGAAGAATCACGGTGCCATGGGACATTTGTTAACTACAGAAAAATACTGCTATACGCGTGGACTTTCATGATTCTTCGCAACTGATACGAGTGTTCGGAAGTATTTTGAATTCTGGTAATTTTGCGTCAACAGGGCAGAGAGGTGGGCAAGATTCTGTCCCCGTACGGATTACCTTCGTTGTTGATTACAGAAGTCCATTAATCAATATATTTATTTCTTAATTTTACGTGAGAAAGTTTTCAAATCTTATTACACCGACTGCCGTTCCGAGCATTATCGAAGCTTAGAATATTCGTGATGTTTACATGTTGTGCATTAGGTGCCATGAGCCATGAACTGTGATATGGTTGTCTCGCCATCAAACTCCCCATTGTGCATTACTGTGACTTTTGATTTGGTGCCCTCCCCAGACCATGTGTGGTGCATTATGTACACTGGACTGTGATGTATTTGTTTCGCCATCAATCACCACCCTTGTGCATTACAGTGACTTGTTTTGATGCCATCCCCAGATCAAGTATAGTGCGTTGGATGGTCTGAACTGTTCTCACGTTGCCAAGTCATATTCAGTTAACCTCACCATCACTTGGACTTTTTGGATGGGTGGATAATAATGGGTGAATGTAATTTTTCCAAATAACATTCATTGGTAATTCCAACCTACTCTGTGTTTTGAATGACTATATGTTCAACTTTTAAGAACGTTCAGCTACCGTTGACTTCTGGAAATTTGATTCTATTTTGAATCAATAAAGTCATAGTGAATATGATAAGCGGTGTTTTATTGTGCCATGTCTTCTCTTAATAACCTGACCTCAACCTTTCCTGTTTCATGAAAGTTTCCCGAGGTTATTTATTGTGCAATGGGGAATATCATCAAGTCAATACGAGTGAATAATATTTTTTTCATTTTCTAGCAGTATTCATTTAAAAAAATTCAAATATTGGTTTATAATCAATTGAATAATATAAACAGATAATCCTCAACTAGCGATGCAAACCCCGCGCTAGTATCGATTTAAACCTCGCGGCAGATGAACGACCCCGTGTCGATGCTGGGGTCGTGGCGCTGATGTACAGAAATCTTCGCATTGGGCTTGTGTCTCTGTCGCCCCTTTGGTATCACATCACAACACATTTTAAAACGGAACCGAACGGTACCTTGCTCGGCTCCTCAGCATCATTCCGTTACGTCTCGGTCAAGGAACGGCGAATTTATATCAATTGAGTTTCTAGAATAGGATTCTGTGGATGTGGCCGTACTTGGGTAGTTGTGGTGAATGTTTCCATGGTAGTTAACATTGATTTTATAATTCGATATAGGGTTAAATTTCACACCTGTTTTAGGTAAACATCATCCATGGCGTTTGTTCTTCCTATCAATCTTTGGTCTCTGAAATTTCGTAACCTTCGAAGAATTCAATGACCAACATTTATCTGCGATGCTGAGCTCTAGTGTTTCGACGGTGCTTACATCTGTTACTAATTCCTGTGTGTCATCATTGTGAATGAGTGGCTTGATGAATCACTGAGAAGTTCGTCTGATCAATGACGTTTTGTGTTTACTATTTTCAATCATGAGTTGAAAGCACTGGCATTTAAAGCTACTTGTGCTGAGGACTCCCGTTAACTTAATAAATTATTGGTTTGCAAACGGCAAACTTTGTGGATGTATTATAACTGATTAAATATGAGTGAAACGAAGAAGCCAGTTATCGACTGGGGATGTAAAGAAGTGAGGGAGTGGCTGGATTCAGTGGGGATGCTTGATAGTTACATGAAGTCCAGATTTTGTGAATTTGTGAAAAGCGGTAGAGTACTCCTTTTCCAGGATATGTCCTCATTATTCAAAGGACCTCACTTTTCCAATGCGGTAAGTTTTTAGTTCATTGAACAATTACCTATTAGTAATGTTTTAAGAAATCAATTCTACTATTATTTTGTTGCTTTGGTCGCATTCTCAGCTTGCTGAAATAGTGTGATCTGTACTAAGTAAATCTGTTGTTATTACTTACAGATTGCAGAGGAAGCGGTAACGATAGAGCTGGCTCAGCGGAAATTACAGCTTGAGAATTTGCATACCTTCATTCAGTTGGGATACGACCCATTCACGTACCTTAAATATTTACCACCAAGTGTAAAATGCTTGAATGTCGGCCATCAGCACAATTGTTGTTGCCACTGTTGTTCCCAAAAATACTCATCCTCAACATCTTGCTACTCATGGTCGGACAACGATCATTGTTGCTGTGGCAGAAGAAAGGATGATGTCAACGTAATTGACCAAAGGCTTGATGTTTGTGTCAGGTATGAGCCAAGTATAAGTATATCGTTTTATTTCATTTGCGCCTATGAAATGTTGAGTGATTAATATTGAAGAATAAGATGTTGACTGACCCATTGACAGTTTTAGAAATCCTGTTTATATCCTGCAGTTGATCTAACTTTCGAAGGATTGTAATGGCCCTTCTCTAAGCTTGTATACTTAACAAATTTGGATGAATTTTTGATGGCATAAAATTTTGAGCGTAATTAAAATTTAACACTTGTTTTTGTCATCATTGAGCAAAAGTCGGAATTGTCCACTAATACCCTATTTGCGGTACTACATTTTTAATTTGATGGAAAATATATTGCATGCTCACTTAGCCTCAATTGCCATCTCTATCAGTGTTTTTTCTGCATGACCTGCACAATTTTTGTTTTTTATCACCTTCTCTTCAAGTGAAGCACACACTCGTTTTTTTCCAAGGTTCAACAGAGATGATCAAACAAACCTCCACTTGAATTTATATTTATTAAATTCTTTATCGTACCCTTCAATACAAATTCTTATATCTGTCATATCTGTTGTCTTTCCTTAAAATATTTGTTTGTAGGATTTAGGCTGTGGAATATTCTGGGTTTATTTTTGGGATATTTGGTTTAAACCAATATGTTGGATGTGAAGAATTCTAACTTAATAATTCAATTAAGGTCATAAGGATGGTATTGTTAATTTATAAACATGGACAAATATATTAATACTCAGTGAATGATGTCATTATATTGTCCAGTTACTCTGAATGAAAGTTTTAAATCCTCAGACCTTGGCTATTGGTCCTCATTTTACTCTCCTCAATTTCAAATCAAGTGGGAGTGGTTAAGTCTCCATCTGCAATTTCCTGGGTCATGGGTTCGAATCCCAGCTGGATGGATTTTTTCCTACTCAGGGCATGGTCATGTATGTTCATTCTTTGTAACTTGTCAATTCCCTTGATGTTAAATACATTAGGTGCTGTTTTTGGGGTTGCCATAAGTTGGTGTAGTAATAAAAATGTTAATATATTCTTTGATTTCATTCTGTGTATTGCAAGTATGTAAAGTATTTGTAAGTTATTTTGAGACCCTGTTTAAGGCACATGCAAGTTATAATTTACATCAGTGTAGTTGCAGTACATAATGCAGTTGTCATTGAAAATAACTGGGTGTTATAATAATGTCTATTTTCTCAATATAGTCAGGACAATGAAGGCCCAAGATGCTCCACTCATCATCAAGGTGATGGCTCAGATACAGAACCAATATCTGTTGCAGCTGGGATCCAATCCCTGTTCTCCCCCCACACAGGCGGGCACCCAGGCCTGGCCAAAAGTTTGCCTCCTGAGGTTTGGAAAGCATTTGTGGCCATGGCTTACTTGTTCATTGTCACTTGGATTACAGCATTTGTAATGGTGATAGTCCATGATCGTGTGCCAGACATGAAAAAGTATCCACCACTTCCAGACATATTCCTGGACAATGTCCCCCACATTCCATGGGCTTTCCACATGTGTGAAGTTACAGGAACGATTCTTCTCATTGTCTGGATGTGCGTTCTCTTATTCCATAAACATAGGTGAGTGCTTGTTGGTGAAATATTTGATCTTAGCTATTCTACCAAATCAATACTTGGTCCACGGACAGTCCTGCCCATAATTTCTCTTTCCATGGGGAGTTTTCTCTAATTTTTGCCGTATAAAACTGTTGAATTTGCCATGCCAAATCCCTTTTAACCTTGTATCTTTTGCTTCCCTTGATACCAACCAAGCCTCCAACTCTTCTCCTCATTCTTCCCTCTATCAATCACCCCTAAATACATCCTCCACCCAGCTTTGATACATCCTCAAATTTATCATGTCAACTTTTTTTTTCCTCCTACATTATACAGAACTTCCTCATTTATCTTCTCTCCACCCAGCATGGGTACTCTTTCTAATGTTTATTGTGCACTTACGTCTTAAAGGTGAAATGCATACTTATTCAAAAATACTTCCAGTTCTTTGAGAATACATGCATAACATATTTATGTCAAACTCAACAATATCTCTATCAATACACCAAGGAGGTACATTTTGCACCATTACTTGGAATACTATTTTAAATATTAGTATTTGTCATCTACTATGGTTTTCAAACCAATTCTCTGTTTAAGTAGGCCTTGAATGCTATTTTTTTGTCGTTCAATTACGAAAAATACATTTGTACTCATTTTATATTTGTCCATGATAAGTATTCTACCGGAAGATTAGCAAGTCTTTGGACAGTCCCTCACTTAATTTCCCATATGTGTTCATCTTACCTGCATACGACTGTACTTGCCAGCCATCAATTCTCTCCTAAGTTTCTGTATGTTTGGAGACCCACCTTCTATTGGTATTTTATGTTTCTCTGAGCAAATTCAAGTAGAAGTCTCACATGCTGAGCAAATTCATTTCTTGAGCATCATTAAAAATTTCATTGATACAAGTCCACCAATCGCTCACTTTGCTGGTTCTCTATTTAGTCCAAGTCTCATTGGTATGTGATGTGTCTATAGTTTCCGCACGATGGAAAGAATAACAAAAAAGGAATACTCACAGTAATAAAAATTTCAAATTTTCAACCGGCAATCGTCTGGCATTCTTCAGGAATTGAGAGGATCTGTGAGGAAGAGGAGGGTTGGATAGGGTAGAGAAAATAAGGTGGGGGGAGTAGATTTAGGAGGTACAGGCGAGAGTAGTAGGAGAAAAAAAGGGGAAGGAAAGGGCAAAAAATGATCCACAAAAAATAGATAACTCACACGTTTTTTTGATAAAAACACATTTTTGAATTCAATCTCTGCTGCATATAAAATTCCTTGTATTACTCATCATTGTTTGTCTTGTTTGTTTATTGTTATTTCTTATATCTAAGGAAATTGCTGCTTAGCAATAAACAATATTAGTTGATGTATGCCATACCATCTGATACCATCCATACAACAACTTATTTAAAAATAGCAACACTTCCCCTTGGGAAACATCAACACAAATCAACTCTTGTCAAATCAAACTAAAAAAAAATAATTCACTTGCATATCGACATTAAATTACACATGAAACATCAAATGTAGTCACTTCTAACATCAATATTCATTATATGTAGTATTGACATAACCTTCTCTTTGCAATTCTCTCTGATCTCCTAAGACGAACATTTTTAACCTCTCCTTGAAGAGTAGGATCTATAGGGTTTTCATATTCAGTCTCATTCTCATCAAAAGATGATTTTTCATGATTGCTCGCAGTATCTGATGATTTATATGTATGTACTGTTCAAATCTACAATGATACTAATAATCTCTCCCACTTCTGCTTCCACTTCATCAACATCTTCTGTTATATTCACATCTAACTCATCACTTTCTCTGTCATCATCCCTATAGAATTGCATACTGTCTTCAGAGCCCCCTTCTTGCAGATCTGACAAATAAGGGAATTTACTCTCTTCAAATGTGACATTATGAGCAACCTTAAATTGTCTTTATGTGGGGAAATATAGCTTAGGTAAACCCCTTCACATTCTGCTCATGTACTACGGAAAACCCCATTACTGCTTCCTCATCAAATTTATCTTTACCTCCTTTGAACATCCAAGGCTGACAGCCAAATACCTTCAACCTATTATAGTCACTTCTATTCACCATAACCCCTGGCCAAAAGCACAGCATGATGATGTTTTTCAAGCTTTATTATTATTTTTATTTTAAGTGCTATAACTATAGTAGGTTTTATCTCATTATGTAATACCAATGATGAAGTATGTCCCCTTATAAAAATTCTAAGGTAATTAGCCCTTTTGTAAATTGTATTGATGTTGAGGTGTTAAATGATCTATGAAATGTGATTGTTGTACCCTCTTATATTTCTTCTTATGTAGCCCTGGTGATGGAATTCATTAAATTCCAAAACTTTGGCAAAGGATGATATTTTGATTACCTAAACTGACCTGTACTCGCTCTTTGAATGGATTGATAGAAAAAGGCTTTTAAGGTTTCGTTTGAGGGTATGGATGCCAGGGAAGTAGGTAGTGCATAAGGAAAGCTTATAGTGGTTATTACTGGGAGGTGATTTCAGGGAATAGGAATTTGAAAGGATTTTTTTTTCAAGAAGAGCTTCTGGATAGCCTCGTTGGAGAAGGGATAGGTGTAGGTTAGATAGGAATTTATCAAGGGATTCAGGGCTGTTGCAAATGCGGTGGCCTCTGATGGAGAGAGAGTAGGGAAGAGATCTTTTTGTGTGAGAGGGATGGCAGCTATTTTAATGGACGTATTGCTGTTTGTTAGTAGGCTTTATGTGCACAAAAATGGTGAATTGGTGGTTGGAGAGAGAGGTATCCACATCAAGGAAGGTTAAAAGTAAAGAGGAGATGTGAGAGTTAAAGGAAATGAAAGAGAATTCATTGAAGGAAGAAATGAAGGAATATAAGGAATCAACGTCTTGGGGCCAAAGAAGGAAGATGTCATTGATATATCAGAGCCATTGAGGAGGTTTGAGGGTGTGTGAGGACAAGAAAAACTCCTCTACAAGGCCGAGGAATTGGTTGGCATATGAGGGGCTGAATCGACTTTCCATAGCGCAACCTTTGGTTTGTAAGAAGAAGCGATCATTGTAGGAAAACACATTGTGCTTGATTGTGAATTAGGATAGATCCATGAGGGAATCAGAGCTGGGAATAAGAGGAGGAGGGCGGGCATCAAGGTGGTAAAGAAGAGAATTTAGGCCTTCGGAATGTGGAGTTGATGTGTAGAGGGAGGTGACATTATGGTCGCCATTACATAATATGTCTTTGTCTTTGGAAAGGGGGTAGATTGAAGTCGTGCAAGGAAATGGTAGATGTCTTTGATATAAAGAGAGTAGGGAATGGACTGAAGGGCTGAAGGATGGGCTGATAGGGCTGAAGGTAATGGTCGACGAAGTTGGAAGTGAGTTCAGTGGGGGAGTTATAGGAAGAGACTATCGGTCGGCCTGGGTTTTTAGGTTTGTGGATTGTAGAAAGGATATAGAAGTGAGGAGTTTGAGGGTGAGAAGGAGACAGCAAGGCAGTATCACTGCAAGTGAGCCCTTCTTCAGGACCTTTTTCCTTAAGGAAAGAGATAATCACCACATGGAATTCGGGGTTGGGATCTGTGGAAATGGGGGCATAGGAGGAGGATTCAGAGTTGTCTGAGGGCTTCAGCGATGCAATCTGAGGAGTCAAACACAAGCAAAAACATGAAAAGAGGAATACTCACAGTAACAAACATTTCAAATTTTTGACCAGCAATCGTCAGGCCTCTTCGGGATTTGAGAGGATCTGTGAGGAAGAGGAGGGTTGGACAGGGCGGAGAAAATAAGGTGTGGGAGAGGAAGGGGAGGTTCCTCTCTGGTTAATACTGACCTCAAGTCTCATGACCGTAGGTCGCATGGTCAGGGATGAGGGGCAGCCACATTAACACACCAGTTCCCGTAAGATCACCGAAGTTAAGCAATGTTGGGCCCGGACGGAGGTTGGATGGGTGACCATACATACCTTCACCGTGGCGCTCTTGTCCCCTGTCTGCATGTGGCAGACAGGCATGGGGTTGGCACAATGGACCAAGAAGGTCTAGGTGCCTGGGCTCCTGTTGAAGGCCCTACAAGCAATCTAGGGATGAGGGGATTATTGGAATGGCCATATACCTGCTCCACAACCCAAACCACTTTCCACTCTCTTCTGTTGGAATTCTTTTTGCAGAGAAGGGTTGATAGCCTTCTTAACTTTTTGCCTCTGCTAGGCAAACCTTCCCTTTTGCTTGATCAGATGTTTTCTTTCATTGTTTTTATTGCTTTTGACCTCGAGTAAAGAAGGCAAAATGAAAAATATTTTTGCCACACATATATTAAAAGTACCCATTGTCTACGTTAATTTCAATATGGTATTGGATTTCTTCATTGAAGCTTTCGCGGCTCATGATGACTAAATAAAATTATAATACAGGTGTATGCCTTGTGTTGTTTCGGTTTTGCCCAGTGTTTCGTGACCCACTGCTGCTCACTTCTTCATGGGAATGAAGGTTACTGCCACTGTTTGCTCTTTTATACCTATACCCACTAAGTTATTTCAAGTAGGAGAGTTGGAAGTGAGTCAGGACAGGGGGAGGTAGAGAATTTTTGTGGATGACTGTGTTCCATGTGCTGCTGATTTTTAGGCCATCATCTCAGTTGCAATTATGTTCATTTTTCTTTATCTTGATGGCCTCACGGATGAGTTGAGGTTTGAGTCTTCCCACCTTAGCGATGACTTTGGATTTTTCAAAGTCGATTGCATGTCCCAAGGATTCGTGCTCAGTCACTGCAGACTTAGTTGTTTGCCCCAGTCAAATGGCTCGTTTGTGTGTTGTCTCGCGCTCGATGGCCCCGTGGTTTTCACGGGAACCCGAACACGGACTATGGGTCCTTGCCCTTGGCTGTCGAGAAACGAATAGTCATCCATAGGTATTGAGGGATTCAATTCAAAATCAAGTACTTGAGAGGAAAATGATTTAATGTATTTCAAATCTATTGAAGGCAAGAATAAAACAGTACACAAGAACAAACATGTGCGTCAGAATAGCCCAATATGTATATTACCACGGCTCGGGAAGGAGAGAAGCTCTAGATATGGCACGGATGGATGGCGCTGCGTCTGCAAGTGCACGGGCCGCATGGCCCGCGCCTTGACTCCCGTTTTGGCTACATGACTGACCAAATGCTCCAATGCTCCAATGACCAATGCTTCCTTTTGCGTATCTCTCCGTGCCATTATATAGGACTAGCCGAGACAAGAATGTTTTCGGCGAGGTGGTAATAGATTTGGGGAGGAGAGGAAACAGGAAGGTATTGACGTTAGGAAAAGTGAAAGGTCACACTCCCGAGAGGGATAGTTTCACTTGGCTATTCTGAGCTGTTCTTAAAATTGTACAGAAATACACAAGGAAATACCAAGCTAATGCATTCAACAGATAACTGGAAAATAACAGTCACAAAAATATATAGAAACTCGCCTACCGATTTCCAGGTCACAACAATACTCCCACCTTTATTTAAATTGATCGGTCTCACACGAGATCGATCACATTTCAAAACAACTATGTATATATATTTTTATACTGAAACACACATGAAAGAGGTAATTTAAATTGCTTAACTTAGTACAATCATTGTCATTATTAACTCCATCGTTTTATATAAAATTGCAATTTCAAATTTCATAAACTGAACACTTGCACTTCCAAGAGATTTAAAAAAATGAGTCTTTTAAAATGAATGAATATTTCTGCACTAAATTCACAATTGTAATTTTTGTAAGCTTCTCTTATTTTCTCTCAGCTCCTCCGGTGTTTATTTTTTGTACCGCAACTGCTGAACGTTGACGATCAGACTGGATGTAATGTCTTTAGTTGGTCGTCCATCAGAAGAGTATTTTGAGGGAGGGCGATGAAATGGGGGAGGTGGCAGCACACACTCTGACACTTTTCACTTTGCAATTCACTGATTTCTCCACTTGCATTAAATTAGGGGAGGTGGAAGCACACACTTTGACACATTTTACATAGCCATTCACTGATTTTTCCACTTGCACTCATTGTCAGTTGACTTTACGAAACACTTCACTATAAACAATTTGCACTTTTGGTAATGGGGGGGGATGTAATGTTCAGAGAAATACTCCTAATATTCACTTGCTTTCTCTGGCCGGATTTTTCCTGACGTTACGTTCACCATAAATAAGGAATAGAAACTTAAGACCTTACAATGAATCCTTATTGACGTAACATATTTCTCCTCTAAGTGGCTCTACATTTGCTTTACCAGCACTTCATTTCCCAATGGCATCCTATCCCGTGCCAATTACTTTACCATAGCTATCTTTTAATCGTGAGCAAAACGGCATTCTCAATGAAATTACGCGCCGAAGAACGGGTCGACTTAAAAGAATATACCATACTAGTTGCTTAATATGCAAAGGCATCATGCGACCATTTCACACCGGTTTTTGGCTCAATTCCCGATTTTTGCTTATGGTGGAAATGATTATAGAGCAATACTAACCTATTAATTTTGATTGGGGCAACATCTACACATTCCAAGGGGGTTTGAGAGCTGGAGGGCTCCAAATGGTGAGAAGTTTCGCACTCGCTCGAGGGGCAGGCGGGGACGGGGAGGGCTCCTGGGCTGGGGAGGACGAGGGAGGACTTCACTTATTGCCCCAAATAACAAAATATCTAAATACCGGCCAATAACACTTTCATTACTCCAATTATAGTCAATATTTCAAATATTTCTGAATCCCATTGATTTCAAAGGACCAAATTATTCACACAAATCCCTAGTTTACGATGATGGTTCGTTTTCTTACTCCTGCTGCAAACTGCTCAATAATCTCTGCGTCGCCGGCTCCGGTGACGACGAGGAAGGCTGGTCAATTCTCGCCTCCCGTCCGATGTCTGCTGGCTTTCACTGCAATGGTGTCTCTGGGCTCTTCTGCCGCTAACTCAGTCTGCCTCCTCGTGCTCAGCTACTCCGGTGACGAAAGTGGAAGATACATCGCCGTCGCGCTGTCTCTGCATCGCCTCCGGCTGTGGTGGTGTTGGTCTCTGCTCGACCGATGTCTGCATTAGCCTGCTTGCCCGCTTCCCGTTCCTCCAACGTCCGTGCTGCTTTCGCTGCTATTTCCAGATGAAGCTCTCGAGAGATATTCCGTTACATTCATAATATATTTTCAAATCGTACCCGCCAAACGCGTCCACCGTTAATATCTAACTTCGCTTCCCGAGAAAAATATTTCTTAAATCTACTGGCCCATGCATTAGAAATGCAATTATTTTGTAAACATTTAAATCGTTACGAATAAATAGAGAATTTAAAGACGCAAATAAAAAAAGATCAAAGGGGTGACTATTGCTCTGACATCTGTAAGGTGCTCCATATGGAGTCCTACATACCTAGGCAGTTATCCCACAAATTTGAGATACATTTGCCAACCCCACCCATGAAGGAGGGTGACAAAAGCAATCCCACCGCTGCCACCAAATGTTATGACCCGGGCCCCCACCTATTTGGGAACCCGAGAGCATAAGATTTTACGTGGGTTCTTGCCCTTGGTGTCGGGAAGCGAATAATCACACACAAATATTTAAAGTCTTTTACCCAAAGTTTATTTCCATTTAAAATCCCAAAAGAATCAATTCAATGAACAAATAACAAATAATGAATATGTGCGTCTAGAGTAGCAGAAAGTGAAAACATTACCAATGTCTCGGGAAGGAGAGGAGCTGCTGGTGATGGCACGGGTGGATAGCGAGGCGCTTCGGTAGCACGGGCCCCATGGCCCGCGCTTCGACTCCCACTGACGGCTACATTGTGACTGTACCGTCAGTGAATGGTTGCAGAGTAACCAATAGCCGATCACTGTCCGATGAGAGACTAGTGAATCACTGTCTGACTGACTGCCTGACGAGTGTCGGGTGTACTCCCCGATAGCGTCTCCACCGTGCCATTATATAGGAAAGGTGAAACTAGGATGTTTTCGACAAAATGGCAAGGGTGGGAGGGGAAGAAGAATAGGAAGGTTGTCCGTTCTCGAAAGGGAAAGGTACAGTTCCCGAGGTATAGTTTGACATAGCTGGCTATTCTGAGACGTCACACAACAACACATTTATGCATATATTTGGAAATGGAGTTCTTCCATTTCCGGATCATTACATGTGCTCTTCCAGTTGGATTTTGACTGAGTGTCCTGTCTCCCCGATGTATTTTTTACTGTATGTTCCACAGGGAATTTTGTATACCTCTTCGATTTGTAGCAGTGTTCTGTCCTTCACATTTCCTATGAGGTGTTTTACTTGCACCTGTGGTTTCAAAATTGCCTTAATGTCATGTTTATTAAGGACTTTGCTTATCTTATTGGTCATGCCTTTAATGTACGGGAGGAAGGCTTTCTTCTGGCTGGTGATGTCCGTAGTTTCGGTTCCCATTGTCCTCCTTTTTTGTCTTGTTGAGATTTCGGGAGATAGCTCCATTGTCATGACCATTTAGGCAAAGAATGACTTTCAATTTTTGTTTCTCTGTGGGGAAATTCTTCGTATTATTCAGCCTCATTTATTTGGGCAGGGTTGTGGTGAGAGACATGGAGATACCAGTTTGTTGATGCAGGTTTTCTATACACGGCATGACCCAGGGTTCCATTAACATTTTTCTCCACCAGAACATCGAGAAATAGAAGCTTCCCTTCCTTGTCTACTTCCATGGTGAATTTAATGTGGCTGTTTATGCTATTCAAATAATGGTGACATTCTTCTAACATCTGTTGACCATGCGTCCAAATTATAAAAGTATTGTCAATATAACACCACAAAATCTTCGGTTTGCTCTCTGCATTTTGAAGCGCTGTTGATTCCAAATTCTCCATGTAGATATTGGCCACCACTGGTGAGATTGCTGGCCCTGAAGTTTGCTCATAAAAATTGTTTCTCCACCGGAAGAAGGTGCTGTTCAGGCAGATTTCTGTCTATGTAGAGGCGTTCATATCAAACTTTTCTTCAATAATTTTAACCGCTTAATCTTCAGGTATATTCGTAAAAAGTGACGTCACGTTGAAACTGACAAGGACGTCCTCCTGGTTCACTCGAATATCTTTTATGATCTGGAGGAAATGTTGTGAGTTCTTCACTTAAGATTTTGCCTTATCCACTTTAGGTCACATTATTTTTGATAAATACTTGGCTAGTTTGTAGGTGTATGGTGCTGACAATGGGTCTCAGTGGTATGTCTTCTTTACGTATCTTGGACAGACTGTAGATGCAGGGAGTTTTTGGGTCCTGTGGTATCAGTCTTTTTCTTTATTCTGGATCACCAATGTGTTTTTTAATAGCCTCTTGTGACCCTCTTGAAGCGGAAGTTGGATCATGTTCCATTTTTCAGTACAGGCCATTTCTGATGACCTCTACCATCTTTTTATTGTATTCTTCCATGTCCAGTATTACAGTCGCATTCCCCTTGTCTGCTGGTAGGATGATCAGGCTCTCTCAGTGACCTAAAAACCAGCAGCACATGGAACCCAGTCGACCGTAAAAATTCTATAACTCCCCCTTCCCCCCGTCCTAAATCCCTCCCCCTTCCAACTCTCCCACTTGAAATTACTTAGTAGGGACAGATAATATATAAGAGCAAACAGCAGCAGCAACTCTCATTCCCATGAAGAAGTGACCAGCAGTGGGTCACGAAACGTCAGGCCAAACCGAAACAACATGCGGCATACACCCGTTTATTTAGTCATGATATCATGTTAATTTCAAATATTTTTTTTGCTATTCTTCCTCATCTCGAAAATGGACAATTCATTGTTGCTGTAAATTTTAGTGACAGAACAGCTATTTTTTTCTTTCTAAAAGATATCTAGAATTAACCCTTTTCCATGCTAGTGAGTCCTTCACACGTCCTTACTTTTGCTAAACTGTCAATTCTAATTTTATGTTCGGGAGCCATAAAAATATAAACTTGCAAGTGCTAACACAGATAATGCTGGTGGTATACTGATGGTAGCGGAGGACAGAGAGCAATGAGTCATATATATACTAAGTGCTTGGGAATGAGGTTTCACCTCACAGAATGGCGTGCATTTGGACATGGTTGATTGTTTATGAAATTTTCAGTTCTCATTTTCAAAGGAAATTTTCAATTCTTATTTCCCAGTTGACTGAACCATGGTTTACTGAAACTATGGATATGGGGGCTCTGTTGTTAAAGCAAAATATATGTATGTAGAGATGATGGGGAGTGGTTGTAATAGGGGTTTTCGTGTGAAGTATGTATCAAATAATTATTATTGTATGTCACTCATTTCTTAGTGCTAATGCTGAGAAATCCATCTCTTTAAGATGTGACTGACCCTGCTTGTTTTCATTCTGCATGTAGGTTCATTCTTTTGCGGCGCTTCTTTGCTCTCTCAGGCACTGTGTTTCTTCTGCGTTGTGTCACAATGCTCATTACATCATTATCTGTACCGGGAAGTCACTTGCAGTGCAATCCAAGGGTAAGAGTGAGCTATATGTCTTGAGCTATTTTATTTCAGGAATGCTAAAATTGTTATTTTTATCCTTAAGTGAGCATTGGTTTATCCTAACTACAAAGTTAGCTATATGCTAGTGTCACTTTGCCCTATTTCTAAAATATATTCTTAACCAAACTTTTTTTTGACATGTTATTTTGCAATATTGTGTGGTAAATAGTGTGCAGGGGTTTACTGTTGAAGTTAGATTGTAAATTTGTGACATTTATACACGGATACAAAGTTTTGATTGACTTGACATAATGTTGCTTATGAATCAGTAAACGAATATTATGCTCCTGGGGAGCAGTGTAAATTATTGTAAATAGTTTGGTGTGCATATGTGTGTACAGCGTAAGTCCTCTTATGTGTAAGCTCCTTGATTATTACTAACACCAAGATAGAAGTAGGATATTGAAAATTGTATGCATTATTACTGGATACATGAAATCAAATGATTTATAGCAGATCTATATTTGTGGGGGTCTTACGTGACTTGAAAAAGTGTTAACTGCTTTTGACTTATTTGCAGAAGGATTTTCGTAATTGAAATGAAACTATTGTGTGCGAAAAATCTTTTGTTTGAGAAGCCACATAGATTACTAAATTGTGGTTATCATGTATAATCGTATGACTACAACTGCATGTCCTTGCCCTATTCTTTAGTTCTCTTAATACTTGGTAGATTCATGATTGTAACTTGTAGTACTTAATCCTGATTTATTTCTTTTAAATTTTCATCTCTGCTTGAATATGAATTTTTTAGGGCTTATGGCAAGAGACTACATATATTTTACTTTAAGTGCCAAGCAATGCATGTAAATGAAAGATCTGATGCTTTCCTGGCATATTTGATTTATGATATCTTCATAGGTTTAAACTTGGGTCAGGAACTCTAAAGTCTTCCATGTTTCAATCCAGATGACTTGTTCATTACCCTCAGGGTTTTTGAGTGCTGATATTAAAATATTGGCTGCTTAATATATATCTGCTAGGAGGGAATCAGCTGCCTTCTTATGATTGGTAGAATAAAGTGCTGTTATGCAGTGGGACAGAATTATCACGGAAGGCTTCGAGATCAGACTTGAAAAGAAAAGTTACAGTAGAGATCTGGGTTGCTCATTGAGGCACTGATGGAAGCCTGTATTGTAAAACAAAGAAGGCATATGAATTAGGAACCAAAATCTTCAGAGAAATAGTCACCTTGGCAGTTATCATGTACATTTCTTATTGATCATTTCTAGGTTATAATATGCCATGTGTCACATTTGAGCAGATCATTCGAACGGTGCTATTATGCAACTTTTTACTTATTTTCAGTTGTTCCCTCCTAAATTTACAAAACTCAATTGTGTAGCAATGGAGTCAGTTTTTCCATTCGTAATGGAAAAGTTATATTATAACCCCCCTGTTCTTCTCCTTGAGAATGTAAAATGTGACCAATTTTTCAACGTCAGTGCGCAGAAGCTTCACCAATTTGTGATGACCCATTGTGATGACAATGGAGTTCCTGGCTGGAGTGAGAACACAAGAAGAGTTCATATAACAAATGCATGAAAGTTTTATGTGAATCAGAGTAACTGTTTTAAATATTATTTTTCACATTTTCATTTTAGAGTAAACGAGAGAGAAATTGGCCTCTTTATCTTGGCCACATATGTTAGATAACATGATTTGATGCTGTAGCCTATTATTAAGCTTACAAAGGTAAGGCTAAAAACATGGCAACTCTAAAGATGAAGGCCTGCATGAAAATTTATCTTTTGTGATGAAAAACAGCAGTGAAAATTCACTTCTTCCCTTTTACATGCGTAATTATTATTTTTTTATGTAGATAATTGTTTTGGCTACCATAAAGAGGTAGATTTATCAATTCTTTCTCGGTTTTCAGAGGATGCATTGGCTTAATCTGACAACATTTTTCCCCACGCTACAGTTGGTATTTTCAAGTTGAAGGAGAGGAACTTTGACTTTGGCCAACATCTGGGGAGTATTTCAAATCAGTAGTCAGTAACCAATATGTAGAGTTATTGGTTGCGATGATGATATCAGATATTGGATATTGTTGGGTCCATGTCTATATCGAATGTTAATTTCCAATATTAATGATTGAAACCAATATTTCAATATTGCACTAATGAAATATAGATTTTTAATATACCATTATTTGAATCATTCATGATCTCTTCATTAATGTTCTTTGGCTCAATAGTCTAAAAGCAGGATGATATGAGAGACATATGGTTACTGTAAATAGGTATTTTGATGTTGAATGGCTACAAAAGAAGTGAAGCAAACAAATTACACGTGACAATTATGTACTAGTACATCACACGGGGACAGGGAAAGGAACTAAGCCTTCATTGGCTGCACAGAAGGTTAATATCTCCCGAGTGATTGCGAAGTAAACCAGATTTATGTACATTTAGGAGAGGAATTTGTGGAGATGATGGTTGCCATCTCCACAGCATATGGCAACGAGTTCTTCTGCAAATGACTTATGTTGCCTACGTGCAACTAAAATCCAAGACCTTTGCCTTTTACTGGAAAATGCCCACTGTTTAGTGGATGAAACTGTTGCCTGATTTTGTCAACACATGCAGTGAAAACCAGGAAGAAATAGAGCAATCAAATTCAATGCTGTGAAAATCTGCAAAGCTACACATTTATGAGAAGCTAAGGGATGCATATATATTTTTACTACAGTGGCACTTTGATTTTGCACTCCTTTGTTTTATATTTTCCTCAATTTTACCATATTTTTCTTCAGTCCCAGCCAATTTCTCATGTAAACTATGTCAGTCTCTCCTCGGTATTATACTTCTTTATATTAACGTTTCCATTATTGCTTTGAGCCCAAACTGACAAATTATGTATTGTGCAGTTTAAAAAATAATTTTGTACCATAAGTATTCCTCAGTGTAAATTATGTGGAGTAGAACTTACGGAAATGATATAATCTCATAATTGATTTGAAAGCGTTTCAAGCTTATTATTTAGCTTGACTGGTTTACTAAGCAAAACCTTGTCTTCTTGAATGAACATTACTGTTATATTACATTTGTTTTAACCTGAATATTTCCAATATGTTTAAATCTAGGTATTTTTGGTGGAATATGAAATGTTACGCATTGCATCATTTTTTAACTATAATTTTTATTTCCCCTATTTTACACTTTCCTTGATTGTGCACTTTTTGTAGGTGGTCCCCTCAGAAGTGTAAAATTGAGGTTTAAGTGTAATGTAAATTTAATTTTGATAACATCTATGGCAGTCATTTTTGTTTATTGACTTACAAAGAATAATCGTAATACACCAACATCCCTGATAAATGAAGCAAAAATTGAAATTTCACTATGGAAGAATGTACTTTTAATAAGGTTGTCAAGTCAGTCTGACATTGGTATATCTGCGCAGGGAGAGTATTCTTTTGAGGTGTACCAGTTATTTTTTTTGCTACCCGATGCCCTTCCAGTGACTACCATATCCCTTATTCTTAAAGATACTCTTTTCTCTCCCACCATCCCTGCCATGGGTAACAGACAACAGTTCTTGGCAACGACACCCAGGTGAGTCATAATTTTTGGCTCAAAGTGGTCTTGCGAATGTCAGTTGGAATGACTTTCTCCTGGGACATGCTTCATACTTTTGTCAGAAATTGGAGTTTTCTACATTTTAATTTGGTCATGCATCTTAGATGAAAAATTTGTTGGTTTATGATAATATATGTGTATGGATTCCATTGGAAGCTGTCTCTTGTGTCATGTGTTAACATTCTTTACTTTGGGATTATGTACATGTTTCATTGTCATTCCTGTCTTTTGTCTGTCACGCCCTTTCTTGAAACCTTGATTAAACAGTTCATTAGTAGGCCAATTAGCACTAGCCAGGTAGCAGATAATCCATTATTGGAAGCATGATATTAAATAACAGTCATTCCTCATTTAATGTGAGAGCAGGGCAGCCAACCTATGATATCATTGTTAACAGGGGAAACTCTTTGAAAACTCTAGGGATTTTCCTTGATTTTGACTTACTGTACATTTCTGAGTATAAGCCCCCCAATTTTGGTCTAATTACTGCTTGTGAAAGGTTTGTGGGGTTGGCCATTTTTGGGCATGAAGAAACAAAGCCACTTGAATGCCATGGTCAAAACAGTGGAGAAAAGTGCATAGTAATGGGCTAATATGACTAGTATCAGCGAGAAAAGTCTTATTGCGTAAGTATTGGTGAAATGTATTTATTATTTCATCGACATTTCATCATGATGTTTTTATAGTAGAATAGCAATGGGGTAAAGGGCATATGCAACCTGCAACACAACTACGCTGTAAATATTTCTATGCATGACAACTATCTCAGCACCTGTGTTAAGATGATCAGCAATGTTATTTAATATTTTAAGCAGATTAATTCAAGGGAAATTAGTCACATAGGAGGAATGTGAATCGCTGATGACATTTTCAATGACATGCATTACAAGTCATAGTTCTGCTCTGGAATGATAAATGTTTGTGCTTAATATAGGAATGTTCCATATAGAAATGTCACATTTAGGATTGAAATCTGTTAATTTAAGAGGTTTGACCTATTCTACATATGTACATGGTAACGTTTTAGTTTTTCAGTTTACTGGTTGTTGCCATGGTATCAACATTAGAGTGATTAACAGTTTCTAAAAGTTTATAATACATAATTAAGAAAAAGCAGATTCATTGGAGTATCATAGGACTATGGGAAAAGACATCCTCAAATATCCTAATTAATGAGACAAATGTCCTTTACCCTTTTCACCGTAATAGAATTGGCAGCCCTAATCTTTGTGCTATTCAAATTTGTGCATAACAAGAGCATTTTATCACCAAAGATATATAGATGCATTCCTTGTATCGTGAGTGCCCAGTGGGGTCAATCCATATCAAGTGGCCCAAATAAAATTATGGATAGCTTGACCATAGCAACCATTTTAGAATAATTTTATAGTTTTGAGAGTCTTATATATTATATCTTGAGAGTTTAAACCACAATTTGTTTTACTTTTATTTTTTCTGGTTACAACTTGGTTGCCATTTTTCAATCTTGATGCAGAGCATTCTCTCTTTTCCTTTTCCTCAGCTGTGGTTAGATCTAGGAAAATGAATCTTGAACTGTTGTCTTATGTATTTAAAGGACTACAATTTTATATATCTGACAGCCTGGAAATACCTATCCTTTATTTGGATTTTTAAAAATTGGAAGGCAGTTAGCCAAACTTCAATTTTTTTTAGAAAGTTCCCTTACCCTAACATTCTTGATCAAAAAATTTGCAGTGAGAAACTTGTGTACTTCCCTTTTTACAGGTTGTATAAATGTAAATTTTCAAAATGTTGCTTAATTCAGGGTCAAAGTTGGGCAGTTGTTTAAAAATGTGAAATGAACAGGAAATAAAGGGCTCAAAAATAGTTATCTACAGTATAAAGTTTGAGTTTGTAAGATCTGGTGCTTTCCCAGCGTACTTGATGTATGACTTCTTCTTTGGTTTTCCACCAGGTTAGGCTCTCCATACTGGCTGACATTTTGATGTGCGAGTCAGGCATTGTAAAGTCGGCCAGTGTGAAGAGTCTAACCCTGTGGAGAATCCGAGAAGCAGTCATACAAGCTTGAGTTTGAGACTTGTCAGGTTACAATGATATATCCATGTTAAAAATGCAAAAATACAGCATTTTCATGAAAAGTTACATTTAAAATTGTTAGTAATGGGTAGTATCCCAAATTTATCAAATCTGAATCTCTTTTTTTTATCAAATCCCACACATCGAATCTCGAATCCGAATCCTTATTTTATAAAACTATGAACCTAAGTTACTTTTCAATGCCAATTGCATTTATGAAACATTCAAATCCATTTATATTTTCCAGTACTTTTTTGAACCAATAAGTTGTTCCACACTTCTGCTCCCTCAAATTCAATATTTATTCATTAGCTAAAAAGTAAAAGCAAATTTGAGCAGCTGTTTCAGTTTTACTAATTTTTATCAGTTATTCAACAAAGTGCAATGTAATCATAAGTTATAAATTATTTCTCCAGATATTAAACATTCTTATACTTTCAGGATCTAATCTATTCCTTTTTTGTCTGTCAAATTTCCAGCAGTACTAAATGCTCTTTCGGAAAATACAGTTGCAGTTCTTGCACTATGAGTTTCTTGCAGCCTCTTGAGAATCTTCTTTGCTTCTAAACATTTTTTCTTTAAAATGAGGATCCAATATTGTCGCAACAGCAAAAAAGCTGTTCTTTTCTAAGTCAGAAAATCTGAGATTCATCGCATTAATGATATCATTTTTCATCCCTTGAAATCCGGATCCTACATTACATGGTTCTTCCATAAATTTTAAATATATGTACTAATTATTAAAGGAATAACTTCTGATATTGTGGTGTTAGAGTATCTAACAGTAGCCTGATAAAAAGGCTTCAAAATATGTTGAATATTTCGCAAGTCCACTCAGCACTCCTAAGTTCTGTTGGTAAATTAATCTCCCCGTTAACCATAAATAGCTTGAGAACCTGAGTACCATACGGTCGGCACACTAGCCAGACGCCGTGGCGAACGCAGCGTTACGCCAACACTGAAAATTTATTTTCTTTCTTTAATGAAATATTACTCTTACCAAACTTTTTTAATTTGTAAATGAGGGTTGTATCTACTATATATAAAAAAATGAGCAAACTCGAAGGTACAGGTACATCATCAAAAATCTATTTGAAATTTTAAAATTGTTATTAACTTACATATTTAAATTGTTTAAATTTTAAAATATAATCCGTAAATATACTTTCCTATTTCATAAGCTTTAAAATAAGCTCTTTTGTACATTTGTAGCTTCAATATTCTCGGAGATATGCCATGAAATGTGTAGAGAGTTTTGTAAAATTCAAATTTTGCGACGTTGCCATATCTCGTAAACAATTGCATGTATTACAAAACGGATTTAGGATTTTCAATATGCTATGAAATGAGGACGATATGCCAAATTTGGTCAAAATCTGTGACCCTAAGGGTCATTTTTGTGGATTTTCTGGTCGAATTAATGTGGAATGACCCATAGAAATTTACAGCCATTACATTTAAAAAGGAAAATTCCAAATATGGAAAAATAAAAGAAGTGATTTTGTTCTACAGTATAAAATGTCGTCTTAGCCAGGTTTAATGGAGCTTAATTAATCAAATAACTGAGTCATTACCAAAATTTGAAAGAAAAATAGAATTTTTTTCATAATGGAGAGCAGAAAGGGTAATTAGGTCACACCCAGAAATTTACCATGTCACACCCGGAACTTATTAAAAAAATTATAATTAGAAAAATAATGATTTTGGATTCTTCTCCATAAGTTTACACTAAAGACAAAATACTCTTATCTTACTGACATTAATATCAATATTTAATGTTTAAGCTATTCACAGAGTTTACAGGTTTTAGTAGTCTATGTTATTGAGTGTCATTTGTGTGATTCACACCCGGAACCACAGTTTTATTCCAATTACAACGGCGCTAGTCATTTTTTTAAATTGCATATTAAGTTGTAAATTACCTTCTTTTATGGCTCACTACAGGTGTACTCCAGTATATTTTAGTTGAAGTATTTGATGTGAAAATTTAAAATTAAACGCTCATAAGTGACACTCAGAACCAATGAAATGGCTGTTTAGTGTTAGTTGTTAGCACCATTTACTCTCAAACTTTACCCTTGGTTGAGTATTTCATGAGAATGAAAGGTAAAGAAACATAAACAATGAAAAGTTAAGAAACCTGGCAGATTGAAAGAATCTATTCCAATAAGAAGTTTTTATATATGTTCAAAGTATTGGTGCTTATTGTAGTGTGCTCAGGATCTGGAGGTCTGTTTGCGTGAGGCTAGTACTTTTGGGAGTAGATGTGTGAGAAGTTGTTCCTTCAAAAGTGCTAAGTGTAAACGTGAAAGCCTGAGAGAATGTATGAACATGCATCCATGAAATAGCCTCTAATTGCTGAGTATATGTTTGTGCAAGTAGTTTGTACATCTACTCATGCCAGTGGCGGATACATATGGGGGTCTCGCGCCCCTCCCTTGCGGGGCCACCCGCGCCGCCCCCGCCAGTCAGCCCGCTCACTATTCATTCATGTCTTTAGTCAGTCGACTCTTGAGTAGAGTTATCGAGTAGTTGTACTTTCTTATGTAGCACGCGCGCGCGTCCGCGTCATCGTATTTTATACGTTTCTGTCTGGCACGTAGATAGCTAACCTACGAGAAATGCCACGGCCATTCTAGTGATCTCAATACATTATTCTGTCTGGCATTTGTTCGAGAAAAGTCGTGAATATTCTACTGTTTGTATTTGTTCACTCTCCTTAAAAGTCTGGAAGCGAACATTCTGGCACCGAATGTTCTCGAAACAACCGAGCTACATATATAAGGGAAGCAGAGTCGCTGCCAGGCAGTCAGTTTGAAAGCTTCAATCGTCGCGATAACTTGCGTTTTTGAGTTTTTTCTGTATCCGCCACTGACTCATGCAAGTAAATGCTTAATGTAAACTTGCCTTCAGACATATTATCTAGCATTTCACAATGCTACATAGATTAAGAGGGTGCCTAAGACTAGTAGTTGAAACGAACGTGAATGAGGGTTGTGCTAGGTTGAGATATGCATTTATGCCACTTAATATCCTTCAGTTGCACATATTAACACTTGAATGACTGGGATGTTTGACCTCTGTGATTTTTTCCTTGGGGAAGTTATTTTCCAAGGGAGTTTTGATGGGAAGAGGTGGTGGGTGCAGTATTACCCAGGGCTTCAAAAAAATTTACTTAGTGAAGCATAAATGTGTTTGAATTAACTTTAATACACATGCTGTATCTATCTCAATGAAAATCTCTACCCGAGTATGCATTCTGCATGGCATTTTGAGTTGCAATGAAAAAACTAGTATTTGAAATGTCTGAGTAAGGCTTTAGCCAATTAAGACGATCAAGGGGGTTATTTTGTAATCTCACTTAAGTGAGAATACGTCAGAAAATGTGGAAATTTACATCATTTTTCGTAGTTCAACTCCACCACCCAGGCGGCATGACCATCTTCGGCTCTCAAGCGGTGAACTGCCGGTCTATTTATTTAATTCATCCCCTCTTTCGACTCTTGATCCGTATCTGGCTCCGCATTTCATTAGTTCCATCTCACCTGTTGTTAGAAACATGAAATGGAGCCACCATCGGACCTTGACCGATTGTGAGCCGATCTTTAAGAGAGCGAAACAGATCTCCCGCCTTCCTGCAAAGAGTCGTTAAAAAGGTGAGATTACAAAATAACCCCCCAGATAAGGCCCTCTTTGATTTTGAGCTGAGAACATTGTTGGTATGTTTGGCATCTAAAAATACTCTGTTTCGCAAATCTTTGGTTTCTGTGGTGACACTATACAATCTTTAACACCTAGAAAGTGATTTAATTTTTTTCCTCAGATTATATCCAAAAAAACTGCTAGAAGCTCTTGTTTTAAGTTGTTTTTTAACTTTCTAGATTAGCATATTTTTTAATTTCCAATTTTATTTCATAAATTTCAACCATATTTGTGAGCGTTAGATTTCTGTATAGTAAGTTTCATCATTGATGCATTTCAGTATCATCTGTAGCCATGAGTTTTTTCAGGTGTTTTCAGAGTAGGTAGGTATTATGTACTACAATTTCAGAAGTGCAATAAATGTGCCATTTTGGTGTTATTAGGCCCATTTATCCGTGTTTCTTGACATTAGTTCCAGCTTAAGAATTTCTCATTTGTTCATTATAAATGTGTCATGAACCAGTGCATTGATTTTTCTGAAGAGGAGTGAAAGCCTCAGCCTAAATATTTTACTTTTCCCTCTCCTGTTTCCATTTTAATAATATCCACTTTAGGCTACACAATTTAGGTGTTGCTACAAGTATTGAGCCTAGAATCTTAAAATTTCATAAGTTAACCTTGTTAAATTATCTAACTGTGACAACCACAGGAAAAAGAACATAATTATAGCTTCAGCCTGAGTAAAAGTAACATTGTTTCACTGAAAAAAAGGATAACTTTGACAAGAACAAACCTAGCAACAATGGCAATGGTTATAATAGCTAGTGATAGCGGTGAACCACTCACAAGTAATTTTAATTATTAAAAAAGCTACATCCTTCACAAAATAGGAGCTGTTTTGCAAAGTATTTCAATGTAATGATTTTTTGAATGTTTTATGTCAAGCCAAAGGTTGCTGTACGATGCAAAAAAGGGCCTTATGGTTGTGATTCCTAACCTCATAAAAGTCATTCATTATGCATTACCCTTCATTAATTCGATTTTGTTCACTCTTCTGAATGCGTTGCTGTCAATCTTGACGATAAAAATGGATTTTGGTTGAAATTCACGTACGTTTGGCTTACAATTAACTGAAACTGGATAGCTGTATTATTTTGCAAGAAGGGAATTACCTTATTTTCAAGTGAATTACGTTTGCTTCATATACTTGCTGCACATTGGCTTCATATTGATGACTGTTGGAGAAGTATGCAATACTTCTATGCTTTGCCTTCAAATACATACAAATTACTGTGCATCCCCTATAAGACATTCCTTAACATCATATTATGACTATTTGGTTTGCATTTTTCCCCCCTCCAAAATCCTTCTTTCTCCATTTCCCTTCCATAAACTAAACTTTTTTGTCTTTCACTTTGTCCAGCTAATTGACTCATTGCTACAGACTTGTCATTAATTATCTCCAATTTATATAGGCTGCTTTTGTTATTTTTCTTCCCACATAATTACTCAATGTGCCATGAAAATGTTTACACAAATTATTTCCAAGTTAAATGAATGGCCTTTCTAACTTGGTGTATGATTTGAGGATGTATGGAGGTGGAACTGCATTTGAAAAATTATTTCCAAGATCTAGCATTTTGTTTTTTACGAATAATACTGTAGCAAATATGAAATTGTGTCTCTTTGTAGATGCATGTGTAGTGTGGGGACTAGATCATTCAAAATAAATCCGTCATTTAAAGATTAGGAACATTTTCATCCTTGAATTCAATTCATTGATGGTTGTTGATAATTGCTTAAAAATTCCTATAGAACACAAATTGAGTACTGAGTTCTCAACTTCCATTGAGTTAAAAGTGAATTAGGTATGTTTATTCTGAATTGCTGTCAATTGTTATTTTAAAATGAAGGAAAGCTTCAGAGTTATCCATCAGAAACTTGTTTTGTACCAGTCATAGCGAGGGCACTCATGGTAGGAACCTCTTGGTGCTTATAAACTCTCTACTCTGAGGATAACTAGTAACCAAAAATTAATTGCATGTGCATATATATTCATTTACATCATATGGAAAATTGGATGAATCGTTAATGTCATAGTAAGCTTATTAATAAATTATAGAAAAGCAACTGCAATGAAATAAATATTGTGTAACAAAATCAAAGCCTTCAGCTGTGGCAGCATAGATTTTTTGTAGTACTTGCCCATTCTAATGCAGGCAAGGGATTAGCTGGTAGTGGACGTTTTAAATCTGGGTTGAATATTTCTCACAGGCTGGGAAAGTAGTCCTTGTTGTTTACTAGTGGAGATGCAATTGATTGGAATTGATATATTTCATGAGGCCCTTAGTTGAATAGGCACGCACTCCATCTATGCTTTACTTGATGTTTCTTGATTAATTTGATACCAAATGATAGGTAAAATCCTTGATTTATAGTCATGATATCAAATGTTTTTACAAATAAGCAAGGTGGTCATAAACCTTATCTCAGGAACACATGCCCTTCCCTAATTACCCTGAAATGGAGAATCCTGCTCTGAAATAGTAAGATATACCATGTGAATCTGTCTTTGAAGGGTCTGGCAATAAGATTTGGCGATTGACTAGAATTCGGAGGAAGGACAGGACAGTTAAACATTCTTGAAGGTTTTTCTTGCAGTTGCCTTAGCAAATGTAAAAATACTTTTCCCTCAGCCTAGGGTTAACGGATATTTTGACTCTGTCAATCGTAAAGAGACTAACTTATTATCGTTTCTTTTCATAAATATGTAGTATTTGTCATAATTTGCCCTACTTGTGAAGCCTGAAGAGAGTAATAATGTTTGCTATTTAAGGCTTTTGGTTCTGGGATTAATTTTTTGATATTATCCAACAGTTTCACCGTGCTATGCTGCCGGCTTCGTCGGGCTTTTAAGAACAACAATGGTCTTTTTTTCAAAAAATAAATAAACAATTCCAGCAGTTGATGATTTTGAGAAGTAAAAACTTAATTTAGAAGAAGTCTCTTCCAGGTATAAGGGAGTTTATAACTATCCTCTCTATTGATATTATTTGGTCTTTTTTCTATTTCAATCGCCTCCCTTATGAGCCGTGGATAGTAACTGCTTTCTTTGTGTAGTACTCTTGCCATCTCGATGTCAATGGCGTGACCTTCCTCTAACGTAGTGTGCTCAGCCATGGCAGTGTAATACCAGTCATTCTTCCGGATTGCACAGAAATCGCAGAACCAAAAGCCTTAAATAGCATATACAATGAGCTGCGAAAATCTACAAAAAAAGAGTAATAATATTGTTCGCATCAAAATGTTTCTAGAAAGCTCTAATCTTAGTATGTTATTCTCTCAAAATCTTCCTTTATTGCATGGGTTTTCAATTGATTTGTGATAGAAATTTTTATGGGAACTCTGTAACTCACTGTATCACTAATTAATAGTACTTATCATCTGTGGCTAACTGATTTAAAGGAATGGAGGTTTTATTGGACTAAACAGTATGTTTTCTAATGAAAGAAAATGTTGGCTTCCTTTGTTTTGTAATATGTATTCATTGTGTTTCATACTTGGAAAACTGTGCTAATACTTTAAATGGTGAATATTCTTAAGTTCATGCTGGTACATTTTCTTGGTTTTGGTAAGGGATGGTTTATTCTTGAATTAACAATGGTTTTGATGATTGTGGCCCATCTGTAAGAATTATAATTCAGTATTTACTTTATTATTGATTGTTAGGGAACCCTTTGTGCATATTTTTATCCATTCTTGATGATTTCGTATTTTAAATGAAAATGTTTGTTATTCCCTTGTAACTTTTTCTTTGGTATAACTGGTTTCGCCTATAGTGGCAGCCCCAGGCTCTACAGTCATTTGATAAATATCCATTCATTTTATGCCATGCTTTGGAGGTTAGAGGGGGCATTTGTGGTTGATAGGAAGTTAGATATGAGGGTGGTGGGCTAAGACAAACTGCAGTGTATAAGAATGGGGATTGGAAAGTGAACACACGTTGTCATTAGCCATGTCAGAACAGTAATGATGTAGGAGAATCTCAGTTTGGTCAAGAACATCAATTTGTGTCCACTTTTTTCATAACAGAGATGAAAAGCCAGTTAGTCTCTCCAGAGCCCCTGACCAAAAAGATATTGGATGAAATTTGACTTTTCTGATTGATAATAAAGTGGATGTTCTTTTGTCCTTATCTTTCAACTTCTGGTCTTCCTGTTATAAATCACATTATAGTCTTTGTATGCCTATCTGTAAACTCCTGATTCTTCATTTGGCTTGTGGCCACATTTTAAAATATTTCGTTGGTTGCTTGGGTTTTTATTATATTAAAAGTGGTTTTGTACATGTTTATGTGGAGAAACTTCAGGGTCTTGATGGTGTCTTGTCTAAATAAACTGGGGTTAAATCTTTGATGCAGCTGGCTGATGACTTCATAATTGAGTTAGACAGTGGGATAAAGTTTTAATTTTTGTAGAAATCCAGACCTTCTCCAAAAAATCAGTCAGTTATAGCTATAAAACTGTCGTATTTAGAAGGGTAAAACTTTGCATAAAGAGTTTTGATGAGGCACTTTACGAAATTTCAATTTCCAAATTCAATTCCACATTCTTGCAAATAAAGTCTGAAGTAGAAGTTAATCTCATGGCTAAAGAATGGGTTGACCCACAGACAATCTGGCTCTACATTCTACCCCGCAAGTCATTACAAGGGTGTATGGCAGGAGATGTTATTGCAGTAGCCATAAAAAGGAGGGATACAGGGAAGGGAAAAGTGTTAGTGTTTGTTTTTGATGACAGTAATAATCAGTGCGTCTATGGGCATTTCTTTGTTTTATATTTGCATGCATTATGGTTTTGCATTTGTTTTGGCGTGCTTTCACAGTTCACTTCTGGTGATGTTTAGGTAAACGTGTTCTTTCGCTAATGTCGTAGTAAATGTCTCACACTGTTTTTATTGTAGCCATTTATGGTGCATTCCGTCCTGAAGATATACATAGTAGATGTATGTAGTATGTTGCTAAAGTAATGGGTGATAAAATAGTGGGTAAATTGACTGTCTTGACCTGACTCTCAGGAGATAAGATTTTTCATGATAACCTTAGCCTAGTGTGTGACCTTAAAATCTTGTGGCTCTCAACTCAGTTCTTGCTTATGTCCCACTTTTTGTTCTCTTGTATATGTTAAAAAAATACCATGGTTTCTTGTACCTACATAATTTTACTCATCCTGTGGATTAAATCTTCCTCTTCTGGGTCCCAGATGCTTGTGATTTGCTTAAAATGTGGTCCATGAAAAGTGAGGCAATGCCTCTCATTTACTCTTTTGTCCGAGGTCTTACCAGCTATTGGCTTGGTGAATCTCTGATGCAGTGCCACAAATGCTGTATGTTTTCCCTATGATGGGTCCATTAGGCTCTATCGGTCCAAAGTTCAAATTTCCATTCTGCCTCCATAATTTGTAATTTACAGAAAGGAGCCGAACTTCTGTTCGTGTTTATGTAGATTTTCTGTCTGTGCAGTGCTCATGAAATGTTATTATAAAAGCAGAGCAAAGATTTGCCTGCTGATTAGGTACATATTTATTGCACAGAAATGCACATTTTATTCCTTTTTAAGTCTGATCAGTTAAAATCTTTAAGATATAAAAGTATTCACATTCTGTTTTATCCAGTATTCTATAATATGGTTGAAGTCTAATTTTTTATCCCCCATTTATGTAGTTTTGTTTGCTGAAGGAAACCTGTTTGGCTTTTAGAATGATAAGAATGCTATTTTATAGTCCTTTCTGATCGCATTATAATTTGTCTTTTGAAACATGAATATATGTAGTTTTTTTGGGTGGTGTTGATTGGTATGCATTTTTGCTGTCATTTGTTTTGGTGTTTCATTATCATTATAGTTGAAAGTTTGGCTCCGGTGATCTATTTTTGTGACTAGTAAAGATTTGCATGATCATAGTCATAGACAAAGATTAAAGAAGAGAGCATATGGTGTCTTAACTCATGAAAGTGAAGCAGCTGTTTTTTTTTTTGCAAAAAATGATCCACCTTACTTGGCCACCACATGCATTAAGTCTATAATTTTTGAGTGATGTAGTGCTTTTTTGGAAATTATTTCCAATTTGAATTTTTCTTGACAAATCATTATGGTGCCATGAATATTCCAACACTATTACCTATGTATTCGACATGTTAACTGCTCAATTGGTCCATTCAATATGGGTGATCGTGGCTTTTAATGGTTTCAATATTCCCCTATGCTATTGTATACTGTATATTTCCAGAAATTCTCTTCTTTAATCTACGGTCATAAGAAACATTTTGCTGTGGCATATTGAGTTCATGTTCTTGTCTGTTTGTAGCTTGAATTTCACCCCTTGAAATATTTTATTGTTAGTCCTACTGCTTCTGGATTATGTGACTTAGTTATATGGTCAATTCTATTCTGCACTGGAATGCTGGTTTAAATATAGACTAATGTTTGGGTTTTTATCAAATCTACCTCATGTGGCTTTTATTTGTTACTTATAGTAGTAAAATTTGGTGGAAGTTTTTAATGTTTTATTTTATATTTATTGTGCGTGCTGTGTTTTGTTTCATTTTAAAGAGATTATCATTTAGTGTTATACCTATGTACTGAATATGTCTAAATATATCAATATGACTTGATTTGGGAATGGCACGGTGAATATGTTTGAATATTAATCTTATACATATTTTTGTTTGAGTATTAATCTCCAGGGTGTTCAGAGATGTGAGGGATTGGAACTTCCTGATTTCTGTATTGCTTTTAATTGTTAACTCTTTTGGTGGCATGATTTCTTTGTTTCCCATTGGAAAGTTATGTAAATATTTTGAGTAGTATATGATGCCAAGTTTTGAGAAAAATCAAATTATTTGTGCATATATTTTTGAAAAATGAAAGCATAGGTATTCTTATGTTGCACTTTTTTTACAAATTTATGCTTACATGCATATTACATTCTGAGCAATCTCATTTGACTAATTGTTAATTCTCCCTACAACGTATTAAATGTGGTTACATTACATAATGACAATTTTAATGAAGCTATGCAGTGAGTATGTAATTCCATTAGAAGAAACTTACATAAAAAAGTAAAATTTTATCATAAGGGAAAAATTAGGGCAGGTGTAGCCATCATTCACCACATTTGGCACATATTTCATGGTGAAATAAAGTGTTGAGGAAAAGGTTATTGTAATGACTGAGGAAACTTCTGAGAAGGCAAGAAATAATGGGAGTTTAAAGAGTTGCTTACAGAAAAATTAGGAGTTTGAAAAAACCTTAGCTTCTTAGTGAAAGCTGTTGGTTGCTGAAGGCCATAGTTTAGGGAAAAAAGTTCATATAATTTTTTTCTGATACTTTTTTGGTGCTTAAGTGATTGAGAAAATACTTATGTGAGTAGCTTCTTGATAGAAAGTTTTCACATGACAACTGTTTCCACTTCCATTACTGGCAGCATCATCAGGTCATGTGTTTTCCAGAATGGGAACACGCATTATTTAAAATAATAGATATTTATGGAAGTTCTTAGTGTTTAATATTCAGGATAAAATTTTGCCAACAAGCAGCATTGTTTTATGAAAATATTTCTGGTCAAAATTTATACGAAATTTGTGGCATCAAGACTCCATTAACAGAAACAGTATTGCGGCCAGTCTACATTCATATGTGAAATTTAACTTGTAAATTCTACTTTTGTGAAGATAATCATTTCCATTTCCTATTTGGAATTGATCCCTCTTGTTGAAATATGCGTAGATCGCAGAAGAAATACCATTTTGGGTTGTCAAACCATTGACTTGCTGTTTGGGATCATATGACTTTAAAAAACTTTTTAGCACTTTTTAGAGGCAATCAAATACTTTTAGTTGATGCATAATTACAAATGGATTACAAGTATATTTGTGCTTCTTAAAACGTTTGCTTTCATGTACATAACTCACACTTGAAGAATGAATTTTTTTGGTGCTCCCCATTGTCGCCATTCTTTACATTGTGTTCTGATGAGTTGGATTGGTTGCATTACTAGATTTGCTCTGAGGTGTCTTAACATCCAGTGATTTCTTTGATCGTTGAAATGTCCTTTTCCACATATTGGATGGATCGTAGCCATCTTCCCATGAATGGAAGTGATACCCTGTGAAAACTTTTTATTTGGGAGATACCCTAAAATATATCTTCTCATTTTGTGTAAAAAATTGTATTCAAAAATATTTCAGCTATTGCATTCAAGCTTGTCTCAAGACCTGCCTTTTACATGCCATATTATTTATTCTTATTCATCAATAGAGTGTACTCATCAAACTCAAAATTCACATTTTTGAAAAACTTCTATAGTATAATGAGAATTCTTGTCGGATTTTCTCTGAATGTTTTTGTACTTATCAAAGAATGCCTTCAACATTTGTGTATCATTCAAAATGTGTGAAGAAATACTGGGTATTAATGGAACATCTCTGGACACCTTGTCTTAATTGTCAAAACGTTGGTACGTAATATTTAAAAGCTTTGAGTTATATATATATGATAAACCAGACATTTAGTCAAGAGATTAATGCGGGGGCTAGTTGTGGAAGTTGGTGGATGTTTTACTACCATTCATTCTTCTCAATCATTTAAAATCTTCTGTAAAAATTGTAATTAATCAAGTTAGTAAAGAAAAATGCATTTCTTATGCTTTGTCTTTTGTCATTGTTAGCATTATAGTTTGCTCGGGCAGAAAGTAGGAACAATGCTTCAAATCAATGATGCTTTTATTGCCATTATGGTAATAATTGATATGTATAATTATTTCACAGCCATATGGGGACATATGGGCCAAAGCTCAGCAAGCATACCTGATATGGAAAGGAGCTGGCATGTCCATCCAAGGAGTGAGAACTTGTGGCGACTATATGTTCAGTGGTCACACTGTGGCACTCACAATGCTGAACTTCTTCATCACAGAATGTACGTATCCATGCCCCTGATTTGGTGGTGTCCACAGAGGGTTGCCAACTTCTGTCAAATCTGTACCCCTCTGACTTATTCCCTGACCTAGATGGGTATCTTAACCCTTTTACTGCTTGTGGGCCAATATTATTGACCTTTGGCACCTGTTTGAAAAATATCACTGGCCAAAATGTTGACGGATGTTTTTTTACGTAGAAGTGTAAATTTGTTGATTTGATTTCCTTAAAAATGTAATGTGAAAGCATTATATTTAACAAGTTTTGAGGAAACCGGGATTAGCCACGGTATTACCTTTTATGGTGTCACCCGCAAGTGCATATAAGTGTGAAATCCACAGAGGAAAAATCATTCGGTTGACTGGGACTCAAACCAGGCAGGTTAACTGACTAAAGCACTAGGAGCAGTACCGAGGGATCCGATTTCAAATCCTTATCAAGGCGAATGAATTTTCCTCTGTGGAATTTAGAAATTATTTTTACCCATTCAATTCTTAAGTATATGTATAATTAATATTTCATAAGTAACCTTTGTAGGATAATTAATGTAGCTGCTACTGGCTGGACCTGATGGAAGTTGTCAATATTCATTCCACTGTTGAAGATTACTGAATGTTTTATTCGTCATGAATAAGTATGAGATATATGAGATATCTTGAATATTAAAGATTTAAAAACCAAAGCATTACCTAATCAATGTATTGATTAGTAAAAATTTTAAAAATGAGGATATTTGTCAATCTGTTGTTTATTAAAATTTTAAAAATTGAAGCATTAATAAATTTTTTCAAAGTGTGAAAATTACAACATTGAAATCTATACATAAGTGGTGTGGGTAGTTGAACACCCCTACTTGAAATTTGCTGGCCATGATAGGATTGAAGTCTAACACACTCTCCCAGACGTTTTACACATGCCCCAGTTGTTTATCGATTGTTTTTGTTATTTTCTTCTGTGTAGGGTTAAAAATGGTGTGGTGTCGAATCTTAAACCATAAAAACTTAGATGATTCATGATTTCACTTGAAAACTAAAAATGAAAGCCCCAAAATTTTTCAGGGTTGGGACTGAGAGTGTTGAAAAGACCATGATTATTGTATCGTTTTTTTCTTTGGTAAAATTGAAGGATGACTAATTTACTTTGGATAATTATTGATTTCACCTCATATGTATTTCTGGTGAAAGATACTGCCTTACCCTAGGGTGGAGACCAACAACGGAGATAGTTAACACCACTAATTTGGTGTAGGTATACATTGGCATTGGCATACACGCTTTGTAAGGGAACCAACAGGTCCAAAGTGTAACAGCCTATCTGACAGATGGAGTGCTACACTGAAAATGCTATCAACCTACCTACCCTACCCATGTAGGTATTGTCAGGTTGAGGTATTAATAATCTCTTAACTCTAATGGAACTCTTTCAGAGTATTATATTTCTCCTTCTTTCTCCTCTTATGGCTGACACAGAACTGTCCATAAAACACAATCAACAATGTTTGGTAAAACAAATGACAAACAAACCATTAGCTATGATATTGACATATTATTCTGAAAGTATTAGAAATTGCTATATTTCCAACACTCCTCCTCAGTTTCTACATTCTACATGTATCCATCTTTGCATTCCTTTAATTTTACAATTTCATTTTTATTACAATTTGTACTATCATTTGCACATTTCGTTAACTTTAATTTGAAATATTGCTCATAGGCAGTTCTATTCTTTGTAGAAATGTTTCATGGGTATTCCACCGGGTAGTAGGCTTCATATCTGCCGATATTTCGAAGAACGACTTGTTCCTTATCCTCAGGGCTTCTGAAAGCAATTTCAGAAGCCCTGATTATGCCCTCCCTCTTCCGTCGGAGAGAAGGTGGATACGACACTGATGCCTTTTCGGGAAGCGAGGACAAGGGCAGGATAAATGCACCATTGTATTACACAAGTACCTACTTCGAAACATCGGCAGATATAAAGCCTATTACCTGGTGGAATACTCTTGAAACATTTCTATGTCAGATTCACCGGGAAAATCTTAGATCAGTTTGTTCTATTCTATGTTTGAAAAATACAGTGTGTGGTTGTCCCTTTGTCAGAATATCTGCAACTTGAAATTCAGACATTAAGTACATATTTTATTTCTACCAATTTTTCATGAACCATATCCTTAATTAAATTGTATTTGATGTCAACATGCTTTAGTCATTTTTGGTCACAGATTTTCAATGCATGGATGCATGGTTGGATATCCTCATGTATTACAATTCTGCTTCAATTTATTTTTTTTGGGTTTCTCCCGCGTTGATTCATTTTATGGACAGGAGTTTCACTTGCATTACACCTAGCATCATCAGGTCCTGAATGAGCTGCAGAGATTCAAAGGTCCATCTGGCCAATCAGTACGCGCCTGACTAGCTCATACATTAGGTATATGTAACGGAGAAAGAATCTCTGCAGCTCATTCAGGACCAGACGGCACTAGCTGGAATGCAAGTGAAATGGTTGTCCATAAAATGAATCAACACAGGATAAACCCGAATAAAAGAAATTCATCAAATCACTGTGGAAGTCTCCATACCAAATTCTGCTTCAGTCTAAGAAAGAGCTACTGTTCTCTGGTTTCTTGAAGCCCAAATTACCGTATCACCATACATTTTAAATTTATAACCTTTTTTAGCCCTTCCCAGAAAGCCTTTGTAGCATAAATCTTGTTTGAAATTGACTAGAAATTTATAGCTGCGCACAAATCTGGCCTAGTAGCCATGCAAGCGTACATGAGACCACCAATCAATTCTCTGTAAGGTTTGTTTTCTATAGACAGTTTCACAACCGTGCACTCCACTAAAGCTCTCCATCGTCGCATTAGCAGAGTTCATCTGGGCCCATAATCTGTTGTCAAGTTGTGGTATTAATAATCTCTTATAATAAATTCTTTCTGAATATTATATTTCTCCTTCTTTCTCCTCTCATGGCAGACACAGAACTGCATATAAAACACAATCATCAATGGTTGGTAAAACAAATAGTAAACAAACCATTAACTATGATGTTGACATATTATTGTGAAGGTATAAGAAATTGTAATTTCCAGCAGTAGGGATTGGGATTCCACTGAATAATCTCCTCCACTGGTGGTACTTTATTTGTTTCATATTATGACAAAAAGAATTCAACAGATTCAGGCGAGATATCGTGGAAGTTCTTCATAATGTAAGAGAAACAATTGCACTTTTCCACAAATTGGTTTATTGCGTACAGTACGTTGCGTTGCGTATTGTACGCAATAAACCAATTTGTGGAAAAGTGCAATTGTTTCTCTTACATTATGACAAAAAAAGCCTTAAGGTCCTTTTACTTCCGGCATTTTAGCTGGTAACAACAGGCGAGCAGACAGAACCATGCCCTGAGAGGTGAAAATCGTACCCAGGGGGGATTCGAACCTGTGACTCTTAGGTTGGCAGGCTTGGCAGGTTAGGTTGGCAGGCCACCACTAGGGCCAAACTTGAGCCTGGCCCCTCAGGATGGGATGCCAGTGTTCTAATAGTAGTGGTTATTTAGTTTAACCAGCTTTGAGGCCTAAGATCATTTTGCATGTACATATGTACTTTCTGCCAGTTGCCAAAGGGCAACAGCGCCCAGACCCATAAGAGGACCCCCCTCTAAATTTGTGCCCTGCGCAGAGTCCTATGATACCAGATGCCCTGGTCCTCTGATGATTAACTTTGTTGGCTGAGTCTGAGTGGAAACCAGTGTTTCCGTGGTAGAAGGCTGTTGCCCACTAGTATTCTAGCCACCACACCACCACACCCTTAACCTTTCATCACTTACCTGTGTCTTATACAGAATTTTTAGTGGCATTATGTAGTTTCCATCGAAATCATGAAATTGTCGACTTGGCCGATTTATAATCAGCTGTGCTCTGAGGCTATTTAGTTTTGGTGTCCTCTCTTTTTATAACGTTTGTGCATGCATTGCAGCAGCTGTTTAGTAAAATTTCTTCACAAAATTTTCTATAGAGATGCTTATTCATTGCAATAATATGAAAAATTACCAAGTCATGGGTCTTAAAATACTGCTTTCAGGTTGCTGAAATGGAGATTCAGTCATTAACCCTTTTTCTCTTGTTTAACACTTCCAGTCCCAGACCAGATAAATTCTTGTGCTGCCTTATTTCTCTGACTTCAAAAACTGAGAAATTCTCAGGTTTTCATTTCTTGTGGGCAGCCATGTCCAAAATAATGACGATTATGTTTTCATTTTTCATGGGAATACATATCCAAAAATTTTTCAAATTATGTGTCTTGCATTACTAATTTTTTGTTCTACACATAGCAAAATAAAATTAATAATGAATTAAGAGAAATGTAGGTGTTTTTTTACTAAGCTAATGTGTTTCTTGACTTATTTTGATGCCTTGAATCATTTTGTAGTATAATAAATATGTAACAACAAAAATTGTATGGTAATGGAGGGAAAGAGTAAGGGTGAAAGGACGAGGGCTGAGAATGTTAAACCACATTGAATTTCTCTCTGCCCACGTTAAATTTAAGTAAATAGAGCTCCAGCTGAAGATGTTTCAGAGAGGTCGTCAAATAAATAAAAAAACTTAAGATTGCCTGAAATCTACCTGAAATGCATTAAAACCTCCTTGAAAAACATATTTTTTCTGCTGGGGTTCTCCTTGATGTTGTAAAGTGAAATATAATATCCAACCAATTAAATTTAGAATTAACCCTTCTGTAAGATAGCTTGTTACTTAGTAGCTCTTGTGAGCATAGGTTTACATATTAGTGCCTTTGAATTTTGTGATTTTTTTCAGCCTTTCTGATGAACTATACACATAAAATGATTTTCATGACTGGAGGATTTTTTCATGTTGTTCAATTGCAGATACTCCAAGGCATCTGTACTTCATACACACGTTCACCTGGCTGCTTAATATGTTTGGTATTTTCTTCATCCTCTCTGCCCATGAACACTACTCGATTGATGTGTTTGTGGCATTTTACATTACGTCACGTCTCTTCCTATACTACCACACACTTGCCAGTCATCATCGATCCCTTATGAGGAGAGATACTGGGCGTACCCGCATATGGTTTCCTCTCCTTGCATTTTTCGAGGCATCAGTTGATGGCACTGTTCCAAATGAGTACGAGTGGCCAACCCTATCATCTTTGCTACCTGGTGTGCCTATCGGAGCCATCAAGAAGAAGATTATGCTGCTTGTTGCACAGTATTTGACGTGGAAGAATCCAGAAAATTCCTCTCTGCCTCGTCCCCCTAAGCAGTCCTCAAACCCAGCATCCATGCCGAGAGGAAGTCAAGTGACGACAACTAAAGACGAAAAAATAAGCTAATAGTAACTATTTTCATAGCTTATTCATTCCACCTGCACCTGACTGTTCTCGCATAGTACATTCCTTTGTTTTTGGGCTAATGACAATGATGAACTATGCACTAAAAGTGTGATTTCTGCACTCAAATTCGTGATTTTTGTTGTACCATGGGTAATCTCTAAAGCACATTTTCTCTTTTCTTATGTTTCTTTTTTTTTGAGAAAACGATGGTGCTGATTCATTAGTTGACTTTTATTTAAAGGTTTCTGGAGTGTGGAAAAATGGAGGTAGAGGGACCCACCTTGCAAGGTCGTTTCTTTGTGAAAATTTACCTTTTTTTAGCATAAATTGCTTCATATTTATTTCAGAAAATTGTCAAAAAATGCACATTTTTGAGACATTTGCCAAAATGTAAACTTAAAAGTTCCATTCTGGAGTGTACTATGGTTTATTACTCATGTTGTTGTGAGACTTGACTGATGTATAATAGAATTTTTTACCTGTCCCATGTCTTTTTAATGGTAATTTAGGAGCCTCTCGTTTTATTGGCTGTCAAACTAAGACCTCTCTCCAGCATGTCTTCTTGCTCAAATACTGTTTGCCAAAAATGCATATTGATGTCTATAACATAGCTAATATGCATATATATGTCTTCATTAATGCTAATTTATTCATAGATGTGTAATGACTCAGTTCTGTGTTACACCTTATGAAGATCCTTATGACATGAAGGGCTACTTTCAGCATGGAGGTAAATTATAGGTTACAAGCAAGTAATTTTTTTTTGGATTCGGTAATGCATATGGTTAAATTAAAGTCACCATGAGTTTTTATACTCACCAAAGTTTTCTCCTATTAAATTTTAGAACGCTCCAATTTAACATGAGTTATTTGTTATTGATGTGTTACCTTTGAGCAAGTCTCCCAGAGTAAAAATGAAAGGTAATATCTTTTAAACTTGTCTCTTCTTGTGGTTTAATGGGGCCAAACATGATGGAAACATTGTTCATTTTCCCTCTTTAATGATCCATGGTGTCATTAATTTAGGGTTTGAGTGGAAGGAGAAAGTATTTTCCCCTCACCAATTTTGTCCTGCTAAATTAGCATGGAGTGAGTGATGGAATGCTGCATTGAATCAAATCAAAATATGCACAGAATTGAAGCAAATAAAATATCTCAGTCATGAAATTGATATTTATTAATGATGTATTTTTTAAATGTGTAATTCAGAATTTTTAAAAGTCCTGAATTACCATACTTTCTATGGCTATCCATATCATTGGATTATTTATAATCTTGTTTTATTCTATCAATCTTTCCTATCCTGTACAGCTATGTATTTTTATATTGATGTACTGAGTCATTTTGAGAATATTTTGGAATTTGTTCCATAAACTAATTAGTCATTAGTGGTGACTTTTGTAAAGCTTGTCATTATAACGAAGTTACAGTTGAGTGGTCGTGTAGGATTCTTGCGGTGAATTCTCTTGGAAACATTAATGACTAGAAACTTCTAATGGATGACTAGCAAGAGGAGATGATAGACAATAATTCGTCAAAAGAATTATTAACCTATTTCCCTAGTTGGAAACTTCCTTAAATACATTCGGTAACATTTCCTCTGTGAATTTGGAAATAAGTGCATTTCTTTTAGAGTTAATGACTGATATTTGGAATAGTTATGTAGAAAATTTTCTTCCAGTTAAAAAAAATGGTACAGGCAGTCTCCATTTTTGTCATTGCGCTTTTTGTCGTCTCAGTCATATGGCAGGTGAAATATAACACCTCTAATCCATTATTCTGTTGCCATGATCCGATTATTCTCATTGATGTTTCCTTCTTACCGTTTGTTGTGTACCCTATCATGTTTAAAGGGTTGAGTTATGCTATGGTTGTTTGTTTCCAGCAAGCCGGCAATACCACAAAAAAGAGTATGTTGGTACATACATACAATTATTAAGTGTAATGCATATGTGATATAGTACATAATCAGATTTTCATCGCAATTTTTGAGAATGTAACCCAATGAAAATGCAGGGACTGCCTGTAATTTGACTTGACCTAAGGTCATTTCATCTGTGGTGATGCAGTTTTGCCTTGTCTAGTTTTTGTTTTCATTTTAGCACAAATCAAGTTGCCAGCTGACCCCCCCCCCCCCCGCCCCCCCTCCGCCCCCCCCCCCCCACACCACACTCCCTCATCCCCCACTCCTCCAGAATTATTGTAATTTTAATTTATCAAACGTTTATATTGTTGAAGTGGCAAAATTGTATAATGAGAACAAACCAATTTATGGACACAACTTTAGCTGGCAACTCCTTGCCAGTCAGGGAAATGCTTGGTAGTGTGTTCTCAGACTCAGGAGTACAATACATTAGTCTTCCTATCTTTAAGTATTGATGGAAATTGTCTCATTCATTAAGTTGTATCTTATTGTACTTAGCAATTTTTTTTCTTTTGATTGGTAAAGTTTCTGGGATTTTCATTCTCATCAAATATCCAACCAGCTTGGCCAGGCAGGAATAAAACAGATGTCTAATTAGTGATGATCACTTTTAAATTTTGTAATGAACACTTATTGCCTAAATTGACTTTATTTGCATTTGCATCGCTTTAGAAGTTTGTTAGCTTTAAGTTTCTTAAATTAAGACCATTTCAAAGCCTCTTGAACTGAATATGTTCAGTTTTATGACATTCAATGCTCGAGTTTTGTGATGAATTGAACAACACATCACTATTTCTATGATTTTTAAATGCTAAGATTTTGTGCTAATTTGAATGGGAACTCATGGGAATGCATTCCTAATACTTAACAAGGCATGACTGTTTGTCAAAATTCAATGGCAGAGTTCATGAATTCTGTTCCATTAAAGCTTAATAAGATGAGAGAGACCATTAATAATGGCTATTGTCATATTTCTGTTGTTCTGTCTGAGCATTATACTGCTGTGGCATGTTGAGTAATGTATTGGAAAGATTATGTTCACCTCTTAAAACTAATATGACTGTATAATGAAAGTGGCAAATTTGTCATTGCTAGTTATGTTTGTTGATTGTTATATATTCATGTTGACCAGAGTGGAATGCCTTTATGAGTATGAATTTACATCTTTAGGCTTTTCAAAGTTGTTGAACAAAATGTGAAGAGACTAGTAATCTGTAGGAATTAAAAAAATACTATTCTTTATTCTTCTAACTTGACTTTTTTATTTCGCAAATACCTTCTATTGTTTTGATATGTGATTAATTCTTTTATATTATCTGAAAATTAGCAGGCCTTGCCCCAGCTTAAGCTCTCTGATTTTGCCCTTGCATTGTCCTCGGGAAGGTTGTGAGGAACAGAAGGCACATCGGACATCATTAATGTGCTAATTTGGAGCAAAATGATGCCTTGCTGGTTAATTTACAAATTAAATTTTTAAAGACAAAACGCAGGTAATGCTCTATTTGGAATATTTACTTGGTTAGAGATATTCCATTAAAGAATTAAGCCAAGGACAGCATTTTATACTGTAGGAATCTCACCTCGCTATCTTGAGAAAACAATAAATATTTTCACTTATCTCAATCAAAGTTGGAAGAAATTAAACCCCCTCAATGATCACTGCCATGTAAAACAGAAAAGTAAATACATACTTTAGACAGATTTAAAAACCAGACCCAAGAATGAAGTCCATAGCATTTAGATAAAACTACGTCTCGGCCAAACATTTGAGTGGCAATTTACCGTATTTGCATAAATCTAAGACGACCCCCGACTTGGAAATCCACAATGGGAAAAAAGTCATGGATTTTGCTTCCGATTGTAAGATGAACCCAATTTTCTTTGGAAGCTCGGAAGGGAAAAAAACATTGTCTTAGATTCGTGCAAATATGGTAATTATGGAATGTTAAATTTGGCACTATTTAAACAAGGCACTAATCAAAATTTTTAAAATATTAAATCATTGGTTATATTTTGTGTTCACCAATCATGCACATATAATTTCGCTTGTCACAACACACTTAAATGATTGAGATAAGAATATTATTTTGTAATTCTGAAACCTGTCTGGTGTTGGGGAAAAGGTTAAAACTAATGGCAAGTCGATGAAATAATGCACATTCTTGTGCATAGTTTGTTCCATATTAGGATGGGTTGAAGATGGTGGTGGAATGTTGGAAGACCTGTGTCATCAGTAATTTAATCTAATTTTTTTAGTAATCTAGTCTCCAACCTTTAATCAATTACTCTAAACAACTTTTTCCATGCGTGACACATAGCTGTTTTATGGTCTTCACATTCTGAAGCTTTTATTTTTTCAGGGTGGAGATCATAACTGTTTTTAGTATGTCCTCTTGCCATATTCCCTTCTCTTAAGGTAGCTGGAGTGGTAACTTTGGGTCATAGAGAGCATATCTTAAGTTAAAGAAAATTCTTGGATCATTTTTAATTCGTTTTCATCTGATTATGTATGTATTTTAAGCACCATACTGGCAATAATGAAAATAATACAAGAATTTATGCTAAATTTTTCCAAAATTCGAAATTTCTACGACACTATATTGATGTTTTTTTTCTCGAATGTTGGACTCAGTGTGATGCCTTGATATTTGTTAGAAACAATTATAGTTTTGATAATTTTTTGCAAAAATGCATTTCGAATAAAATCTGCACCTATGTATTTGAATTATGCAGAACGAAATATGTATGTGCCGTAAGGATAAACAGCATTGAACTGCCAAAAAACCAAATCGGTATGATGCCATTTTTTCACTTTTATTTCTAGATATCACTAAGGAATATATTTACAAAGTTTCTTGTAAATATATTCAAACATTAACAAAATTGCTCCTACCACCTTAAATCCAACAAATTATGTAGTTGGAAAAATGTTAGTGTCTTATTACATATTTCCTGAATTCTCTAGTAACTCTGAAGAGATGTTTCCTACTCCCACAGCTTTTCTTGCTTTCATCTCCGTAATGCCTTCTCTATTTCACTGTCTAGCAGCCATGGTCCAAGGTTATTCTTCTCTGATATTCTTCCCTTTTCTATATCTAAGTTCATTGGTCCATTACCTCTACCAAGTAGCTCTTCCATGAATTCTCTCCACCTATTCTGTCTATCTTCCTGTTTGATTAGAAACTTTCCTATGATGTCCTTCACCTTAGGTATCATTTGCCCTTTCTTACCACCACTACCTTTTTGTATTGTAAATCAATTTTCTCCTCTTTTTGTTGTTTTTCCATTTCCTCGCATTGTCCTCCCCACCAATTTTCCTGTTCCCTATGTTACTCATCAGAGTTTATTATTTTATTCCCTATAACTACCTCATTATGCCTAGTTCAATGGTTCCTTTTTTCTACTACCTTCTGTCCTAATCATTTCTTCTGTCACCCATGACTTCTTAATCTTTCTGGTTTCCAATGATTGTCACCTATTGTTCTATGCAACTCCTAATATTCCTGTCTCTGTACTCATCCATATTTCCTCAATAGTTACCATTTCCTTTGCTTCACATATGCTCCTTTCCACCAGGTGCATACTCCTTTCCACTGGTACATACTCCTTCCACAGCCCCTTTTAAATTTTTTTGTTTATCTCTTCATCCTCATACTTTTACCTAATCTTAGAAATCAAAATCACCTTTCTGAATCACTAAATAATGATTAATTAATTAAATAATGAATCACTAAATAAGATCATATTGTTTCTAAACCTCCGCCTGGCCATGATATCCTTTTGGTATCTCCCTCTATCTCCTGGCATTTTTCGTGGGTGATGTTTTAACCAAATGTTTTTATGACTACATAATTTATTTCTCCTGCAATATTCAACTGCCTTCTCCACCTCATTCTCATCCCTCCCTTACCCAACCTGTGCATTCTGGTCTCCTGCCAATATTAGTTTTTCTTACTGGGATTACTCTTAATTATCTCTTCCGGTTTTTCATGAACTCCAACATCATCTTCTTACCTTTGATTTCTTGAAGCCATGCATACCTGGACCACCACAAAATTACATAGTTGGGTGTGCCTTTATCTCCACCGCTAGTATCCTTCTGCTTAATTGTAACATGTAAACTACCCTCTTTGCCAATTATGCATTCACTATCATGGGTGCCCCACGTTGGCCTTTCTCCACCCTCTATAAATTACCCTACCTTTCACTTCTCTAGTCCCTGCTGTCCTTCCGGTACACCCTGAACAACCCCTACACATATATTTTCTTTCTAACTATTTCCTGTATTATAGTTTCCAGCTCCACTGCCCTCATCATTGTCCTATCATTCCAAGATCCCTTTGTATTACCACTGCTTTCCTTTTCTTCTTCCTGGCCTTCTCCTTTGTCGTAGTCACATTGGTGTCATAGTGAAATTAATATTCAGATGTTTGGTTGAGATGTAGTTCCTCTTAATGTTATGGATTTCATTCTTGGATCCGTTCTTTAAAATCTATCTTAAAGTATTTACTTTTGTGTGTTGCATGTCAGTGATCATCGAGGGGGTTTGATTTCTTCCAACTTTGATTGAGATGAGTGAAAATATTTTGTGTTTTCTTAAGATAGGGAGGTGAGATTCTTACAGTATAATATGGTGTCTTTGACTGAATGCAAGCTGATAGTTTTGGCCAAATTTTACCCATTGTAAACATTTCTTCAAAATTCTTTAAAAATATATCTCTTCCCAAGTTAAAATTCCAAATGGAGCATAACCCAAGTTTTTTCCATAAAAATCTACAAAATTATTTTCATTTTAAAAATATTTTGAGATGTTTCAGCTTAAATTTAGCATCGGCTTATATTATAGAGAATATGGTGAACTCTGCTATGTACTGTTGCACCCAAATACCTGTTTCTACTACCTACTGAGAATCTTGGCTGGGTATGAATATGCCTTTAACTAATCACCTAATGACTCAGATGAAATAATTTGCATTTTCAATTTTTAAAGTTATGTGAGTCTTACTTTCTGGATGCCTTTTATGCTCCTAATTTATGTTATACATATATATTGCTTTTATTGTAGTCAATTCCCTCAAAGTCTTATTCGAGGTTGAGGTTTCGATCATTATGGCTACTAGGACTTTGGCTTGTTCATATTTTCATAGTTTTATAAAACTATGTATGAAAGAACTCTATAGAGTATATGTTAGGTAATACAAAATTGAATTATAAACATTTGAGAATAATCGTTATGGGATAGCCATTGGATGATAAATGATAATTATGAATTAAGTCAGGATGTGGGTCAAGATACTTTCTAAAATGAAACCTCTGCATATGAATACCTCTGTCTTTTGACAGTTTTCTTTCTCTGGCTCTACAATACAGATATTAATTCAGAAGGACCCTTTCACATTCAGAAACTCCAACCTTTTGTATTAGAAAGATTTCCCCAACTCCAAAGATGGGGAAATCTTTTCTTGAAATATTTTTTTTTCTAAATGGACTCAATTTGGGGGGGGGGTTTCAAAAATGTAAGTTGTTGAAACCCGGGTCGTTTGAAATAAATTGTGTGGATTAAAACCAAGTTGTTCTATCATGGATGTTACCAAATTCCACAAAGTTAAGCCTGAAACGATTACTTATGATAATGAAGTATTGAAAAAAATATTTATTTACCTTTTTTTAATTTCTTTTAATTGAAACTGGTCAGATTTTAAATTGCCCCATAGGAAAACATACTGGGTAACCATAATTCTCCTAAAATCTTCACACCATTCATGCATGAAGAGAAAAATGTTAATGTAATGGTTTCACCTCTATCTGAAATACACCTCTTCTTTGAGAACATATTCCCTTGGGCCTTAATTGCCCATAAGTAAGAGGTTATGCTCTATGGCCAAAGTGATGAGGCTATTTGTTCTTCATTCTATATTTTAATCATGGGTCTAAAAAAGGTTTTTTCCTAAGAAGTGAGGTGAATTGAACTTTACTCATTTAAAGATGTTGAATATTATGTAGTCATTTTTGGTAGATGATTAATTATGTAGTCCTGATACCTTTCACTGTCTTTGTAGCATAAAAAATCTTGATTGGTATTGAATTGGTGGTAATTGCCATGTGAAAAAAATCCACCTGGATCACAAATTGAGCCTCAGCCCTTCGGCTTGCCGTAACAATGTGAAGAATGCTACCCAGGCTTCCTTATTCACATGGCAATTTTTAAGAGGGTTTATGGGGACAAGGTCTTAATGATGTAGTTGACCAATTCTGGATAATTTCACTCCCTTTATGGCCAAAATGTTGCTTGGTTGGTATTGAATTGGCAATTTGGAATTTTTTATTTCACTTGGAATCTTATAGTATTTTGAAGCATCTTACAGATTGTTTTGTCAAACTTTGTCAGAATATCTTCTGGTCAGATCCCTTGAATAGTTTTGTTGAAGTAGTGTGTTATACCCATTTAATTTCAATGCATTTGTACTGGCCCACTTATACACACTGACATTTGACGATGAAATTGAGAGGAAAGTAAGCTGTAACTCTATAAATACAAAACGATGAGATTTTCTCCACAAGAAAAATGTCCACTGTTCACAGCAAAATACAAATGTATTTGCACATGCATAGGAATCATGTCTTTATTATCAATATCCACTCTGGCTTCTCACACTATTTTGGTCAACTTAATGTCCCTTGCTTATTTGAGTCAGGAAATTAAGACAATTTACAAACTTATCTCTTTGCACTTTCCTGCTTCTGTATAATGATTCCGGCAAGTCACTGCACTTAGTCTGTCATTGTCTCTCCGGTGATTTACTGATTCCGATATGGTTAAAACTGTGGCGGGTCCTTCCATTGAATTCTTATGTGATCCAGGTCGATGGAAGCTGATCGTTTCGACATAGAGGGAGTGGTTCGGGGGAGATCCATGATTCCTAGACTGTGTGTGCCATGTCCTCAAGGAGGTAGAATTGAGGTTCCTTGTTGATCCATGGGCATTGTTGAAGGTCATTGCCGTTGGGTTGTTGAAGGTTGTTGCACTTGGGGATGGCGATAATACTGGACCTTCTCGGTTTTGGAACCAGAGCTGGGAGCAGTGGCGGTAACGCCTGCGGAACTCTCTCTTGAATTTGTCCTGAAACAGCACGTCATTGATCAATGAAATTTACATCTTCATAATCCTGTTACATTTAAAGAAAAATAATACCCAGTAGGATATGTATGACACGTGTGATTACGAGGCATTCTGTTGATGTGATAATTGAACGAAAAATTCCATTTAGTCTCCAGCATTGGAGAAAGAATATTGTTATGTAGTCTCAAAAGTGGCATTGGGTGAAGCAAAAATTTTTTTCAGTTGAATTAAAAAGTGAATTATTTGAAAGAGAAAATAAGATAAATTATGAAATATCTAAGGCTTTCCCAGCGTGTAGCGCTATTGGTGGTTCTTCGGGTTTCCGATTGGGTCAAACTCTGCTCCATTTTTGCCGACGTTTTGATCATCATGCCCTGAGGATGATGAACGACTCATTCATCGTAACGTTGGCAGAAATGGAGCAGAGTTTGACCCGTTCGGAAACTCGAAGAACCACCAATAAAGATAAATTGTGACACATCTTATCATTAACCTCTTAATGTCAGATGTGTGGAATTCAGCAAATCCCTTTGGAGTCATACCTGCTCGCTAAACCTAATGTGCCAATTTCGCATTGTTGAAAATTATAAACATAAAAAAATTCTGTAAACAGTTTTAATGTTGTTTATCTGATCTCCAGAAAGAAGGTGAAATAATTTCTCAATATTAACAATTTTATTCCATAAATAAGCTGAATAAGGGGTTGTATTTGAAGGAGGTAGAAGGGATCCATAGCAACAATGAGACAACATCCTTCAATAGTATCAGTGAACGTTAGTTTGAAGAATAGGGAATTTTAAGAAGAGGTCTGAAGAAAGGGGATAATGGGTAGGTTCGAATTGTACAGATACATATGTAGCAATTTTGGCCCTGTAATTGTGAAGATAGTTCATAAACCCATTAGCTTTAAGAAATGGTGATTCACTGGCTGATCAGACTTGGATCTCGATCAGAGATACAGCAATTTGCTGGTTTTGTATAGGGTCATTTTTATATGCCCATTATTAATTAATATGTATTTCAAAAATGTTTATCCTTTATAAATAGAAAAATATATGCATTTTAATGCTATTTTTTAGGTGTAAAAATTGTCATATTCTCATCTTCATAAATAAATTTTGGGTTACCTATTACATTATTAAGAGATCAACGAAGAATCGCTGGCAGGTTAAAAGACTGAGAGAAACATGACACCAATCATTATAGTACCCTACATGATATTAGTACATAGTATGTACCATGGTACCCTAGACAAAGCTGAAGAGGATGGTGACAATTCAAAATCAATCGAAAAGAGATGGCAAGAAATGAAGAAAGGAATTGTTGATGCAGCCAAAGGTAATGTAGGAAGGAGAAAAACAGAGAATCAGAAGCCATGGGAAACTCAGGAAGTCTTGGATTTAATAGATGAAAGAAGAAAGTACAAAAGCAGAGGAAGGACAGTAGCTGTATAAAATAATAATAATGTGATCAGACGTAAAGCAAGGAAGGCCAGAGAAGAATGGATGAAAGGCTTATGTGAAGAGGTGGAAGGCAATCTCCAGGGGAAAGTTGAAGCTGCTTGCAGAATGGTAAGAATTTACTTTAAAGAATCTCCAATCAAAGGTCATGTCATTCGGAGTGAAGGAAATGGAGTTCTTATTGAAAGCAAGGATGAAGCGAAGAGATGGAAAGAGTACCTGAGAAACTATACAGTGGGAAGGCACTCTGGATTGAAGAGGATGAAGACTGTGGATGAAAATGAGAAAGTATACTCCATATTAAAATCAGAATTTGATACTGTAGTAAAGGATTTGAGATAGAGAGAGGCATCAGGAGTTGATAAATTCCCTTGGAATTCCTTAAATATGTATGCAGGAGTGAGGACTCTGAATAAGCTATACAAATTGATATGTGACATTTATTCAAGTGGGCAAATGCCAATTGACTTTATAAAGAATGTAATAATTCTTAACCCTCAGAAGAAAAGAGCCAAGAGATGCGAACGCTTTAACACAAATAGTCTTAGAGCACATGCATCAAAGATTATGAGTTCTGTTTATTCGGGTTTTTCTCATGTTGATTCATTTTAATGGACAACAGTTTCGCCTGTGTTACAGCTAGCATCATCAGGTTCAATCAAAGATTATGGCCAGAATCATCTACAGGAGGATGGAACAGAAGATAGAAAAATTCCTGGATGAATATCTATTCAAATTCAGGAAAAGTAGGGGAACGAGGGAATCTATGTTAGCCCTCACACTTCATCCCCATCATAGAAAAGAGGATTCAAAAGTTCCACCCAACATATATTTGCTTCATTGACCTAGAGAAAGCATTTGACAAGGTGTACAGGAACAGAATGCTGACTACACTGAAGAGCATGCTTAACATACTGTTATATACTTTTACTGTATTATTTTGTTCGTAATATACTATGATCCAAACTTGTAGGCCTTGTAGAATTTATTGTTGATAATTAAGTTATGACAAGCCGCCCCCCCCCCCCCCCCTGGCTACGCTACTGCACACATGTGCTGGTACTAGGCAGCACGCTTGAAAACAGATTGGTAGTAGACTTGTGCTCTGTTTCTTGGCACAACACAGACAACAGCCTTGCCGACTGACTTACAAACACTATATTTTACCACTATGTAACTCTGTGCTGCCCTCTCCAGGATTTGCAGCCAACAAGTGAAACACAAGCTGTTAATTTCCTATGAAATTAGAATTTCCACATTCACTATAACTTTTGCAGTATTTGGAATGGTTTCAAAAGCAAATGAAACTTGTCTCTGTTTATCAAACAGTGATATCATCCCATAATCCATCTTGTGTTCCTTCTCTGAGTAACACGCTTCATATTTCCGGTTCCTCCCTGCAACACCAGCACCAACCGATGTAGGATTGGCAGCATTTGGAAATACAAGTTCCAGCTATATGGATGTGCATTTCCAAGGTGATTTGGGCCTACTAACTACTAACCTACTACTAACTATGTACCTCAGTCCATACGGCTGTTGTGGAAATGGGGTATTGATGAGCGCTGGACAATCAAAGAACTTTGATTGTCACATCCACGGTAGTGTTTTTGTTGATTTTCAGTAATGGCGTCAAATATGGATAATGTAAAGTTCTTTAATACTCTGGTAAACAGATTACTTTTTTAAATACCAATTTGAACAAACTCGGTACCTATGCACAAAACATTCGGCCGTGAATATTATGAATACTAATTGGCAGGTTACCGGACATTTATTCTACGCAATATGCTCCATTGATCGCAGTATATGTTCATTGGTGCATTCTAATCTGCCATTCCTTCCTTATTTTTAGTTATTTGTTACTTTTTTAATATAATTTACTTTTATAATTTGTTTATAAACTATTTTTTTACTCTTTCAATGGAATATCTTATATTTTTATTATTTTTAGTATTATTTTCGATTTTAGTTCTAACAACGTAATGTCGATGTATCTTGACCAATTTTATCCGTTAATTAGCCAGAAAAACCTACATATCTACGGGATCAACGTAACTCGAAACGACGTAAATCAAGGTGTACCTGAATCAGGTTTCATTTACACTTGCTATCACATTGCTTACAAATAAGAACATATTTGCGTTGTAGTTTGTTCATGACAGTAACTTACATTGTAGATTCCGTAAATGAATGGATTGCAGCAGCTATTGCTCATTGCCAGCCAGTCACTGCAGAACCATATGATGTTAATATACTTGTACCTATTAGGAGAAAAGAATCATAGATTACTCATGATTTTGGCATGTATTGTACAATCATTGCTTTTCAACTTTTTCCGTATTTAAGGTGGTACACATATTACTATGTATGTGCAAATGATTTGTATAATTAATGGAAGACAAAGCAGCTAATGAAGTTTCTATGTGAGTATATATTTTGGGAATTAAAACTCATTGTTCGATTACATTCCAGGGTCGGTGTATGTTTGATTATTTTAAATTTTCAGTGGTCTCCTACATTTTCCTCTTAAGGTGAATACTTTGAGGGAATATAGTAAACCTGAATAGCCCTACCACAGGCACAATTTCATAATGACTCTTTGAGTTTGCAGAGCCACATGGGAAGGAGAGTAGAGATGGTCAGTAGTCTTGGGAGTGGTGGAAGAAATCCGTTCTCAAGGTTTAACAAGGCAACCATATGCCAGATGGAGGTGTTTTTAGTTGTGTGAATATTTGCATTAATGTTTCTCCATCCAGTGGTCCTCAACCCTCCTAATACCACGACCCTTTAATACAGTTACTCATGTTGTGGTGACCCCCGGAAATATGGAATCAGAAATATGTTTTCCAATGGTCTTAGGCGACCCCTGTGAAAGGGTTGTTCGACCCCCTAGGGGTCATGAGCCACAGGTTGAGAACCACTAATCTAATGAAGCAAAAATTACAGTATACATAAATATTCATCTCCCCACTTCATTGTATAGTAGTGAAACTTGGGTATCTGTGCCAGGGTTTGTATATGTGTAGGCAAAATACAGTTGGTATGGGGTATCTGAGAATTGTTGAGAGAATGGATGAGTTGAATAGTTTAATAATTTTTGATTTATTAATGAATGATTTGAGAGGAAGGGAAAGACCAAGAAAGTCATGAATAGAGGATATTATGTGGAGGAGGAATATTAGGAGTTTTAGGAACAAAAGAGTGCGTGTGAAGCAATGCATGAATGCAACAGAAGCAAAAGAGGTATTGAGGGATTGGGCACTATGGAAGAAATTTGCTAAAAATATGAGCCAGTTTTTTTGGCCCAGCATAGATAATTAAGTTCTGTTGACTGTGTCTACCCAGAAAGGGAACAGCATGTTGGGTATGGATGCATATATGTAGTAGTTCAGTTTCTGCCACATTGTGAAATATTTGAGTTTAACTGTATGTATTGTTACTGAAAACCAATCTCCATATTGAGAGAGCCCACTATTTATCACTTAAATTAGCGATATGTACATTAATGCATTGCCTTACCCAACAGTTTTCAATTGGACACTTACCTATGAGGCTGCCCTACTCAGATCAGATACATTTATGCAGCCACTGCGCTTAGGCACCTATACAGGCACTGCATGGCCTAACATTTGCCTGTCTTCCTCCTGTTGACCTTTTTGACATGGGTAGCCCTGTCCAGAGAAATAGCCCTTACCAGTTCAGCCCTATTGAGGCATTATGGGGATATGCAAGCCCTTTCACCACATCAAGGTCGTACTCAACCCATTACCCACACTTGAAGTTTCAGAGTCATAAATGTAAAGAGAACTTGTAGTACAATTTAAGTACCTATGTAGCTTTCTGCAACATGATCGATTCATTGAAGCTTTTAATGATGGACTGATCACAACTTAAGAGAGTCCTCCCTAAATAATTTAAACTCAAAATTCACAATTTTTACTGTTTTTTTAATGGTGAGATTTCAGGGTGATTTCACAGAATGTAGGAATGTATTTACTTTGTGATGTGAGGGCTCACTGTAAGGTGTATTATATGAAATGGTATCCTCAGAAGTCTTCATTTTTGAGTCATGTATGTATCCTCATTAGGGTGGTCGCAAGAAATCAATGCTCAATTTTTTCCTGGGGACCCCCCTAAAAGTTGTCAATTGGCTAAAAAATGAGATTGGCGAAGTTTCAGCTCAACTTGACAACGTTAACCCGTGCCTCATTGAGGCAGAAGTTTGGAAAAAATGCGAATTTTAGCAAAAAATCGCAGTTATTTGTCTATAAAATGAAAACCATTCGTCGTATAAACCTGATTTTGGTGTCATTTCATAGGTCATTTTGTTGTTTTGAAGTTTGGTTAAATGCATTTTTTTTGCTAAAACTGATAGGTATTTAGCATTTTTTAGCATTGATTTAGCATTTTTCAGGTCAGTCTGTGGTCTGTATCCTAAAGGTGACTTAACATGCTAAGGCCTAAAAACTCTTCAACATTCAATTACAACAGCTTTCCAGGTTTTGCTTTCTTTTTTATCTTTTTATAAGTTATAAAGGGTTTTGTTATGGGTGTTGTCAAAAATATATGTAGCAAAATCCAAATTGGAAATGGACGCATTATGGTCAAAGAAGAACAAGTAAGGTTTAAAAGTTAGAACAAATAATTTTGAAATGGAAGAAGGGATGATAATTATTTACAATTATTGGATGGAATTGGTACAGGTAATGGCTTAGATATGGTGGCTTTTGAAGAGTCTAGAAGTATTTGTGTGCATTCAGATACAATTTGTAACAGAAACTGGCGTTTTTCTTCGTCTTTCGTGAAACAGGAATTGAAATCTTGTATTAATTTTTGTATTTGTCGTAAAATCTTGTATTTTTCGTAATCTCGTTTCGTAAAATCTTGTATTTTTCAGTGGCATCATTAACAACCTTTAAACCACTCTCAATTTTTTTTAGCTTTTAAATAATGCTTATTTTCTCACTATTCCTTGGGATCAGTATTTATAAATTCTGAATTTATTCCAAATCTCTAAAAAAATTTAGAGTACGAGGAGAAACAAAAAAATCTACTTCTTTGTACAATAAATGATCAACTTGTGTAAGATTTAATGTTTGTTTTATACCCCTGTCAGCACAACCATAACCTTCTTTTTCATCTGGACACATTAATTTTCTAACCATGCTTGTGTTGATATTTCTTCCCAAAGTATCATCAAAATATGAAAATGCCGAATGCTCCAAGTTGAGATACATCTACATCTACATACTACCCCGCAAGCCGCCTCAATAGGCGTGTGGCGGGGGGTGTTAGGACACCAGCCGTTTACATATAAAAAGGAAACGCTCTATGAAATTACGCCTTGCATTTATTAAAGTCCCTTATTGTTCGGGGGAAAAACGAATTCCCATACCTATCCGTTCGGCAAAATATCTCTCTTAATTTATCGTTTCTGTCGGACCTGGAAATATAGTGGGGTTCTAATATGATGTTCTCCGTGTCGCTCTGAAAGATATCTATTCTCAATTGCTCAATACCTCAGATGGTTTATCATTTTAGAGAGTAACTTGTCTGCAACCTCTTTGTAATTTTCCGATATTCAACAGAGGATTTTTATAGTTGTAGGTCTTGATTTGGGGCCACATTTGGTGTATGGGCATTGAACCACACTTTTACATAAATAGTGATTATAAATAAACAAATATCTTCTATAGCCTTTTCTCTAAATCAGTTAATGAAAATTGATCCCTGAAATATATTTTGAGAGAATAACTTGCCTTTGCCATCCATCTGGCATGATGAATAGCACAAGGCACTCAGAAAGAAATGTCTTTTGGAGGAATATCACCTTAAAGAATTAAACAAAGTTGTATGAATTATTTATAATCATCCCTGGGCTGTCGGTTTTTGTTTGTTCAATTAGGAAAATTTAAATTTGGTCCAGATCAATAATTTTATGCCTAATATTTTCATTTTCTATTCCAGTTATTTCATTTATTTTCATTTTCCTTCATAAATTTTTTCAATCCTTGCCACAAAATCTTTCATGTGTCTGGTTGATATTTAAGCTTTCTCCCAAAAAAGTAGCACCTCCTGTATTGTAAGTCTGGCAACTTCTCTGGTGTTCAATTTCACTTGCCATATATTATAAAATAAACTATGCAAAACTTGAGAGTTAGATGGCAACTTACTGCCATTCATTTGATAAGACATGTGGCTAATTAAAAAATCTTGTCTTTTTGTCGTGAACTCATGCTAATTGTTGCTGTAGAAGTCGAAGTTTGAGCCATTGTTCCTCAAACCTTACAAGAAAAAATGCACTACATGAACGTTCATTCCTTGAAAACAAACGCCAACTAAAGTTTCCTTCCTGGCCCTTTCCCCAGTGTAGTTTGGAGGAGAACTCCAGTGTAGTTGGGAGGACTGGACGGAACAAAATAGTACAGATACATTGTTTGTTGCACAGGTACTGCATTATTTGTTTAAAATAATTTCTCGCTTTGTACATTCCAGACTTTTCACTGTTACCAACCATGGTTTTGACATATAATTTCATTATAGAAGTGACAGTGACTCTGTATGTCGAAGCCATGATTGACATAAATAAAAAGAGTCATGTACAAAGTGAAATATTATCTCTTGTGCCGCAGATCAACAATATGAAGCCTGAAGCTAACTTCTACATTGTTTGCTCATTGCCTGTTCATCGTCTGTCAAAGTTAAACTTAGCTTTAGTGTGAGGAGAATTAGCAGACTTTGTAAGAAAAATAGACCTCCAGATGTTCGTTTTGAATGAACTTCAACTGCAATACAAATTGAGGACTAATCTTTATGAGGCTTAAAAGAAGATTCCTATCAACTATCATTCGTGAAATTATTTTTTGCTCAAAAAATTATTCATTTAAATGCAAGTTAGTCTTTTAATTATTTTCCAAAAATGTTTCATAAATTCCATCTATTTTGTTTTAATCATTTGGATTGTCAATGCAAATAATACTCAGGAAAAAACGGTCAAAAGTAATTAAATTTGATGTCTTGCCATTTTCCCGAACAGGCGACAGGGAGGATATGGACCACGGCCTGACCTGAAAAATACAAAATACCTCTATATCTGTCAGATTTAGAAAAAAAAGACATTTAACAAAACTTTAAGACAACAAAATGACCTATGAAATGACACAAGAGTTAGGTGTCTATGACGAATGGTTTTCATTTTATAGAGGAATAACTGAGATTTTTTGCTAATATTTGCATTTTTTCCAAACTTCTGCCTCAATGAGGCATGGGTTAACGTAGTCAAGTTGAGCTGAAACTTTGCCAATCTCATTTTTTAGCCAATTGGCAACTTTTAGGGTGGTCTCCTGGAAGATACAGTGAAAGAAAAAATATCCCATATGCCTTAAGAAGCACGGGAAGAAATCCGGAAGAATGTAGTTTCCCCCTAGATTTGGGCTGAGTTCCACAATTCTTGGTTTGTCGCCTTTGATTTCCAGTAGTTCATATGAAAATCCGCTAGGTGCGTGTGTGTAGTGGTGTTATTCATATAGTTCTTAAGATTCTCACCCGATGGCGCTGCGATCGTTGTCCTCCGCCCGTATTGGTCAAAACGACGTAAGGATACGCATATCCCTGAAAATGCAGAAATTCATCTCCAATTTCGCCTCAAATACAGAGTGGATTCGTCATACTTTATCTCTGCACCGAGATAGGCTTATCCACGGTATATATGTGGACTATCCTCGTATTTAGGGATGCGGCCTTTCCTGTGCTAGCTGGGTTGTGACCACCCTAATCCTCATCCTCATTTTGGTAGTCATTCATGTAGATATCCACTACAGGATTTGATCAGCGAGATCATTGTCAATGGTAACTCATTAAGATTGCCATTATTGCAATCTTAAAAAAATAAAATTACACCCCAAGAAGAGTGACTGCAGTTGCTCTTCTTGGAGCAAAGTGCATGTATTTGTAAAACAGGGATTGCACTGTAATCAAATGTACACTTGCGGATTTAGCAACTTCTATTTTGACCATCATTGGAGACTTGCATTCATCGGATAGTATGCAAGGTTTGTCCAGCTAATTGTTGTTTGGTAAACCATGCATGGATCTGGATGCTCTTACTATTTTCTCTGAAACACATAGGAATATTAATTTACTCACCCATTGATCTCTGGAAAAAAATCTTGAATTGCATTGTATGTTTGAAGTGGCAGCCAGCAGATGGCAAACAGTGCGACTACTATCACCAGCATTTTTATTACCTTAAATCATAAAGAAATATTGCATATAAGAATTGTATGCACATATTGGCAAATTATACTTAATTATTCATTTTAGTATACCAGTGTTCATTCATAAAAATCACTGATACGTATATGAGTTATTTAATCGAAAATAATAATCAAGAGAAAATCAAATAATGTTCATTAATTTTTCTGGTCATTATAATAAAACATTGATTAAAATACATTGATTGGAGTCAAATCCAGGGCTGTAGCCAGGTCGTCTTTATGAGGGGCAATCAATTTCCTAGGAGGGGCAACCGATTTCCTAGGAGGGGCAAACTTTTTATAGTTCTATAATAATAAATAAATAGACACTTTAAGATAGGGGGGGCAAAAGAAATTCCAGGAGGGGCGGTGCCACCCCTGGTCCCCCCTGGCTGCGGCCCTTTTCAAATCACACAACCATTCACATTACTTGGGGGCCGTTCTAGTACATATCACGCAAGATAATTTTGGCTTCTTTTAAAAACCTCCCTTCCCCAATGAAAGGCAAGATTTCATGAAATCACCCATTTCTCCTCCAAATTGTATATAAGTTGTCATTAATTTTTAGAAGCATGAGCATAGATAATTGGTGGTTGTTTGGGTTTCCGACCTGGTCAAACTCTCCATTTTTGGCGACGTTTTGAATAACAAGTTGTTCATCATCCTCAGGGCATGTCGTGCTATGCAACTGGTCCGCATTATATAGGCTTGGCTCGAGGTGAAGTGTCATGGGATTGGTCCGCTGTTTCCTGCCTTTTTTCCCTGGCCTCTCAGATACTTCTCAGTACTGGTTTCCAAGAATTGCTGAGAGATTATCCAGCGTCATGGTTCATAGTCCTATTTCCCATTCAGATCTCTATCCCTTCTCTGTTCAGCCTTTCCCAGAACCCATCCACGCCACGGAGCACCTTGGTCCTCTCCCAGCGAATGGCATAGTCCCAGGAAATGCTGTGCTCGGCCACAGCAGATTTTTCAGGTTTGACGAGCCTGAAATGCCCCTGATGCTCTTTGACCCTCGTGGTGATTGTCCTGCCCATCTCTCCCACGTAGGCCTGGCTGCACTTACAAGGTATTTTGTAGACTCCAGGTGTCATTAGGCCACAGGGGTCTTGGCCGTCACTAATTGGTTTCGTGTTTTGTACAGTGGGCAGAAGTACATTTCAATGTCATGCCTCTTCACCTGGCACCTGGAGTCTACGAGATACCTTGTGAGTGCGGCCAGGTCTACATGAGAGAGATGGACAGGACGATCATCATAAGGGTCAAAGAGCATCAGCAGCATTTCAGGCTTGGCCAACCTGAAAAATCCACTGTGGCTGAGCACAGCATTTCCCGGGACTATGCCATTTGCTGGGAGAGGACCAAGGTGCTGCGTGGATGGGTTCTGAGAAAGACTGAACAGAGAAGAGAACCCGAACAACCACCAACAATGTTACATGCCGGGAAAGCCTTAGATCTTTTATGAGCATAGATAACTTTTCCATGAATGATGTTTTGTACATTTTCGGCTACCCATGGGAATATGTATTGATCGCAAGATGTTCATGGTTTTTGTTTGAGCTTGGCAGCAATGTGTGCTGAGTGGCGACACATATTGGGACCACTGTGGAGGGAAACTGCTATGCACCCTTTGCAGTGATACTACCTAAGATTGTTTAATTGATGATAATTTAGTCATGTTGCAAATATGATCATCGGGAGTAACATTGCAACCTTATGAAAGATGATCTAGAACCCCTATACCTCCATATGTTTGTAATTAGATCTTAAAAGTAACTAGACAATCTTAGGAGTAACACTAAAATCTTATGCAAGATGATCTTGAACCCCTACACCTCCACATTTAAGACAATGTAAGAAGAGCCCAAACCCCACTATCACCCAAAATGTGTTATGCAATGCTTAAATGGCCCCTTACATAAATTATATCATATTTTACATCAATATAATATAGTGAAACTTGTCTTCAGTGGAAATTTTTGGTACAATGATATTTTTCTGCTGAGGCAGTTTTCCCATAATTCTAGGTCGGACATAAGAAGCCTATTATGTTATATCCATATGGCATGAACCCTACCATATTAAATGTTAGCTATACTTATAATACCTATTTAAAGGTTTTTGCATAATGGATGATTAGTTATATATTTAAAAGTCATTGCAACTTCTTACCCTGCGTCTGTTCCGAGTGAGGTTGGCATCCCTAGTGCTTTGTGCATTGCCTGGTGCCCTGGCTCCCCAAAGGCGGTGTACCATTCGAGCGTACACCACAGAGATCACGGTGAGAGGCACCACGTACTGCACTGCTACAAGTACAAGACGATACACCATCATGGCTCGAGGAGAGAGGGCAACATTTCTGCAGAAAGGTTTTGTGCGAGCTGGACTGTGGACACCATCCTACCATGTGGAAAAAAATGTGTAGTGAATTAATGATCTCTCACAGTTAACCATGGAACTAGTTCATGCAAAATTTTCTGAAATAATGCATTGTAATTAATGACAGCATTAAATTACCTTAGCTTATTTTATGTTTACTAGCTAACCTTACTTTCCAGCCTCATTATTGAATGAAATATATTCCGTGGGAACCAGATATATGGAAATTTCGATTGAAACTTTGATCACTTTTTTGTTTTTTGTCTTTTTTTGTGATTTTTATTTATTTATTTATTGGTCCAGATATTTTACAATAAAATGAAGGACAAGTCATATAAATTCATGAAAAATGCAGGAAGAATAATAGTTTGTGAATTGAAGTCCAAAAGATTCTTCCAAAAAGTCCGGTATATTATAATATACCTTTTCTAACACGAAATGTTTCATTTTCTCTTTTAATCGATTCCCTGGAGGGGGAATTTTTTATGCCAATGGTTGTAGACTCTACGTGGAAGAGACCTTTATTGAATAATGCTGTTGAGTGAAAATACAAGTGAATGTCCCCTCTTTGCTGAGTATTGTGCCCATGTATTTGAGAATTATTAGTGAGTTTACCACAGTTATCCTAAATATGTATATAGACATAGGTAGTAAATGTACAAACATGGTAGGGTTAGACTTTTCAACTCTCTATAATAAGGTTTACTAGATTGCCGAGCTGTTATTTTTGCAACATACCTAATACCTCTCTTTTGCATGACAAAAACTTTTTGAAAACCAGGAGACGATCCCCAGAAAATAATACCATGTGTTAGATGAGATTGAAAGATATTAGATGGTGATAATTAATGTTTTTTAAATTTCAGATGGTGATAGTAAATTTTTTCTTTCTCACTGTTTTATGATCATTCAGAAAGCTGTGGATATATCTTAACCCTGTAAGGGTTCCTATTTCCTCTGTACCTATGACAATGTTCTATGTCTCTGGTAGTACCAACAAAACAATAAATCTAAATATAAACCCATCCACACACGTATTGACGTTCAGCTCCATGTGGGTCTTTTTTCTTGTCATGAGGGTTGCATACTCATGCATTTACATAATTCAAACTAAAAAAATTAAATCAAAATAAAATTGAATGAGAAAACCAAAAAGAAAGGTCCCTTAGGAGAAAGGTAGCTAAGCATGAGTTGGGAGGGTTTGTTGACTTTGTGGAGTGGTGGTAGAGGGAGGTAATTGAAGTGGTTTTTAACCCTATCTCACCTGAATTTGTTTTGCAAGTGAAAAAGGTTTTTCTTTTAATTTATTTTTACCCTATGCATTAGATATCAATTAGGAATACCTATGTTACAGTGGAATAAGGTGGAATCACCCTGAGAGTTAAAAAAATGACAAAGATTATGTAACTAACCAGTGTGAGCGCACCTATTAAAACTTCCTGAGAAAAGAAGTTGATGGAGTCAGTTAAAAATGCCAAATTAGCTAGGTAAGTGGAATAGATGAGTTTATCTAACATCAGAACATGGAGTATCTACACTATATTTTAGAAGATAAAATTTAATAGAAGTCGAGCGAGTAACATAATCCGTATCGAAACCAAAGATCAATTTTATAGGTAGGGATTGCACTTACCTTCTACGATAGGTACCTACTACATGTGGAAATCTTACATCTAGGTTAAGTAAGTTTCTTTCCCTCTGAAGCCAGTGGTTTCAATTTACACTTTAACTGCTCCGATCAGCTATTGAAAATCAACGTATTAGACTGCTCCCATGATCTATTGGCGATTAGAACTATGACACTTTAGCCAATATCAGCAAAATTCAAAGCTTTCTAAATATTTGTGCAGATTTAATACAGGTGTCTCCAAGATCTTTTGGGTCTTTTTTTTGTCCTTCTCAAGTCCACTCAGTAGCATGGGAAAATGTGGAGAGAGGGAAAACTCACAATCCAAGAGAGAAAAAATACCTTTGATTTATTGCGTGATTATGGGGTTAAACTTTGTACATTCTTGCTTTTATCAGACAGTGTATAATCATCTGAGAATGTCTTTAGACATCAGAATTAAGAGCAAGATTAGTTCCCTAATAGTAAGGCTAGTTGCACTCCAGAGGGATGAATACAGTGGGTTAGCTAGCGTAATACAGCTGGTCTTTTTATATGATTCCAGGATGGATCCCAACTGCATTAAGGACGTTCGGTGGTTTCACTCAACTTAAGGGAATCCGACGAAACTTGCTGGAAGCATTAATTATGCTTTCCTAAAGCTACCTGAATATTTTCAAAATTATTTACGGTAGATTTCCTAGGATATTTGATGTGGAAGTGGGCATGAAATTACATGGGTTCTTATGGGAACGCAAGGTGCGACAAGTTTTTTCATCGAAAAGAACTTTTTCTAGTTAAGAATAAGAAAAACAAAAATAATTTAAATCATCCATAGAATGATGTATGAAAATCATTTGATATACTTTATTTTTATTACTTTTGTTAGTCTTATTCTTAACTATAAAAAGGCTCTTTTTGATGAATTAAGCTACTCGTACCTTGTGTTCCCATAAGAACCCATGTAACTTTTTGTCCACTTCTGGATCAAATATCTTAAGTAATTTGCGGTAAATAATTTTGAAAAAAATCAGGTAGATTTAAGACAACATAGGTAATGTTTCCAGCTAGTTTCGTCGAATTCTTTTCAGTTGAGTGAAACCACCGAACCTCCTTAAGCAGGATATTTCTCTGAATTACTGAAATATATGATGATTAATTATGCAGTCAGAATGAAGCTGAAATCAAGCTTGCTACTTCCAGCTGGATGAATTCAGCTAAAATGAGCAAATGTAAATTAACTTCCCAAGATTCCAGGCAGAGAGTTCACAACTAAAATTCAGCACCGGACTGAGTGGGGCGACCAAAAATTGCATTAGACACTCGAACCTGAAGATGGAGACTGGAACGCCTGTGAAGCATGGCATTGGCCTAATGATTCAGCACAAAAGAAAACTCAGAAGATCTACCTCATACAAAATAGAAATTTCACAAGTCACAATTGTGTTACCCTCCATCTCAATTCCCACTGAAAAATTAGTTTAAAATATTTTGAAATCATGACCTCTCCCCTTATGTATCGCTTACTTAAGTATGTGGCTAGATTAGTGGATACTCTTGTCGATATATGACGATTATTGCCAACAATCTTCACCATACTCCAAGGTAAACTCGGGATAGACTGCCAGAAGCAGGCTCTGCAGCTCACCGTCAGGACTGAAGAAGGCGTGGTGAAGGGCACCGACTGTCCGACCGCCTCGGCGTCCACCCACACGGGCGTCCAGTCGGGGGGCTCGCCGACCGGCCCTCCGACCTCGGGCTCGTCGATGAGAACCTCGGTGACGTCTAGGGCCAGGGCCATGGGGGCCGCCAGGCAGGCGCCGACCACCCAGATGGCGGCGACGGTGAGGCGGGCGCGGCCCCGCGACGACGGCCGGGAGCGGCAGCAGCTCCCGGCCACTCCCCGCGAGCCGCTACGGCTGCCGGCAGACAGAGACGAGAAGGGCCGCAAAACGGCCCGGTGACGATCCACGGCGATGGCCGTGAGGGTGAGAACGCTGGCGCTCACGGAGAGGACCTGCAAGAAATGAGACGGCGGCATCAGAGATCTCTCATTATTTTACGTTTTTGCTTTAATAATTTAAAATAATAATGATTGCAGCTCAAAGCGCTTACCACTAGACCTGCAGTCTCAAACCTTTTTTGATTCGCGTACTTGTAGGTCACCAATTTTCAAAAATATACAGTACATAAACAAAATATAATATGAATAAATATTAATTATAAATTAAAATATAATAAAACGAAAGTAACCCCTTTTACATTCTGGCTACTATTTGACATTAAATCCGCCAATACTCAAATTTTTCCCCATGATCCTAAACCGCTAGGCACTTAATCCTGAGGGATAAGCCGTTGGTCGGTGAGGAATCAGGGGCGGCTCCAGCCCAGAGGTCCGGGGGGGGGGGGGGCACCAGCGGCTCTTGGGGTATGGAATAACCCTCAGGAAAATGGGGGTTCGTGGGTTTCTCTCCGGAAATTCGTAACAAATTATTTGCAAAATGGTTTTTGGGGGGGCAATTGCCCTCCCCTTGGGGCCGCCAATGCTAGGAATATGCGAGAAAAGCTGAGTAATGGCTGAATTGTGCATTCCCAAACTGCGAGGGGCCCAACTGATTGAGATACCAAGGGTTACACTAAGGGAAAATGGGCTACTGAAGGGTAAACAAATTCAGAAAGCCTGGGAACCACTATCATAAATCAATGGGTGCGTGGCATTGATATGTGTTTGAAGGAGAATGGAGTTGTTGAGTGGATTGACAAGGAAGTGGTTGATATGGTGGTGAAGGAAAGGAAGTTAATGGGCAAAATTCGGAGAAGGTAGTAAAGGTGGATGGATGATATGTTTGAGAGGGGAGGGCATGTTGAAGAGGGTGATAGAGGGGAGTGGATTGTGACAAAAAACTGAGTTACACCACATTTGCTCTCGACGGCTCAAACGTACCTTTTCCCAAATCAATAATTAACAAGTGGTCAATCCCTCTATTACTTATCGACGTCCTCACCTGGACGAAGGGGCAGAAGGCGCACATGAACCTGGGCAGGTCCCAGCGCTGCAGGAGGGCCGCCTGGAACTGGAATGGCACGCAGAAGAGGCCGACCACGACGTCGGCCAGCGCGAGGTTGGCAATGAAGCAGTCGGTGGGCGATGCGGCGGAGCAGGGGCCGCATGGTGGGCAGAGGGGCGGAGAGCACGGGGGCAGGGCCCCGCCGCCCCTCGCGCGACTCCCGATGCCGCTGCCACCGCCTCCGCCCCCTGGGCCCCCGTTGCCCCCGCCGTAGCTTTCGTTTCTAAGCTGCCTCTGGAGTTGCTTGCGACGGAAGTGGGCCGAAGCCGCCTGGGACGACCCGAGCTAGGGAAAAAGAATGAGAGACGTTAGAAGAAGGTCTCTTCCGCAGAAAATCCACCCGCATTTGGAAGCGACGTGAGTGAGAAGTGACGATTTTTATTTCGGAGTCAATCTCCACTAAATGGTTCTGTTCAACATTTAAGGGGAGAACATTTGAGATTTGATCTTCAGATTTCTGGGATATCCGTCGGGTTGTTCCATGATAACGATATTTCGCAGGCTATCATGCATTTCTCTGCAGACCCCAGGTGACGGACGTTCCTCGGCCCTGAAGAAGCCTGCTGGGGTTAAACCTGCGGCTGAAAACAATTCAACTATGTACTAGGATTATGGTGAAGGCATCTGCGGCGACTGTTAAGCTTCAGGTTTCTGGAGTTTCCGCCGAGTCGTTCCATGATATCGATTTTTTGCTGGCTATCGTGAAGGTTTTTTCAGGTTCCAGGTGACGGGAGAACCTTGGACCTGAAGAAGCTTGCAGGTTAGCTGGAGAAATATCGTCACCACTAACGTTTCTATATTCCCCACATTTTGGAATAAGACCGGGAGATCGCATTTCCCGAGGATTATCAAGAATGCCCGAAATAATCTTTTTCAATTAATTTTCATAAATAAATAGTAATTATGACTTCAACAGTAACTTTTGATTCCAACCAAAGCCGTAGTAAGGGCGGATCAATCACGGCACGAGGCCAAGGTGAGCCCAGTCTTGCAAGAGGAGAGGAGACAATCAACGGCAAAAGGTTGACACAAAATGATTCAAGAAAGGATCATTTCTACTCTGTTAAAATTTTTATTTCGGCTTTGGTTTTTTATTCGAGGCTTTCCTAAAAAATATTAGCAACATCGGGGTCTAGGAGCAATTATCCCGATTTTTTTAAGATTCGGGAACGAGAAATCGCGAGAATTTCTGGAAACGGTCGGGAAGGAATTCCCACCTTGAAACACTGGTCCTCATCATTGAACAATGCTGTAGTATCCCCGGAAAGTGCCAGAAGATGCCATATTATGGTGAAACCGGTCGGAGTTTTGAAATAAAGTGTGGAAAAGTACAAAGTTTTTTAAATTAAAAATGGATATCTATCACTTCCACGAAGTCAAGCCTGAAACAATCAAATTTATCCCCGGAAAGCTTAATAATTAACATCCTAGTTATCAGTGTCGGGAAAGTTAACTGCAGTTTAGCTAGCAGTGCCGGTACAACATTTTTTGAGACGTGAGAAATTTAATTTAGAAAAAAAATCATTGAAAAAAGAAGTTGATGATGTGAGTAGCATTAATGTAACAAGGCTAATAGTAGATAATAGAAAATAATTGATTGCTAACCTGACTGCATACTCTTAAGAGCAAATGGCAGTAATGAGTATATTTTTTCATGGAAAAACAGGTTGTATGAATAGCTAACTAGATACATAAATAAAGTCATAATATATATTGCAATCAAATATAGAATTCAATGAATGGCAACTGTCATATATTCGAGAAAAGGCATGGTCTTAAAATGATTAAGTGACCAAACATTTTTTGGGGCTACGTGGGATAGTATTCCTAATTTTTACGAGCTTACTGCAAAAAATTGTTACCGTCTTGGGACGTTAGATAGAAGTGAAAACTTCAACTAATAAATTTTGATTGATGGTGTATATTAAAGTAAAATATGGCAGGTTTATTTAAGATGAAAAAGCATAATTAATTTTGCATAAAATTTGTTATTTTCATTTTTTATTCATTTTTATATTTTCTATTGTTCCTCAATTGACAAATTATTTACATAATTATTACAATCTTTAATTAAAGTAATTATTGGCTTATGATAACTAAAATGGGATACAAAAGTATGTGATTTAATATTATGTATATATCTAGAAAATACAGCATCTATTGTCGTTCCAACTTTTGTTGTTGCGTCGTTTCTATTGTTATTCATTGTCAAACCTAATTCATTTTCAAAGAAATCTAGCAATGGCTGGGCATTATCTTTTCCAAAATCAACGCTAAAGTCTCCGCTTATTATTAATGATATTTTATCATAGTCTTCGCCGAGAATCCGCGAACCAATTTTTGTATACGGTAATAAGTGGAAATGTAAGAATTTTATTACCTTTATTTTATTACTTTAAAATTATAGCAAAAATTGTTATAATCATATATTTAATTGTGTCAATGCAAAACATTAAATTCCTTACGTGGCGAAGAGATTACTTTTGCTATAATTTGGCATAAAACGGATTTGAAACAAGCTTCTCAAAAGCATGAACAAATTTTGAAAAAAATATGGGATGATTTTACAGATATTTCGACAATTTTACTATGTTCGCTTCGCGGCAATAGCTATAGCACACACTCTCCTAAGCCTAACATATTCGTATGTACTATACATATAGGGCGCGCATTCTCTTTCTCTTCTCTTCGCCGTACTATATTCGTATGTGCTATAGATAGTGGGAACGGAACGCTTAAAATTTAACGCTTCGAGTGTCACGCTTTTGCGTTTACTCCCATGGAAATCAAGCCGAGAGCAGGCGTAGAGTAGACCCTCCCAAGAGAAGTTTTCACTTCAAAAATTACTACATTTAGTAGACCAGTCATCGTCATATTCTAATTCCTGCCTTGTCGCGATATCCACGTGTCTCTGTCCATCACTGCTTCTTTCAGCTGGGCGTACAATGTCAGTCCCATCTCATACCCCATGCTCTTAAAGTATGCCGCCCTGGGTCGACCTCTTGGTTTCTTTCCCACCACTTTACCTTCGAATATATTCGTCAGGAAAGGATTATGCCTCATCGTGGTCCAGTGGCCATGAAAAAAAGCCATGAAGAAGGGAAGCAGTGACCAATCAAAGAATACCTCTACCGGCAGATAATAACGATAGCGGTAACTTTACTCTTCATATATCGCCAATCAATTCAAAATACAAGAGATAGGGTCATTTCCTGACTCGCTCGGGTATCTCTCGAATGTGAAGCAGATGAAAAAAACTCCTCCATAAAATTTGCTCCACTAGAGAATTTTTTTCCACTTCCTCCTAAAAAGTTTTCCTCGCGCAGTGCATCGCATATGGGGAGTGGTGTGTCAACATTGGCTTGGATGCCGATGGCTCCCCTTCCCGTTCATGTGTGAGCGCTGGAAAATCAAGGACGCGAAGTCGGAAGCAGCGCAAACAAAAGGAGGCCCGCTGTGGCCGGGCGCGGTGACACTGGCGCTCTCTCGCCGAATCGCGGAGAAAGAGCCGGATTTTCCACAAAGTGGAAACACTACGGCTGCTCGACACACACCCCTTCCGACCCTTTATTCGCTTCCGCACCGTGACGCCATCTACACGGTCCGGAAACGAAATTGAAATCCACCGCCGCGCCGTTGGCGAATAGGAGCACGGGCACAATCCACAATCCTAGTTGGCGAATAGGAGCACGGGCGCTGGTAGGAGAGCTACCAGTGTCATCGGATATAGATCGATAATCACCCCATACCACATTTGCTGAACAGTAAACGAGACAAAATACCATATATGCTCGAATATAAGCCGATAGTTTTGTTTTCTAATTCATGCCTCGTTGAAGTCATCCGTCGCCTTAAGTTCGAGCTTTTAAATGACAGCGCAATCAAGGTTACGTTCATGGATGACAGAACCTCTCCATGTCGTGTTTGAATAATGTTTACAATAACCGGATTACATTTATATTGATTTTGCAAAGGGAAATATTCGGGTCATAAGGAACGATAATCGCATATTATGGAAAAATCTGTGGAAAAAGCAAAATATGTTCAAAAATTTATATCTTTACTTACGAATTCCATTTTAACCTTAGAAAATGTCGGGATAACGTTGAAACCTTGTTCGGACTGCGATCAAATCATGTGGTAAAATACGAAGTTTATCTTTAAATGTGAAGCAAAATATGTTCACGACTGCATCGAGATTTTTTAAAACAATACTTGTAATTGAGAGTGGAAATTTAAGCGTTAATTGCCTTTGAAGGGATATGTTTACATGTATGAATGTTATTATCGATGTTGGCGAACCCCTTTTTTGTTTTCAGATTACGGAACCTGGATTGCTTCAATAATTCAACGGGCTCCCTCGAAAGGCTTGGGAGAATGGCGATTGTTTCGGTGAGTTCCATGGTCTCGTTTACACGAATGATTAGATCGGGCAAGGGTGTGAAGCGTGCCTTGATCCACAGTTCCGTACCGCTTCGAGGGAGAAATATTGAATCGCTGACGAATCTTTACTTTGGCGTCCAAACGCCAAGCGCTCGCGCCGCGGGGTAGATATCGCTAGCCTCGACCCGCGGGCGGGCCAAGATTTTCCGCTGGGTCCACGGGATATTGCGCGAATCCCCTTTTAGAGTTTCCGATGAGCGTGTGAATTTTTGTTACCACAGAGGGCTAATAGAGAGAGAGAGGCGTTTGGCCGAAAACACCAGAAACTGGAAGTTGTGGCCCTTTTTGTGGACGGAACTCTGGTTATGAATTACGTTTAAAGGAAACAAGCGCTATAAAAGGCAGACCTAATGTTTTTCAGGCAGACCTTCTGTGCTGACGTCATATAAATTCAGTTCAAATGATTCTCTTAAATACATCAAAATGCATTTAATTCAAAGAAACAGCTGTATATTCATAGTAAGTTTACTCAGAATCAACCTCTCTAATATATTTTTTATATTATTTCTAAATATTTTATTCGGTCTTCGTTAGCAGAGCATGAAAATAATATTATTCGGGCAAGGATAAATTAAAGGTAAAAAAGACTAAATTCCCATAACGGTGAAGTAGCCTCTGTGTCGGACAATTTCTGTTATTATTTTTACATTTTAATGCAATGAAGAGGAAGGGCCTCTGTTGGAAACAAGGTTTTGCTTGTTTGCAAAAACCTAATAATAACGTCCACAATTTTCGGATCACATACTGCACTTTAAAAACCTCAGCATCAATAGAATGGAGAGTACTTTCGTGTTAATTGGTCATTAGTAAAATCGTGCCCAGATCGTTTAAGTTTAATCTTTATCGATAAAGTGACCATCATCTCGAAACTTTAATTAAAAAGAGTACGGGTGTACGAAAGAAGAAAAAATTACTCAATCTTATAAAGTACACCTCATTTATACGTGACTTTCTTCTCTTTCTGTTAGTAAATTAATGCTGCACAGTGAAGCGGTGCGGCGCTTTAAAATAGCTTCACGATCACCATTCATAAACCCTGAGAGTGATTTTTGTGGATGATCCCGAGGTAACCGGGCTCCATCATGTAAACACCGCCAATGTCACCGTATCTGACGTCGCAGAAATCGGCTTACTGCGACCGCACAAGCAATACCTTGCGCACGGGTAGCGCGTGTGTTTGAGGAATCTCGTAGCGTTCATGAGTTCAATGAAGATAGAGTTAAGCTCAGAACTCATTTCGGGACAACAAGTGCATTAATCAGATTAGAGGAATTGCCTGGTCACACGCTACCCGTGTCGATGCGGGCCTTGCTCTGGCGATATCGTTAGAAGGTCATATACATACATGAACGTTCTGCCTTCGATGACTCTCATGTCAACTAAAGGACAGTCTGATGTAATATACAAAATGTGAAATCTCAGAAAACATCATCATAAAAGACAGGCTTAGATATCTTGTGGCTAACATTAACCAGGCATCATAAACCTGAGTCTTATTCAATAGTATATCTACTACATAGTATGTCTGAGACATAAAAAAATACAATGAAGAGGGTTGACTTGTTATTCGGCGAGAAGACCGGTGATTGGGGTAACTTTACCGAGTAAAGACATGAGCCTTTATTCTTAGGTACATTTATAATATCCTGTTCACACTACGAACGTAGTGACGGTGGTTCCGTCGTAGACGCTAACCACCGTGTGAACGCGCGTTGGTTACTGATGGAGTAGTTGTTCTTAACGCTGCCACTTATCAGTTGTCAGCCGCTGGTTTCGCGGGCGGAAGCCGGAAATGATGAATGATGGTCATGAAGAAGTCAATCAATATAGTGAAACATATGGTGCTACTTTGATGAATAAGCAAAGAGGAGCGCCATTTACTTTTTAAACCATTTCGAAATAATCCAAACACCACAGGGAATCCTTATTATGTTCGCTTGCTCTGTACTTGTTCGTCGTGCTTCCTGGCGCGGGCAGCGCTGTGTTACAATAGTAGTGTGAATGCGTGTAGGGTTGCTTCGTCGGTTCTTAGGATATTTGTCTTAACCGGTCATTAGGTTCAGGTTTATGATATCTGGTTAATGTTAGACGCAAGATATCTAAGCTTGTCTTTTGGGTCGATGTTTTCTGAGAGTTCAGATTTTGTTTATTACATCAGACTACTTGACATTGTCAGTTGACATGAACGTCATCGAAGGTAGAACGTATTAACTTCGGTTTTTATCCCAAGAAAATATTTAACCAAAGATTATAAAACCTCTCTCTCTCCCTGAAACCATGCACATTTTCATACTACCTTGCGAGCCGCCGCAAGGTCTTGTGGCAAGGAGAGATGGGAGACCAGCCATGTAGAAGGGAGGAAATATAGGATAAAGGGATTGTATTGGAATAGGGAAGGACTAAAAGTGAGATATGTTGTTGAAAAGTGTGATGACTGATTAGTGTCTCGTTCTGCTTTTGCTGTGGTCGCGGCTGGTGTGAGGCAAGACGAAAATTTTGTACCGATCAATTCTTTCCATTTTTATGGCCTATTCCCTAACATACCCTGGCCACACACCCTTGCGGCGACTCACGGCGTATAACGTAAATCCACATGTTCGGCAGTTTCTCTCTTATTTTTTCGCTCCTGTCTATCCCACCGTGCCTCCCTGAAACTCTCGTGATTTGAAAGTTACGAGTGAACTTATCATAGTAAACTTAGCCTCTGAGTCCCTATTGGTTCCCAACATAGTCCTCCCATTAGCTGTGTCACTTTCTTCTTTCATTTGAAGCAGATTTTTACGAAGCTTGTGGTTTTCCTTTTTATGTTATTTATTTCGCGTATCTCCTTAGCATGCGTAACTATAGGGCAGGGCCATTAAATTTAGCCATTAAATCTTGGCCTGACCTTTTTAAATTAGTTCCGTTATTGCAGTTAATAAGCCAAAAACACATGTATCAATTGAAGAATTGTCTCGGTGCCTTGATGATTGATCTAATCACATGCGGATCAGAAACAATTGACTAAAACATAGTGTTCAAGAAAACGTTAATGGAATAAGTTCGCGTGAGAACTATGTTGGGTGAACAATTTTTCACGTAGGCATTATTAGTTTTATTATTAGGGTTATCTACCGGTTAAGGTAGCTCCAATTTGGAAGTGAGTGAAAATGCTATATATTTTTAAATGCGCAGGGCTCTATCTCCTCACACAATTGCTTTCTTCATCTCAGCAAACATCCTACCTCTTTCCTTTCCTTTCCCGCTCTTCCAACAACCTCCCCTCGAGCACTGCCTTCAGAATCCCTTTGCCTCTCATTAACTGCTCCAACCACCTTACTCTGCCTCCTAATATCCTCCAGAAGTTTTCTCTCCTTAATCACCATATCAAGCATTTCCTCTTTTGTCTTCCTTTCCGTCCACCGCACTATCTCTATGCTCCACACCCACATCTCTTACTCCTGCAGCCTCACGTCATTTCAACTCGTCTTTTAACGCATCGCTTTCGCAAATTCTGGTGGCAGTCTGTTGCCGAGAATGCTTCGTATCTGAGGGAGTCTAGTGGGAGGGGTAGTGAGAGGAAGGTTGGGAGCGAAAGTAAAAATCTCTTTGCCTCTGGAAGTCCGATTGCCATCTGGTTATAATGTCAGGCTGAATGCGCTTTGGGTGGTCAAAGGTTATCGAAGGTACGCAGCTACCAACCATTCACCCGCGGATACAGGTACCTACTACTAGCATGATGTCAGGTAGGATATTAAGACCCTTCCTGTCCTGAAACTGTCCGCCGCGCATCTGACACGAGATTTCGCAAGGGCTGTAAGAAATGTGTTTCACTTTCGTGCGCCAATACACCATCTATTCTCGTTTTCAATTTATAGCAGTGCCTAATTCACTTGTTGCCGTGATTCCTCTGGCGTAAATCGAATCCCCCGGGACAAATAGCGAAGATTGGACTCTGGTGTCAGGAGATATTTTTCGGTGACAGGGGTGACTTTGGGTCTGCGGAAGGTGGGGAAAGTGAAGATTAATGAAAGAGAGGTCATTCGGGCTCGGTGGGATGTCCCGGTCGAATTGGGCGAGTTAATAATGTATCACAGCCAAAATTAACTCATTGTGATGACTTCCTATGTCTGGCAGCGTTAAATCACGGGTCCATGGCACACCGAGTCAACTTTTGACTGGAATTTATACACCAAATACGGTGAAATTCGCCATGAAAAAAAAATCATTTGACTTGTAACTTCGCACCCGTGCGCGTGACTGCGTACCACATCATTTGTGTAAATGCAGCGATTGGAAATTTTGATAGGAAATGTTTTTCATGTCCCTCCATCAGCGTTTTCTCCTTAATCATCACCAAAATGTGATATTCAGGCAATTGACTGGTGAGCAATTGGATATTTCTAATCTATATTTAATCCATACCATTGCCTCTACCCTTGCATCTACCCTTTCGCTGACATTGCTATCAGCCTCACATAGCATCTTTTTTTAGTTCCGTGTTCCCTCTTAGTTGTATCAAATAGATTACTATATCATGGTCAGGTAGAGATTAATGAGCGGCGTTAAAAACTCGCGCCACTCTCCGGGCGCGGAAAATTACGCGGACCTGGATCATAATCTAGTACTGATTAAATGTGAGGTTAGGTCCGAAAGACCTAGGAAAGGTAGGAGGGTGATGAGACGAAACGTGGAAAAAAGAGTAGAGAATACCAAGAGCTATTGGGCAGGAACATAAGAAAAGATAAGGAAATGGGAACAGTTGAGGAAAGAAGGGATAACATAAAAACGGTAACATGAGCGGATGAGAAAACGAGACAACGGAAACGAGAAGGTATGGGGAGCCATGTGCCTCTGAAGAAATAATGAGGAAAATAGCGCAGAGAAGGAAGTGGAATAACGTCAAGATGGAACTAGGCAAGATATAGTGGGTGTAGGAGTTTCAGGGGTTTAAGGGATGCAATAATAAATTTCGGCGAGAAACCAATTGGGCGAAGGAAAATTGGTGGGAAAGAGAATGCGAGGGAGTCGGAAATATACGGAAAGAGAAGAGGTGGAACTGAGTGGAGGCTGTTATGCCTCAAAACGTTTCCAATAAATTTGCCACTCCTACATCGCAGAGTTTTCATCAAACATCTCTTCTCCCCAGCTCTTCGTCAGACTTCTTGATTGGTTGTTCCCTCCGTCAATAACATCACATTTCCACTGCTTCCTACCTCATTTGTCCTACTGCTGTTATCGTTCAAGCATCACCGCCTTGTAAGAACATGCTGCATGCGATGTTTTCATGAATTCCTTCCTTTCTTCCAAGCTTGTATTTGTGGTAGCTGCAGGTCGTTTTCTTTTTCCTCGGGCGAAATAATGCAATCTGTCGCTGTTCTCAATGCGGATAGGTCGCTGGAATCGGGAAAGCGCACTTCATTCACCAAGTAGTAGAATCTGATTTGCAAGGGAACGTTGGTCGTGGACGGGAGACGAATGAACTTCGTTTCGAATTCGACTACGTCGGCGAATAGATTTGAGACGTAGTTTTTTTCATGGCGTTGAGTGTGATTGTTTTTCGGTGGCCGCCGCTCCGTATGCAGCTTTGTCACCGTTGCAGCTGTCGCTATCGAATAAGAGAAAAAAATCTCCAATAAAGAATCGAGACGGAGCGCGTAGAAGAGCGTTTTTCTTTAACTTTTCTTGAAGTTCCACTCCTATCTTTTATCGGTTTTAAATAATATAAGCACCGAATATTTCTCATGCCTGAAACTCACGGTTTAAAAAATCCGATAAATATTGCACATAATCACGGAATTATTCTTTAAATTAAATGTGTATAAATCGGTGTATATGATGATTCCTAGAAACAAAAAAAATGCATGAACACAAAATGAAGGGGATCGGGTTGGTGCGGTGGCTTGAATACTAAGATACCAACTGTCTTCCTATCCAGAGTGCCCAGGTTTGAATTACAGCGATAGAGGAGATTTTCCAGTGTATACCCGATCCTTCGGTCCGTCGAATTGGACGTTCAACTGTGGACCCCTTGGACGCTTTTCGTTAAGATAAGGCTTATGCCGACGCAAGGTATTTATTTCTCCACCCTTCATTTTATCCAATTAATCTTTCCTTAATCAACTTACCCTTAATGCCGCATATGACGTCGGTTGCTTCCCAAAGCAACTAACCAAGTTGAAAGAAGACAGTCTTTCGTAGCGCATGTTTCGGTAGTTTGACCGAGACATCACAACACATAAAATTCTATTAATATGGCCACATTATTTTAAAAAATCTCATAATTTTAATGACACTAACATATTAGTCACTTGTTGGATTACTTTTAGAGATATTACAAAAAAAAGTGGAAGTCGTTTTCCATGGCAAAACAAAAAAATTGATAATGAAAGCGTTTTCAGCGAACTGCGTGAAAAAAGCCTTAAATATCTTCATTTTGTGATTAACTACGCAGCCTTTTTAAGCAAAGTTTTTGCGTTATTAATAATACAGTATTTTTTCATGCTTGATTAAACTGCTTAAGGTTTAAAATAAAATTCTAATACGTAGAAATTTCCACGAGAAAAATTGGCGGCAGGCATGAACAAATTCATAAAATTCTAATGTAGTGTCTACTATGACTAGGGGAAAGTATCGCTAAAACTACCCCAAAGTCGATATTTCTGTCATTGCTAAATATTCATTCATATTCACCATTACTTTCCGAACACGCTTCATAATGCGAACAGCGTGATTCCCTGCCTCCTCTTGAGGAAAGACGTTCTGGAGAAGAAAAATAAGGGTAAGTGGGCAGTGAGTCACCCGATCCCGACATTCTCATCCCCGTTGAAATGGGCCTGACCTCGCAGTGGCCCCATCATTTTTGCTTACGCGAAATCACCCTGTCAGATGGAAAATATCTTCACTGGATTACTTGGTTCCTTTTTTTTTGTCGGATTCCGCGGAATGCAAACTTGACTTTAAATCAAGGTTCCCTTTTCCACATGGTGGGGTAGATACTCATAGAGAAATAACGTTCTTACGTCACAGGAGGATCAGAATAATGTAAGTTATAGAGGAAGCTAAGTTTGACCTCTCGGAAAAGACAACCACCTCTCTTTCTCTCCTCGGCCTGAGTCGCCAGAACGCAGAGCGGTTTTTCTTCCTTCGAAAATGGCCAAGGCGTCATGAAAATTAATGTTTTACGGGTAGTTTTATATTTTACAATTTACTTTTAACTATCACTTCAGGTCGAGGGATGTAATGGAGAAAGACAAAAAGTATTATTTACGAGAAATAATGCCTACGTTTCCCCAAGCAAGTGGATAATGTACTCATATGAGCTTATGAGTGGATGGCTTAGAAAATCATCTCAAGCACAGGTTATTCATGTTGTCTCATCAGTACTGGTGTTGGAGAAGAAGTTGGCTACCCATAAATAAAATTGTTCGCAACTACACACTTGACTGTAATTATTGTCATAAATAGCCGACCGTCTTAAGGTTGGCTTTAGGCTGGATCGTAAAACGAAGGTTGAGTCACAGCTTTTTTTCTTAATATATTTTGTTCTTGTAGAAAAAACGGCCCTCTATTCATATTCGCCCAAAGAATATAACATTTCCGCAATTATTTATTCTAATTAACCAACAACATTCGAAAGCTTAAGGATATGAATGGCAACACATGACATGGCAACACCCGCAATAGAACGTGTAGCATGGGAACCGTAATATATCCGCAGGATATGAAGTTAGTTTTGGCAAATAATATTTTCACTTTTTTATATTAAGCCATATGAAATCTCTTCCTTTGAGGAATTTCCTGAACCATTTAATCCGAAAAAATCAGCCTAAAAATGGGCCTGTAGCGAAAAGCTATTCTAATATCATAGCCATAGGATGCATCATTTTTTCAGTAAATGCAGCGGCAACGAAATAAATGCACCAAATCATCTTATGTTCCGAGTTTTGATCAGTCAAATTAGCAGATTACCGAGAAGTAGCTTGTCACTTAGCCAAGAGACTGAAATCAACTATGTGTGCGTAAGAGGAACAGTGTAGATAGGCATGAGATTAAGTTGCACGATTATTAACGGGAATTTGGTCGGTGTGCTGGTTAGAGAATTGGCTTCCCATCCCGAGGGCCTGGATTCGAGTCCTGGTGGTGGCGGACATTTTTCAGTGGAATCCCGATCCCCACGTGAGTACTAAATGAAGAGGACTCCAAGTACTGCACTTTGTCCGTCGTTTGGGACGTTGAACTGTGGACCCCGTGGTGTCTTTCGTTAAGAGGAGTCGTATACGGACGTCGAGTTTCTCTCCATTCTTCCTGTTTTCCCGTAAGATCCACACGTGACCTTAGCTGTCCATCGCATCCCCAAATGACCAACCGCGAAAATTAGCCATTAAAAAGTGAATACCTCTAGATGTGGAATAACTACGTTGACTGGCATAAAATAGAGCCGTTGGAAATATATGCGATGGAAATATTTTGGAGAATAAGTTGATCCGTGAGCGCATATTTCGAAATATTGTGTTTGCAAAAGAAGTATTTATAAAGTTGAGGACTTGAATCGGTCGGGCTTTGGAAAAATATATTAAAGATTAAAAATTACTAAAAACTAATAGAACTTTTTTCGTTCAGTATTAGACTGCAATATTTGTTTATATAGTTGTCTTTTTTAACAAATATGTTGCGGCAAAAATTATTTTTCTTCAATTAGGTTGCATTTTATGGTCTTAAAAACTTAAGCTATAAAAAAACATCCAATCACCATCGTGAAAGTCGGCATTATTAGCATTGTAAGGGCTCCATTTTGTGACTCCGTTCGGAACGCCGTATTTCTCCAAAATATTTCCTGCTCCCGCTGGCGAAATGAGTGCACTGACCAAGAAATCGGCAATTCCGGGCGAGGGAAGATGTTCCCCTTTCAATTACGTCCAGTCGGAAGCAGGCTATATGAGATCCCTTCCACGACCCTCTCTGGGCTCCCCCTTAACTCCTGAGCAATCGACTTGCCCTGGGCGTTCCCTTACACCTGTAATTTCTTCTCCGAGGGAAAATCACCAATTACATGTAATGAGAAAAGGATCTCACCACTCTGTTAGCTCCATCTGCTCCTTAAGGAGGCTTCCCGAGGAAGGAAGCTGAAAATTATGATACTCCTTCTGTTTCAGCAAAGGAATTTATTCCCGGACAAAAAAACCGCTCTTATTGAAAAATATATCTTGGATTCCCCGAAGGCAAGATTCGCTTTCGTTCACGGAGTTAGGTATTAGACTGCTTTCAAGCCTGAATGGAGGCAACAGATGCACAAATCTTTAGGGTGGAATTCCAATAAACTTTCTGAATGGACGCTACTACCACTATTGGAGTAAAAATACCACTCAACTCAACTGCCGAACTATGGTGATATGTTTTCGACAAAAACATGTACCTGATACTCATGAGCGAGGAGTAGTCGCGAGAATTCGCAATATGTAAACTGGTGTCATGTGATACCGCAAGTATTTCTTGGGCTCAAATATGAGCTTATTGCAGTAGCAGTTAGCCCGTGAATAGTTTCATTATAAGTTGGCAAAGGGCTCCTTAAACGTGTTGATCAATGGAAGGGCGATGACTGGATTTTTATAAAAGTGGCGAAAATCCGCGTCACGGAAGATGAAATTCCCTTTTAATTTTAACCTGATAACACAAATTACGAATACAACCCGAGGGCAGCATTGCAGCACCCACGATGAAGAGGTTAAAATGTGTTTATAAAATTGCACGAATTTTAGTAGAATCCCATTATATCAGTGTGTCGATTAAAAAATAAAAGAAGATTGAAAAAATAAAATAACTATTTGATAATTATGCTTCAATTTTGTGGAAGTACCACACTTGGTTTTATTTCTTTCATATACGTTAACAAAGAAATGAAATTGAGGGTTCTTGGAAAGTTTTAGGGGTTTCAATTTGTTTTGATTGCAAATTAAAAACTTTACTGGGATCGACCCTGTGTTAATTTTTTGAGATTTTTGATTTTTTCCCATGCCCACTGCATGAGCAAAAACCTTACCCGAAAAATTCAAGTTCCTACTTCGAGGCAAGTGCCCAGGAGCTGTATCAGTGGGCCAGTTTGTAACGTTGCGTATGCTACGAATAAATAACTGTTATTTAAATAAATAAGTGGGAAGTACGAAATCTGTGTTCTTTATAAAAAATCTGTCCACCAGGTAATGTCCACCAATATATTTGACTTTAAAATATGTTCGTAGATGTAATAAATTTAGCCCATGAATGAATATAATGCGTGGTAAGTTTTCATGAGTAGATGACGGGTATTTTTGTTTTTATTCACTGAACTTAACTCAATTTGCGTCAAAGTGTAGTAGAGAGCAAATTCGACGAGGATGGTATTACAGTGTTGAACACAGATCCAAGTTTTTTGTCCTTATATTATGTACGCTCGATTTCCCCGGACTCAAGTTTTTCTCCAATTTCACTTAAAATAGCTACAAAGGAAACGCCAAGGAAGAAAAAGCTTTACGATCGCATAGAAAAGTACAAGAAAACTATTTCTAAACTCCGGTCATCAGTTTCTCGGCTGAGGCAATCTTATCAGATCATAAAGAAGATTTGGTTCGCTACCTCCATATTTATAGAAAGAACTTTAAGTCTCGGGAAGCATTTGTTCTGACTCAGATGTAGGTGAGCCATAAAAATGTAGTTCATGGAGTAGGGAGTAACAAAATTTTGCGATATCCCTATATTTCACGTCTCCAACCACATACCGATCTCTCCTGGGCAAGCTAACCCTTCCCGCTGTGTCAACAGTGAGGAAGTGGATCGGAAAACCACGATATTTGACGGGATTTAACGACTCTTTTTTCCATCAGCTGAACCTCAATGTCTCTGTAATGTCGGATGTAAGCAAAGTATGCGTAATGTTACTTGACGAGATGTCCCAGATGGAAAATTTAGAAGATTCAAATTATCTGGAAATAATTGTGGATTTCGAAGATTTAGGGCATCTGGGTAGGGAGATACAAGTGGGAAAGTATGCATCTGCGTTCCTCATCGGGGATATTCATCACAACTGGAAGTTGCCTGTGGGGTACTTTATTTCTGAGCATGTGCTCATTAGCCCCAATATACGGAAAATCTTATTGTCGTTGATTGAAAAGTTGTTAGTGGTAGGCTTGCATCCCAGATGATTCATTTGCAACCGAGCCAACAACAATAGAAAAGAAATTAATGAGATGGGGGTTTCAGTCGAAAACCTTTTTTCAGATTAATGAAAATAAATTTTATTGCATTTTTGATGTTCCCCATTTTATAAAGTCTTTGAGAAATAACTTCCTGAATAGTGATTTTGTCCTGGACGGAAAGACCCTTTCCTTTGAAAATATACACCAGGTTTATCAGAGCGATATATCCAGCTCTACAACTAGAGCTCTGTGGAAACTGCCTAGGGCACACAATTGGCCCAACTCCTTCCAGAAAATGTCTGTGAAGCTGGCAACTCAAATATTCAGCTATTCCGTTTCAGCTGCTATTCGCACAAGCCACTCCACTGGAGAATTAAAACGACCATCAGCACTTCCAAGGGCTGATTTTATTGAGGCAATAAATAATTTATTCGATGCCTTGAACACTAGAGCTTACTCAAAACGCTCAAGCGATTTCAGCTTGGATAAAAACAATGCTCAAGTTATAGAGCTGCTTCGGAAAGGGCTGAGAATTATGACCATCATTAAGAAGGAGGACGGAAGTCGACACCCCTGTTTTCATGGTTTCCGTCTTTCTATTTCTTCAATTCTGGGACTATTTCACAATATGGGCGAAGGATTATTTTAACTGTATGATTAAATAAGGACCCTTTAGAAATTTATTTTCGGTAATACGGCAATTCAATCGTAATCCAACTGTGAAGGAATTCAGAGCCAGCTATCGACAGGTTGCCACGCAGAATTTATTAAAGCCTACAAAATCATCAAGTTATGATTTAGATGAGAATAAAGTTCTCGAGTTTCACGTCGGAGGGGAAGAGAGCTCCAGCCTGTCCTCTTTTCCGGAAAATGTTGAAGATTTTGAAAAAGTAACCACCACTGATTCTTCTGAAGAGCATGTTGAGGTCCCTCGTCCTATGAGGACCAAAGTAGTGACCCTTCAACGTTGTTCGGAAGTGTACTTTTCCGGTTACTTAGCAAAGAGTCTGGTGGAAAAATGTTCCTCCCAAAAATGCAGACATAGGTGTACAGGTACTAAGGACCTACGGAGCAAGACTCAGCTGCTAATTCTTTATGAGACGTTCCCCCATTTAGACTCATTCAAAGAGTTCTGGAGAGTTCTTCTGGAGAGAGACTCTCTGAAGAGTTCTTGACGCTTACCAGCTCTGCATTGAGTGTGTTTATAGCATATTGAACATATTTCCCAAAAATATCGCGCAAAAAAAATGTAAAACAAGTATTGATGAGAAAATTATCAAAAACATTGAGAGGCAGTCAAAATAGGGAGTCAGTGCCACACGGCTGTGACTCTCACATTGAAATTTCTTCAGTTTTGAGTTTTAGTGTATCATTAAAATAAACTGGAAATGGATTATTACAACAAGATCCACAGCCGGCGACAAAATTATAATTTTAGCGCACAAATGAATGTAATGAATCAATTTTATTTTATTGTAACGAAAAAATGAAATATCATAATGAATAATATTAAACTAAAATATTTTACAATTTTTTATTTCATGTACCTAACCAAAACCTGAAAGGGAATTGCGGTCAGGGTAGGTATGTAAGAAGTTAAGGAACGTAGGTATAAGTTATAAACTAGTAATTCAGCATTAATCTAAGCTAAATGATGGCAATCAATCTATTGGAACGATTGGGTGGTTGCTTCCAAGCTCAAAGGGTAATATTGAAAAAACCTAATAACGATACAAAAGAAAATCAGTATGTACCTACCGTCAATGTGAAATGATACAGATTTTTAGACGCGATTAATGGTCTTAGCCTACCACCGACAATTGCTGTTGAACTTTTTTGTATAAAAAGGAGAATCAATCGGAAGTAGCTGGGCTGTGGCCCGGAGGGTCTCGGTGAAGCCTCTCTGCCCACTCCCGCCTGAACTCCTCGCGGTGAGATTTTCTGACTGTCAGAATTTCGTGGGAAATTGCATTGCAGGTGGCCCAGGGAAAGGAACTGGCCCCCTACCCTGAATGTGAGAATTTCTCACGCCAGTGGCTTAGTACGAGGTGGGCTCTACCCTCACCTATCAAAACCAAGCTTTGGGTCGAAACACAGTGAGTGGATTGGAAGTTGGCAAAAAAAGTGCGTTCTTATAACGCGTATAGAACGTTGTTTGAAAGTAAAAGAAAAATACATTTTTTTCATTGGTAAAACCGCACTTTGAGTACTCCTCTAGTATTTAGGGTCCAAGAAATAAAGACTTCAATCGATAATTAAGCAAGATACATAGGTAAGCAGCGACCTTCGTCAGTAATCCCTACGAAAGATCAAAAAGTTTCACGCGTCTTTAGAAGGACTTGGGTGGCAATCTCTGGGCACTCGAGGATTACGCGCCAGATTTAGATCATTAGATGCATTCAAATCGACCGAGTTTCCGACTGCCACGGAAGGCATAATGTTATCCCAAGTGGTTGCTAAAGAAATTTGCGCACATCTCTCCCTGCGTATCACGAAGAGGCTAAGCCTGCGATGAGGAGTGTTTGGGTGTTTTTTAAACATAGAGTGATCATAAAAAGTTTTAGTTAAGTATAAAAATGCAGTGAACCCTATGAATAAGGTTTTTAAAAACACTTTTACAATGGTGTCTACATTGGACATGCAAGAAGAAATTTAAAAATCACGGCCGAAGTAAGTAAAAAAGTCATTCGGGGTATTTGTAAGGATGAGAGCCATTTTGCTAAAACTTTGTTAAAAATATAGCCATGATTTAAAAATTGATATTTTATGCTTCTGCGAAAATAGATTTGAGCTGTTATCCCGTTAACAAGTGAAAATTTTTAAAGAGCCTGATCGAATACAGGATCACTCTGACAAATGAATATTTGTTCCCTGCCTCCTCCGTCATTTTTACCGTAGTTAGCTCACTTATGTTAGTCAAATCCCCTCTGCTCTCCCCCATCCTCTTCCATTTACTCTTCTCATTCTTACAACCGGACAAGTACAGCAACATACCCTGAACAACCCCACCTGTTGATAGAAACCCGGGTCGTGAGTTCTAATCTTTTTCTGTAGTTTTGTAATGCATACAATGAATTTGCGAAAATTATTGAAAATAGCTGGTCTATTCAACACACACTGCTACGCAATTTTCTAACTGAAAGGGAAACAATTAAAAGAATGATCGAGGTGGACCAAGGATGGAATGTATTAGGCAACGTATGATTAGTGCTAAAATGAGAAATTACGAGTGAGTAAAGCGGTTAACTTAGAGTGGAGTGGAAAACTTCAGCAATTCAAACTTCGAATTGATGACTCATGGTGATAATGATCTTTCCGTGTAATTAGTTTCGAAAGAAATCTATTGCTTTGGTAATGAGAATCCTCGGAGCTGTCTGAGCCGGTATAGAAGATGAAAATGAAGTTAAGGGTTATTATGTCAACATATACCTATATCGGTTGAAATGTTGCACAAGGTCCCCTCTTGTCCATTTTTGTGGCCCTTTGGAACTACCATGCTGTAACTTCGTTGGTATAGTATTTATGTTTTCATTATTTAAGTTACATTCGCCTGCCGGTGAAATAATACGCTTTGATTATTCAATGGCGTCGTGTTATTTTCCATTTATATTGCTTTTTAGGCATAAAGGTCTATTAATTTAATCAGGGCAATGATAATAAATTATTTTCCACGCATTCCGATTGTGGTTAGCTTGACTAAACCACAGAATAAATAATGTATTTTTTACTCTATGGCTATAGTATATTGATTTAGCGTAACGTGCAAACATCTAACCAAACAACGTCACCTTTACTTTAAGTTCATATTAATCGCTTCTTCTTCACGCTGGATCGAAGTCTTTCGTATTTCTACTGCCAGTCACGGAGGTGTAAGGAACGGAGATACCGTAACTAAAACTCTTTTATTTGATGAATAGATCATTTGCACACCATATAAAACCTACCGAGTTTCCTACCTTGGAAATGATATTGTGGCCAGGAATGACAGAACTATCCGTGAGCGTAACTATCATCGACATCTCTTGGCACAGCTAAATGAGAGAAAGCAACGGTGAAACTAATTTAAGAATAAAGAATAACAACTCCATCCCGTCAATAGTTTCAAAAAAGTAAAGTCATCGTCCTCTGATCTTAAGGTGTATTATCAAAATGTGAGGGGTCTGAGGACGAAGTTAACCCAAATTATATGCTCAACATTTTATTTATATGATGTAATTGTGTTAACTGAAACGTGGCTCTCACTGAATATTCAATCTTCGGAGCTGGGGTTAAATGGTTTTGTTGTTCGAAGAACCGATAGAATAAACTTCAGAGACTATAGCCAATAATACCTTAGCTTAGACAATTGAGATTGATTAGAAAATGGGATAAGAAGTGATATTTGGAAAGGAGATATGGGTAAAGTGAGCTTAGGTCGGGAGGGATATAAGATACCTCGTGGAGGTGGTTAATCTAATTTCCTGAGGATAAGGGAAAAAGCTCTCTACCCTTTAACGCTCATATCAAAATAACAAAGAATGAAAGAGGAGCCAAGCGTCCATCAAAGTGGAATAACATTAAAATTTAATAATGATAACTTAATAACAGCTATGTTTGATCCCTCTATCCTTCGTTTAATTTGGATTAAAAGTTAAAGTTTAAGCTTTTTTCCGGAGGAAGGGGTGTGGGTAATGTGTTTCCGGTAAAAGGAAGAGCATTAAAATCTAGCCATAATTCATATCAAGCCCAGGAAGTGTTTAAATTTAAGAGCATAGCCGTCGTTACGTAAATGGGAAATATTAAGAAAAGTGTGCTTCATCAGTTTTCTCTCTCATAACCAGCTCAGGGTGCGAATTCCCCGTAATTATTGACATGCCGCCACAAAATTAATGATAATTTTTTGCAGTTAAATGCTAGTGCTCTGAACTAAGGCAGCATTCATTGACAGTTATCATTATTATTTTTGTTAAACTGCCGACGGACAGTATGATGAAGTAGTGGTGAGTTTCGAGTGTTGCGAAGCTGCAACACTCATAGGAGTCATAGGTTATCAGTCTATGATGATCTATGCGGCGACAACAGTGTAATAATTTTCGGCATTTTTGGTGTGTGTTTCTTGTCTCAGGCCTTATACATATGTTGCCGCGCAGAATATAGCAAGATTAGGTTATGCAAACAGCATTAGCATTTTTCACCCCAAGTGTGACTTATTCAAAGGCATATTCAAGCTAATTCTTCATTTCGAGGGCTATTGCATCTACAAACTATCAAGATTGGCACCGCAAAGGTTTGCGGCAGAGGGCGATAGGGTACCAGCCACATACAAGTAAGGGATTGAGGAGAAGGAATTGGAAAAGGAATGGGACGAAACGTAGCTACATCACGTTGACTCTCATTTTCTTTACTAAAAATTACCCTTTAACTATCACTCCAATAGTCCCCACTATCCTTCCATCTCACCTCGAACAGCCCCAAATTATTTATTTTCCTTTTCTCCATTTCCTGTTCTTTCTAAGTTTCTTTCCAAGCCAAATCAGTATCTTTCAACTGCGCTATTATCTTGGACGGACTCTGGAGGAAAATCTCATAATCTCATTCAGACTAGATACCTAATGGATAACATATTCTAAGTGATAAAAACTTCTTGTAAACGAATGCAATATGTAACATTTTTCATTTTAGACGTTAGCCTATTAGGTAAATGACCGCGATTCTGGCGTAAAATTAGGCAAGCATTTCGACTTCCTTTTTTGGGTCTTTACGTTCCAGTGCGTCCCCTCATTTTTTTGGCGAGAAAGTTTGAGTCCCAGGCCCCTAGTCCTTTCATACCCTTAACTCCGAGCCTGCTTCCCTCGCGCTCCCCTTGATACACGAATTTAATCTCGGATGACGAATGCTGATAAAGAAATAATGAAGAACAATGACAGTTGGTAATATTCTTCGTTAAGAAGCAAAACCCTGAAGACAGAGGAATTCGCAGATGAAGAATCCTATAAACTAGCCTTAACGAAGAATCCCAAGGAAAAAAATTGGAATCATTATAAACTATATATGTATAAGAATCCAACCAATAAGGTGCAACCCTAACCGATATATCTACCGCGTACTTAAAAGAAAATAATGCCTGAAAGTGGTTGTGGGTAGAGTGGGTAGAAGTGGTAGTCCCGGAGAAGAAGATGGCATGGAGAAGAAGAAGATGGCATGGAGAAGAAACGAGACGGTCTGGAGAAGATGATGACCTGGGGAAGAAGAAGACGGCATGGAGAAGAAGAAGATGGCCTGGAGAAGAAGATGATGACCTGGAGAAGAAGTAGAAGGCCTGAAGACGAAGGTGACCAGGAGAAGAAGAAGAGAGAGATGAAGAAAATAGGGAAATTGTTTTTCTTTTTTGTGTAAAACGAGGGGTAAACCTCGGTGCATACCCTCAATGTAATCCATGAAAAAATAAACCGGGAGAGATTCGAATGGATCTCTCCCCCTTATTATTAATATTCTCGAGAAGAACCATATAATCTGCCTCCCACCCTCTAATTACATCTCCATCTCTAATTATAATTTAATCCTCGTATCCAATCTTTTTTCGACGAACAAAGGCTTCGGAGAGAATGATTGGATTCCTTCCGAATATATGTGGGTATGGAATATATTCATCATTGTGGATGGCCTTCCGAATGAAATTTTGGGAGAGTCCAGGGGAACCTTAACGCATCGTAAAAAGCTTTAAGGCACTTCCTTCCCGAACAAGACTTTTCCTTGGATTACTTACTTCTTCGGTTCTCCAAACTTTGGATGGTGATTCAGGGTGCCGTGGGACCGTTGAATATATCCGAATTATTTAGGATGGGAGTGTCGGGCGGTAAGGTAAGGATTATCTGGGTTGAGGAAGTAGAGTGGAGAGAAACCCGGTGTTGGCATTCGCCTACTATGAACGAAAAGCACCAGAGAGCAGCGGAGATTATTTTGGCGAATAGTGGTTAGGGTTATTTTGGGAAATGAAGGATGGTTGGAAAGAAGGTCCATGTCAGCATTAATACACTCTTGACAAAAGACACCTAACTTCCGAAGTTTTACGCCCTATTCCCATCCAACGGACGGGGTACTACACTTGAAGAACTATCCATAAAGCATCCAATATGGCATCGGGATTCCAATGACAAATTTCTGCCACTGCCGGGATTGAAACCCCGAGCCTTGGGTTGGGAAGCCAGTAATCTTGCCACCTTATCATCCCAATTCATTGAGCTGTCTTCTTAGCATCAAAATTTATTTTTCCTTCCTCCATCTTTTAGCCAATATTCTTCCTTCTCTCACAGTCTTTAATATCACAACGCCACCTCTCATAACTTCCTGATCAACAGATCCAGACTTCTTCGAATTTCATCCGGTAACTCTCACTCCCTTCCTGCATCTGATCTTCATTTCTTCCCATTGCTCCTCCACAAGCATCCCACTCCCGTCTCTTACGTTCATTCTCTTTCCTTAAAGGAATTGTCCCAGTTCCGATAAAAAAAACAATTGATGTGATCTTGAAATTGCGTCATCAAGTGCATACTGATATCAAAAGTCCTAATCATAAAAACAACTACATATATTTTCTGTGCAATTTACGGCTCAGGAAGTTTTGCCTTACTTTTAACATATATTTGAAGGGAAACATTTGTTGATTTATGGCTTTGAGATGCAGCCCCATTGAGATAGAAAGGAACTGAAAACACTTCAAAATATTCCCATTCTAGGTTTAAACCACGACCATATTCCACGGATAATGGTTTCACAGTTAATTTTCCCTTCGGTGAAGTACATTAGGGATCCTGAAGTTTCGGAGCCTTGATAAACGATTCAAAAGTCTTAATTATTTATTTCAATTTTCCTCGAACGATATCAATTCTTCCCTTAAACACATCTCATAGCACGTGTATGCCCTCCTTTGTCTCCTTCAACACTTTTTCTCTCTTCTTCTCACTCACTACTTCATTTGTTGCGGTTGAAGCATGAACTTTGGACCTCTGAGGTTATTTTTCGCCATGTGCAATGTTTTGATCTTACAAGGAGACATCGCGTGATTTATGTTCGGGATCCAAACGAGGCAATTATTTTCTGAAACTATAGAGAGAATGCGGGAAAAGTGTCACGGCTTTCTTCCACATAGACCCGGGTTCGAGAGAAAAACGCTATTAAAGAAAATTCCTCCGTATAAATCCTTTACAGTTCACTCCTCTCTCAACAGAGGTCGTAGCCAAGTGGTTTGAGGCGTTGAGCCAGTTGATCTCGTATGGTGGCTGGGGTTCAATTCCAGGATGCGGGATTTTTTTAACTTCGAATATTTTACGGAATTACTGTAAATTGCCCACTCCCATACATTTACGGCAGTAGCAACAATTTTTTTTTAATTTTCAGCCTATTTGCTGTATTTTCAATCAACCTCCTTGGGAGACTTTCGAAGCTAATTTCGGGATTCTTGTTCGGCCGAAAAGCCGAGGCTTCACATGCTGACAGACCTAGTATGTTAAGATTTTGAGAATACAAAGATACTTCCGTGAATAGGATGGGCTTCAATTAGTCGCGGAACTTTCTCAAGGCAGTAAACAATGAACGGATTATTACTTTTTAATTAGCAACGATGTACTCACTTAAATTCACACCCGAGAATGATGATGTCAATGGTGACAGTGACAGTGATGTTGATTATCAATGTGTGGTGAACGTGATCAACCAGATTCCTGCAGTTTCCATAGAAGACATTCGTGTATACAGGCTTGGCGAGAAACGGTCCAACAAACCACGACCGAAAAAAGTTTTTTTCCGAGTCCTCGTGATGCTGTGCTGCTCCTAAAGAATAACAATAAGCTTGGAAATGATATTGTGGCCAGGAATGACAGAACTATCCGTGAGCGTAACTATCATCGACATCTCTTGGCACAGCTAAATGAGAGAAAGCAACGGTGAAACTAATTTAAGAATAAAGTATAACAACTCCATCCCATCAATCGTTTCAAAAAAGTAAAGTCATCGTCTTCTGATCTTAAGGTGTATTATCAAAATGTGAGGGGTCTGAGGACGAAGTTAACCCAAATTATGTGCTCAACATTTTATTTATATGATGTAATTGTGTTAACTGAAACGTGGCTCTCACTGAATATTCAATCTTCGGAGCTGAGGTTAAATGGTTTTGTTGTTCGAAGAAAAGATAGAAGTAATATTACTAGCTCCAAATTAAGGGGAGGCGGTGTACTAATTGCTATTCGTTCCTCATTCTCATTCAAAAAAATTAGAAATTTCTTCTCATGCCATTGAACACCTATTTGTGCGCATCTCTCTTGAATCCGATTCTATTTTAGTCAGTGCCACATACCTTCCCCCAAACTCCAATCCTGATGTATATGTGTAGCACTGTAATACCATCGAGAGCCTCGTTACCTCCAATCAATTTACCAGCATTTTATTGCTTGGTGATTACAATATTTGTGATTTTAACTGCGATGCTGATAACACCTACCGGTCAAAGTCCTTACATGGTAAAATATTGAGTGAGATAATTAATTTTATGGATCTACTACTTGTTTATACCACCCCCAACTCCTTAAATAGGAGGCTTGATTTGGCTTTTTGTAACAACTTTTCGATAACCTCGTCCACTGACATTGTTCCTCTTGTGCCTGCTGATGTATATCATCCAGCTCTCAACTTCAACATTTCTCTTGCTACGCCTGGATGGCTCAATAACTTGAAGCACTGTATGCGGGGGATCTCGGTACATCCCCAGGGTCTATTCGAATATTTTTTTTTAGTTTATCACAATCAATATATCAATTTTTCACCTTTAAAATTTTACTGTAATAAATTATTATGAGGGTATCTTATAGAATATTTTACTGATATTATTATCATTAAAACACATTATATTGTTATAAAATAGTTTCAAGCCAACGTTTTCTTTTACGATTAGATCTTAAATTGGCTCCGCCCTGAAGCGGCGACACTGGAAGGTGGCCGGGTCTCCAGGGAACGGTGCCCGTGCCTTTGTTCCTCTGGTATTGTGACAACAGCCATGAAGAAGGAAGTCAATTGGAAAAATAATTGAAAGAGGGAAAGGTTGAAAGGGAGATATATTTTGATGGATTTTTAATTTAAGATTATAATATACTGTAACCATTAGTGGATGGTGGGGGGAAGGAATCCATCTTGGACGGTATATTTATCTAATTTTGTTGCTTTTCAATGTTCTTAAGATGAGTAGTGCGGCTAAAATTATATCCTCCGTGTATACCTGAAATTTGTGTACCTATGCATTTTTCGGGAAATCTTAGCCTTGCACATAGCCTCTGTGCCTCCCCCAACTTATTCCTTCTAATAACTGAGTCACTCTTTATGTTCACTGGACTTTGCATTCGACAAAGCGTGCGGCTTTCCCATATATTTGAGTTTACGAATTTAACTTTTCTGCGCTGGATCCTAAATGCTTGCGGCGTACCTCGGATTCGCGTACCTATTGCGAGTTAACTTCTGTATGGTGGCGAGGTAAATTTTGGCAAATCACTTACGATTTATTAAAAAAAAGGTTATTTATGCATCGGCGAGGTCTGGCGACCGAATGGCGTAGAGCTGACTCTGCATTACCGTTTTTTCCTTCAATCGATCGATCAACGCTGTCATCCTACGTGCGATTTCCTCAACGGTCTTGAATATATATTGCGGGAGGCGTTATTTATGGATATTTTTGATTGCCGAGTGATTCTAGCGATGGGTTCTCTTCATTTTATTTTATTCTATACGAGTTCATCTGAGAGATTCTCATCATTCATCAGAATTCCTATGCTGCGGAAAAGGCCTTGTCATAGTCAGAGCGAAGTCAGGGAACGGATGGGAGTATATCAAACGAAAGTATTTTAATGGCTAGGCATAGGCGAAACCTTTATCCTGGAACGTAGTGCGGCGCACATGATGCATGCAGTTTGTCATCGAAAAATTAATCTTCCTCTGCAATAAAAAGAATTTGGCGCAATAATTCTCCATAAGTTATATGAAACCCGGAAAAGACGTTTGGTTCAGTGATGATAGTCAGATTTTATAGGCGCGTAATTGGACCATGTCCTTAGCACTGAGACATGAAGAAAAGATCAGTCAAGACTGTTGTGTAGAGCGTGGAATTGGTTGGGACGGAAATGTGGTCATCGTGGAAAGAGGATATGCGCAGGCTGAGGGTTTCTGAGGTTCAATTGCAGAAAAGGAGGGAAAGAGTGAGCTCGGTAGCAAGGAAAACAAACGAGGAAGTGCTGGACATGGTGAATGAGGGAAGGGAATCAATGGCGGAGATCCAGAGAGGGCAGACAAAACGGAGGGCATATTAGGAGGGAAGGGCTTATTAAAGAGGGTGATAGAGGGGAGAAAGCTTGGCTTGCGAGGAAGATGAAGGGTAACAATGAGTATTTTCGACGACATTTGGAGTGGTAGAAGGGATTAGGAACTTAGGACAGACCTAATGGCGGGAAAGTAGAGTTATGCTTAAGGAATTCAATGATGCTCCCGATAAATGGAAGTGAAGTTAAGGCCGTCCAAAACTCTATTAATGAGTTGGTAGAGCACTCAGTGATTATCAATGTTTTTTTGAAAGATTGAAAGATTCGAGATCAGAGTGTACAATGGTTAAACGCAGATGTTTGCAAAGCGAACCATTGGTTCTTTCAAATTGCCCATAACGACTTGATAAAAAAAACTTTTTCGATAAATCGTCATGCCCGAAATATTTCCATATTCATTTTCTACTCACGTGGATCCAGATGACCAGGGCATTGCCAAATACCGCCGCGACGGAGATGGCCCCGTAGAGGACAGAGAGAAGTACGATGATCCCCGTCGGGACGGCGTACAGTTTTTCGTTTGCATCTCTTGCCGCTCCCCTCGACGCCAGCCAGTCGAGGTCCCCGTCGCGCGGGTCGCCGCCGCTCCAGTTCCACGGCGACCCACTCCCTCCCCCCACACCCGTCCACGTGTTGTGAAGCAGCGGGTGCAGCGGCGACGAGGAAGGAGTAGCGTCCGGCCGGTAGTAGTCGGACTCGCTGCCGTTACTCGCCGCTGTGGCCGTGTCGGAGGACAGCGACATCTGTTGACCGGGGATGGTTTACTCCGAGAACCAGAACCGAGCCTTAAGACCTCTTTCAGTCAAAATGGCGGTAAAATAGGTACACCCTCCACCTCCCCTAACCGCCACGCACTACAAGTTACGGGGGCCCAGGCCGCTGTCCATGCCCCTCTACTGTCCAACACCCTCTCACTATCAGATATATTGTCTTTCCCACTCCGCCCGAGGAGCGTTTATAGGCACTCGGAGGAAATTCACAAAATTTTCCCCCGGAACATAGTCGTTTTTATTTAAGTCCTGTGGCTCGTCGTTTTACGGCAAAATTCAATTTATCCGCATTGAGTACGACTCTATTATTTAGCCACGTGTACAATATGAAGCGCATATGTTTCCCTATGACTTGTTATGCATCATGTAATGAAATCAAGTCTCCTAGTCCGTTAAGACCAAATGAAAAGAAAAAAATCCGAGAAGTTTGTGAGAACTATATGGAGATAACAAAGGTTGAACGACGATACGGATGATGAAAACTCACTACGGTGGCTATATCACATTCTTAGAATGTCTTTCAGTTTGAGTTATAGTTTTTTTCGAGGTTACATGCTGGAGCACTGGCGAATCTGATTCAGTCGGCACGTTGAGACTCGGTCTAGTTTCACTGATCATGGGAAATATTCAAGCCTCACTCCGCGCGAAGTGGTCGATCACGTGACTTTGGTCCATGCTTTGACGACGCCGTCCTGCATTCTTCTTCAAGTTGTCCCACTGATTGCCTGAGGAGAGAGAAACATAAAAAATAATGAGTGGCGAATCATTGTAAAAGCAATATATAAGCATTTTTGAAATAATATACATGAATGAGCGATGTAATACACAGGCAATTTATACAGCAGTTATGAGCTGTAGGCACATGGGAGGTAATTAGGAATATTGATAGCTTTTCCTCCATTTTGAATGATTCCATTTTGATACACATATTTGATGGATATGTTTAATCGGAATCAATCAAAAATATTTCATGTTTATAGTTTTGTTTACGTACAATCCATACAGAATGTGCAAAATACATCGACTGTTATTTGTTGGAACTTATCACATTTAATAAATCATGCTATGCCGGACTTACGCCGGGTTATCTAAACTTAGGGGTGCCACTGATGGTATTTTTAGAGGTCTTACTGAGTAATTTAGACTCTTGCTCGTTTATTCAGTATCCAGTCATTGGTCTCTTAGTAGCTGCTTAACGTATACGCGAGTTAGGAGTCGACGACGTTGCTGCCGTACGCTCAGGTTTCTAACGACTCCTAAATCGTCAGATCAACGCAGACGCTGCCCAAGATCCAGTCGGAGTCATGTAAGCCAGAGCTGTGATGTCTAAGTGAATAAATGACATTATCTAAGATCTCTGAGTGTTTCTTGATTCTCCCGCTACCGTAATCGATGTGCGATCCTTTTAGTAAGCTACATAATCCCTAGTGACCCCTTTGTGCCTCGAAAAATGGGACATGGTGAGGGTACAGTCACAGGGAAGAGTGAACTAAAAGGATCCTTTCTCCTCTTGTGCCCAGCCCACCCATCTGTCCGCGCCGCACTGCACGGCTGAATCTTCCGGTGGATGCGTCACGAGTATGGTTGACGCACTCAGCCTTGTGGCCTGCGTTTCGCGCGCCCGAGTGGTTCATAATTATTAGGTAGCCATATATATAATAGTATATTTATTACTCCACAATTACTCACCATACAGTGTATTTAATTTACAATTTTTTATGGAGCTTAGGCAGCCTCAAAGGTCGCAGACCTGTGGGGAGGCTGTCTTCAATAACGAAATGCGTTAAATATACAGAGTATATTTAATGTTATAATTAATTAATTAATGTTAAAAATTAACAGAACACTATTTCATTTTGCGCCAAAATATGCACAGAAAAAATCAATAATACATATAGACTACTTAATAGAGCTTGCTACATAAGGTAATATACAATTTTATAACACAAGGACAAATTATAAATAAATTAATATAAAACATCAATGCTATCACGTGCCAATATCCATGCCTTTGACAATTTAAAAACCTTTTCTCTCGTTCCTAATGCTTTTACTGCAATCTGGTAAGGCATTAAATATTTTTGGTTCCAAATACAAAAAAAATCTCTTATACAATGTGAGATTCGGTTTTGGAAGCGGCGTATTATACTTCCTGAGTAGATTATAATTATATTCGCTTCTAGAAACCGTGGGAATGTTTCTACTACTCAATCCACGAATACATAATTTTTTAAACACTCTGCCAAATGAATCAGTTTTGATATGAGGCATTAATTTTACTTTCAAGTTTCATAATTCTAAATGTGCGATGAATTAGTATATTTCATTTGGCCGGATAAATTGCATTAAAAAAAGAAGTATTTTTAAGACCGCATGTGTTGTTGTGCTTGCAGCTTGAAAATTCACCACAAGTCCTCTTGTTTAAAGTTAAAGAAACGAGATAGTGATTTAAATTGGGGTGACCCGGTTTCTAGTCTTCAGAGTCATCGATCAACTAAAGTGAAGAATAGATATCAGTATGATCGTCTGGGTTATTCTTTTCCCCAACAGACCTAATTTGCTTCGCACGAATCTATTAAATCCTTTACTTATTACATCATCATAAACTTTCTTATTTTTTTCCCCTCTTCGCCGTGCCATTTTTTGTAATACCGTCCCATTGTTACCTCCCCAGAAAAAACTTCTCTACATCCCTTCCACACTCATTCGTGTATCCTTTCAATATCCCTCGACCGTCGGGAGGACAAAACTGTTGACTGCGACAAAAGACCCGTGCCACCGTATGCGTCGACCCCTCCTCCTCTTGTCGTTCTACTCGCCACCACCAAGCCAACCAACCTTTCTATCTGTCTCCCTCTCTTACTCTTTCACTTTCCAAGCCATTGTCGAATTCGCGTTATCGCCAGCCGGAGAGAAAGTTTCCTCCCAGACCACAAGAGCCGTCATATTATACATATTTATGAAAAATATATACGTAGTACCTTCCTTCTCGGCCTTCCAAACCGAGCCAACTTTGGCGGCGCACGCCTATCCCCCCCACCCCTTGTTACCCCTAACTTCAACCCATCCCCTCCCCCCTCAGTTCGCAGCCAAACTCCCACGTCGAGAGAGTTTTAAATCATCAGCCCCTTTCTCGCTCCCGGGCCGTCATTCCCACTGCTTCATATACCTCTTCCTACGGAACGGAAGGGGGTGTGGTCGTGGGGAGGGAAATTTCTCGCTATTTCTCTCTCTCTCTCTCTCTCTCTCTCTCTTTTACGGCCTTCAAAACCTTTCGAAATACCTCGCGCTGACAGGGCTGTGCGATTTTTTTTTCATTTTTCATTCATGTATTCTACTAGCTGATTGGTAGGTTCTTGGACAGTCCTCATTCTGCATCCCAACCTCATAGACATTGTATCGCATTCCCTCCTAATGATGTCCCGCCATTAGATCCCTCTTCAATTCTTCATTCTTCAAGTTTCGAAACAGATGAACCTATATTTGATCCAGATTTATATTTGGTTACCCGACCGTAGGTTGGGTTGGGATGAAATTTGTGCGGTTCTTAGCGTAACCCGAGGAAAACCACGGAGAGATACTCATGCGATCGCTGGTGGACATGTCTTTGATCACCCAAGTCTAACCTTTGTCATTTTTCATGCAAGGACTCAGTTACTCGCCAAGAAGACATTCCTCATGCTTTGGAAGATTTTTTCGAAAAGTTACCCTTTATTCTATTAAGCATGTTTATTGATATATTTTTAAGTCCAAGGAGGGGAAACACAGCGGCAAGTGAGACTCTTTAATAGGCAACTCGATGATTGAGTGAATGTAAGATAACTGCACTATAATACTTTTAAACATATATAAATATTTTGTGACGTTTATGACGTGGGAATTGGTCTAAAACAGTTCACAATCGCAATGAGAGGCAGGCGGTTCCACTACGTGTAATGCATCTGAGTATCACACGATAATAAAAAAAGCTGTGTTTGTTGTAGCAAGAGAGGGATTATTACCATTACTATTCGCTGAACATAAATATTCTTGCACGATTAATTGCTTGCGTAGCCTCTTTAATTCCTTTATGTGTATCGTTTACTACGTATGTTTTCTCTCATATACATTCAGTGCCCCTATTAGAGCTACTTTGAGAATAGACTTTGAAGAGTAAACTTGTTGTAAATGTGCATTGAATTATCGATTACCCCCCGAAGCAATCTATCATAGGGCCCATGGGACTCTGAGCCCTTCTTATACAGATTTACTTTCTACGTGTTATGATGGGCCTACAGGAAAACATGATATTTAAATTCTAGAGGCATGAATATCATTTGAAATCAAATCTCTGGTTGTCAATGAAATTAGCTATTGCTGATTTTAGAGAAAAATATGAGATTTTTCAGCTGAAAAAATAAATTTCTGACAAATACAAAGCCTTAAAAAATCAATAGAAAGAAACGTCATTTATTCAGCCATCCGACAAAAAAATCCCGACTTTCTATCTTGAGTGAAAGTACTTTTAAAAAGCAAAAAATGAAACCACTGCACCGAACCCAATTCTTAGCATGGACCACTTTTGGGGCCTTTGGGGGCCCCGAGGGCTTTTCAATATAGCTTTTACGGCCAGATACCTATATTTTCTATCTACATGACAAATTTCAGCTCAATCGGTCCAGTAGTTTTTGAGTGATGGAGCAACAGACAGACAGACGGAAGGACAGACACCATAACATTTTTATATATGTATAGCTGAATTAACCCTGCGAAGCTCGGGATAACACTTCCTTTATAAAATATCAAATAAGAGGAGGATCGATTGAAGAAAATGAAAAATTTCATTCTTTCAGGTATCTTATAAAATAATTTTTATCTTTCTATTTTGAATGAAAGTATTTTTTAAGAGCAAAAAAACTTTAACCATTGCACAAAACCCAGTGTTTTGAATTCCTAATCAGGTACACTGAGTAAAATGAATTTCAAATGCGTTAAAGACCACAGCTGGTTGTCAAGGAAACATGCTGTTGTTGATTTCTGAGAAAAAATAAACCACTGGATGAAACCCAATGCTTAGCATTCCTAATCAGCTTAAATAAGCTCAATCAATTTAAATGCATTAAAGACTAAAATCTGGTTGTCAGAGAAATATGCTATTGTTGATTTCTGAGAAAAATATGCGCTTTTGCAGCTTAAAACGAGGTTTTCAGACAAATACGAATAGGAAAAGATAGTTCATTGAAAGAATTATAAACTTTATTCTTTTAGCCATTTGATCAAAAAAATCCCAACCCTCTATCTTGAGCGGAAGTAGTTTTAAAAACTTAAAAATGAAACCACTGCAAAAACCCAATTCGTAGCTTAAACCACCAAAGGGCCCCTTTTTGGGACCTTTTGGGGCCCTGAGGTATTTTTAGATAGACCTTATCCTTGAAAAAATACATATATGTGCCAACTTTCATGGTGATCGGTGAAACGGTGTCGAAGTCTATTAATCTCGAACAAACAAACATACAAACATCCATTTTTATATATATTTAGATATGATAGTCAACAAAAGTAACACAGCATTTACACCAATGTTGACCACATATCTCTTTTTATTTAACCCTGAAGATGGAATAAATTATGTTCCGAAACGTTGTCAAGGAATAGCTGATATTTTATTTTTGACTTTAACTCGATATGCATCCCTGTATAAGTAAATGGAGGTCGTTATGACGAACAACGAATTTAACATCCTATGATATCCCATTAAATCGCATATCGCATACCATCGCGTATCGCATTACAACACATATCGCATGATAATTCACATCGCATGATATCGCATTTCATCGAATGTTATCGCTTTTCGATGTCTTCGACCAATCGCATATAGTTATCGATGCATCGCTCTATATCGCATAGCCCTAACGCCGTGCCGCAGAAATGTTGCGTTGCGTATGATGAAATTTGGGGATGGGGATAAGTTGATGTCCGTTCAAGAGTTTTATATCATCCCTTTCCAGCCAGGCCGTCATACCCACTGTTTCCCCTGTCTCTGCCACGGAGAGGTGGCGTGGGTGGAGCCGTCTATCTCATACGCGGATCCTCCTCTGGAAAAGGTCTTTCGGGCGAATTGAAGGAGAAAGCTGAGCGAGAAGTACAGGATTGTTGGAGGAAAATGGCTGATGAATGGAATTACACCAGCGGCATAACCATTGATGGGGTTGTTTTGTGAGCAAGAAACCTTCTTCCAGCCGTTGGCTCGGCGATCATTCTGCATCGCTGGCGTGATAAACCGTAGTCACAGTAGTAGAGCCGCGCCGATATGAACAGATAGTTGTATGGCGGGAGAAAACGATGAAAATTCTCGAGTTTAATTCATGAAATCCCGTGTATTATTCGGCACTAGGCATGGCTATCATCGTCAGCAGAAATCATCTCTCCGTGGATAGTTTTGCTACAGCTCGCCGATCCGTTCTCTTGTCAGCTGATTGCTTTAATCCTTTAAAATGCCTAATTTTATCATTCATTATACAGGTAATTGGCTTCAAGGATGACATCCTCCATCTTACTTTGTAGTTCATTTTTCCATGTATTGTCTTTAGGAGGCTGTTATGTCTCAGAATGTGTCCTATACTCTTATCTCTTCTACTTTGCTCTGTTTTCATCAAACAGTATACATTTATGTAGTGGTGTAATGCTAGAAAACTATTTGATCTAAAACTGCATGAAACTTTCATCACCTCTGACACATTTTTATATTTTTCCTGGAATATTAAAGGTAAAGTATAACCTGGGTTTTGAATACTCCAACTGCGCTAAAGCACCATTTATCAAAGGCTTTAATCCTTTGATGGACAACAAGTCTACCCCCGAAGTGGGATTTGATCCCTCGACCATTTGGTTGCCAGACTGGCGGATTGCTCACAAGACTACCATGGCTGCCAGGTGGAATATTTTCCTTTTTTGCTATCCAACCTTTTGACCAAAAACGGCGTGATCAAAAGAATTCTACTAGTCTGAATCTCCCCCTCCAATAATCGTGCCTTTTTTAGTCAATCATATCATATGTTAGAAGACTGTATATACACCGCGTTGTCTCCCTTTGAAAATCCTTATGTTCTCTTAATTCCCTTTTATCAAAATTGTTATTACATCCCAAACCTTTCCCACCTCTACCAACTTCCTCTCCAATTCATTTCACCTTCTCCATTCATCTCTAAAGACTCCTTTTCCTTCTTCTTCGAAGTTCAGGTCTCGGAAGCATTTTATTGTCAGTTATTCATGCTTTTTTCATGTATTTATTGTTGTTAAGATTATTGACGCCCAACAGTACCCTTTTACCACTTTCATGTGAATCTATTTTCACCACAATAAGTTCTGTGTCCACTTTTACTACTTTTTCAAATTTCCCCAATTTCAAATTTCCCAATTTTTCCGCCTTATCCTCCCCTGGCAGAAGACATTTTGCTTATTCTTCTGCACATGCAGATTATTTTCTCCGCTCATCATTAATATTCATAAAGCCACAGAGGTTTACTTGATTAATAGATTTTTTTATGCAGCAACTTAATAACGCCATAGTTCATGAACGCATCGTTGCTTACATACTTTTTGCATTCCCAATGGAGGCTAAAGGTGCGATGAAATTTAAGTGGAATAATTATTTGGTGCAAATATCAGGAGATTTTAGGTCCATTAATGTATTTTTTTCTAACTTCAGCCAACGTTTCGGACCTTTATTGGCTCTATTGGATTAAACGTTGGCTGAAGTTTGAAAAAAAATATCAATTGACCTAAAATCTCCTGATATTTGCACCAAATACTATGAGAGGTCGAGAAATAAATACCATTGGAATAATTATTGGAAAAATATACAGATATGATCGCCATACTAACTGATTGCAAATTCAAATCCTAAGTAGGTATTTTCGTATTATTTGGCAGGCTAATGGAAGTCAATGCATGTAGGTAATGCAAGCATTTCGCTCAAGTTGGGTAACCTGAATTTTTATTCCTCCGCATTATCACAGCATGGAATTCATTCATTTCCTCCTTCCGTATACATTGCTGCTGTTACTCGCAGAAAATAATATATAGATACAAGAATGCAACGAATCTGGGGACGGATTTACTTCCGAACTCCCGCGTGGGTATTCTCTCTCTCTTTGTGACCCCTTCTTTGTGTTCATCCTCGACACACAACTTACAGGGGTAATGGTTCGGACATCGCTCGTCCGGTATTTTGTATTAATTTAGCTGAGAGATACGACTTCCAATCCCTTTCCATAATCATAAATTCAATGCCAATCATGAGCACGTCAGAATACAGAATGAACGACGGAATATTTGCTTTCAATGAGCCGTAAAAGGACTAAAGATAGAAAAGAACTTCAGCTGCTGTAATATATTTCTTTTGTGCCAAGTAACATGCTTGCAAGAATACCCCTTGCAAGTGAAAGAAAGAAGGGAAAACTCTTCATTGCGAGTAATTACCTCTCACAAGGGAGTAATTACCTCTCACAAGGGAGTAATTAAAATATAAATCCTCTCGAACAAACTCCAAGTAACTGAGCATTTCTTATCAATTTTATACACAAAGGGTCAGCGATAGCCGCTTTCACCGGCCAACTCGGGTTTCTCACCCCGATGATAGAGGAAACTTTCTCCTGAGCATTGGTGTATTTGGTTCAAGCCAGAAACATGAGGAAACCAGACCCTCGAATGTCTTTCAGTGGGTTCATATTATTTATTAAGACTGAACGCAATTCTCAGTTCGATCATTCCGATTTCTTGTGGGTCCATAAAAAGAGTAAGTCTCAAACTAAAAGTCTTAAACCTAGGAAAAATATAAAAATTATATTTAGCAAACGATTCCTGTATAATATTTTCTTGTGCATTATAGAAAAATATTTTAAAATTTATTTCTGTCATTTAAAATATTATAAGGAGATTTGTATTTCTGATGAAAATTACACCGTTACGAAATTATAAAATTTAAACTATACCTAGGGGCACGGCCATGATTCCATTAATTCCACGGTCACAATTCCATTTCCCTAGTTCGTTAAGTACTTAGAAATGGAATATATATATATTCGTGTTCAACAGATTTCCTACAAGCGCTATACCGCTATACTACTTATTGGTGAAGTTGCGTAGCCTTCATTGCGCATTGGTGTTGTGAGTTACGATTCTCATTTGTTCTTTCCCATCGAAACCCTCGCGTTGCCTATAGACGAGTTTGATTATTCGGTCGTTGGTGCATGGATAAGTGTTGAATCTATAATAATTGCCTAGTTTTAACTGTCGTAGATATGAAAAGTATGTCAAGTTGTGGATGTCAAGGTCAATTCCATGCTCCTGTTAAGAACGTGCTGTTGGAGGTGGGTACCTACTTAAGATTCAGCTACTTAACTGCATTGTGTCGAGTTATTTAAGCACAATTTTGGAATTTTGAGTTCACTTAATTGTTGCCGTGAAATCTTTTGTTGTCAGTGAATATGGTGTTAACTTTCCTTTAGTCAATTAAAATGTTCCTATACATTTGCACATATTTAACATATATACGTAGAACTTATAAGGTATTCGGATTCTTTTATTTGAAGGGTTTTTGGTTGGTTTAGCTCCACGAAATCCGTTGTGGCCGGTTGGAGTTTGGACTTCAAGTGGTATCAGAGTCGTTCCTTTCTCTCATCCTGATGGCAAGAACACGAATGGATCAAGCTTAACGTGGAGGTGAGTTAACTTATAGGTACTCGTGTTCATGCATCAGCATGTCTGTGCTCCCTTCTCCGTTAGTTCTAAGGTAGCTCACCAGGGGGGTTACGCCGCAACTCGCCTCGTCGCCTGATGCCTTTGCGGACGGCATCCCAAAATGGCCTCGGTAGTCATTCCGTCCAATGTTTTTAGCAAGGAGTGTATCGTGAACTGATTCCTTGCTGACGAGACCGTCTCAAATCTTTAGTATTGCGTTCGGCCTCCTGTTTTCTATTCCCCTTGGTTTTGAGCTTTTTCGGCAGCAGTTTCGTGGTTTTCTGCTGGTGGGAATAACACTAGAATCTTTCGTTTTCTTTCACCAGCCACTAATAAGTGAGAGTACATGGAAGAGGAATAAGCAGAGGACAGGGATCAAAATTGAGATGATTTGTTGCAAATGTGTGACTCGCTCAGTATTTGTATGAACGGGAGAGATGGAGTTCATATCAGGTGTGGGAATGTGTAATGGGAGATCGTTGTAGCCTCTTTCCCTCGGTTGAAGAAGTACCATTCAGCAGCGTTGGATGGCGCTACTAGTATTCAATTAGTTCGTATTTTTGCCGCAGAGGTGGCTCTGCATGCGGGGTAGCGGTAATTTTGAATCTTTATCTCGAAAATCTTATTTTTTCTTTCCTGTCAGACATATTTTACCTTGACATAACAAACCTTGTTTCAGTTTCCACTGTAGACACGATTTAGGATATATTTAAAACAATGATAAGTTATTTCAAAACCTTGTCTACATGAATAGAATGGTTTTTCGGGTTACCATCCGCGTTTATCCATTTTTGGTGGACAATAATTCGCCAGCATTCCAGCTAGATTCCTCAGGTCCGTTAGATTGCAGGGTTTGGTCCGTCCTCTTTTTATGTTATACCGGTTTCGCGCCTTCGGGTGGAGGTGTGTCGTGATTGTTCGGTACTATTGAAGAGCCGATTCCAAGCGGTGGCGAGTGTGTAGCCGTCCTCTCGGTTGAAATTTTGCGGTGTTTTTGCTATCTCTATTGACTCCCGTATGATTCTAGGGAAATAGCGGGCTTCTCTTTTCAATAATACTGTGGCGTCAAAATTTATGTCATGCGTTGGCTCACTCCACTGATGTTCCACGACCGCCGACTGGCGAAGTTGTCCGTTTTTCACGGCCCTCTTATGCTCTTGGAGCCGGTATTTTAGTGCTCTTGAAGTCTGGCCGATGTAGGAATTACCGCAGCTATCTTTTATTTGGTATATTCCACCAAATATGTCTTCCAGGAGGTCATCCTTGGAGTTGAGGAGGATGTCTGCCGTTTTTCTGACGCACTTAAACCTCGTCATGACGTTGTGTTTGCGAAGAGCTCTTACGATTTTTTTTTATCGTAGTCTTCTTTCATCATGACCACAGTTGCGTTCCCCTTGTCCGCCGATGTGATTAGAATGTCTTCATTTGCCCGGAGTTCTTTTAAGGCTCTTTTCTCGTCTCGAGTGATGTTAGTTTTGGGAGTTCTCCCCTTGAGTAGGATACGGCTGACATCTTCTCGGAGTTCATCAGCCTCTTGTTTAGGTAGCTTGCGGACGGCGTGTTCTACTTCCGTCACTAGTTCTTCTTTTGGTAACCTTGAGGGTGCGACGGCGAAGTTCAGCCCCTTGGAAAGTACGCTGATGGTTGCGTCGCTCATGTGAAGGTCGGTTAGGTTCACAACCATCCGGTCCTTTTCAGGGCCATGAGACTCCTGTTCCGGGTGTTGATGACTGTGAAGATGTTCAAACTTTTTTAACTGCTTGTCTTTAGTCAAGTTGAATGCTGTCATGGAAGAATTCCACGAAATTCTATCCAATGTCTCCCAATCCGTGATGTTCAAGATTGCACTAAGCTCCAAATGTAAATCGTAGAGCTTCTGATTGCATTCTTGGATGGTCCATCTCGTGTACTGCATTTTCTCTCAGAAGCGCTGTGCTGGCTCGGCGAAGAATTCGCTGGGCTTTCCTTGACTGGATGTGATGTTTGATGTTTTATTGAGTATTCTCTTGCATTTCGATATGCTCTAATTGAGTTAAAAATTAAAATATTTGTGAATTTGTTTGAAAACAAATAAATAAAAATTAATTTATCACTTTTAATTTATAATTATATTACTCTAGAGGGTTTTACGTAAGATGAATCAACCTGAAGACAATAAAAAAAAACTTTATCATTTGGAAAAAATTGACCCCACAACCGCCTAGCGTGACCATATGGTCACGCCCCATAACTCTGTAGTTTTGAATCCTATGCAGATAAAACTGTGTGATAATAGCATTTAAGTGCTCTTAATACTCATATGTAAAAATCAAGAAGATTGGACAAAATAAATTCCTCGGCATTAATCCAACGCTGCTGAATGGTACTTCTTCGACTGTGGGTAAGAGGCCACAATGATCTCCCATTAAACATGCTACCGCAAGGTTAAATATGTCTGACAGGAAAGAAAAAATAAGATATATCCATATATGCAAGATAACGATTCAAAATTACCGCTCCTCCGCATGCAGAGCCACCTCTGCGGCGTAAATACGAACTAGTTGAGTACTAGTAGCGCCATCCGACGGTGCTGAACGGTATTTCTTAAAACGGGGAAAACAGCCTACAACGATTTTAACACGCTCATTCCTCCCCCTGGTTCATATACCTATCAGTTCGACACAGTGGCGGATACAGAAAAAACTCGAGGGGGGGGCGCAAGTTATTGCGACGATTGTAGCTTTCAAACTGACTGCCTGGCAGCGACTCTGTTTCCCTTTTATATGTAGTTCGGTTGTTTCGAGAACATTCGGTGCAAGAATGTTCGCTTCCAGACTATTAAGGAGTGTGAACAAATACAAATAGTAGAATATTGGCGACTTTTCTCGAACAAATGCCAGACAGAATAACGTATCGAGATCACTAGAATGGCCGCGTCTTTTCTCGTAGGTTAGCTATCTATGTGCCAGACAGAAACGTATAAAATACGATGACGCGGACGCGCGCGCGTGCTACATAAGAAAGTACAACTACCTACTCGATAACTCGTCTCATTGTCAGAGTCGACTGACGAAAGACACGAACGAATAGCGTGCGGGCTGACTGGCGGGGGCGGCAATGCGGGCGGCATGGCAAGGGGGGGGGGGCGCGCCCCCCATATGTATCAGCCACTGGTTCGACAGGGCGTCTCTCTTTCTTTTTCTTTGTCTTTCTCACGGGTATGGGGCGGAGGAAATGTTATATCCTGAATTCCATCCTGAAGCTCGTATGCCAAATTTTTCATGGACTAATACGAGTTGAGCTGATAAAATTAAAGTTTCGCTTCGTTATATTTAATGAGGGTTCAGGGGATTTAATTAACTATTAAACGTTTTATTCTTTTTCAGTCTAGAACTTAATTCTTCATTCTTATTATTTAAATGACTGCGTCTGACCTGTTCCAGTGCCTCTTAGTGATGAATTTCTTATTGACTAATTTTGAGGATGCCGGGACTAGCCACGGTAGTTACTTTTACGGAGTCACCCGCAAGTGCTCATAAGTGCGATATTCCACAGAGGAAAAATCATTCGCCCAACATAGTCCCGGTCAAGGCGAATGATTTTTCCTCTGTGGAATATCGCAATTTCTTTTTGAGTTCGGTTGGTGAATCCTTTTCGGATGGGATGGCAAAGATCAAAATCTTGTCATTGTTAAAAAAAGATATCTTTATTACTTATGAAAAGGCACCCTTGTTACATATTATGGAATGTGCGTAAATTTATAGCTGGTTATGGGAATTTTACTTGTATGTACGTATTATGTGGTTAACTTCGTCTCATATTCCATTGAAAACTGATGAAAAGAGACAGCATTCAGTATAAATTCTTAGAAATATGCCGGTAGATAGGTAATTATGTTTTCATGAGTAATAAATGAGATAAACACAGATAGATGAGCCAGTTATATCGAGATCTCATCTCTTGAACGTCAATATTTAATAATGGCTTTGGTTAAGGGGTCTTCGAGCAAATACACAAATAAAATGTTAGTTTAAAATCTTAGCGAAAAAAATATGTGTGGAGAAGAATGGAGAGGGTGAGCTGGTTGGCAAGGAAGACGTACAAGAAAGTGTAGGATGAGGGCACGTAAGAGAGGGTGATAGAAGGGAGAACGAATGGCTTGCGTGGAAGAGGGTGGAAGATGATTCGGATAATGGACGTCTTGTGCGGAGTACGAGAAGCTATAAAGACCTTGTGGGGGGGACAAAGTCTGGCGTAAAAAGCTGTCAGGAAAGATTAGAGTCGACCCTGCTAGGAAGTAAATATTGGTTGAGCCTGTCCAGTGTCCATAAATCTAGCAATCAATTAGTAGAGAACCACATGAATGAATTACTACGGAGTCGCTATACATGATTTATTTTCCTCACCTTGTTCCCTTGGGAGGGAGATTGACCGGTCGGAGGTGGTGGGATCAGCCAGGAGGCGAGAAATGTCGAAACCGTGCGAGGGTGGCCGGTAGGGGATTCGCAGGGGTTGAATTAGGACCATTGAAGGAAATGGGAATTGGTTTGGCAGGCTGGGCTGGGGAGACGTGAGGGCTTATCCAGCGTGGATAGGAGGGAAGTGGGAGTGGCGAGGGCTATGCTATTGGGAGCCGAAGTGGAAGGGACGCGCCATCGACTTCCGCGTGGAATTGATTTTTCATGATGAATGTGGGTGTACGTTGGCACCATAAATTCGTCGAGCATTATGTTTCGATACCATATCTCGTCAACCTTGGTGCAATATTCTGAGATATAAATTGTTCTGACATCTTCGGTGAGGGTGGTGAAACGTTGATGGGAATTACGTTGAGGCAGTTGAATATTTTGAAAAGAAGTTTCTACTCGAGGAAATTAGCTTAAGCAGAATTTATTTTCGCTATCGTTGGAGAAAAATAGAATATAAGCACGGGTAATTATGCTCATGAAGCAGCATCATTTGGAATTCTGTCACTTGACTTCGGATTATGGGCAGTCCCTACCTTAATTTACTCTTTTTCGGGATCATGTTTAAAAGCTTCGAACACATTAATTCATTCATTAGAGTAATCTACCGGTTAGAGGTAGGTTATGATGAAAGCCAGAGAATATCCAACTAACTCTTACACGTGCCGTGCCCTTTCTACCTCTAGTATTTCTTTCTTCATCTCAGCATAAGTCCTATCTTTCTTCATCCCGTCCATAAAACTCTTTCTTCCCCTTCCCCGCCCACCCAACATCCTTGCCTCTATCGCGGCCTTCAGCAAACCATCACCACTCATTACTGCTTCCAGCCACCTACCCTGCCTTCCCCTAGTCTCATCCATAAGTTTCCTCTCCTCGCCCACCATGTCAAGCACTTCCTCATTTATCTTCCTTTCCGTCCAACGCACCTTCTCCATCCTCCTCCACTCCCGCATCTCGAAAGTCTTCAGCCTATTTTCGTATTCCTTTCTCAAGGTCCACGTTTCTGCCTCATACAACGCCACACTCTATATAAAGCTCTTCACCAGCCTCTTTTTTACATCCTTACCCAGTCATCCCGGTCCCAGTCATCAGCTCCCTTCTATTATTGAACGCTTTCTTCGCCAGCGCTATTCTCCTCCTAATGTCTTTTCTACTATGTCTTGTTTCTTCTAGTGTACTACCCAAGTAATTAAATTGTTCTACTTTCTCCAGTTTGTGACTTCCTACTCTTATCACCAGCTTCGCTTTCTTTGTCCTACAGAATCTCATTACTTTTGTTTTCTTATTATTAACCTTCATCCCGTATTTCTCGCACTGCATTTCCAATTCATCTACTAAAGTTGCAAACCTTTCGATGAACGACAGACCAACGCCTGGTCGTCTGCGAATCTAACCGACTTTATCCGCGGGCCTCCTACTTTAATTCCCACATCTAGCTCATCCCATGCCTCTCTTACCATTTCCTCAGCATAGATGTTAAAAAGCAAAGGCGACAACGGGCACCTTTGCCGCACCCCGCGACCTATAACTGCCCACCCTGATTCACCCTCAGCTACCCTCACCTGGGCCCTCTGCCCCATAGATGTATAAGATTCGGATAAGTCTCCTTTCACTCTAATCTATTCCTATTTTCCCCAATATTTGCATTAGTTGCTCCTAGTTTACTCTGTCAAACGCCTTTTCGAAATCCACAAAGCAAGCGAAAACATCCTGATTGTACTCCTATGATTCTTTCCATAAGTGTTCTCATTACCGCATTCGCGTCTCTGGTGGCCCTCCCCTTCCTGAACCCAATTGGTAATAGTGTTAGGCCTAAATAGTAGTTTGCTCTGCTCTCCAACCTTCTATTTATTATTCTCAGTACAAACTTTGTCGCATGCGAAATTTAACTGATTGCTCTATACTCCTCGCATTCTGACGCTTTCTTCTTCTTCGAGATAGGTATTAATACTGTTTTCACGAGATCCTCTAGCCATACTCCTTCCTAGTAGTTCCTGCGAAAAAGTTCGAAAAACGACTTTCTCCCCTTACTACCTAGATTCTTCAGTAGCTCCGAAGGTAGGTTATCGGTTCCCACGGCTTTTCTACCCTTCATCTCTCTTAATGCCCTTTCTATTTCACTCTCAAGTAACTCTGGTCCGAGGTTATCCTTATCTATTGTTCCTTCATCCTTTAGATCTTGGCTAAAGGGTCTATTCTCGCTGTCATAAATCTCTTCTACGTATTCTCTTCATCTTTCTTGGATATCTTCCTGTTCGATTAATATATTCCTTGTTTAGTTCTTAATCTTTGGTATCGTTTGACCTCTCTTACCGCCCGATAACATTTTCACCTTGGCGTACAAAGCGCCCACTTCCCCCTCCTCCTGCAGCTTTTCTATTTCCTCGCATTGTCCCTTCCACCAGTTTTCTTGTGCCCGATTGGTCATTCGCCGGAGTTTATTATTCAATTCCTTGTACTTCCTCTAGCTTACGTCGGTGTTGACGTTTTTCCATATCCTTCTCACCTCCATTTTTTAAATCATTTCTTCCGTAACCCACTGCTTCTTAACCCTCTTCTTTTTCACCTTTCCTATTGTTTTCTCTGCCGCTCCCGCGATGCCTGTTTTTATAATCTCCCATCTTCTCTCTATTGTTCTCATCTGCTTTACTTCGCCTATATTCTTTTCTACCACCCCTTGGTATTCCTTCCTTTTCAACCCATTTCAATGCTTCAAGGTTCCACCTCCTTATCTTCCTACCTTTACCTAGAACTTCACACTTCATCATCACCAAGTTGTGATATGAGTCCGCATCCGCCCCTGGATAATTACGCGAGTTTTTTACACTGTTCCTAAATCTCTGCCTTACTATTATATAACCAATTTGGTATCTCCCAGTATCACCTGGCATTTTCTATGTGTACCTACGCCTGGGGTGATGTTTAAACCAAGTGTTTGTCACTACTAATTTATTTCTCCTACAAAATTCAACTGCCTTTTCGCCGCGATCATTTTTTCTTCCTAGCCCAAACCCTTCCACTTCTAATCCGTCCCTCCCTTCCCCCACCACTGCATTCCAGTCACCCATCACTATCAGGGTTTTCTTTCCCGGCACTTCTCTAATTATTTCTTCTACTTGTTCGTACACCTTTTCCACCTCTTCCTCCCTATGGTTGCTCGTAGGCATGTATACCTGGACCAGTACGAAATTCGTCGGGCGTGCTTTTATTTCTACCACTAGTATCCTTTCGCTCACCTGTTCAATGTTTACATCCCTTAGCCCCAATTTTGTGTTCAGTACCATGCCTACCCCACGTTGACTCTCATCTCCACCACTATAGACTACCCTGATACTATCACTCCAATAGTCCCCGATATCCTTCCATCTCACCTCGCACAATCCCAGAGCATCAATTTTTCCTTTTTCCATTTCCTGCTTAATGTTTTCAAGCTTCCCGGCCCTCATCATGGTCCTTACGTTCCAATTTCTTATTTTTACCGCTGTTTTCCTCCTCCTCTTTCTCTTTTTTTTTCTTATTCTTCACCCTCCTATTCCTTGTTTCCACCGATGATGATGCTGTGCAAGGATTTCGTGTGATGACGACTGCGGAGGCCTTGCCTCCACCGCTGCCGGGCACGACACCCGTCGTAGTGGGCGGTGTCCGTAGTTGCCAGGAATCAATTATCTGTGATTGACTTTCATATTCAAGGAAGTGATAGTTGAGAGGTATTCCCACGCCACTCAACGGTATTTTTAACGTGACACCATCACGAAACCTCTGGCTCCTACCCTTCGACATATCTGGCATGATTGGCCCTACCAGGAGCAATAGTACTTGCTCCTGCCAGTCCAGCTCTATAAACTAGTCTAGGGGTCATTGGAACGCACAAGCCCTTCCACCACGACAAGGTCGTAGTTCAAGGAAGAGTTCGAACACATACTGTTCGATTTTTGTCCGCCATTGATTCTGTTTTCTTCTTTATACCCTACAATTATTCGTGATTTTTTCATTAAATATTTTGTCAAACTTCCATAAAACGATTTATAAACATAATTTTCTATGTTTTATATCAATTTATTGGCATGTTTTTTTGATTCTTCCTACCTTAACTTCACCATTAAAAAATCATCGTCTATTTGTCCGTCATTGCTTCTATAAAATTTGTTGCTTTCAGTGATATTTTTCTAATTTTTTGTGAAGTTTTTCTTGAAACTTTATAAAAAAAAATTTATGGAGCTATAACTATCTACCATACTAAGTCAGATTTAATGGAATGCTTTAATATCAAGGAAGCAAAGCGTTATAACACTAACACTTTTTACGTTAGATATCGTAAAACGTTTCCCTGAAAAAAAATTCCATGAGCAACAGGCATTGAAGCTATTCTTCATAAGCATTGAGTACATTGTGAAAAAAATGATTGCACTAAATATTTACCCAGACCATCTCGAATCATAAAGTATTTAAAATTTCGCAATAGTCGTGTTGTTTTGACTAAACGAAAACTGAGATTTTAGAGAGTAGGAGAACAGTGGTGTGAAGTAATTTCCCCGCTGGTAACCGTGTGCCTTATCTTTCGAAATAAAAATTCTGCCAATTTTGGCATTTACTTTATCTTTAGAAAGGCCCGTAACTCAACAATCTGCTTAGGTATTCCCCACCTCTCGAAAACGCCGATCATGTTAGGGTACGTTTGTATTATCCAGTATTTTTCATCCATGGTACTTGTTTTCCTATGATTGACGTATTCGGCATCATCACGGAGTCCGATATACGACGACGAGTTTAATTTATATACTGCTCCCGATTCCTAAGCTTAAATTCAATTACGTTTCCAATTCACGGTTTCGTAAAATGTGATAACAAATCCGAGGGACTAGTGTTGAATCTTATTTTCCTGAAAGGGGTAAGTGGGAAAGTGAAATTCGAACGGGCCCTAATGAAAGAGGGGTGCTTCTTTTTTCCCTGTGGATTGCCAGAGGCGGCAGATGCCCAGCATGTTCGGAAGGACCTTCTCGGAAGTCAATTTAAATCCCGGATAAGCCTCCTGAAAGATCCCTCCTGCTACGGTGGGTAAATCCATGTTCACACGAACCCCAATGGCACAAGACCGAAGAATTTGAATTAAATATACTGCTATGGAACTTTTAAAGCCGCAGCAAATCAATTATCTAGTTACTTGCTCCCTCTTGCTGTTATACGAAAATATCTAAAACGTTTATGGTCATTTGGAAATATTCTTATTTTAATCAATAATTTTCCATAGGATAAAAATCCTTTAACTTATATACTCTATGATTTATAAACTACTCTGTTCTTTGGAACCATTGAATCAGTTAAATTTATCTTGTCAAGGTATAATACTTATCAACGGACTAATTAATTATAATATTCCGTTTTTAAATACCTTGAAAAATTGTGGATTGACTTTGAGTCCATGTATGATTTACTTTATTGTGAACGGTGGTGTGCTTTCTCCAAAATAGAACAAATCGTTGTAATTTTCTCTATATGAGCCTGTTTGGCATTCAATTTGTTGTCAAAATATGTCAGATTCAAAACCGAAGTACGATCTCAAACATGATTCCTCTTTTGCCAAGTATTCGATCGGGAATGAATCTGTTTCTCAGTTACTGTGTTACACTTAAGTGACAATCTTAACAGATTAGCTAATTAAAAGCAAATGGGATGCTTATCTTTCTCTAATAAAATGGAACGAAATCCTCAAATCACGTGGTTCCTTAGAACCCCTCGAGTTCCTTCCCCAGTACCTGTCTTCCCTTGCCAATCATTATTTCGAGGGACTTGACCTTGATCGCTCTGGTGTTTATTTGCTCTGGTGTTTATTTGCTCTGGTGTTTGATGCTTTACCCCCCCACTGTTTCGCCCCCCCCCCCCCCACATCCATTTCCCTCCCTATCCTCATTCCCCTTTTCCCCTGTCGGCCTTCCCGCCCTCCACCTCTCGGTTATAAATAGGGTAGTGCCTTGAACCTCCACTCTCCTGTGGACGACGTGGAGACGTCAAAACCGGTAGGAGCTATTAAAACTAAGCGTGAAAAACCACAAGGCTTTATTACCACGTTTTTATTAGCTCGGTTTCCGACATGTCTGTCTATCTGTCCGGGTGGAATATTGCAACCGAGTTTAAACTAACTTCCCAATCAGCTAGAGACTTGAAATTTTAACCATAGCTATGAAGTGGATGAAAATGCAATATTAGCCATATATTATAACAATTAATTGATTAATTAATTAACAATTAATTAATTAACATATTTCCTGATGTGCTAGTAGAGGCTTGTAATTTTAACCATAGCTCAGAAGTGGATGACAATGCAATGTTAGCTACATGTTATGACAATTAATTAATTAAGGATTAATTAATAATTTCAAATCCACGCACTATCAGCTGAACAGAATCTGAAATTCATCGGGAATTTCCTGTGTCCCTGTCAGAGTCAAGATGTATAAAATCGATTGGAAACTTTCACCCGGGCATAAGACTAAAAAGCAGAAAATAATTAATTAAATACATTTTTTGTTAAATATACCATGTTTTTAAAACGGACTAAAAAGTATAACATAATTTTCCCTGGGCCCTTCTAAATTTTTAAGGGTGAATTTTTAGTGGCTATTGAGATATTTGTAAGACTTGAAGAGAAAAACGTGGGGCGCAGGCAGTAGATAATAGAAGTAGATAATCCGGATGAATTCACAACCAATTTCAGTGCATTGCAAATGGTATTAATTGTGGGAGTTTGCTCAACGACACCTGGTCCCTTTACTCCTCCTTAATTATCATGGGTTGCCTTCGCCCCACGTTTTTCTCTTCAAGTCTTACAAATATCTCCATAGCCACTAAAAATTCACCCTCAAAAATTTAGAAGGGCCCTGGGAAAATTATTTTATACTTTTTAGTCCGTTTTAAAAACGTGGTCTGTTAAAATTTTTTATTTAATTAATTATTTCATTGCGGATGGAACAATTTTTCCGGTGAGTGTTGATGAGAAAAGAGATGGAAGTTGGCACTTATTGTATTCCTGGTTTTAATGTAAACGAAAATGAAAGTTGAAACCCGTGTCGGTAATTGATTTTTTATAAAACAAATGAAGTGTTATAATTTCTTCGAGCCCACATTTCCATCGATTAGAGTCTCTAAATGTTCATTTTAATATTGATAATATTCTAAAATTGTAATAAACGGAGCGAATACATATTACTCAGGAAAAATATACCATATGAGAATGGAATGTATTTTTTTAAATTGTGGAGACTGGGAAAATCTAACGCGCTCTTTTGTGAAGAATATGCCGGGGAGTATACACAACGCACATACCAAAGTTTTCTAAATATTTACCAATCATGAGTTCTATGAGAAAGTCCATTGTTCATGTTGGCCAAACTTCAATTATAGTTAGCTTCACCTCTTTTATATTTTTTCCAGCTTGCAAATTATGCTCCTTGCTTTTTTTGAGGATTCCCTGTCAGAATTTTCAGACAGATTTCCCTGTTGGTGACTGTAAGCAGTATCTATCGTTAAATATCCATCCAATACGGATGGAAGTTGAATCTTGATTCGAAAGAGCCGTAGTGGCTGGAGAATTAAATGACAAAGAGTGTTACAATTTTCCATCGTGTTTTTGAGAGTTAAGGTTTAATCTGGTACATAATTGTGTGGGGTTTCGTGTTTAGAATTCTTGAGCAGGTAACGCTTAGGAGTATTCGCGCAAATATTTCTTAGACGGATTTTTGCATTGCATAATTTTCCGGTTCAACAACGATTTGACCTACCACAATGTATGCGATGATTCACCGGAAGATGAACTTACGCCTAAGATGAGGAAAATTACAAGGACGCCTTTTTAAAGAGAAGGCAAGTTTTTTTTATTCCTTCTTTCCCTTAGATGAGGGGGCCAGGATCGATGACACGGATTTAGGTCAAAAATTATTTTATTTTCATTGTTGTGAGGGAAGTTGAAGAAGCGTGGGTTGGCTGGGAAAATTAGGCCAGTTTTCAGAAAAATGTGGAAACCACCATTGATAAGAATACTTTTTTTTTTCATGGCAGAGGAATCATTTTAATGAAAAACTCGCTCTGGCATAGTCATCCTTATTTTGCCTCGTGCTTACAATGCGTTACGTAAACTCACCCAGTTCCTGCTGAAAATTCACTGGGGAAGTTTTTGCGCAGTGAGGATTATACACTTGATGGTGAACATGATGAGATACTTCGAAAGGATAGTTATTTTTCGGAATTTGTCGTGGTAAATTTCGGTCACTGATTTACGAACTCATTCTTTGACTTTGTATGGTTCAGAGAGTTGGTTATTGCGGTCAGAGGATGTGCATTGTTCGGCTGGAGACCTGTGAGATGTGGCTGTGGAGAAAAATTGAGAAGGTAAACTGGATTGGGAGGAAGATTAGCGAGGAGTACAGTAGAGTCTCAATTATCCGACCTAAACCGGCCGCGGCAAGGTCGGATAAGTGAGAAGGTCGAATAACACGGAAAATAATAAAAAATGTTAAATTTAATTTGTTCATTGAAAACTTTTCAAATACATGTGTCTTACTTAACTTTATATGACGTACAAGTAATAATATGAAAGACTGCACCTACGGCAAAGTAATTAATATGTTGTATAGAATATAGCCTACTGCATAAATTACAGTAGTTATCGTGCACGGGGACGGTCGGATAATACGGAAGGTCGGATAACCGAGACTCTACTGTATTAGATATGGTAGGAGAGAAAAGAAGTTTGGTTGCGGAGATGCGGAGTCGCCAAATAGGAAGGACGCATTGAGAGGGAAAGGAATATTGCATGATATTACTGATACAAGTTAGGACGTTCTCGTGACCAAAACGAGTCCGTTCTGCGCATGGCGTCATCCGGATGACAACAGACGATTCGAGAATTAGCTTAGGAATAATGGATGAAAGCTCCGATAATTTAGATTTCAGCGATGACAGAATCGGGTAAAGTAGATATTGGCATCCTAAAGTACTGATATGCAACGTATTTGATAGATTATAATTAGTAAATGTGTAGTTTGAGAATAAAATCTTGTTTACAGGGGAAATAACCCTAGCAACAATTTATTTACAAATGAAGGTTGAAACTCTTACCAATGGACGATTTCACACTTGAAGGTCGATAGTAGCGCCGTTGGGAGTAGCTGTAACTATCGGGACAAACAAATCGTGTTTTTGTATGTTTACCATTGGAAAAGGTCATCTCGCTGATTTGTTAGTTGCGTTAAAATGGTGAAAAGGTGTGCTTATGGGTTGTGCAAAAGCGACACGAGATATAGGAATAAGCCCTATATGGAGGGAGTGGAGTTTATGTTTGGAGTTAAATTTTGAGCCACCTTCACTGGTTTTGAACGGTTAAAAGATTAGTTCAAAGGCTCCAGGTTTAACTGAAACCAAAATTAATCAAAAGAGAAATTCAATATTATTTAACTTGATTCCCTCAAGACTTCAATGGTTGGATATGATTTGTTTGTCCCGATAGTACCAACTTCTTCCGCACGCAAGCGTTGCGTGACGTCATTTGTAAAATCGTCCATTTCAACATTACAGTTGTCTTGTCTCCGGCAAACCCGGACCCGCTTCGCCTGTGTTGATGCATCAATGGTATATCTAAAAAAATCTCTTCCCTCATATTTTTCCTCACATTACTGTTGTATCCAAATACCACACAAGTTTCAAGTATACTAACTAGCTTGCGCTTGATTGAATCCAAACTTCGTCTCAGCGTTATACCCAAAAGATGCGCAACGACCTACCTTGTATTAGCAGTACCACGGAATGTTGAGGGAGGTGAAAGACAGGAGATTGATTGGTAAACGCGGTAGAGGAAGAAGGTTAAGGTATTAGACTGCTTGAGTGAAAGCAGAAAGTACGAGGTGCTCAAGAGAAATTTATTAGCAGGCAAAGAGATAGTCATTGGTAGGAGCGTTTAAACATAGTACGAACTCGGGTACTTGATGAGAATACTCGCGTAAAATAAAACCCGCCTATAAAATGAGATAATGAGCGTATAGCCAAGTGCTATTAACAATAAATGTTTAACAGATATATATTTTTAGCTTTATTGTAAATATTTTAATAAAATTTTAAACTGAAGGACACTATGTAATTCGTGATATGTCGGAATAAGAGTTTAAGTTAATAATTATTGGTACCATTACATTTGAGTATTCTACCAGCTGATTGGTAGGTTTTTGGATAGTCCTTATCCTACATCACAATTGGTTAAATATTGTCTAGTATTCCCTCTTATGGATGTCCCACCATTAGATCCCTCTTATATTCCTCATATCGTCCACCGTTTATTATTTCGTCTAGAATTCATATCCTCTTCCACGTTTTCCATGTGTTCTCCCCTCTTGTTACCCTCTTCAACGTGTCCTCTCCTCTCAAATTTTCTTTCATCCATTTCTTATGCCTTCTGCGAACCTCCGCCACCAACCTTCTCTCCAACTATATCCAACACGTCCTCGTTCATCTTCCTCGCCACTCAGGTCACCTTCTCCATCCTTCTCCAAACCCACATCTCCAACGCCTCAAGTCCACGTACATCCTCCCTTTGTAATGATCAAATTTCCGACCAATAAAGCGCCTCGCTTTATATTACAGTTTTCACCAGCCTTTTCTTTACGTACCTTCTTAGACCGTCCATCATCAAATCCCTTCTCTTTGAAAATGTCTCTTTAGCCAGGGCCATTATAGTCTAGTGTCCCTACCACTAAAGCCATTCTCCTCCATAATACTACCCAGATACGTAATCTGCTCGACCTGCTCTATCTTGTGCCCGCCCACCCGTATATTCAGCCCCGTTTTCTTACATCTAGAAAAACTCATCACCTTCGTCTTCTTATGATTTATCTTCATCCCATACTTTTCGCACTGCACCTGTAACGCATTCATCATTGATTGTAGTCCCTTCGCTTACTGACAAACCAATGCTTGATTATCTTCCAATCTCACTGATTTTATCAGCTCCCCTCCTACCTTTATTCCTACCTCCTCCTCCCCCCATGCCTCCCTTACCATTTCTTCTGAATACACGTTAAAAAGCAACGGCAATAGTGGGCACCCCTGCCTCACTCCCCATCCTATCATGGCCCATCCTGATTCTCCATTGGCTACCCTAACCTGCTCCGTCTGGTTCATATACAAAGTCCGAATGAGACGCCTCTACCTCCAATCGACCCCTAATTTCTTCAGCACTCCCTTTAATTTCGTCCAGTTCACCCTATCAAACACCTCGAAATTTACGAAGAACGCAAAAAAAATTCTACCTATACTCTAGGTTTATTTCTACTGGCGTCATTATCACTCCTATAGCGTCTGACGTTCCCTCCCTGTCCAAAATCCAAACTGGTCGTCACCCAGGTATTCGTTAGCCTTCTTCTATAGTCTTATGTTTATAATGCTCATAACCACTTACGCCGCTTAGGATATTAAGCTAATTAATATAGTCTTCGCACGTTTATTCCTTGCTCTTTTTCGGTATTGGAATTAGCATTGTCTTCCCGAAGTCTTCTGGCCACACTCCATTCTCATAAATCCTACCAATAAGCGCCAAAAGTTTTCCTCTTCCATTCTTCCCTATACTCTTAAGAAACTCTGCAGGTATGTTATCTATTCCCACCGCCTTATTCCTTTTCATGTTTCGTAGAGCTCTCTTGATTTCGCTATCAAGGATACCTGGTCCGATGGCATCTCTGTCGATGTCGTGTTCCCTTTCTATATCTAACGTACTGGGCCTTATTTCCATGCTATAAAGCTTTTCAACATATTCCTTCCACTCCTCCTGGATCTCTTTTGGTTCTATGATCAACTTTCCTGTGTTGTATGTTATCGTTGCAGTTACCCTTTCCTTACTATCGCCCGTCAATTCCGTTACTATCCCATATAAAGCATCTGCTCTTCCCTGTCTTTGGCTTTTCTCTAACGAGTCGTCTGTTATCTTCCACCATGCTTCTGCTATTTTTTATTTTCTTTGTATAGTATTTTATTTTGTCTAGCTCTGAGTTGTCATGATGAATACATCCTCCCTCTTTATTTCTTGCTTTATATTCTCTAAATTTCCCGCCCTTAGTATAGTCCTAACATTCCACGTTCCTATTCTGATTGTATCGCGTTTCTCATCTGAATCTTCTTTTCCTCTGCTGCTGCATTTTCCTCTACTTCCAAGCAACCGCTGTATATTAATGGCAAATTTGCTTTTTAAAATTATTTTCATTTGATCCTTAAAATGAATATCAAAATTGACTCTATGTTCCCCCTCTCCAGTCCAACTGAAGTCAGTAGGATGAAATATGTTTCATTACTTATTTACTTCGTTTTGTCGATGCCAATAATTTTTGGACAGATCCAACTGAAAGCTACAGTTTCAGGAGAAGGTTTTTAGGACACCATATCCTATTAGCTCCTTCCCGAATCTTGTTTCACAAGTCTTTCATAAATCCTTACCCAATATTAGCACTAATAATCGGCTACTAACTGTTGTATTATTTTTCTGTTTATTCTGGAATGGTTTATCGCCGATCCATACCTTCATCCATTCTCTTTTATATATTTTTAGGAGGTTTACTTTATTTGTAGACATAGGTTTGCTTTTCCTGACAGGATATTGAAAATAAGGACAAATATGATACAAACTAGAAATATTGATATAATTTATCAAAAACGATGCTATTATTATCAGGTGGATTATATTTTCTCCGATTAATTTAATTGCTATCAGTTCCATTACATTTATTCAATTTTGTTTTATAAGCTTGAATAGTATATTTGAATAGAATATTTGAAAATTTTAAAAGTATATTTTAACTTTGAGAAATTGTGTAAATGTGCGGTACAGTGGCGACAGCCTCTTCGAATCAGCTGAGTGGAGATCATTTTTGGATCGTTTTCCTACGTTCATTTGCAAACATTTTTTAACATATCGTTATAAATTCCTAATCCAAAGAACTTCGTTTTTTCAAAAAATTTAAATCATTTAAAACATTTTGTTCAGATCGTAATCAGACCTGCTGCAAGCACCACATGTCATTTTATATCGCAATAATTTCATTTTGATGTCACCGTGATATTAATATCGGGTGACCATCTTCGTTGTTTTGATAGTGAATTCACTCCAATTCGCAGAATTAAACCCTTATTATAAAATATTGATGGAAACTATAGATATTTCATTGCAAATGATCAAAAGAACTCTGTGGGCAGGACGCAATGCATACGTTTTGGCTGGTGTGAAATAGGTCTAAAACTATCGTGGATGTCTTGTGAGACAAAATTGTGGCTGCCGCAAGGCCATTTACGCGGTGCGTTTGTTTGTACAAACTGGTACAAACTCTTCCGTGAACTCTATCATGAGGCAAAATGTATCCTGTAAAACGGCAAATCTTATGAACGCTTGTGCGAATGTCTCAATGCCTGAACGGAAAATAGAACCTGTTCTAATTTCGCTGAGGCAAACGTACAATCTCACGTACATATGTTTGTACAAAATCTTTCATCGTGTAAAACGGCCTTAATATAAACACTGCAGCAGCGGTCGCTAAAATTGTTTCATCACGGTCCATCTTCAATAGTGTAACGTCACTCGCTGAACTTTTGCAGTTACTCAGAATTTAAATGAATAATGTAAACGAATATCCTAGTATCTATAATATTCATGATCTAAACAAACTAAACAAAACTCCGTCTGCTCCGTCTGTCGAAACAGCTATGTTGGTCGGAAATCTCCCGTAATCGATATATACAATCGATAAATCTACCACTGCGCATTCAGTCTGCGCAGAAAAGTCACTGAATTAATTCGCCGTGTACAACGGGAACTTTCAGGTCATCATTGAAATAAATTCGCGAATTAATGCTTGAATGATCATGCGCAAGATCAGCCGCCGTGTGAAACGCCCTTTAGACTTTACTAGAGCTACTGCATGAATTTAAGGAGCGCGAGCAAGTCACCAAGCGGGTTAATAACCATCTTATTAAAAATTATTTTCTTCTTACACTGGAATACTCTTATGATAGGAGGAGCTGGGTGGTTTATCTGATTGTAAGTCATCATATTTTTCATAGTTTACATTGTAGAAGAACGAATCACTGATTTTGTTTGAGGTTTACTTATTGCCGAAGTTTTCTCTCTCTATGATTCTTTAGGTGCTCTATTAGGTTATTAAGGGGACCTAAATTAATCGGTAAATAGGTCACCTATGGTGCTCTATTTACCGTTAAACGCTGAAAAAAAATTAGTTTTGTTGCGATGATGATGTGTGCTTTTAAATCATAAAACACTGATGGCTAAGGAGAGCTGTTTACGATTGTTTCAAAATCTTCTATGGGAATTAATGGAGATGTGGAGGATCGACATAGGATATAACTTATTGCAAATGTATCTATTATGTGATTTTGGTTGTGGAATCGGGGCAACAATTCAAAGCCTTAACACTTACTTTCCCTTGAATGTGCTTAATTTTTGGATATCGCCCTAATTGTTCATGCTGAAATTCATCGTGAGAAATCGCAGTTCAATGTGCTGGTAGATACGGATCTGATAGAGTATAGGATCACTTGGTAACCCGTGCGAAAATTTCGCACTTTCACGCTATCAGGGAATAAGTATGTTAAGGAAACGGTGTAATTGGGTTTTAAATAGAGAAGAAGGCGTATCATAAAATACTTTCTTTATACTTGTTTTCTTGCAAAAATATACAAAACATATGAATACAATACAGGCAAGAGAGTTTATCGAAACTTTTATGTCAAATTAATGGGTAAATAGTGAAATTTGAGATTGAGATTGTAATTTTCGTCAGAAGCCGGTGATTCAACGTTTAAATTGATACCTCATTTATCACTGTAGGTGCAGTATTAACGGAGCATATACGGAATGACAGAAAAATACCTTTCTGTAATAATATATATGATGATATTGGCATGTGAATAAAAGTGGGGACATTCCAAATTTATTTTCCCAGTGTGCGGGAGGAAAGTATGAGGAACTTTAAGGAAACCTATTGGCGGGAAAATTAGTAGTAAGTAGTGGTAACGTTTAACTATAACCCTAAAATTGGATAGTTGTCGCAAATAGTGAACATTAGAACCTACCAATCAATCGATATAACGCCAAATTATGATGAAACCTTTATCATAAAGTGTTGCCAGGAGCTGCTGGGAATGTGATCAGCTTCTCAGTCTTTGAAGCAAAAATAACTCTCTCCTGACATTACCATCACTGGCTGTGACTTCTCTCCACTGAAAGGATGAGAGGCGAAGCCATATCCATTTCTGTTAACCCTTTCTCCTCCCCCTTGGCTTTAAGTTAATGTCTTGTTTTCCTTTCTCCTTTTCTCTTACTTTTCTTGTCTCACTAGCCCTCTTTTCGTATTTATCTTCCTTCTCGTGACTCCTCTCGAGAGAAAACAAGAAATGGGTACTCAAGAAAATCTGACGAATGAACATGTGATACTCGTGTTACGTCACTCTAAATTTAAAAATACTGTGTACAACAAAGTGTACTGGGTGAAGTAATCTTCACGATAAGCATTTGACGGAAAACCTGTTACCATTTTGAAGATCAATCTCATAAATGTCATTTATTAATCATTTGTGCTTCCTTCATTGAGTACAAAAGCCTTTTTGAATTAAAATGCATAAATTCCCGAGTGATGTACCCAGAGTACAATTAACGTGGATTGATCGCGTAGTAGGAAGAACCTGATAGAAATAATCACCTGAGGGCATCAAATCGAGCAACCTAGTGGAACAGTTCACGTACCCGTGGATGTTTGAATGGTAATGGGTTTAGTGGGGAGGCAAAAAGATGGTGGGGAAGGAAAAGAAATTGCTGACGGAAATTTGGAGAAGGCAGAAAAAGTTTTATAATATCGTATAGAGGGGTGACGACATGCTGAAGAAGCTGATACTTAGGTGGGAGAATGCAGGTGGGCAAGGGAGAGAGAGCAAGAACAGGAATATTGGAAGGGATGAAGAGAGGCAGAAGTTTCGAGGTGTTTAAGAAGGGAAAAGAGAATATTAGATTAAGACACAGTTAGGAAGTACCCCCGTTGTCAGTAAAATTATACGTAGGTGGGGTTTTCAATGGACCTACCAATTATTTTGAGGAGTAAAACAAGTAATAGAAAAAATGCGCACCAGGCTAGGTGTCAGGGTTAACCCTGAAACTATTCTAGGTGAATTCCCTGAAAGCCTAAGCCGTGTTGTAATCTGATGCGGAGGCTTCCACGGTGCGTTGACAGTATCGGCTGCATCTCTCGGTCGAAGTAGATAGTCGAAGTCGGTGGGGACACTTGGACCTGAAGATGCCTGCTGGAACGCCACCAGAACTGTTGTCTAAAAAATAACGACACGGCGAACACCCGAGAGATGCAGCCGTTGCCGCGTTTTAATTTATTTAAATAATCGTCTCAATGATATGGTAAAAAATAAGCACCACATCTGAACTTTTTTAAATAATTTTCGTACAAGTGAAGTATTCACGGTTTTCCCACTAACATAAGTCAAGAAAACCCGTCAAGTCTTCACTCAAATACTATTCCGGGAGAAAACTAACGAGTTTATGACTTGAGGAACATTTTCAATACGCTGTCGACGCAACAAAAACCCAAATATACCATTTATTTGTTAGAATGCCGATGATGGGGACCACTATGTCTTTGAGTCATTTTATGACTTAATTTCAAGAAATTAAAAACCCTCTATTTCGCACGTTTCGTCCTTCCATTCTCTTTGTTGTCTTCCGTACAACAATCCCACTCCGTTATCCTTTCATTCAACCTCTATTTTCTCCCCTTCAACCCCCTACAAGCATCCTTAAATTTTGCCTGGCTCTTCGTTTTCCCACTCTATTTCCTTCTCTTTTTCCCGGAAAACGATAAATATCCCAATGGTTCCGAAGTGATTTACTAAAAGGGTCTGACATCGCATATCAAATGGTGTTGCCCAAGCTTTTTCTCTCTGTCTCGTGGATGTATTTTTTTTCTCTCCCCTCGCTATCGCTTCTGCTGTCGAGGAAACAAGCAATAAAACTACGCCTAGAAATGTTTCGACGTTTATTTAGTAAACCTTTCCGAAATCTGTGATTCCGCTGTAAAAATGTCCATTAACTTGTAATAGTGTTGATGATTTAAAGAAGAGCGATCGGTCAAGGAAGTCATCACGCACTTTAGATGAAAAGGAGCTAAAGCATGATTAAAATATATACAAGATTGGAAAGAAATAAAAAATACGGTTTGATTGTTGATTTGTGACTGTTAGGGAGAATGCATTTAGTTGAAGGAAAAGCAAAATGGGATGTGTACATTTTTCAACTTTCCTTAAGGCCCTCTTGCTTCTGTTACTCAGGTGGTTGCAACATTTGATGACTCAAGAAAAAGAATTGTTAGAGAAGTAGATACCTTAATGTAAGCATACCTCTCTGGTTATTTTCATGGTTATCTAGCGTGCCATTTATAATGGATATTTAACTGATTTCCTCAACCAAACTAAATTTCATTGTAATTCAAATGGTTTTGGCTGAATGTTTAAATTCATGGTAGAAAGTTGTGGTTCAGGGCCGCCTGGATAACTGAGGCAGGGCGACATTCTGTCTCCTATTATCCGGAGGTAACTTTTCGGCCGGTCTCTCTAACGTGAAAATCAAATGGGGTTTATTTATAGGCTTGTTCGCACTCTTGAGGTTAACTCTCCCTATTGATTGGCCTCTTATAATTTATGCTCTTCACTCTCGCCTCACCGAGTCTATGCCTTGATTCTCAGCATTTCTCCCCATCCTGACTTCATCCTTCCTCCTTAGCATCAATTTTTTATCTTCTCTCTAAACGCAGCCCACTATTCACCGTTCTCCACTCTCATTCCTCATCTATTCTGGATCCGGGGCGGAGACTGATTTTGTGTTGGTGACTCCGCGTTTGCTTCCTGCGTCATTGAACGCCTTGATTTTCTTTCTCTCCCCTTGTATCCTCCCTTCTACCCCTTCGCCCCCTCTTTTCTTTTAGGAAGCCAGCAATGCTGGTGGGCCGAGGACTCCAATTTGTTGTTTGTGGATTAAATGTTTGAAAACCAGATGTTATCTATCAGTTAAGGCCAGTTTAAATGAAGATGATATTATCTATATTCAAATGGTATTTATTCTCGACCTCTTTTTTATTATAGGTATGGTGCAAATTTCATGAGTATAGGTCAAAATAATTTTTTATTTTTAAACTTTTGCCGACGTTTCGGATGTTTATTCATCCATATTCTGGGCTATAAACAATGATGCATGATGATAAATTATTGAAAGTTCTGTTTTGGTTACATAATTGTAAATGTACAGATATTAAATATAAGCATACATAGACATAGACATTCATGATTTTTACCTTTAAAGTTTGGGGCTGTTTTTATTTATTTACAATTTTAATTTGGTTGCTTGGATATATTTCTTTGTTGAAAAATTGTTGAAATTCACCAGTAATTTATTTTTTCAACAAAGAAATATATCCAAGCAACCAAATTAAAATTGTAAATAAATAAAAACAGCCCCAAACTTTTAAGGTAAAAATCTTGAATGCCTATGTCTATGTATTTTTATATTTAATAACTGTAAATTTACAATAATGTAACCAAAACAGAACCGTCAATAATTGATCATCATGCATCATTGTTTATAGCCCAGAAGATGGATGAATAAACATCCGAAACGTCGGCAAAAGTTCAAAAATTAAAAATTATTTTGACCTATACTCATGAAATTTGCATTAAATTATCTATATTGATCTTTTACCGCCGCAGGCCCCTTACGCTTCACACTATTTCACTCTTCAGCTAGGCATACGTTTTTACCTATTTTCATCCCCTCCGTAAAGCCTATTCTTTATTCCCTAATCCCAATTACCCAGAATCCTCCCCTCTAACACTATATTTAGCGTCCCCCCGTTTCTCATTACCTGTTACAACTTCCTAATCTGCCTCCTCGTAATCTCCTCCCGCAGCTTTCTCTCCTCACCCACCATGGCGGGCATTTCCTCGTCCTTCTTCCTTTCCATCCCTCCCTCTTACTCCAATCACCTTCACTCCCACATATCCAGCACCTCCTTTAGCCTATTCTCATCCTCTTTCAACCGTTTCCAGACCTCTGCGCTGTACGCTCCATACTTGGTCTTTCACCAGTTATTTATTAGCATACTATTATGAGGTGCCTGTCATTAGTTCTATCCGTTTCGTGAAAACCTATTTACTAACGCAATTCTTTTCCTGACATCTAAGCTGTCATGACTATTTTCCTCCTAGTTTAAATTGTTCTACCTGCTCAAAGACTCGCTCTATTACGTTTGCGATAAGCCGTAATTTCTATATCCCAGAAAACCTCATTGCTTTAGTTATCTTATTACTAATATTTATTCTATATTTATTGAACTGGTTTTCTAATGCGTCTATCTATCTTCTAAGACTGAAGTCCTTTGGGAAAATATGTACTGACGTATTTCCTTATGAATTGTGTAGTGAATATAAACTGAAGGGAATAGACTTGGAACTACCTTTTTTATTATCTCCTTATTGTAATGCCTAATATCTATTATCATTAGTTTCACAATTCAAAGATGAGGTCACTTCAGCCCTCATTACTGTCCATTTCAGGTTATCTCTCTTACTCCCATATAGTGATCCCAAACCACATCCCTCTTCTTGTGGTCCTCGTAGGTCTTTCGTTCCCTTGGTCTTCCTCGAGAGGCCTTCACTTTTGTGTCCTCTATTTATTTCTGTTTCGAAATCGCCAATTCTCGGAGTACTCTATCCCTCTGTCAATTCTTTTCCGTGTGATTTTCCATGTGATTCTCTATTCCACTGTTGTTATTTTGATATTTATGAAATCTTCGTAAATGAATGGCATTATGAAATGGGAAAATAACTAAGCATCATTTCTTGTATCAAGAACAATTTATAGTTCAAACCCATGTAAGAATTTCTGCAGATCTACCCATGCGGACAGAATTGCTGTGCTCATCACAGATAAATTCACTTGTAGATATCAGGAAGGAGAGAAGGTATAACATTATGTGAGTGGATATCTATGATTAACGTTGGTCAACTTTCATTTAAATGGCAATGACTCGGCGCATTATTGGGCAGTTGTTAAATGTAAGTTTTCAATAACATTCATCCCATTGGAATTTAAAAATAGTCCTGTCCTGTGAACGGGTGGATAGCATGGGGAAATATGACGCCACAATATTGTTTTTCCATTGGAGTGCTGCTGAAGAAGTTGAATAAAAGGAATAACAGTAATCAGAACGCTGATGGAGTCGATCAATACCCCCTACTACCCTCACGTTACCTCGAGATGTTAAAGATTATGATAGAAAGTGGTTATAATGTCCTTAGAAGGAGACGATTTAGCGAAAATTTCGTGAAAAACAAAGCTAAAAAATGGTAATAATTCAAAAGTTCTAAACCCCAATAATGAAGATGACCAGAGATGAATTTGAGTTATATTTAACACTCTTGGTCCCTACTCTATTACTCTTTCCTCATGCGATTAATTTTTACTGCAAAATATTTTCTGTGTAGAACGAAAATAAGCCGTTGAAACTTGCGATATGATTTCACACGAAAAAGAAACATGGAAGCCCAGGAATTTCTCGGGAGTTGTCCGTTTTATGAAATATGCCGGATCAATATTTTTTTGAATTAGGGACATATTTTTTTGAATTTGGAACTTGATTATCGTTAGTCTTCAGCGATCTCCTCGACGGAGAAATGGCTACATCCCCTTTTCTTCTTCTCTCCTGGCCTCATGTTGTGGAAACAGAGTGAAATTTATTTTCACACCTTCGTGGTGATCTCCAAAACTCATTTTCCTCATTCATGGTAGAATTAAGTCTGCACAAGGTATTTTGAAGGAAAAAATAGTTTAATATGAAGATGGAGAGCCCTTAATGAGTATATGTGGGACTCGGGTCGTATTTTATTATTTTTTCCAATTGAAAAGAAAGTTATTTTAACGAGTTCAGGAGGCGTTAACGAGCGAATGTGGTATTCTTGGGTTTCGCGCTAATTTTCGTTTGAATTGCGGGACAACTCAATCAGGTTTGACGAGTGCTCCGTCCTAAGTGCGATAGCTGAAGGAGGTCAGGAGCAGTGATAACTCTTTAGTTCATCACATCCCCGTGCTAAGAGGGCTAAAGGCCGTTTAACACGATGCTTAGGTCAGTACTGAATTCAGTACTTAAATAAGCGTCGAAAACTCTTAACTTAATTCGGGAAAAATCGAATTCGATCCCTCGGAGCCTGTGTTTACACGATGCTGATTTCAGTGCGAACTGGCGCTGTTGCGGTGCACCGGCTGCGATTTGCGATGTGCCGGAAATAACGCATTGCGATATTGGACGTTTGAACTACCCTATGACATGAATTTAGATACTGGATGGAAATCCGCCATCTTGTTCCGTGTAAATCCCCCGTAAGCGTTGTAGTCGGCAAATTTCGCACCCTATAGAAGTTCCATTTTCTAACTGTGGGTTGTTGGTAGGTAGCGTTAGCGTCGATAAGGTTGTTCAAGGTCTCTATACCCCAGGTGATGACACGAAGTTAACTAATGTAATCCGCCGTCTTGAATCCAGATCGCAGCGGGAATTAAAATTTTCCATGTAAATGAATGGGTGATATAGGTTAAAAGAACCACGGATATCTCACTTATTACGTAATATAAAACAATGAAACTTGCAAGGACAATAGGCAATGACATGCTACTTGGGGATATGTTTGGACAACCGGGCTGAAGTCTTCCGTTCGACTCAAGAAAAATTGTGAAATTACCTCAGACTCCGATTCTTGATAGGTAACACGGCAAACATAGGCATAAAGAGCATAGGTTTCCACTTGTCCAGTCGGCAGTTCAATGCCCATACCTTTTTTCTTACTGGATTAGTAGGAAAATAGGTAGGTAATTTGTAATTGCAATTTTTGCAAAGGACCTGACCTTACCCTGACCATAATGGAATTCCCGGATTTTCAGCTGCTTTTTATAATAATGAATTTGTGAAGTTTCGGATTTTTTAAATGAATAAACGTTATTAGTTCCACACATCGGTATTTAATCCAATCTAAATTTAATCATTATTTACTTCCTGAAGCGATACTCATTCATTTACCCGATTAATCATGAAGATAACCCTTAGTACTCGCTCTGTGGCCAGTTTAAACTGCCGCCAATAGTTTTACCAATGCCCGTTTGTTTACAGCGCTGCCATCGCCTCAGTCGCGGTAGCCTAGCCTGCGAAATTTTTGACAACAGATCCGGGCCATTGATTCCCATCCGGGCCATTGATTCCCATCCAGTGTTCTATATTCATGACGCTATGGGTGCTTTCGATTTGTGGCTATAGACGGCGATCGCCACGCCGCGCCGCGGTGCTTTCGATTTAGCTGAATCGCCGTCTATCGCCAGCTGGTGGCTCTCTGCTCCGGGGTGAGTCGGCGATCGACGGCACCTGCGTTCGATAATCGGCTATCGCCGCATTCAAATGAAAAGCAATGTATATATTATTACATTTCGATGAATATTTGGACCATTGGCAGATACATCAGTTTCCAGCTGAGATTATATTAATCGCAAGGATTTTAAAATTAAGTTGTATTCCAGCTGGCTAAATGAGTTTTAAATTGGATACACGATTCAAATGATCAAATTAAAGTATAAAAGAACAAAATATGGCCACTTTGCTATTTCTTTGCATCATTTCATTAAAATATTTACATTACTAGGAACGGGATCAATTCTGTAGGCAGATCGTTCAAATCAACCACAGTTTTATTTAAATATATGCGAAATGTTGAGATTAAATGCGATATATGCCTTGTAATTCGATGCAATGTAAATTCGATGTAATATGACTAAAAGAAGACTAGTCATTTCAATAATATTTTGCAACTTTTCATGTAAATATGAATGCTACTTTGAATCGACTCAAATAGTTCTGCTGGCAGACCGTTGCAATCAACCAAAGTTTTATTAAAAAAATATATACGATCTAGTTCTACGTATAGCATATTTTGCGATGCAAAATTTATATTGAAATGTGATCCTGAAATTAGAACACCGAAAAGCCCTAATTCCAGCAAGGGAAGCGGCGCTGTTGTTGATGATGAGACACGGATCTCATCCCAATTTTCAGAGCCTCCATCCTTTCCGGCTGCATCAGCGGTTATGCATCACGACTGCAATATGGACGTCGCGCGTCAGGTGGTCAGTTCCGGTCTTAATGAGTTGGTGGGAATCATGCCGTCAGCTTCCCTCGTAGAAATCGTCAGTCAGTCAACGTGCGCGGTGTAAACTTGGAACCATCGGAAGAAAGGTTAGGGAAGAGTGTACGCGGAGGCATTTTCTAAATCGGGCTCGGGGTAGAAGGTCACGCTAAGCGAAGCATTGTGGTGGAGAAGCTTTGCGTTGTTTAAAAAACTCATCGACTGCGATTTGCGACATTCAGTCGAGATCGAATTACGATATTGATCGATTGGATTTATACGAGGAAGATGACTTCAATCCACCCCCCTTCCCAAAGACACCGACATCTTAATGGCGAGGAACACATAAAAGGACGAACACAGGGTTTGGTGGGGAAGATGAAAATGAGTCAAATCCAGACAGAAAAAATTTCACCTTAGCCTCAAAAAATCTCACAGAAGAAAGGATACAGACTGTCTGTATCCTTTCTTCTGTGAGAAAGATTGCGCATAGCAATAGAAATATCAGATATTATTGTGTGAGTGTTCCTTCTTTTGTGTCTATGTTTAATTCCGCCTTATTGTGGCAAAGTTTATTTAAATTATCGCGTGTGTGATTTTCCACGAATCGTGTATATATATATATATATATATATATATATATATATATATATATATATATATATATATATATATATATATATATATATATATACAGTATGCCAAGAGGGTGGCCGATAAAAAATATACACACGGAAAAAAGAACACACATAAAAACTTCCGATATTTCGGTGAAGACTAGCTCCACCTTTCTCAAGGTTTAAAGTAGGAAACCTTGAGAAAGGTGGAGCTAGTCTTCACCGAAATATCGGAAGTTTTTGTGTAAGTGTTCTTTTTTCCGTGTGTATATTTTTTATCGGCCACCCTCTTGGCATACTGTATATTTATCACCCGAGTGATTCTCCTGGAAGTTTTATATATATATATATATATATATATATATATATATATATATAATATATATATATATATATATATAGCGTATTAAGTTTTTTGATTATCTATACTAAATTAGTCAAGACAATGGCAATCTTCCTTTTAGTACTCTATTGTATCAACACACATCCGTATACCAACATGTATACATTAATATTTATAGCAATAATTCATTCCCTTGCAAATTAATTTGTTCTTTGGTTTGTAACCCTCGCTAGCAGCCATGTGATTAGGATTTTACCCGATGCAATGCGATATTATTACAGAATCGAAACACCGCATGCAAGCAAAGAAGAAAGCCGTCTATTTTCCGTAGAAGTACGGACTAAGGTCGATAGTATACCGATTACGACCCCTATGGACCCTACTGCAAAAAAGCCCGTACTTACATCGAAGTGCTGCTTGCTAGCGACTGTAATAATAATGCTACATATATAGTGAGTTAACTTCCTAGAGTAAAATCGCCTTCTAGGTTATTTAATCTTTCGCTTTGCGATTGAGATTGGGACAATTTAGCGTCACATACAAATATGCAATTTTTTTTAAAACGTTTTGTGGAATGGACCTTTTTCGAGGAAATGAAATTGTTATAAAATCCTTAAAATGTTCATAATTACCAGAAAATTATTATATTAACTACTAATTACGTTATCCATTAGTTAGAAATCGCACGTCAGGCTCCTCCCCGACTGAAAAAGTGATAGACTTGAGACTTAAAGCTATACAATTTTCTCCGTCTTCGTAGTTTTATTTCTTAAAAGGTTACGATTAGGAATATTATCGATGCAAAGAGTTATGTAAATGGTTTAAAAAATCTTTTTTCTTCAAGTGCTATGAAGTGTTTTGTGCTATATGGTGGTTAAATTTATGGCAATCTTTGAATCTTCGCCGATCAGCCAGATGTGCGGATTTGCGAAACTCTAATGTATGCCACAAGAGGTTCTTTGCTTGTATTTATTTATTGGAAGCATTAATTTACTCATCAAACTGCATTTTTTCTCATGCCGTGGGCACATATAGAAATAAGAGCAAAGCTTGTGTTACGTGTATACCCCACCCTGTAGGTATTTTTATATTTTTTCGTAAAATTTATCTTGCAGAGGACGATGTAATCGTTATGATGTCTTTCATTTGGTATTTTATAGTTTTTGAAGAGTTTGAGCACTATTCGATAATATTTGACGTAAACCTATTGAAGGGGAATATTTCATCGTGCGAAAACGCAGTGTAATGAAATTCTAGGCTTTTATTTTTATTTAATGAAACATTTTCCCGAAGAATCTCACCGTGTATATAGGAATTGGGTTTTCGAAAGAGCGTAGGAGGGGATGTTATTGGTATCGCTCTTGGTTCTCCTTCCGAACCAGTCATTTGCTTTCGTAGTCCCGCTTGCCCCCGCCGATCAATTTTATATCGATTGTAAGTGAATTCCTCTCGTTACTCTTGAGAATCGTGACGATTCATTCTATCTGCGTCTTTTCGATAAATATCCCGTGGCATACATTTAAATATTCTAGAGATGGAGAGAAAATCTCGTGGAAAGCGTTCCTTATTTAGTTTCGCATGAAATTCGCTTTAAGTGGAACTCATTTTTCTCTTCTACTAAACTTTTATTATTGCGACCGGTTTTTCGCGTGGAACGGTATTATCTGTCTGCATGTAGAAACCGGTTGTTTAGGCAACAAGTGAGCGGAATAGTACCTGCGTGTTTTTCTCTATGCGAGTAGCATAAATATCGCGATGTTCATAATTCTCGCCTCCGATGACATGCCAGGATTTTGCTACATCCAAGATATGCTTACTCATGTGGATAGCTCTCACATTCTGTGTTTAGTTGCCATAATGTGTAAATTGAGAAGCAAAGGAAGAGATTCGTACAACGATTACTCTACATGCGAGATCTACTACATGTGAGAACTCTCACTTTGCTTTTAGAAAAAAATATCGTGGATGAAGCAAAGATGATACTTTGCTTAGGGATATAGAATCAAAAACATGATATTGATATGACCTTTTATATGCATGCTGCTCAGAGCGCTCATTAAATAAACAATATATAATATAAAGAAAATGTTTAAATCAGGAATGCAAGTCCATGTAGAAAAAATCAGTATACTTCGCTTTGCTGATGACGTAGCAATTCTGGTAGAGAAGAAAGATCTGACGAGAATGCTGAACTTTATGGGCAAATACGAAGAAATACAGCTTGAAGATCAATGTCAGGAATACCAAGATTGTGGTTGGTAGAAAAAATGAAGCCAGAAACACTGTCAAACTTGGGCAGCAAAAACTTGCGCAAGTGGATGAGTTTTGCTAATAGGCAGTTTTCCTCATGCCTCAGTTTCAATTTTAACCACTGTATTTCATGAAAGACATCTCGAAAACCTATTTTTAGCGCAAACAGAAGAGATTGAGAGAAATTTTAAGTCAAAGTTCGCAAAACAAAATTGAATTCCTCCAAGAAATGAAAACTTTCACTGATTAGCTGACGTGATTGTGACGTCACGGGTCGCTTGCTGGAGGGACTAAATAGCAGGGGCATGTGGATCATCTTTGTTAGCGGTTCATTTAACCTGTGAACAAGTCTTGGAGTGCGAAATATCATCGAGATGATCGTGGATTTGTCAAAGCATACACGGGGAATCTTCCCATCGTTGATGGTGGTTGAATCTTTCTCCAAAATTGAAGACTACGTGAGCGCTGAAATGAGGACGAGAAAAATGGAAATGTAAGTTTCATTTATTACCTTCAGGACGCCAATGTAGGAAATAGGAGCGAGAACTGAATAAAATTGGTTTCGTAATTCTGTATTATTATATAAAATTTGGTTATTAAAATGGTCAGAGAAGAACTTATTGCCAATCATTTTCCCCACTTAAATCTGGCCGGTATTCCTACGGTGACGCTGTCATTGGATGTGTGCAGATCAAGAGAGATGGTAAGGGCTCAAGTGACGTAGGAGCACAAAGGAAAAACTGCTACAATATCAAAGTGGAGGTATATGGGTAAAGGCGAAAAGGCTGGTCAGCAATCGAAGATTTGAGGAACAACGTGTTCCTTCATTATTGTCCGCTTACCCATAATTTTAAAGCCCCTGTAGTTCTCCTTGTCTTCTACCAACTGTGAAAAAAGTTGAACTGAATTTTCTACTGTCTTAAAAATATCACCTCTTAACTGTGCATTACAAGGTGAGTTCAAATACCGTATTTTCTCTTGTATGTTGTGCACCTTTGCCTCAAGCACCGGTGTGAAAAACACTCCCATTTTTTATTCAAGCCGTGCACTTGTGTAGGTTTTAAATAGCCTTGATGAGGCAAATTCAGGTTTTGATTACATTTTCCAGTTATACAAACCTTGAAATGGTGTCTACAGTCAAACAAAAACTATTTTGGCACTGATTTTCCTCGCCGATCATCTCGGTGGACAGCTTTTATCGAAGTTGACGTTATCAGTGTTTGAGCTGTTAGCAAAACAATGAAGCCATCGAAGTAAACATTCGTTAGTTGAGTAGAAATGGCACTGCAGTCGGCTATACTATGTCGGAGGATATACTAAGGTGGATTCGGCTAAATGTAAGTGGTCGTTCCGCCTGCGCTTGTAGACCCATTTATCGTCGAAGTGTGCGCTGATGTATTTAAACCTACGTTATCTGCAAATCCTCGAATGGAAAATTCCCATTGTTTCCATAGTTAGAGTAGCGATCTAGAATTGTACGCTATTTAACGATCACCTAATACCAATATAGGCTCGTCTGTGTCCTGTCTATAACCTGTCTTGTGTCTTCATTTCTCGGTCATTGGTCCCCTTCGTCTAAATACCTTGGTAATTTCAATGATTTTGAGCCGGGCTTCGGCCACTTCACTAACTTCTGCGTGCAAAATCGAGAAATTGACTGCTTCTTAAAAATGTTTACATAATATAATTTGTTGTTCCTCCTCTAGGTGGTGTTATTTTGTTAACATTTTGATTCAATTCATGGTATCTACTCGCTAACTGGGTGAGAATTCGCGTCAAGAACAAGTGTGCAACAGAATATATCCACAGGCTACGTGTAGAATTTGATGCCTTGGATACTTCAAATCTTATTTTAGTATTATTCTTGCGTTTTAAACTTATAAATCTACATTTAAGTATGGACCTTTATATTAAAGGACTACAAGGATATTTTTGCTTTGCACATTATTATAAGCATTAGAATAGAATATTAACCTTGAAATGACTCTTCAATTTTTCAAAAGAATTATTAAATTGATCTATATGAAAATTCTTTCTTAGTTCTGGATCAGCGGGGAGTAATCGTTTGAGTAGGAATGACAAAAATACCAAATCTCTCTATGAAAGTAAGAAGTTTTTTGCGATGGAATATCCTGAGGGTATTAATCGTTTTTCAGTTGTTTGAAAATTTACTAATGGCACTGAATCTGAAATTTTCGAATAAATCATTTCGAATTTCCGCAGATTGGTTTGTTGCGGCTCTCCTCTTCCCTCTCCCATCAACTAACCGTTTTCTTCCTTCGTAAGTCTTCATTTTAACGCCCTTCATGGTTTGTTTTGTTTGTTCCATCCTTGGTCTTTCTCAGCAATTCTTCCCGTCTTCCCATTTATTTCGCTTCCATTGTTGTTTTCGGGAGACTGTTGTATCTTAAATGTGTGCAGTAAATAAAGTTGTATCAGGGAAGATGTGGTGGAACTCATTCTAAGAAAGTGGAAAACTGCTAAGAAATTTCATTATTGTGTCCAGTAAGTTTGTCTCTTCATTTTAGAATTTTCGTCAAATATCTTTTCCGTCCAACTTCCCGTGGGACCTCTTCTTTGGCGATTTTATTCGTCCATTAGATCATCATTTTCTGTAACACCACATTTCCATTACTTACAATCTTCATTTGTTTCTGCAGGTGGTAGCATCCAAAATCCTCCACCGTCGAGTCCTTACATATTTTTTATATAGTTCTTGCTCTTATCCATGCTTGTACTGCCAGCTGACAGACGACTAATTGGTTGCATTATATCATTGTAAGCAATAAAAATTAATATCATTCCAATTTTAAATATAATTGGTTACCCTATTAAAACATTTAAAATGCATGAAAAGTAGTGTTGGACGTTTGTCGATACGATAGAAGCCTCAAGTGGTAGCAAACTTTGAGCGTCGGAAGGGAACGACTTTGTGCCGTGTCAAGCTAAATTAGTCAACCCTTTCTCGCCTTAACGTCTTAACTTATTCACTAGACGAGGGAACGGTGATGAAGGCTCGGGAAAGAATCGAGGCTTTTACGAGGCCATATTGGAACTCTGGACTGTAGCCTTTATCCTCGTTTGTTTCTGATTTATTTTCATATTTCTGCAATTTATTGCTTTTGTCAAAGACTTCAAAATATGTTTTTGATAAGGGATAAGCAAATGATTTTGTAATAAAAATTATGGTGTGATACGTTAAGGGTCAGATTAAAATGTATCGTTAATTATCGATATATTATTGAGGTCGGCAGAATATAAGGCCGTATTATTATAAAATAAAGTAACTTATGCTCAGGTAGCAATCGTTCTTGTCTTCAAAACAACAAATAAGGCTAATTATTTATTTTCAATATGTTGAATTAAAGGATTTTTCATATATAATGTCTTGGAAAGGCTCCGATTTAAAAAATTCTGATCCACTTTGTTGCACTAATCTGGTCAATTTCAGAAACATTTCAGTGAGAAGTTATTCCATCTCAATGTTTTTATTATTTTCCATTTTTTAATAAAAAACTTTGTACTTTTCCACACTTTATTTTAAAACTGCGACCGGTTTCACCTTAATAAGATGCCTTATTAAGGTGTAACCGGTCGCAGTTTTTAAATAAAGTGTGGAAAAGTAGAAAGTTTTTTATTAAAAAAATGGATATCTATCACTTCCACGAAGTGAAGCCTGAAACAATCAAATTTATTTTTATTGCTTGTTTTTTACTTCTGCACTTCAGTTTCTCATTGCTGGTTGCGCAGCTCTGGCCCCCGATAAGTTGCATCGGATTGATAAAATTAAAAAAATCACAATTTGTAAGCCATCTCCTGCGTTTCGTTCTCAAGCCGTTGTGTGACCGATTTATATTCAAATACTCAAGTACAACCATATTAAGTTTAATTCTTAAGTTGTGTTTTTATGCTCAATTTTAAAATACTTCTACTAATCAGGGAGACTATTAAGCTAATTTTCAATCGATTAATATAATGTATATTGGCATACATACCTATCACATCTTTACCGCGAATATCGCTTCCATCGCCTTTTATCTAGCCGTATTTTTATCGCTCTTGTCACTGCGAAGACCTGAAAAATTTTCACCGCCTGACTATTGATTCTAATTGGCACTTGAGCGCTCACTTCTCTTGAAAAATGCATATGTGAAATGTAACCAAGCTTTCGAAAACGTTTTGGGGCAGATATTCAGGAAAGTGTGGGAGGTAGGAGAGTTAAGGACTCACTGTCCAGGAATGAGGCTAAGAAGAGCAGTAAAAACGAGCGTAGACCTCGGCAGTGAGCCAGCTTGGTAGGAGATTTCCTGAATGGCACTCGCGCTGCTGAAATGCATTTCGGGTAACGTCAAATGGAAAAGAGGCCGCTTGTTAGTGTGAAGTGGGTAATGAATTTATGGGGTGGCAAGCTGTGGTATACGAGGGGTTGAAATGCTACGGTGTGGATGTCTGAGGATTTGTTGATATCAGATGGTATTGCTCTTTAATGGATGTGATGGATGGATTCTAACTATTAGCCTCGAATGCATCAAAGCCAGGATGCTTGGAAATGGTTGGTGGCATTGATGTGAGGTAACGGCATATGTTACATCCTTTATTGTGAGTTAGATTGAAATATCCTTTACTGTTATGTATCCTCATTTTACCGCATGTCCTGAAAAAAACCAGAAACATGCTTAGGACATTCGATAAAGATGAGGATAGGAGTAATGCATCGCTTTTATAATGTTCTGCTGTCAACTTTCTTGAGAAATAGGCGATGGAAAATTTGCCGAAGAGGGCTGGCGTGGTAATCACTGGCTATTGGAGTGGCTGTTTTTGTTTTTTTAGAGATATCAGCTTTTAAATATATAATTTCATCTCGGCTGCTGAAAGTATTGATATGCATTATACATACGTATTTGCCAGTTGAAGGTAAATTAAACTCGGATGAAAAATGTTATTAATCATTGTTTTATCTGCAGAAACGTATCTCACCGTGAATTATTTCTTTTTAGATCGGCATAGTTCTAAACTTATTCCGTTTGAGCCATCAATCCTTTTTCCTCCTTATCCCTGCTTACATAGTATTTCCTCTTTAATCCCAGATAAAATTTCACAGCGTCTTGTTATCTCCTCTGCCCATCTATTCCGCACCAGTGGTGGGCCTTCCTGTGACTTTCTCTCCTACCGTTACTTATGTTCATTTGTCTTGCTTTCTGTCCACGGCATCTCCATCCTTCTCCATTCCAAGATCTTCATTCTGATTTATCCACGGTTTTTAAAAAAGGGATTCCGAACCATGCATCGCCATTCACAATGTGATGGTCTTCACTTAAGCTTTCTTGGAATCTTTCCATTCACATTAAATGAGCATGTGCAAATAACAAGGAAAAAATTCATGATATTTTTTTTGCAAATAGTTATAAATGGTATTGAGATTATTAGAAAGGTAGTGCGGTTTACTAATCGATGAAGCGGATGGAGTCGGTGAACTGCAGAAATGCAATTTTCAAATTAATGATTCCTGATGCTGATGAGAACGGAAACTGTTCGACCCACCAAGAATAATTAGCTTGCATAAAAGTTTGGGAAAATAGGTTGAAAATCGATCCATGACCCCATGAGAATCCTAATCATGCATTGCATAGGAAGACGAGGCATAAATGACTTAAGAAAGTGCATAGTTAAACCAGCTGAAATGAGAATTTCGTTTCCCTCACTCAATGATCTATCACAACTCTAACAAGAATAAGTTAAAACTATTTAAATGCTCGAAAGTGTCTTAAGTACATTCCACAAACTCATTAATCATTTATCAAAATGATTGGTCTCTTAATACCCAAAATATTATATCCTAGTAGATGATTGCTCTCCAATTTATCTCAAAGAAATGACAGAGGCCAAGGTAATCATTCCTAATGGAAAATAACATAATAAGTTAACATACAGTTCTGAGACGATATTTGTTGTAATATGATTGCGTAAGCTTACAATTTTTTAGTGCCTTTTAGTTCCTTTCAGAAAATATTGCACCAACTAACGTTAAACACGATGCTCTTCTGCCATTGTGTCGAAGGTTAGAAGTGCCATGTGCCCATTACCTCGTAGCTGGTGAGATTTATAACTAACAAAACTGAAATACGCTCACTTAAGTCCAAGTTTTCATTGCGTGTCAAGTGCCATTTGGTCGTAGGCATTCCCAAGCCCGCCTGTCTGTTGAGCAAATAATTTGGGAATGCTTCCCATAAGGTGGCATGAATAATGAATGAGAAGTACTTTGGAATAGAGTTTCGTTCAGTTCCTCTATTTTTATGCAAATGTGTGTACCTGTGAAGGAAAATAAGTAATACGTGAGCTCTCAAAAGATTCGTTGATTGAAAAATGTATGGCAGGCCATATTGCGCCAGGGGAAACTTAATGCATAAACAAGTCATATATGCCTTGGTATATGCCAGAGAATTTGGAATTCGTATTTCTCGAATGCCACATCACTCCTACTCCATTTATTGTCGGCGGAACTCTAGAGTAAAAATAGAGGCATTTTGGGTAAGTCTATTTTTATAATTAAATTTTCCACCAATTGTAGTCGCAACTAAGGTATCGTAATTAAGTGTTACATTATGTAAGAGGAAGGAAATGCAGCCATGTTAATGGAGGCTCAGTATGGTGGTAAAACTATTCCATTAAAGTAAGTACCACCGCTTTGTACTAAATATTTCTTCCTTAAAAACTATTTAAAAACTTAGAATTTAGCTAAAAAATGTATTTTGTCTATTTTCAAAGGCTCTTAAAGTTATAGGTAACTACGCCATATGAATATTGTAAGTGTTTAAAAAGTGATGATAGATTGACCGAGGATGATAAGATACTGTTATTACCAACTGATTCGAAAAAATCTTTGAATTGATTTATTTTCCAAGGTGCCGTTGCGGGAAAATAAAACAGCTAGTATACTTTGTTAGTATAGTTTTTAAAAAGCTAGAACTGTAAAAATAGACGGAACCTGGTGATTATTATAATATTGAATGGTTGGGAAAATATAGTGCGTGGGAGCATTACGAAAGAGTTTACAACGAAGGAATTTAATATCAGCTGGCGAGACGTATTCGAATGTGACCATACTCTAGCAATAAAACCCAATTGTACTTTTTCCGCTATCGGTTTTTACACACCACGCATTTCAGCTTGCTGATGATCGCTTAACAGGCAGAAACATTGGACACGTTAAAGTTAATAGTGGAAATCTGTGAATGGGTTTTTATAACGAGTTCAAAATATCTAACTGCCAAAGTTAGGTAGAGTATGTTCGTAGCTTTTATCAGTTGCTTATTAAAAGTCGACGGGAAATAAATTTGTGAGGGGTTTTCATTTTACTTTTACTTAGTTCCTATTAGAGTTATTTTCTAACTCTGTGATTGATTTTGGCTTGAATAATCAACAATCGACGACATAGCAATCGATTACATAAATTATGCTCTTTCAATGACAAACCACTATTTTTTCTCATATTTGAAGTATATTTCCGACCAAATGCTAATGAATATTATTATAATATTATTTTTGTTGGGAATTTGTCTCTAAAAACAACCATTATTCACCACTATCTCTATATATTAATTTTGTAGCGTGTTATTCAGTCATTCTGTATCCATTTTGTTTATTTCTGTCTCAGGTTTTGAGCTAGAGAAATGAGGTTTGGTGCATTAAATGTGGATTCTCTGTCTGTATGATTTGGTAGTAGTTTTGGATTTTTATCAGTTGGTGGTGCAAAGAAAAATGCAAAAAACCGTGATTTTTGAGAGTTTAAATTTAGTTAGATTCCGGGGACTAAAGTTTTTCGGGACTCCCGGATTCAATTTTTCAAGTCTGTCTTTCTCGGGACTCCCGGGCTCACTTAAATAGGTTAGCTTATGAAATGCATGTATTATATTCAGAATTAAATGGTTAGTTAATAAGCTCATAATCCGTAAAAACTGAATTACACAATTGTTTTGCTGTTTTGAGTAAACAAAGGCTCTCTGTGTGATAGAAGGCGGAATTTTTGCCCTCATCTTTTTAGCTATGACTAACCAATCGTCGGAGTGACTGTATCTCAAAAATGGTATTTTCCTCAGTCAACTACAGTGAGCATGGAACAGAAAAATGAATATTATGACTTTTTGTTACTCCAAAATGTTTACAATGTTTCAAAAACTATTCTCAATGTTTTTTTCATTTTTGGGAAACATATACACTCATTTAGCCACATTTCCCACTGCTTCCACTTGAGTGGTGCAAAAAAAACACCAAGTTCACCTCAAGAGCACACCAGACAGAGACTGCCTGCAAATCAGGCAGTCTCTGTCTGGTGTGCTCTTGAGGCTTGAAGCAGGCAGTCTCTGTCTGGTGTGCGCTGGCAGGTCTGCTGGTATTGCAAATTAATTGTATTATTTTAGCAACAAATTTGCAGGATAGAATATATAATGTGCCGTCGTTAATTTATTCTTTTGGTGTTCCATCAATTGCCTTCTTGGCCTTTACGTAGATCCTTCCTTAATTTACTCCGTAGTATAACAGTCTCCAAGATTTGGCCTCAATTACTATTTTTCTTTCACAGCGTCTCTTTTTGTCTTCTCGCCCCTTTTGTCTCCTTTTCAGTCGTTCTAAATTCCTTTCCTCTTCCACGCTCTCCCAACGTCTCCTGCCTATCACCTCCTTAGAATTATTTTGATACTGTGGATCATAAAATTTTATTGGAAAAGTTACAACAAGCTATGGTTATTTTGGTATCGCTTATAATTGGTTCCAGAGTTATCTAAGTGATCGATTTCAGCATGTGCGTATTGACAATTGTGTTAGCCATAAATCACATATTCCTTGTGGGGTGCCACAAGGTTCAGTTCTGGGACCTATTCTGTTTTTAATCTATGTAAATGACTTGTGTAACTGAAGGTTCCATGGCAAGTTAACCTTGTTCGCTATTGATACTGTACTTATTTACTCTACGAGTAGCATGTATGATTTACTCATGGATATGTAAAGTGACTTAGATATACTTAAACACTGGTTTTCTGTTAATTCTATGGTGTTGAGCAGTAAAACAAAATATATCTTATTTAATCTATAACCTGTAACTAAAGAAGACTACAGTCTATTATAATATAGATGCATGAAATGTATTAATGACAATGTCTTGTTCTGTAATAAGTGTAATACAATTGAAAGAGTTAGTTACATTAAATATTTGGGTATCTATATCGATGAACGATGCAATGGAAAGTGCACATTATGAAACTTAAATCAGAGTTAATTTATATACATAGAAAATTTTATCTGTTAAAATTCATCTGCCCAGTGTCTGTCAAAAGAATGGTCTATTATACATTAGTTAATTCAAGACTGCAATATGGTATTGAGTGTTGGGGGGGGGGGGGGTAGGGGGGGGACATATATAACTAATCTGCGACCTCTGTTTGTAGCCCAGAAAAAGATTATAAGGGTTATGTTGCGGGTACCAAATACCACGCATAGCTTCCCTCTTTTAGAAATTGAATGTTTTACCCCTAAGGCATTTGTTTGTGTACAAGGTAATTAGGATTTACTACAATCGTTGCGGCGAAATGAAGGTACCACGAGTACATGAGGTGCGCAGTCATCTCAATGTTGTCATACCAAGACCTAGAACTGAAATTTTTTAGACAGAGCTATCTTTTCTTGGGGCCCAGCATTTATTGCGCTTGACCAAAATATATTGTAAACATAAGAAGCAACGATACATATTGTAGAAGTCTGAAGAAATGTTTGTTTGATACTAAGGATGTATATTATTTATTTTAGAAAAAAGTGTGTGCATGTAAATATGCAACTAATACTTATTATGTATGTATTTATCAATTTGTTCACTGAAGGATCAACATCATTTATTTTTTGGCTAAATGTAAGATTTAGTTAATTGTCATTCTGTTTAATGAAAGATCAACTTTATTTATTTGTTTGGCAAAATGTAATATTTTGGTTATTTTAAAACATATATGTAATTGTATGTAGCTAGAACAGTTGGAAAGACAGTGATTAATTTGTTATCTGGTGAAAAAACACAGTTAATATGTTTTTGTTGAAAGTACGATCGAGTCGGTAACCCCACAGCGGTCATTTTCCTAAGGGGTACCTATGTTCCCGACTAATTTGCTGTTTCATTGCTGATGCAATTATTTGTTGTTGAGGAATAAATTATTTATTATTATTCCCTCGCCTATCAGTAACTCCTCCATCCATTTTTGCTGCCTCCTTAGAATCTCCGGAATCGATTTTCCTTCTTCTCCGTCGATTTCCTTCATTTTATCGCATCTCTGTCTTGCATTTCAACTCATCTTTTTTATCCTCACAAGTGTTATATTGTTTAGCTATAAGCTTTGAGCTAACGCAGATCATCTTTTTACAGAGACAAAGTTGGCGAGCTATGCGACAACCATTTTTTAAAGCCTCCTCTCTCAGTTTGAGGCGTCCTCATACATTCCCTTCTTTTCGTAAATTTTTTTAGCCTGTAGTATGCGTCTTATTTTCTTGCTGCCGTAATAATTATACTACCTTTATATCCTAAGTTTTTAAATAACTACATTGGTGTCATAGGAGCATCATCGCAATGTCTCCTCTTCAGCTTTTTGCCGTAACTAGTCTATTTTTCCATTCGGCATTTAGCAATCTCTATTAAGTTTGGTCGAGGTTAACTTGAAATTCTCGAGGGTAGTGAAACTACGTCTACCTCGTTCTCATTTATAAGCTATAAAGGATTCATTAGGGACTGTAGGGCGTCATGAAGGCGTAAAAGAGAGATATAATTTTTAAAATTCAATATTTACTACTTGAGAAGTCGGCATCGCAGGATTATTGCTTCATCTCCCTGAAGGCGGAGAATGTGACGAAGATGAGACGACGAAGTCGCGGGAATATGGATGCGAGGATCGTTAACCTGGTGGAGTTGGCGAAAGATAGTGTTTTCAGTCCCCTGGATGTTGAACCATGAATGTTGGTGATGAGGGGGAAAGGGAATTTATGACCTTCGTTGGATGAGGCAGAGAGGTAAAGATGTTCATGTTCCGAGGAGCTGCTTACTTTCTTTACATAGGCGGTTAAAGGTTGAAGAAGAGATTTCTTTCCTCCTTCCAGTGATAATGAATAAGAGCTGGAGGTATGGAGGAAAGCGAGCCGCTAAAACTCCGTAAAACAACGAAATATCTACCTGAATCAGCCTGTTCATTTTGTGTGGCACGATGGAGGGGATACTAATGATCTTCCATATTGACATCTGAATGTAATATTGTGTGATTCGTGGGAAAAAGTTTTCGAGATTGGGTTACAAAAATATTCGTCCACTAAAGAGAGCAAAGAATTAAATGTCGTTGGATTTATTATTATGAAACTATTGTGCCGGAAATGTAATTATTTAAAGAAAAATATATTCAAGATAGTTTCTTTAGCGTAATTGACTTAGATGGTTCGTGGTGTCTACGGTGAAAACAAAATCAAAGATTAACTGCCTCAAATTCAGCGTAAAAAACAGCTGATGAAGTATGGTAACACGCATCGTGATTTTGCTTTGTCTAATGTGGGAAATCCGCAAAGTAGTATTCTTTATTATTATCAAGCTCTCCCTCCTCACGAGGGATGGGCAGAAAATTTATTCATTTCATACTCAAATGTAACCCCCAGGTTTTAAACACATTTCGATAATTTCAAAAGATTATTCCGAGTTATTTTATATTTAAATTTTACAATGTAATTATTATTTTAGTTTTGCGTTATGATTGTTGATTGACATTTAAAGAATTTGTAGCTGTATATTTGTATTTTTATGAGATTTACAATACCATTCTTTATTGCTAATGTCTTATGAATAAACAATTTGAGCTTAAAATCATTAGAGTGATACATTACCTTGAATAAATCATGTAAAGAGATAGGTCCTGCACCTGTAAAAATGTATTTTTACTCTCTTCCAATGAAATGTATCTTAACCGGTAGGTTACCGTTATCAATCAAGGAATCAATTACTCTGAATAAGTTTTTCAAGGAGTTTATTTTATAAACGAAAATTATCTCAGTCATCTTGGCTGACTTCCCGCTTTAAACTTAAAAGTTTCTCATTATTTTTTACCAGATAAAGTCGTAATCGAAACTATTCTTATGTTCACTGAGAAAGTATTAAAAGATTTAATCATTGACTAACTCAATGATAGTATCGAATTTATGGAATTATACTTGGTGACAGGCTATTTGTCATTTATCTACGATTAAGTGACTGAGATTTTTTTAGTGCTTCTCCCTGAACGTTTATGCTTCAAAAGATAGAATGATATTGTTAAATTAGATGAGAATAGCTAACATTAAGAACATTTAAATCTCCCGGAAATACTATCAGTTGTGTCTACCTTCATCGCGAAATATAAATGGACACGGAAATGTCATAGCCACTTTTCATCGTCGAAGTCTATCGAGGCTGACAGTTCGCTGTTCATGTATCGAGTTAGAATCAACACTGCATGTCGTTGAAAGCCAATAGACCGCTCTTTTCTCACCATTTCCCCCTAAATGTGTTCGCACATTGTCGACGTTCCAAGATGAAAAGAAACGCTAGGATGACGCATGAGCTACTCGCGGTATGCATATCTGAGAAATGAGGTCGGAGCTACGAAAGGAAAAAAATATCATCCATGGGCATTGAAAAGAGCATGGGCGAGAGCTCGTCACCCTTTAGATAGCATATGGGATGCAAGATAAGTTGCGCCTTTTTATTTTATCCAGACAAAGGTTGGAGAGTGACTTGTGTTAGGGGGAAGTTGGAGGCGATGTACAGGTGGAGGAGTATACGCTGGGGTATTTCATGGTAATCAGGCATAAGCGGGATAAGCAAGTAGAGGAATGGGAGGCATCAAATGCTCAGTGCGACGTAGTGACTAATATTCACTCGCGGAGCGTCTTTGGTTGGCTGTCTCCTCTCTTTATCCGCTGCATCCCGGTGATGAGATAGCGCTGTCTCAGCATGATATTTGCTGAGTGGGCTATCCAGCGAGGAGAATCCTTTGGGAGTTCTTGATAAGCCCGTATCGCTGGGTGAATGTTTTGAATTTTTTTCATATAACAGAAAGTCTTGAAATCGATTTAGTTAGCAAACATGCCTCTAAGCCGCGGGCAAGAAAAATGCATTAAAAAGTCAACTTGGTGTCTAAAGTGGCTAATTTGAACAAATTATAGTAGCATTTGGCGTAATAACTTTTTACGTATGTTCAGTTTGATTCCCAGGTGCTCAGAAATTGAAAAAAGAAATTGTTCTGCCAAGTTAAGCAATATTTACTATTATCTGCATGGTTAAATGGATACACTTTTATATTCCACTCTTTACGCGCATTCCCGACCAGTTTCAACGCTCTCATGTCATTTTCAAGGAGGAATTATGTTTTTCCCCGTCGTGAGTCTTTATTTTTGCTCAGCCAAGCGTAAGAAACTAAAGTAGCCTGGGAATTAGTGGTAAGGGCGAAGGAAAAAAGAAATACGGAAGAATAAGAAGAAGAAAATTGTTTAAGAAGAAGGGAATAAAATTTAATTTTTACATGATTGGCATAGGGCGTAATTTCAGAATTTTCGAGAAAATTCAGCTTTGCAGCTTTGTAATACATATAAAACACTAACATTAAAATCAGACATATTATTAAAAATATATAAATGGTTTGCAAACTCTGACTTATTGGCACAGTCAGCAAAGATTTTAAATGATCTTTTATTTTTGCCCTAAGATTTACACCCGTCTGTCCCCCATGCAAATGACTTGAGAGCGTTGAAATTGGTCGGGGTTGCGCGTAATAAAAGTGTGAAATGTACAAAGTTTATTTATTTAAATTAAAGATTAATCTTTAATTTAATTTGCTAGTGTGTGTCTATATGTCTATAAAATAAAAAAATGAATAATGTCTTTAAAGTTCCACAAAGTAATCTCTCAAAACATTCTAATATTAGTACATATTATCTTGTTAATATCTATTGTTAATTTATTTACTCTATCAACATCCTTAGCCATCGAGTTAACGTGAAAGCCCGGGCCGCGGATTCCAATCCGGGAGAGTTCTATTCAGCCACGTCTAGCTATACCCAAGCTGCGTGATTTGAGTAATTCATGATAAAAATATTTTGGGGGTATAAAAAGTAAGCACATTGTAAATCGGTAATTCTTGTAAAACAGATATAGTATATATGTATTAGTGGATCGGAGCGAAATATGGATTTTTGACTCGTAAATTCAGTCAGTATTACTGTGACAAGGGTTAAAATTGTTCAATTCCGAAAATAAATTTCACTTCAGTAATCGAAAACTAAAAGAAATAAATTGGCACAGAAGGCCCTAAATTTTCGGTACTTTTTTGTACCCCACAGTAATGCACATTGGCAAGATAAATCAATCTGGAGGTGCTTTTGATCGTAAATTAACTGAGTTTTCAAAATATCATAAGATAAAGAAACAACCGGACTATTTTGCATGGAATAGAGGATGCACTTTTGGAAAGAATAGAAAAATGAATACTGCCCTCATTGGTTTGTCCCTCACTTGCTTCATTATGAGTGATAATTTATAATGTTGGAACAGAATGGTGATTGTTCTTGATAGATTGGTAATTTGGAACGTAAGGAAGAATTTCAGAGCTTATAGAAGTATTTCATCGGTGATAAACGATGTCCCGAGGTGTAACTTCATCCCTCTTCTCCCCTGAGTTTTAAGGCAAATTTATCATGATTATTAATGGCCATAAGGAACATAAGAGTATATTGTTTACATCGGGATAATATAGCCAAATATTTTCCGTGGTTTATCGTATCTGGGATAGGGAAAGAATTTGCGATAGCTAAAAACTGTTGATTTTTTATCAATTTACGCTTGCTGTAGGTATGATAGTTGAAGATAATTGCGAAAGAACGTATTTTTTCTGAAATTGCGGTGTACGCTGTTGGGAGTGTAATGCCAATTGTATTCATAACCATCCAAATGAATAGGTGTATGCAGTAATGCGGAGATGCCTGCGGTAGCTAAGGTGAATGAATACCTGAGATATTTATGTAAATTATGGTTAATAGTTTTTTTTCGTAGATTTTCGCAGTTAATTTTAATTTTGGTAAGTTTCTTTTGGCTTTCTGCGATTTAACTAAACTTTTTTAGCAACAGTTTCGCCGTGCTATTCTGCCGGCTTCGTCAGGCATTCTAAATCAACAATGAAAAATAAATAAACAAACTTAAGCGGTTATTATGTACAGCATGATTATTTAATACTTTAGTTTTTCAAAAGTCTTTCCCACGTATAAGGAAGTTTGTAGCCATCTTCTCATAATATGGTCTCATGGTAAGGAGATACTCGAGACGATCTTAATACATCTCAACAGTCAGCATCCATCGATTCAATTTACAATGGAAATTGAAAAAGACGGTCGCCTACCATTGCTAGATGTTCTGGTTGAGAGAAAAAATGATGGAAAACTTGGGCATAGTGTGTATCGGAAAAAGTCCCATACTGATCGATGCCTCAATGCACGTTCCCACCACCACCCACAGCAAAAGGCATCAGTTATCAAGACCCTATTTGATCGCGCTCGCAGAGTTTAGCTCGCAGAGCTTGATTCCATCTCTGAAGAAATAAAACATTTAAGGGAGACACTGAAGGATAATGGTTATAGCTATAAATTAATTGAAAGTGTTAGAAATCAGAAGCCTAAGGAGAAAGAGACATCTAAGCCTTTGGGATATGTTATGCTACCTTACATCGCGGGAACAACAGATCGCATAGGTAAACTCATGAAGAAGCATAACATCATTACAAGATTTAACACCACCTCCAAAGTTTTTGATCATCTTAGAGGAGCTAAAGATCCATTATCTTCCACAATGTTCGAAGGCATACACGAAATTTTCTATAGTTGCGGAAAATCGTATGTTGGCCAGACAAAGAGAGCCATAGGATGCAGACTGAAGGAACACGAACTGGCTATTCGGAAGAAAGATTGGTATCACTCTGCCGTGGCTGAGCACACACTTTTAGAAGGTCACAGTATTGACATCAAAAAGGCGAAAGTTTTATGTAAAGAAATTAGCTACTATCCACGGATCATCAGGGAAGCCATTGAAATAGAAAAAAGACCTAACAACCTAAACAGAGAAGATGGCCTCAAACTTCCTTGTACGTGGAAAAGACTGTCGAAAAACTAAAGTATTAATTAATCATGCTGTACATAATAACCGCTTAAGTTTGTTTATTTATTATTCATTATTGATTTAGAATGCCTGACGAAGCCGGCAGAATAGCACGGCGAAACTGTTGCTAAAAAACTTTAGTTAAATCGCAGAAAACCAAAAGAAACTTACCAAAAATATGGTTAATAGTATTCAATGGAGCAAAAGGAGAAAATAATACTCACATCACATCCAAGTATGCTAAAGGGCCATCCAATATCCACCACCTACTGGATTGAAACCCTAATCCTTGGTGTGGGTAGCTGGTTTCATGTCATGCCGTATAAGATGTTATCCGTTGAAGTGTGACCCTGAAAAGAATGAAAAGTCAATGAATAATATGCGTATGCGTTCGAGGTTCTATCGAATCTCCAATTTGCCAGTCTAAGGAACAATTGTGTGGGTACCGTCGGTACAATATTGAATGTAATGGGGTGTTGGCGTGATTTCTCTTGAGATCATTATCGTAAACTACATGGTGTCCAAAACACGAAGACGTGTGTTAGAATTTCATCCAAGCGCCATTTGCGTTGTTTATTATAAGTTAAACATAGCTCGATTTATTTATTTATTTACGGTGACTACATGAGTCAAACCAAGTACTGAATTTCACCTTTTCGTTTTTATTGTTTAAACATTACTGCTTTCATTGATAGTGATTGAAAAAAGTAGGTAGGTATTGAAAATATGTAGATTACCTATGTATGTTAATGAACACTTTATCCAGCCAAATGAGCCGAAATCAGCGCTATTACCATGGAATTAGCGCTTTGTGACTTCAAGTATTGCAGCAATGTTTTTAGCAACTCAAAAAATAGGTAAGACAGGTGCCTACATTTTATTACCGTTCAATCTCCTGAGATAAATCACTTATTATAACCAGTTTTTCGCAAAATTGGCATTTACAATATGTATTTGAAAAATATTTACCAAATATTTTCCTACGATTCAACCATTTTTGCGTTTAGCACAATGTAATTTCGTTTGATTTACGAAAAAAAGTTTGGAAAGGTATGATTTTGTTGTTCCGATCAAGCATGGGACACGGTTTTCTACATGAAGTCAATACATGAATAAAATTACACTTTTAGTCATTTTACGTTGGAACCACCTTAAGTCATGCGTCCACATGCAGTGGAACACACCTTTCCTCTGAGGCAGAAACCCCTCGCAGTTCACCTCCTGTCCCATGTCGTCCATCGATCATCCCACATCGTCCTTCAACCTCCCCTCAGCTATTGCGCGACGGGGAGGAAAGGCGTGGATAATGCTTCTAATGGCAGCCATCCCAAAAAACGGCAGGGTAAAATGTTTTCAATGATGGGGGAGTGTCCCCTTCCCTCTCAGATCCCTCACCCGCGGCAATGTCACGGCATCTCCATCTTATACACGGTGCTCTTCAATCCCTTGTTCTCCTGCCTTTGCAATCAATTTCGTCGGGTGGGAAGGTCCTGGCACCGAAATATTTGGGCTTGTGCGTCCCGACGTCGTGGGAGAGTGCCTCCGTCTCGACGCCTAATTGTCCCGCGGAAACATTTTCCCATCCATCACTTGCCGTAATTTGACCAGGGCGACGATCGCAGGTCGCTTTAAATAGGTGACGCGCTCGATATTTCAAAGGAGAAAACTACAACGCCGGCGACAGGAGGTGGGTGGCACTGGGCCCTGATCGGCCTTTTTCAAAATTGCAAGTCATTCTGTGAGTCATAGAGTATTGTTCACCAAAGGGAATTCTCTCGACAGTAAATATCGCGTTTTAATCCGACATATTACCAAATGTGAATGCATATCTGCCCCTCTGCATGTAAATACTACCCAACGAGATGCCCCAAGGGCGTGCGGCAGGGGTTGTTAGTATCTACATCAGCCATGAAAAAGGCAGATAATAAGGAAAATGAATTTCTAGAGGGAAGGGACGAAAAGTGAGACTTGGTGTCTTTGTTCATGTTGTAGTCTCTAATGGTGCGTGGGATGAAGAAAATGTTGTGCATGCTCTATTTGTCAGTGTACCTACTATATGTATATCTCTTTTTTTGTCGATTCATTAATTTCTAGAGATGTAGTATGGTATTGAATAACAATATGCTCCATGTCACCCTGAAGTTCGTGTGACCTTAATTTTTCAAATATCTCAGCCTTGCGTGTTAACCATCGAGTCTAGCGGTTTCTTACAGCCTTCGAGCTAGCTCATGATATAGTTAACAATTATGTGATAATGGATCTGATGCTTCACCGGTGAATTTTCAAGTTTAACTCTCCGGAGGTTCTCCTATACATCGCTCGAGAGCGCCTTATCGTCATTTTTCAATTGCGCTCATGAAAATGAAAACGTGATATTCATTCTCCATATGTTGTTGGTCCTTTGAATCACTAGTTTTAATTGACGGAGTACGTTCTTATGACATTACTGTGAGCATTGCACTTCTAGAGTGGTTTGCGTTTTGGATAACGATAACGACAACGCGAAAGAAGGAACCGTGAGCCCACCCCAGGCTTCAGGCATTGGGTTAAGATCTTCATTCTGCGTGATGTTTAGACTGGAGACTTTCCTACGTCATGAGGGATGGTGGCAGAAGTGTCTGGAGTATCTGTGCCAGGCTCGGTGTCTTAGTTTATACTTGAGCGTTTAAAAAAGCAATTCATTGTGTTGGCTTATTGCGGTGGATCTACGGGGGGGGGGAGGCGGGGAGAGGTGGGGTAGGAAGGGAGGGGGGGGGGATTTCGCCTCCCCAAGAGGTCAGACGAGCAAAAGAAAAAGCATAGGATTTGTAAGTGAACTTCATTGTACCAACAGCTTAATAGAAATACTATGCTAGAAGAAAAAGTGTCTCTCCCCAACAAACATGAACTGCGTTTTTCGGTAACGAGTTTTTTCGGTCATGGTATTACTAAACATTAGTAGTACCATGGTTTCGGTATTTCGAGTTGGGCAGCAGAAGACTAGCATCCAACGGAGAGGAGCTGAGTCACAATTGAGGCTTCGTCTATCCCACTTTTATCTTGCCCACGCCTTTTGCAAAGCTGCTTCCCCCATCGCCTAAAAAGTATGGGATATCTGGTGTGTGTCGGTCACTTTGTTTCAAACAGCCTCCCCAGACCCGTTAATAAGTTCGGGCACATTTCCCTAGTAGGTGGCGCGGGTTAACACACAGACTCATACCCTCATAAATTTTCCAAAATTCCCCCCCCCCCCATGATTGCTCCCTGGATCCGCCCCTGGTTGGCTTAGTCGATGTTGCGAGTGACTATTGTGTAAATTTTGTCTGTCAATGGCTCCACGGGTGGTGATGTCTTTTTTAATATTCGAAAAATCTTAATTATGCCTGAGAAATGTTGGAATGAACGAAAATATCAATTCAAAAGGCGGCGCTCGAACCAGCGCTTTGGGGTGAGCATTATGCTGCACTGCGCGCCGTTCAACGCTGGAAGAATATTTGCCACCGATACTCTGTGCGTGGAAAAGTAGGTATTCTGGATTTGAGTTTGAGTCAGCTTTTGAGTCAGTCACCATTGAGTCAGCTTTTGTTTAGGTTCAGCAACAAATACTTCGAATTTGGAGGTCATGGTAATGTAGGAAGGCTGGGTAATGTGCGGAGATTCACGTTGCCCTGGAAAGCTAAACGTTAGTGGTTTGATGCCCAGTCTATGTGGATTTATTCTCATGGCAGCATCTGCGTATTTCATGATTGATTTTTCTACTTAGGTAATTACCTCGTTGTGCCACGAGTTGATATTTTGGGTCATGATTTTAGCCAGCATTTCACCTTTTTAACTATTTATGTATACTCAGTGTTCTACATCTACAAAATACCCTGCAAGCCACCTCAGGGGTGTGTGGCAGGGGGTGAGTAATCACCAACATGCATTACACTATGCCATAAAGTCAGTACAACAACGACTAATTATGCATTAGCATAAATCGCTAATGCTTGTCACGAGGCGAAGCCTCACAAGCATGCACTACACTACAGATATGCTCACAATGGAGAGGGACCGTTAATATATATGTATTTTGCAACTACAAAAATAGACAGAGACTCAAGACTTATGTAGAAAGCATGCGCGGCGTGCTGTTAGTACTAGGTAACAGATAAGGATTCAAGTATTAGGGAGTACTACTACTAAGAGCTACACTACCTAACGACAAACCTAGATAAAAGTCTCATTGGCAGCTGTTATGGTCCCTTATCGTTCGTGGGAAAAATGACATTTTAAATCTGTCCGTTCTGCAGTCTAGTTCCCTAATTTTATTCTCATGATCTGATCTACCGTACTACATCTACAGATCTACATCTCGCCTGATTCCTCCCTTTTTTTCTACCATAGTATGTCGGATTTCGTAAAAAATTATCAACGTCAGAGAATATACCAGTTTGGAACTTACATAATAGATTGAGTCTAAATTTTAATAGACAGTCTGAAAGTCTTTCCCATCCCAGTTGCTGCAAAAGGTCATTAACACTAACGAGATTATCATAACGGCCTTTAATATATCTTGCCGATCTTCGCTGCACGCGTTCTAACTCAGTTTCCAAGCCTATCTCATAAGGATCCCAAATACTGGCAGCATATTCCAAGTGGAGTCTAACGAGGGAGAAGTAGTTGATTTCCCTAACTTTATCGTCGCGCTTGCCAAGTACTCTTTTAACAAATCCCAATTTACGATTAGCTTGACCGGTAATTTCTCGAATATGTTTACTCCACGAGAGATCATTAGTCAGTTTAACTCCGAGGTATTTAACCGATTCTACAGTCTCCAATTTGCTGTTGTTTATGCAATAGCTGTTACAAGGAGCGTTTTTCCGTTTCCAAAAATTCATAACGACGCATTTTTTCAGGTTTAATTCTAGCTGCCACGCGTTGCACCACTCCTGTATTGCCTCGAGGTCCTTAGCTAGCGCTTGCTTATCATTAAGGCTACGAATTTCCCTATTAACCACTGCGTCGTCTGCAAATAATCTAAGCTTACTGTCAACTGTTTCACCGATGTCGTTTATGTACAAAAGGATCAGAAGTGGCCCTATGACACTTCCCTGTGGGACACCCGTTGTGACTTTTACTTTATTAGAGACAGCGCCATCTAATACAACACTTTGGACGCGATTGCGTAAGAATTCTCTAATCCAAGAAATTACATCGTCGTCTAAGCCGTAGGATTTTAATTTCATGAGTAGCTTACTGTGGGAAACTTAATTAATTTTTTTTAATGTAAAAAAAATTGCACCAACTGGAACGTTATGTCACCCGAGAATAAAATATCATGGGCAAAAAGTGTTAATTGAGTTGCGCAAGATCTTCCCTTTCTGAATCCGTGTTGCGTTATTGTTAACAAGTTCTGCATATCGAGGTGTCTCATAATTGAACTTACAATTATATGGTCAAGGACTTTGCAAGAGATATATGTGAGAGATATCGGTCTGTAGTTCGATGGCTGCTCTTTATCACCGCTTTTGAATATGGGAGTGACATTTGCGATTTTCCAGTCCATGGGTACTTTGTGTTCGTTGATGGATTTACTAAATATATTCTGCAAGTAGGGTGCTATTTCACAAGCTAATTCTCTGTACACGCGGGTAGTAATTTCTTCAGGACCTGGGGATTTATTTGGTCTTAAAGATTTTAGCAAGTTTTCTATTCCGTGAGTGCAAATATCGATAGGCGGCATCTTTTGCTGTGATCATTTACCTTTACGGATGTAATCTGTGATGACTTGGTGAACACGCTTTGAAATTAGGAATTTAATAAGTTGGCTTTGTCCGAACTGCTTGTTCGCCCTTTCAATGGTGTTTTGGTCCTTTAGTGCAAGTAAGAGCTCTGTTTACTACTGGGCAAGTATGAGGGGGTTAAAGTAATCCACAGATAGCTATTTCAAGAGATAGTTATCAAATGTTCTATGGAGGGTTACGCTTTATTGACATGTTACTCCCAGCTTTTCTCTTAGGTTCCGACGAGGATTTAGAACAGTCATGCATACTGCGATATTTTGCGTACAGATCGTTAATTCATCAGTGTAGCCACAAGTCTGTGTCAATGCTGAATGTTGACCGAAAGTTTGGGAGCAAGGCCGATATCAGTATTCACGACCCAATCCATCATTCTCCGTTCACGTATTTCCATTAGGCTTTCCTGTGTCATCTCCGTCTCCTTGGTCATCTCACTGCTGTGTAACCCGTGGCAATTTATCCTGGGTGGAGCAGGCGAGAGACGTCGCAATGGGAGGATTTCAGTGGCAGCTGACAAATTCCCATCGAAATGAAGCTACCACTAGAAACTCTGGAGAAACGCCTCGAAGCTTTTCGCATGTAAGTACGCCCAACAGTTTATGATACTTCCAAGGAGTTGCTTAAATTCCTTCCTCGCTAACTAAATTGTGCCATTTTAAGATAAAACCTTTTTCGTTACCGTTACTGCTTATTCATAAGCATAATTTATACTTGAGTTCTACCAAACGGAGCAGAGGAGTGCGGTGAGTCTTGTTAAGAAAGCAGCCCTGAAAGATAGAAGTCGAGAAGTACGTTTTTTTGATGGATTAATCTCAGGTTCTGATTTTGCTGCAGTCAATAATGACGCGTGGAAGGAAGGAATTTTTATACTTATCAATTTTGCATTGTCTCTCCCTTATTTTTTTGCCTTTATCACTTCAGAAGCATAAAGTACAGTGTTAAAATAGTATCTTCCGTGTCACCCTGAAACTCGCGTGATCTGAAAATTTCAAGAAATCTCAAACTTGCGTGTGAACACCTAATCTCCAGCGGCCCCCAACTTAGTCCTCCCATCAGTTATGTTACTCACTCTGTTCTCTCGTGGCAGTTTTTAACTAAGCTTGCGGCTTTATTTAGTTTGTTTGTTTAATTTATATCGGGTTTTATATCTTTAGGGGAAGGGTCTAAAACGCTCGTGACGCTCCCGATATGTGGCATCACTAAAACAAAGTTTCTTTCATTTTTTTTATTCGAGGACCTTCCTGTTATTCGCTTACTAATACCGAGTCTTCATAAAAGGAGCGCCGGAAATCTTTCCATTGTGTTTTTCCCTCAATAAGTAATTGTTTTCTGAAACAAGTTTTAATTTTCCGTCTCCGAAAGTATGGTCGGAATACGGCTATGATTGTTCTGTAAAACATTTCAAATAGAACTTATCCTGTCGTATCTGTCCTATATGCTTTTTAGAATTTATGCAGTAGGAATATCTTATTATGAGTTATGGAATCGGAAATTTCGTAATAATGAGTAGTATCTAGCCATCTTTAGAGAAATATTTTTTCCTGATTTTTTTATGCACAAAATTCTCTAAAATGTTTAGTGTAGCTCAAAGCACTCTGGTAATGGTTAAGCAGAAAGTAATTTCGGAATTCAGCCTTCTGGTCTGAACTGCCGGAGAGGCATGAATATCACCGCATCCTAGTATAACATTTTTAATAAGTGCTCTATGCTATATTTCAGGAGATCGGGGCTCGCAACTGTTGTTAGATGAAAGTTTGCTTAACATTTTGGATTCTTTGTAGGATGCTCAAGGCTTGAGAAATTCCAGAGAAAAATTTATACTAGCAGTTGGCTATATAATATTCTGTTTGCTAGGAATTTGCGCGAAATACAATTCATATTTAATGTTTCTCGTATGCCCCCATATTTCTCAACTTTAGCTTACACATTTCCGCTGTGCATCATCCGTATCTCATGGCTTTTCATAATATGGATAGCACTTTCGATACGCGATTTAGCGTTCTTGAACTTTCTCCTCGTAGAATGATTGCCAATTACATAATATTTCTTGTGATAAGCGTTAAAGCGGCGATATTAAGGAAATTGCCTTTGGGTACCTAGCGTGGCTTAGTGATGCAGAAAATCTAATTGTTAAGTTTTTCGATTTGGCAGTGAAAAGCAGAGCGTTTTATGCACCTATTGTTAAAAATATAGACTTACGCAAAAAATGTTGAATATCAAATATCCTCAAACGAGTTAATAGCTTAGCATTCCCTGCGTAGACTCACGCCTAGGACTCATAAGTTAATTTAGAAGCATACATTTTGTTTTAATTTCTGCTTAGCAACTCTTTCGAAGTATGTTAAAGAATAGCATTGAACCCTAAAGTCAATGCCCTGCCATTTATTTCTCATAAGAATTGCAAGTGTATTTCAATATTAGAGCACTGTCATTACGGGTAGCCTACCAATTTTGGTAATTTACTCTATATATTTATGATTGACGTACTATTGACAGCTCCATTTTTCCTTGATGTTTTATAAATGCCCGATAACTATTATAAAGAAAATATATTTTGGACTCCACCGCTAAATGGAGTACCTACTCATGAAAAAGAGGCTAACAAAACATACCTTAATTGTCCAAATTCAGGGAACCATAATTAAACTATCTGAACCAGAGAGTCCTTTCCGAGAACTGAAGTCCAATTGCCGGCCTCGGTGGCGGCGGGGTAACGTCCTCGCCTGCTAACCCAAAGGTCGCGGGTTCGAATCCCGCCTGGGGAGGATTTTTCACTTCCCAGGGAATTGTTGTGTGTGATCGTCCATTGTTAATATTGTTAATACCCCGATGTAATAGGCCAATGAGTGCTGTTTTCGGTGGTAATTGAAAATAAATAATTAAATAAATTCGTGAACTACGTATAATTTGCCTGGAAAGGTTGGGTAGGGCTGTTCAAAAATGTGTCAATCGGAACTTCAATCATTCAGTGCGTGTACTCTGATAAATAAACAGTATGCTTTGGTGAATTAATGCTTTAATCCCCATTTAATGCTTGCTCCATCCACCTACTCTGTATTCCCCCACAATTTACTTGACTTTTTAGTTTGCCTTTCTTTCCGTCCGTCGTACTTTCTCCAAAGTAGAAGCCGTCTATAGATATGCAAATCGTTTGGTTGAGTATGGAATGAATTGTGTTGACTATGAATGATTTTATCAATTTGGAAGTATTTATTTACTGCTTTGCATGGGCTCCTGGAAGTAAATGAAAAATCGCTCAGTAATTAGTCCCATTGTCTTTGCGAACCCTTTTGCCACTTTGATTTCTCATTTTTTCCACCTTTATGTTTGGAATTCTCTTCCTTGCCTGCTTATTCACCCTATTTCATAATTTCCTCCAGGGCGTCACCTTAGTGCTTTTACCGTATTTTGTTCACTCGCATCTTCCGATTATATTAAATTGACGAGTTTTATTTTTTATTCTTTTATCCTTTTCTTCCTATCTTCATCCTGCTAAAATTCCCAGTTTTCAATGGATTCCGGTCGCCACATTACTTATTTCTCTGTCATGAAATTACAAATTTCGCATTTTTGTTTTAATTAGCAGCTTCCCTGGAAATTGAGGCTATTGTTGTGATTAAATTAGTTCCGATTGACATTTCTCTGTTGTGCGCAGCCTCTTGTTTCCGTTAACGAAATAATTTACGATACTTTAAGAGTGTTGGAATCGGCCGATTAGGTATCTAAATTCTTCTCTTCATTGGAAAAAGGCCGCCTTAATCGATTCACTGACTTATTGGGCGTCAATATTACCTCCTTGTTCGGGTATCCATTATTTTCATAGCTTGTCATTACACACATTTCTTTAATACATTAAGGTTAAGGAGCAAAGAAGATATCATAATGCGATCCTTTCTTTGTCTTACCATTGAAAATAATTACCCTTTTTATTATCCACTTGCTCTGTTAAAGTGATTTTGTATGATGCTCAGAGGGTAACGGAAGTACTATGCATTGTATATAGAGAGTAGGCATTGTGAAAATTGTTATCGAATATAATAAGATGGCTTCTTGTGTAATTCTCGTGCCTGAAAATCATATATTTTAAGTTTTGAGACTAACTTCGACCATCCGTGTGTCTATAGGTTTTCTTCGTTTCTCCCGCTATTTTAACTTTCTTCCCTTAATAACGGCTCTCAGCATCTCCTGGCCTCTGATAACTTGTTTGATACGATGTCTATCTAACCTCCTTCTAGCCAATGGTCATATCTTTAGGGCATAAAATGAGAAAGGTAGGGTACTCCTTCCCTACCGCTACAAGAACTACTTTGTATGCCATCATTACCGTCCATCAAACTTTTCCATCACTTTACTAATTCACATTACATTGCCTGAATTTTGTTCTCATCCTCTCTCCCTTATCATTCAGGTTTTTACCACATAAGGTCACGATCCATTAAAACACCTTTCTTTACCATTTGTGTACAAAGAGTACTGTCATCAGCCCTCTCTTTTTAGCGAACGCTTCTTTTGCTAGAGCATTCCCGCCGTAATACCTATAGTGCGATGCCCATTTGATGTCACATGCATAATCCCCAATTCCTTAGTCAAATCGAAATCAACTATTAAAGCGATTCTTCTCGTGGAGAGTTAGCGTATCTTATCTTTGTGAAGGGCTTGTCTTAGGGCACTGCACAAGCCAGCTTAGTGAGAGAGGGAGCGGGAGAGGGGGAGGGGAAGAGGGAGGGGGGGAGAGGGGGAGAGAGATGGAGAGAGAGAGAGATGGAAAGAGAGAGATGGAGAGAGAGAGAGAATGAGGAAAGGGTGCGCGGGGGAAGAGGAAAGAAATTGGGGAGTTGCTGATTGAAGAACGGAGGAAAGGATTGAGGAAGCGTTGGACGGTTGAAGCAAGTGGCTGAAGATAGAGGAGAGAAGACTCGGGGAATTGGGAATTGAGGACGACTATAAAGGGGTTTTCCGCGAGATTCTTTAGCCGGTCTTTCTCACAAGGACTGAGTCCTTTTTTGCGCAAAAGTACGAAGGGAGAGAAAAATATTCCGGGAATAAATGGAGTGGGTTCCGGGAATAAATTGATACATTTATTCTGGGGGCATTTAGCGTCAGTGGTAGGGATTCTGGACAAGGGGAAACGGGTGGATCCGTTTGAGGGAATAATTAGGAGCGAGAAAAAGATGGTCTCTTCGAAAGGGCGCCATGATTGTTACGGAGAGGAAATTCGCTGTGGGTTGTCATTAAGAAGGGACTCCTTATCGAAGAAATTGAACTCAATTGAAATCGGGGAAATTAAGACGGCACGGAAAAGAATAGGGGAAGGAGTAAGAAATGCTATTTTGCGGGGGAGAGAATCCCTGAAGTCCTTTTTATGCATACATTTATTTTTTCCTCTTTACTCTCTAGGGTAAGATTAGATTTTGACTCAGAAAGCTCTCTCTCCATCCTCGTCTCCCTGTCTTTTCCCTTCAAAGTAGTAACCCATCTTGCCTCCTGTCCCGGCGTAAGATGCGATCCCGTTCCTTTTTTCTTTTACTTCTTTTTTTACTTATTTATTTCTTTCTATCCGGTTCAAAAGGAGAAAATCCACGCAATAAGATGTCCAGGAATTTCCCTCGAGACATACACTGTGTGTGTGTGGAATGGCTGGCCGTTTTTCGCTAGGGGGTGCTTCTTCATACGCCTTATCGCGGAGGGTATTACGAGAGGATATGCGTCGCAGAAAAGGAGAGGTAAATCCCCTTAGGGGTTTTCTCATCCCTTTACCGTCCTCCATGGTCGTTTCGTCGTCCCTATAGTTCTCTCACCTCCTCAACTTGCTCCGAGACGCGAAGCACAGCGACACCGTCCCAGATTAGGTGACGCCGGACCTACATACATGGATGGTAGAAACAAAAGAAGGTGTGAACTTTGATTAAAGACGGTGAAAAAAGTGCAACGTCACTTCTGTGAAAAAACTAGATGGAGAGGAAGGTGTTTGTATATTCTTTTTGTCCGCATGTTGAGTTTGCAATCGTACTCTTAGATCTGTGAGGAAGAAACCTATTTGTATTTTAGTGGAAAAGAGGAAATACGGTGGGGTACGTTGGCGACAAAGTGGGAGAACTTTTACCAGAAATAAAGCACCTACCTTCCTAGGCAGCATTACTAAAGTTTCTAATGTTAAACATATCCTTAAGCTAAGAAAGCATCTTGTGAAAAGAAGTGTAGTATTTTTTCCGTTAACTTTCAACTCCTCAGACATTGATTTGGTGCCATGCATGGTATTGACATCTAAGGGTGATCGAGTATTAGGTATTTCCCAATGTTTAAAACGATATTGTATGAACTATCAGTCATGCCTGTAGTTTATGGATGCAATGGGTTTCTGTGAAACTATTCTCGTTTTGTGAATTTTTTTTCTCCTTTCGTACGTGGAAGCGTGTTCTAAAAGGCAAAGACTCGGATACTTACCATAAAAAGTATCACTGTGGTGGATTTATGAATGGACTATCTAACGTTCATAAAGACTAAACTTATCACTCGTCCTGTTATCTTTCATTGTGGTTGTAATATTCTAAGCCTCGCACATTTATCTATAGTCCCATCTTATAGCACTGAGCAGAATGCTGAAAATAATAGCTCAATTTGACATTTCCATATGATGCAATTATTTCTGGAAATATATTTTTTTCTAATTCACAATAAAGAACTTAATTGAAGTAAAATTGAATGGGGCTTTTTTTTTGTCAATGCATATTGGGTGCTAATTCGAGTCTTTCTTTTGTGCTTGACACATTATTCAGAGTTAGCTCGTCAATTATGTATACTTTTCCTGGAAAAGAGTACAAAAGTAGAAAGCTAACTCTGATAAAAATATTTCTTTAATGAAAATAATAATGCAAAGAGTACCTATCAGCTACATGAAAATGTTATCGTCTGTTGAGAACATCGTGAGGTGCTTTTAAAAGCTGTTATAGTCCTACGGCTGTAGAGGTCGAAAACGTATAAAATGAAATTTATCATTAACTCCTTTGTGTAATATGTAAAAAATACACTTTAAAATTGATAGTTTTTATTGAAATTTAAAATATAAAAAGGTTACTGCTCAAATATTAGGCCAATATGGCTTTTTTATTGGCGTCCTTCACTATTAAGTACCAAGAATATGGCTTCATTGTTTTTTCAACAGCGTACAAATTTTAACTTTGTATAGCTACTGGAAATTACTGATGAAAAATGGAATATCGAATGAGGTGTTATTTGTGTCATTCTACATCTCCAGTTTGGGCCACTCGATGTTTGCTGTTTTCATTTCGATGAATTTTTTGAAATGTATACTTACAACTAAAAAACTGTTATCTTGAGCATTAGATTTTACTAGAAACATAAAAGAAAAAAAAGAGGGTTTACCCAAAGGGCAGCAGGATATTTGCCCGAAGCTAAAGAATATACGATAGAGTAGCATCTATCAGGACAATGAAGTAACGAGTTTTAGTCGTATAAGAACGGAGATGTTTTATCGAAAAAACTACCGATCTAAACACTCTTTATTGAATTGTAGTTCCCTGTGTTCCCTGTCTCTTCTGCAAAATTACCAGCAGTAATTAGCTGGCGTTGCTCACCAAAAATGAAATATAGTACGGCAAATCTCGAGATTTTGACATTTTTAACTGTTAAAGATTCAAAGGGTTCCTAAGAACCCAATGGCTATAGCACACTATAAATTGAGTTATCATGGAAAGCTAAATAAAAAAGTAAATACGGTGACTCAATTTAATTTTCCAAAATATGTGAATAAATTCTTTTATGCGCATTACGTGATTTAAAAAACAATATAGGGTCAACTGGTGTCTACAGTCATGACCCATTGCGAAATGTCTTTCCAAATGATTAAAAGAATAGTAAAAATTGATCCTTGACGTGATTGCATACATATTTCATTTAGTTTGTATTAAAAGCACTGCGTGAAAAGAAATTACATAAATAATTTCCCAAAAGTTGGCACCTAATTATATACAGGTATAAGATGAAAGTGTGATTCTAAAAACTAAAATCTAGATTACTGTTAAAGAATGGATTAAAACATAGTTAAAGTTAAAACATAGTCAAAGTTAAGACAAAGTCTTAAGAAGCAGTCAATGAAATTAATGTAAGTGAACGTTTAATTAGGTAGAACCGTTCTAACTGGGGGTCTGAGCATCATTAAGTGCCAAGAAGTATACGATTATAGGTTTCGTAAATGTATTACTACATGTCGTTGATAAAATTCATTGGCGACATAATAACTATCTAATTTATCAGTTGATTTTATCATTATACTGCTCCTTTTATTGAATTACACGTGTAAACTTAAGAAAGCTATAAAACGTTGATACTGCCTGAGGTGATGTGGGCATTTCATCTGCCCTATTGTCTGCACATCTGCCTGTCCTCATTTTAAGCATATTAAAAATAAAGTTACATTACGCAATTAAGTTATTATGAAACGTTAACGTTCCCTAATTTTTGATTGAGTAGGCGACTATAGTTTAGCATAAGCGATTTTAGACACCCTGTATAATGATGCATGACTGACTTTAGAGACCTCAGTGCTACCGATCGACAGCTGGGCGCTTCCTGGAAGAGTTGAGTCTTTGAAAGATTTTATAAGCTCCCACTCGAACGTTCTCGCCTGTTTGTTTATAGGAAACATTTTCCTCTCTCTCGTAATATTTATTCATTAGTGGAGAGCCTTATTTCGTTTCTTGGGGGCTTTAATGAATATCAGAGGCGTCCGGTCGTTTGTTGGCTACAGGGCCTAATTCAATATCTTCAGTAAAGGTGGATGCGTGAGAAACTGCCGTGTAGCATGAATATTGGTGTTTGACCAGTCTACTTATCTTTAAAGTGGCAGATATAATATTTCTTGTAAATCAGATTCCCTATTTTTTTTAACTAAAACAATGGGAAAATATTTCCTTCTCGGGACGAGTTTTAAAAAGACAATTTCGTTTTGAATGAAATTATCCGCGGGCTGAAAGAAAGCGAATAATGCCGATCAAGCAAATATCCTACGAAACACGAGAGAAAAGGTTTGTGGTTACCTTAGTCACATTGAACGCCCAAGGGAAATTAAGCTTTGCTCTTCGGTTATACATGGTGAGAAAATTCATTATTTTTATTTTCTCCCTGGAGTAATAAATAGCCACGAGAATCCTTGGGCGCACGCCAGCTTTTAAAAGGGGCAAAGCATATTTTGAATGCCAAGTTAAGGGAGCGTTTCCTCTAACAAGAAAAGATTGCACTGTCAAGCGCGACTAATTACGGTCGCATAACTGAAAGGGCCAACGGACGAAAGGATAATCAGAACCGTTTTGAAGGGATAATAAAAAGTTGGCTTTGAAAATAAGGTGAAAATGAAGGTGGTACTTGTTTTCATTTCCGCTCATGGACACCTTTTATCAATTCTTCGCTATCGAGTTCTTAGTAGCAAGTTTTTCCCATTCTAGCAATTTTTTTGATATTATAACCTATCGCGCACTTTTGCGATGTTTTTCACGAAAGATGAATAGCTCGGCAAGTTAATACTGCAGGCAGATGCAGCTCTTCAAATGGAGGGTCCATTTCTCTGTACCTCACAGAAGTTCTTTCGCATCGGTCAGTGGAAAAGGAAAAGTTAACGGATTTAATTACCATATATGTATATGAAGGCGGCTCCTTTAAAATATGAGCTCTTTTATTAAAATTATTCAAGAATTTATGAATTATATTTGGCTGTTTTAACAATATTTCTTTTGCTTTCCTCCCGTCCACAGTCTCATAATTCCTGTTTCCCTTCAGCGCTAGCTTTTCACAAATTAATGTTTTGCAGTCGAATTACCCATTGTGGGGGTGAAACATTTACGGCATACTTTAAGCCAAACATTTTTCACAATAGTATAGATGCGGTTTCAGCCCTATTTTTTTTCTATTTATGAATGATCTGAGTGCCTTTCTGTCCATGTCTGTTTTCTATCCATGCGACTGGGCCTTGCTGGTGAAAGCTCATTAACGTTCAAAGATCAAAATATCAATAATACTACGGTTTATTTAATAGAGCAAGGGTCCATCAAATAATAAAGTGTAAAGACTTAAGTGTCAATATTAGGATAAATACCTTAATTGTTGTATCTAGCTGGATGCCTCAAAATTAAAGTAAAAAAAGTACTATTCTGACCTACTGGCCCAAAATGTTCCTTAACTGTATTCATTTAGCCTAAATGTTTCATGCTGCTATTTTGACTTCACTTCTGTATTTGATATAAAATGAGAATTTCGTAACATGAAACATTTGAGTTAATCGTTGTAGATTGAAATTCGGTTTTTCATTGAAAATTATTTGTGATTAATCATGATTTTTACCTGTGGTCAAGCCGAAAGGTTGCCCTAGAGTACAATTGTTGTCATCTATCTTCCGCTTTGCTACGATGCTCTCAAATAGCAATTTCTCCCATCCAATCGAAGTATAAAATAACCTCACGTCTGAAATGACCTCAAGCCTGGCAGAAATTACTTTATAAATAAACATTAAGTGTGGAACTTATATCTGGTGGTTAGATTTTGAATACAGGGATCTCGATGATGTGTTCGTCGATAAAGATTCGGTAAAAAGGCTATTCCACAAAAACTCAGTTAAATTTGGGAAATTAGGTTGAGGAAATCAATCTAGGACGCATTATCGTGTGGTGCGAGGATGAATGTTTTCATGGGTTAACGTCAAGGCGCCGCGCCGGATGGAACCCTGCGTTGAGTCTGGCTTCTCAGCATTAAGTTTTACGTCATTACATTCTATTCTCAGCAGCTTTTCCTCTTTTTTTGATGTGAACCTAATGCTAGTATCCGACCTGCCACTTGTCTGTAAGCTATAGTGCGGATGCAATGATGGAGATGCGTAGCCTTTCATGGACAGACTCCCTCATTACTGCCTTGATTTTCAGTCCAAGTATTTTATTTTCTTGAATGTGGGGCAATCCGACGCTTGTTCTCCATTAAAATTGTGAGTAATTTATACCAGCTATTGGTGGCCTAAGAAATCAAGGAAAAGAGACGTTACGCTGTTTCTTTGATGAATGCATGCATTGAAATTTGTATCCTCATCCTTCGATCCTACAGAGTTCATGGGTAGAATTTTCCGAATTATCTTGCTGAGGGATCCAGTTAAGACTCAAGTCAAGATGATTTTTGGTGATATAAGTAGCCGTACGAATAAAATCTAAAAAATAAAATGCGCATTGATGATGATATTCTAGCAAAATTAATCACGCCCACCCTAAAGTAAAGAGTTTGTACAAAATGTAGTTTAAAAAAAAAGGAGTACAAAATCGTTGCTTGCAAAGTTAAATATTTGAATAAATTCTACAGCCTCAGTCTTCGAATGCTTGAAGTTTTGGACAGTAAAATTGAAAATGATAATTAAATTGAAAAATTGAAAGAGGTAATACTGGAGCCAGCATTCAGAAAAAAATATTTGCAAGCATAGCACCATTGAGCATCGACCACATAATAAAAAAAACTTGCTGTGCGCATATGAAAAGGAAGTAAAAGTTGCTAACGAATAACTTTTTGGTATTTTTCAATTGTTGTTTGTAAGTTTATGTACTATTTGACTTCGTTTGTTGTAACTAAAGCGCATCAGTTTCACAACATTTAATTATCACTGATAGGTGATGCAAACCTGAAATTATTAGTATTACAGTAGAAAAAGAATAACTTTAGGGGTAACCGTAAGATGTTTCGAAGTTACATTGAAAAATGTTCGAATTCGTTTTTGAATAAATGATTGTTAAAATATCGGTGGTACGCCAATTATTATTTAAGTAGTTTTCAGAGCAGTGCATTGTTATAATGATATAATTAAGCTGCTGTATTCGAATTTAATAAATGATTGAAATGATTTGTCGACTTCGGTGGCTTTTGTTCAAAGCCCCCATTTGAAAAACTAGCTTACCTAAACCTAACCCACTTGAAAGCCCCCACTAAGTAGGGTTGATCCTCTGCCTGGAATCCTCGGGTTGATCTTCTGCTTAATTGAGTTTCTCACTTCAACAAATATGGTAATGTGTACTCATTTACGTATTTTAAACTATCCGAAATTAGACACATTGCATAATGTCACCATTATAAATATAGAAAAAACTTAAAAACAATGGAAGAGCAAAATAAATTAATAAAAAACCTTGCCTAATACTGATTATAGTCATAAAGCCCAACGAACTTGGATGATCAAATTTAAGTGGATGCGTGAAAAACAGTAATTTAGAGCAGCACCCTTTCTGGAGTGTCTGGAATTTCAAATGGAGAAGGAAAAAGGTGCTGATGAAAAAGAAAAATAATGGTGCTGATGGTGTAATCGTTAGTTTCCGCAAGGCAAGTTCAATGACTGTTTATGGAGGTGATCGACGCCTGGGGTCATTTTCGTCATTAAGGCTAGATAAGCAGTATACTTGGAAGGATCATTTGGGGAATGGAGGAAGAGTGGAAAGAGACCCGGCGTTGGCATAAACCTCGATTAGTTAACTCACGCATAACGAGTCCCCTCTAAAACCGGCGGACCGTCCCATCTAAAGGACAGAGTAGTGCGCGTTGATTGCTTCCCTCATACCGCCCAAGTGAGCAATCAGGATTCGAATAATATACGGCAAAGAATACGATTCCTTTGAAAAATGTAATGTCGTCAGGCCCTTAATCTCTCTCTTTTTTAAAACTTCGTTAGTAAAGGGCAGCATACGAATTCATTTCGCGTTTGTGTTCGCAATTTCATGTATTTTTTCTTCTGATGACAGGCTGATGTAGTTAAGATAAGGATATTATCTCTTCCTTCTCTTTATGCTTGAATATTCCATCGCCCATTGTTAACTTTGGCAGAGTACGGTTATCTTAAATAAATATTCATCAAATTTTAAATTTCATGGTGTCCTTTATGTAATTTTCAGCGTGTAAACCTCCTGCCTTAGTGATGAGCATTCTGTGGCCGAAGGGGGAAGAGAGAAGATTATTCTTGCCGTGACGGATCCTTGAGCGATAATAATATTGATATACTTGTCTGGGGATTACGCTGTCACATGATAATACTAGACACGTCAAGAAGAGTGAATGCTGAAGAATGAATTGATATAATCGCTGGTGAATAGCGTTCTCTCCTGTAGCAATTGAGTTTGAGAAATTAATGCGTCGTGATAATAACCTGCAATGTTGAAATAGTTCCATTTTTTCTTGAGAGCCGAGCTTATTTTGCCTGCGTTAGTTTTATGGACAAGTTTCTCTGTCAAAGTTTAATTGGAAAATTTAAACAGTGTGTTTTTCCTTCGAAAATTTGCTGTTGATATGTTTGGAGATAATAAAGAGTTAATTTAACCTTCCAATTGAATGCGAATATGAAATTATTTGTTCAGTATGCTAATATTCCATTCAATAATAGCACAATTTCCTTAGGGTAAAATGAACAGGTATTGCCATTTGTGAACTGAAAGATTTGAAAATCACATGTACGTTAGCTAAAATGGGAAGAATTATAGAGGAAGACCTAGAATGAATAGACCAAGCAAATAATGAAAGACATCAAAGTAAATAAATTTGTAGGAATGAAGCGGATGGTAGAGAGGATAGTGTAAGGGAGAGTTTGTGCAAACCAATATTCGGATTGATGACTACTGATGATGTACGTAAACTAAACGCTGATCCATGGGAGGTTTCATTTGATAACATGTGGTATTACTTCATGAGAGTACAGCTCATTGTCGATGAATGAAGTCAATAGGAAACGTACGAAACGCATGAACATATACTTTGTAAGAATTCTCCGGATGCCTATCCGCAGAGATTAACAGTTCGCAAACTCTGAATATTAAAATTCGCCATTTTATTAATTTCATCGGAACCAAAAGTAGGTGCGAGAGTAATCTTCGATAATGGACGCGTATTATATGCACGTGTTTCCTTCACCATGATGTTAACTAAATATGTTTGAAGTTGGACGATTTTGGAGGGAATCGCTCTGCATCTACTTAGTAATCTGATTTGCCGTTTTAATTTCTATACTTCAATCAATGGGGAACGTTTGTCTTCTTTAACCAGTGAACGTAATCAACTCAAGCGAAAGTAAATTATTGCTCATGTTTGAATCGGTGATCCTTACCGCAAGCCCTCGCGTATATTAACGCATAAAGAGTAGAAAATTCTTTCGAGAAGTCGAGAAAATTCTGTAATACGTTATGAAAATTCTGTTTGATACGCTTAAGATCCTTATTGTTAGTCTGTAGTAAGAGGCGCGTAGCTCATTTAGAAAAACCTAGGGTATTACTCTTTGATCGATGATGCGCTTCTAGAGGTGATATTGGGTACGCAGGGAGACCATTCGATGAGCATATACGAGGAATTCTCAAAGTATGCTTTTGGATCCTGCTAATCCGTCCGGTACTCACGCCAAGAAAGCTTTTCCAAAGCAAAAAGTGTTTACCTCCGGTTGCCTGTTCTGCATCTTACCTTAAGGGTTAAAGTTAGAACGTTGTCTACTTTAGCGAATTCTTGTCTAGGCATCTGCAGCATTAAAATTCTTTAAGCATTACTGCGTAAACAGAAATACCTGAACTTCCAATGATAAAATTCTCCGGTACGTAGCGAATGTTTATGAAAAAACTGAAATTACGTTTTTATTGAGTACTTTCGTTAGCATTTGTTTGATTCTTAACCACGGTAAAGAATTAAAGGACAGTGAAACAGTGGTAGCGAAACAGTCCGAGTAAATACTAATAATTATCCCTTAATATTTTAATTAAGAATATCTAATTTATTACTGAAACTATAGTTAAAAAATGTCAATGTTGGGCGTTTCAGTGCCAAGCCACGTTCGCGGGAGACTTACTTCCTCTCCTGCCTGGATTGGTTGTGCCGTAAGTCTCGTGGTGGAGAAGTATTACTTTATTATTTCCATGTGCCAACTACTTCGTAATGGAAATTTTGGTTTTGAACTTTTTTTGGCATTCCCTCGTCAGTGACTAGATTTTTTTTTAACTTTCGCGGGTCGTATTGATTCAATGAATACTTATCGAGTTATCACCGCGTAAGGTTAGGCGAGGATCGCCCGACATCTAAGAATTTTAGGACTCTGGTGGCATTGTCTAACTGTTGAAATAGTTTATTCAACCCAGTTAGTAATTTCGTTGTTGAAATTCATAACATCAGTTACTCCCACAAACTGGAGAACCTCAATCTTTGCTTAATGTGGTTAACAGCGCCCAAATAGAGAAGTTTTTGTTCCTATACGTACATTGATGAGGCTGGAAATATTCTACGCTCGAATTTCATTTCTCAATCAGGTAGTTTGCCTCTTTCCTTCGTGTATACGCATTTATAAAAATTTTCAAGGGGCTTTACAGATAAATGAAGTCAGTGTGCTGGTCTTAAGTTCAGCAATGTGATGATTTTACTGCGTGTTTGTGGTGGGCATTCGATTGAAATTTCAATTATTTTCACCATAAATATTGTAGCTACCATTGAACATTTGAAAATGTTTTAATTATCAGGGAGACCCTTTGGGTTTCCAAAGAAAATTAACGTTTTGGTATACCAATAACAATTTCAGTTATATCCGAATCATACCTCTACTACTACATGCGCGAGACCTAGTATTGAAAATTCTCGTTAAACATTAAAAATTCAATCAAATTCATAAATTTCATAGTACTTTTATTTCGCTAAAGAACGTTATACTTTGAAAAGTCAATCTTGGGAAGGGAAAAAAGGGAAGAGAACCATGAATTTTACCATGCTCTTATATAAATTTACTTTGCATAATTCCAACTTCCTTCATGATGGCCATTATCTATAATAAAATTTATAAAATATCGAACGAGCATTTCATTTCGATACAATAATTTGTTAAAGATTTCTTTTTTGGGTCTTTGCTGTCGTATGAGTCAGTTTTTTGAAAATATTTTCATTTGCGTGAATGGGTATGTTAAGTTAAATAAATTTTGCCAATTAATTTGCGTAAGGAAATTTTATATGATAACTGACTCTAAAATATACTATCGTATCATTAACTCCGAAAAGAAACAGTCCTTGTTGTTATTCATTAAAGCTAGTTTCAGGAAGGGTTAAACTGTATTTCACGTGGTAACTAAAATAATGGACTGAAAAACTGGGCTCAATGTAACGTAATTGTGAAAATTAAAAAAATCCTAGTACATGCGGCTTTACTTGGAATAGGTTATAATTTATGCTGAGTATTTGTTATAGTGCTATTTTGTAATTTGTCAGTAATACATTCATATAAATGAATTATGCATAATTGTTATGTGAATTTGATGTGTAAGTAAATAATTGTAATGCGATGTTACGCAATTGAAATATGTTTGACTTTAAAATTATGATGATACTCGAATTATGACTACGAGTTAGTTTTGGAAGCTTTTGTTTTATTTTAAGGCCTAAAATGGGAGTGATTAATCAATTGGTTTATTTTTGACTTATTGCTACTGCATAATTGAGAATATGTGTTAGAATATTCAATGAATTCAAATATTCAATTCGGACGTACACGCGTGGAAGTCCTGCTTTGTTTTCAAGACTGCCGACAACTCCTTCATTTTTTGAACGATGAATATAATAACGGATATGAGATAGGTTACATTTTGCGTTGAAACAATGGAAACCTAATTTTTTCCGTAAGAGGGATTTCTTTGTGGAAACAATACGGTTTTTGAGATTAATATTTCTTTCATTGTGACGCAATCCTCTGGAAAGATGCTGATTAGAGGATATTTTTAGGTGGAAGAGTTCCCAGATTCCCTTTTTCCAGTCGTTTTATGTTCTTGTCGTTCTTTTAAGGCACCACAGAGCTTATCTTTGTTGTTAATCAAGATGGAGCCCATTATTGCCGACAGAAGATTGAATTGTGTTCGTAAATTCGATAGACTACGAAAAAACTTATTGAACCTAAATAATAAAATCCCTTACACTTTGTCGTTTGTTCATGAAGTGGAAATGAATGTATCGAAAATTCATTCAGGGATTGATATTGCGTCATCAGGGATACGATCAACTATCCGATTGAAACACTGAGGTACCACATTGAACTAAGCATCGTAATATAAAGGCAGTTGAGGTGTAACGCGATGGAAGGCAATTTTTATCCTGAAGACTTAGGAAGCTTTTGAAGAGCATGGCATAAACGCACAGTACAGGAATAAACGGACTTAGGAAGAGATGCTTATGATAGTAATCAAGATTTCTTGAAGCAATACTTGTAACACAATGCATATCTCCTGCAGCAATGTGGTGACGAGAAGACGTGAAGTATGTGATGAGAACGCAAGGAGCAACAGGAAGGTTAGATATCCGGTGAAAGTTTGGTGGCCGAAAAAAATCACTATTTGCGGGGTCAGTGTAAAGGAGGGAGCAGAAAGCTGACCTGCTCTGAGAGTTAGTGGCCTACACATGATAACTATAGCTAGGGTTTATTTAGCATACCACGGCTATTCGTATTCCGATAATTATAAAGCCTATGAATACTAATTTAAGTTTGGTTTGGATGGTTTGCCCTAATATATTTCTAAACGCTTTGTTTGACAAAAAATAACAAAGGCCTTGCTCAATGTCATTCCGCTGTTTCTGCTGAGATTTAATATCCTCAATGCGTTTAATATGAACGCCTTTTTCTTTTTTTTATCCCGTTTGATGAGCATACTTCCCGCAATCGCTGACTGAAATATTCAATTGTTCTGTAGCAGGCATGAATTATTTATGAACCTTGGGTCTCGAAAAATATTATAAATTCGAAAACTCAAACTTTGATATTTCCGTCGTTAGATATTGAACTAAATGCATAAACGTTCAATTACTAAACTCTATAAGTGTTTAATGGCGTCCAGTGGAAGTGTTCATTAAAACTATTTTTAATATTATGAAATAAAATTCTAACGTGAACTTCATTGACTAATAGTTTTCCTCTTCTCCGTAAATGGAGTTGTATTTAAAACTATTCTTAAATTTGTTTTTCAATTAATGCAGATTATTTTTATCTTTAATTATAAACTTAATTTTAAGTATATGCGTCTTATTTTATTGTTCTCTGATTATTCCTGAGTTTTGATAGGTATTTGGGAACCTTTTAGGATTAAATTCCATTTTTAGATTAGAGAAAAGTGTAGAATTCGTCACTACTGGATTCCCTTTTCGGATCCCAGCAGTGGCGGATTGTTCTGTGGATACCCGTTACATACTCGGTTGCTTTGTGGAGAATAGTTCAAGAGCAGTTCTCCCTACGTCGGATGGGACGGTAAAACTGTAGTCCCCTTGGCGCTTTTCGATATGAGTGGGCTGATGCCGACGACGGATTTTTTTTCCCAACCTTCCTCCGCTCCTCATTTCCACAAATGCTTCTCTTATCCACTTACCCTCCTGTCCTAAATGGTGCAAATAACCTTCGTTGTCAATTGCCTTTCCCAAATAACCAACCAGGGATTTTTCACCTTTAGTACCTAACTACAGGATCAGTAAATTGTTCTTTCTAAAACATTTCTCCCCTCTCCACCTTACGTGAGAAAATTGTCATTGTTTGCCTCCTTTCTGGGCACCTCCCTTTCAAAGCCCTAGAAATGTACATATATTAAAAATAATGATAATGGATTGCATTACATACTGAATGGAGGATGAAGACGTTTTTGGAAAGGATGAAGACAGGACTTGGAATCAGATATAAAATCGAGACACGCACAGAATACGCCCCTTATCCATTTTCGTTTTGTCGCGTACATATTTCGTCCAAGTCAAACATGCAACTTATGAAGGGTTGACCTGCTTTCAAAAGTTTCCGAGAGGCGTCTCCGGTGTAGGTGTGAGGATGTGGCTAGTCGTGCAGGCAAAGACCGGCGCGGCGATATCGACACATCCCTACAGATATAAGATGAAAGAGACTTGTGGCGTAATTATCTCCTGCCCTGCTTTCTCATCAAAATTATATTAAACTCTTTGATCTTTAATCGTCTATAAAACGGGAAGTAGGAAGCGGAATGGGGAACAGAAAAATACGTGTACTAATTTTGAAGGCTGATAAGATTTAATCATGGGTGCTCAATTTTTGACGTGGGTTGACAGGCTACAAATCGTTGGAAAATTGAGAGTCGATACGAATTGAACAAGGCGTGGGGAAAGATTGCCTCTAAATTTGTAATTTTAGGGGACCAGCATTGGCACCGTCTATGAGATCCTGATTTAACTTGAAGATGACGAACAGGTTTGGCGACGCCTACCAGGAAGGAATCCCAAAAGTTGGATCAATTTGAAAATACGACCCGACTAGGGTAGGTTAGGTGTTTTTAATAAATGGCTGTTGTCTGTAATTATTTTCCACCTAGATTGTTTCACAACGCGTTTCATCGTTGCAGCGTCATCACCAGCTGCATGTGGCCTGTGCCTGATACGGTGTAAGTTTCAAACTTGTTGCCGATGAAACAATATTACTGGAAAATTACCACAGATTCGAGAAATTTGTTATTGAGCAATTTTACATTATCCTGTTCGACACCGTTTATTTTATTAGATGTTCTACCTGGTAAGGTAGATTATGTTGGATCATTGCTGAACCTTTACGTCATTATCGGGTGTTTGTTACTCTTACAATTTCTCTCTTCGTAACAGCGCATTTTCTAACTCATCCGTTTCCTCACAGATATCCAGCATTGTGATGCCCAAATGGCTTTCAGTATGTAGGTATTTACTTCTATTAAATGCTCTGTTCCCTAAAATTCTTACCACCTACCAGTAGGTACATACAAAACATCCACTTGTTTTCCTGAAGCAACATTTTATATCTTATTTCGTCCATAGCATGCTTTTTCAATTTTCCTTTCCGCCCATTTATGTAAAGTATTGGATTTGGGTCTGTTCAGAGAGTAATTTCGGCGTCGTAGCTCGAAGGAAACAGAATGTTATCAGATTGGAGTCGTTTGAGATGTGGGCGTGGAGAAAATTAAACAGCCTTGGAAGGACACATTGGAAAATGTGATGGGCGCTATCGATAAAGAAATGATATTACTGGAGAAAATTCCAATAAGGCAGAGTTGGGAGAGTGAGCAGTCACTAATGGGAAACGGCAATGGAAGGCAGTTGAATTTTGTTGTTATATGCCGGAGAATGTTGACCGTAGATGGCAGGAAAGAGGGCAGGAAATGCAATATGATCATTTTTTACTGTTTGATTTGGGAGAGAAAGCTTACGTTCTGAGCTACTGATATATTGAGAGGAATGGATGAATATTTGGTGCGCAGTCTTAAGAGTAAGTTTTTAGGCCATTTAAACGAATCTTTTATGGATAAAATACCACCGACTGGAATTGAATGGGTTACAAAGTTTGGTATCTGATTTTACTAATCAACCTTTTTGTCAAAACTTGGTTGGCTTGGAGAAGGTTGGTGAGAATGAGCCGTGTAAAGATGAGCACCAACCAAGAGGTGAAGCTAATGGTGGATGAGTAAAGGGGGAAATTCGAATAAGGTAGAAGAAGTGGCTGTGAAGCTCCACCCTATTAAAGGAAATCTGAACCACTTCGCTCATTCATAGCCCCAACCCTTAAAATCCCAATTACGTCTCCCGCATTGATTACTATGGACCCAGGATGAGGAAATAAGATCAATTATAGTTCCTAGGCATACTGAATTATGAGTAATGAGAAGTAGAGTCTGTTCACCGACACTCGATTAGCTCACCCTTCAATCACTTCTCTCGAAGTTTTCTGTGGCGAGTATTTAAAATACTTCGTTATTTATTTTTAAAACTTCATTAAACGTAAATACTCAATCATTTGGGACAGAGAAAAAGCAGGCAGATTCTTGTAAGAAAAGTCACATAGGCGGAGAAAAATATACATTTCATGTAGAATGAAAGTGATGGAGGATTTTTCAACGAATTCAGTGAACAAAATGTAACAAGAAAACATGTGTGATGATTCTACAGGATTTTGGAATATCAAATATTACTGAGAACGAAACAGAAGTAAAAGTTAAGCGCAAAATGTGAAACAATATCACCTGATGGCCTGATATAGCAGGTTTAAACTGAAATCCATTTATTTATTGAGTTTATTTGGAATTTACGCAATGGTAATAGATCGGCTTCAGCCGTTCATAAGGCGGAAGTATTTTTTTTACTTTCTTGGATCAACAAGGAAAAATTATGAGCGTAGATTGGGTGCTTTCGACATTTGGGCTTGGATAATAATGGAGAGAAATACGAACTATGTACTGTTGTATATGGTGGCGTAGGAAAAGAGGTTGATGGGAAAATTCGAAGCAGGTAGATAAAGTGTTTGAGAGTGTGTAATGAGGGTTAATGGGCTGTTAAAGAGTGCAATGGTGGTGATAATGTGGGGTAGGCTGGGAAGAGGTAGAAGAAGAGAGGGGATTTTGGACACCGTGAAAGAGGGTAGGAGGTATGGAGGGTGTTAGATAGGAATTGGACATATGAAGTGACTCGTGAACTGGCGAAACGTTCGGTAATCTGCCGGTAGGTAGCATTCCGTAGGTAAAATAATGTCATGGTCGAAATTTGTTTAAATAGTTAATGAATTCGTTCAAACCGAGTACCTACTTAAAAAGTAAGCTTTTTTCATGCAATAGTAAAAAAAATTTACATTATTCATGTTTGTAGCTTTTACTGAAAATGGGTACAAAAACAACAATCGCAGATACGATTATTTATCTCGACTCGAGCATCGAACCATGTACCTAACTACCCGGTGTAAACCCCGAAAGATCGATGTCATAAACTTAATGGTGTTTTCCGTAATTATTTCTGAATTCATTTTTAGGTGTTTTCTGCAATTATTCACCAAAAACCCCTACACGAAATGTTAGAGATTTATTTGAAATGAATTAGCTGTGCAAACATGCATTACATGTTTGCACTCTGTACATTATCATTACGATGATTAGTGCAGGACATTTTATAAACAATGATTTAGTTCTTTTTTACGTGGCTTCCATGAGTCTTAAATAATCATCGTGCTCATAGATGAAGCTACGTATTAATATTTTGCTAAATTAAATGGTGTTTAAATCATAAAACGGAAATAATCTACGTCCTCTGCTGAGTACAGTTCATAATTTTGAGGATCGCATTTACTTTTGGGAACATTTATTTTGAAACTTCTGTGGTTCTTACCTGTGCAAAAAAGAGATTCATGCACTCCATCTAATAAACTTGATGTGTTTTAAACCTGAGAGAGTCACGGCATTCATTTATTTTAACAATTTGACGTGGAAATTGTACTTATTTCAACAGACGAGGGGCTCTAGGCTCGAAATTTATCCTCGTAATCGGTCGGTACTTACCGGGTGTTTCCCATGGCCTCTTAAAATTTAATTTTGGTGGCTTGGATAGATTTTTTTCTCGAATTTTCGTTTTCGTCTTCGCATTAGCATCGGATTTGAATTACAATTTATCGGAATGGAAGGCAGTTTACGCAAAGAGGCCTTAATAACTTTCCTTTTTCTGAGGCTCCAAATCCTTAGTTAAATTTGCGGAACATAAGTACGCGATAAGTTTGACAGAAGCATTCTTATCAAACTTATTCCTCAGAAAATACAGTTTACTCCGAACTTTGATAATTGCATCTTTATTTTGGCATGAAAGTGTGCGGTGTGTGGATGTTTTGTAGCTTTTTGAAGCATAAAATTGATATTACTTTGTCTATTCTGCCTGATGCTAAGATTACTTTGTCTATTCCCCGCAGAAGCTGATTGTTAACGAAAAATATGCTTTTTATTTCGGTACGGGACCTAAAGAGAATTAATTTTTTATAAATTTATTCGACCTGTAGGAGGAATGCCGCGTAGAAATGAGAAAATCTGACATGGATCCTTGATGGGTCTTCATGAATTGCTTTTGGAAAGGTTTAATAAACAAAATGAAATATTATTGATATTTTCTGACTACTCGAAGAATATTTTATTACTTAAAAATAGTTAACCAGATATAACATAGATTAATAGAATCATAGATTAAAGGAGAAAATTGATAACGTCTTGGCACAAGAAAGTGAAGCTCAGTTTTCGCGAAAAATTATCCAATCTACGTGGCTATTACCCGAAAGATATCAACCATGTTATTTTTTTGAGAATTATTTTTGGTTTACAAATATCAGATAAATTAACGTTGTGTATCGAAATTCGTTTTAGCAAACCGCCATTTTTGTTGTTCAATCTGTGTATCTGGTCTCTGCTATATGGCAGACCGCATCAGAGTGCCTTCAGTATTCCCCTGTAACATCGTACCGTATGCAGGGGCGCTGGCGAAAATGGTTTCCGACCGTGGCGCTACCTCATGCAAGGAGGGTGACCAAGTACCATCTAAACTATGAAAAACGTAGATTATGAATACATTATGTATTTATATTTTCAATATTATACCTAAATTTGGTAGGAAAAAGGCCATCGGCTCGGAGAACGGAGTTATGTGGGCAGCGAAAAGCAGCCTTGCCCGGGTGAAAACTTTCCTTGAGCTGTCCCTATCCCTGTAATTCCATGTTTTTTTCTCTCTAATCTGTTAATTTTAAAACAAAATGAACGATTGGTGCTGAAAGAATGAAAACGTGACAGTCCTACACTCTCTTAGTAAGAATTCTTGCGTCCAAAAATATTTCCATTTCTGGTCTCTGCAGCACGCATATGTCTCGCCTTGGGTCGGTTCATTATATTGAAGCCCAGTCCACCTACCCTCCAACAGCATTGAAATATGTCTCTTCCGAAGGGGAACTTTCCTTCTTCTTCGCCAATATGCGCCTCGTCCTCTCATATGGTAACAGTTGGAAGTTACGACGGCGTCTTTTTTATCGTTTTATCGTTGGAGGAGGCCAAAAGATATCGGCTCGGAGGGATTATTTGGCATGAACATAATTTATCAGTGGTTGTTTGCGGATCGAGGGAGCGTTGCATGAACATAAAAGCGCTTCTAGATGGTCTTCTCGGCATGCTCCTGTTTCTTTACACGATTTAGGTTGATGATATCTCTTGAAAAGAAAAAAATCCTAATAAAATGTGTCTTTATTATGCTGCACACAGACTTTCTTCATGGTACATTTTTCATTCTTTTGTCGATTCGTTTCTTCCACTAAAGGCTTGTCTGCAAAGACAGAACCAATCACACGACATGGAAAGTGGAGCGAAATTCAATGAACTTTATTTTTTATTCTTCGCTCTGTTTTGTTGCTGATTAACTTCAACTATTAGATATTTCAGTTGATTGAATTCGTCACCCTAGCTAGTTCTTAGGCGGTGGGGTATTTTATTGGCTGAAGTTCTCACCAGGAAGGCTCAAAACTCGCTGATATCTCAGGGAAATCCTTCTTAATTTCAGTGAGTGGAGTGATTTTTCGGATGCGTGGAACTTATGGGAAATCGCAGACGGCGCAAGTAATGGAATCGTGCCATATCCATAGAATGTGCGAGTTTCACCCACCATGGAAGCAGGTGATATGAGGCGCGAGCCTGTCAAATCCACCACCTCGGGCGAAGGGTCTCTCGAGTGGGATTGACAGTTGCCGAAACGGCGCTCCAGAGTGAGAGTCGAAAATACCGATTTCGGCAATATTTTATTTCCTTATTCCCACCCACATCAAATGAGATGGACAGAACGAAAGGCAGACGAGGAAGTGCTTGGCGTGGCAGGGTAGTGAAGGAAATTATTGGTGAAATGTCTCGGTTTACTTACTGGGGCCTGCTTTATATAATCTCAGGTTATATATTTTATCAGTATGAAAACTAACTGATGCTTATATTCCCTAGCGATAACACTCACGTCAAAAACCGGCTGTCTGATGAAATGTACATAATCATAACTCTTAGTTTACATCCAGTTAACGTAACGGTTACGTCATATTGCAATTAACGTTTAACGGGCTAAATAAAACCCCTCCTTAGGGGCACCGCCTTTTCGAAGGCACTTGAGGTATCGGGCGGGGAGGATTGCGAGTGGTAATGATTTCAAGGGCTATGTCAATGGTAGCTTAGCCATTGGCGGGGCCTCTCTTGCTGGATAAGTCTTGACTGAACTGCCAGACTAAGTCACACAACGATAGGTTAGAGGGGGCTCTTATGCGTAGAGAAGCAAACCTCTCTAGGGGAGTGAACCCTGAGTACAAATCCTGGCCCTCCAGGCTGGGCGAGGGGCTAGCAACCCCATCCTGAAAAAATGTTTTGTTACGAAACCTTCAAATGTGCCTCGGATGGATATGGACGAATTTTTATGAGCATATAGAAATTAGTAACCTAGAATGTGATTAAATGCTAAAACGGGACAAAATGATGGAAATTACCAATGAAATATTGAAATATGGTCTGGATGTAATAGCCCTCCAAGAAGTGAGATAGATGGGAAATGGTAGAATCGATAAGGAGGATTTTGCGGTATCGAATAGTACCGATAGCCTTAGCCATAGAACTGGTTTATATGAAACTGGCTTCGTTGTCAATGCAAAGATTAGGAATATTTGATAAATTTTGAGCTATTAGGTGACAAACTATGTAATATATCTTTGAAAGAAAACTCCGTAACATTCTCTATCAGCGCTCGCCCCAACTGAAGATAGAACAGAAGAAGAACACCAAAACGTTAATGATACACAGGATATAGAATATGTAAGAAAAGACCTACACCTACATCTATGAAGTACCGTGCAAGCCACCACTAGAGTTTGTGGCACGGGGTGATACCACGCCAGGCATGCAGCACTCGCCCCATTTCAAATCAGGACCTCGTACATTCCCCCGGCCGCTAGGCGCAGACCAAAAAGCAGTCAGGAGAAGAGTGCGCAGGCAAACCAGAAACTGGGAGAATGCTACGTAAATGAACATGCAAACATGCATTAAATTGCTAAAGACACATCTAGTGGTTAATATTACTAATGCTATTAATTTATGAATGCTACGAGATACTACTTCATGCAGATATCAAAATAAAATAATGCCGGACATATCAAGCGAAATACAATGCAATTGTTAAAGTTGGAGATTTAAATGCAAAAGTTGGAAAGGAGAATTTCCTGCACCCTGTAGCAGGAAAATACTCCCCGCATGATAACTCAAGTAAAAATGGAAGGCTACTCAGCCAGCTAGCTCTGTCACTCAGCATGATCATCAAAAGCACGTGTTTTGAAAACAGAAATCCACTAAGGTACCTGGAAAATGCCAGAAAAGGGAATTGTGAATCAAATAGATAATATGGTTGTGCATAGGAGACACTCGTCTTCCGTACTAGATACAATATCTACACTACTACGTTATGTGAGTAGAAAGTTAACTGAGAGTGTTCAAGAACAGATTGAGCAATATACAGTTGAAAAACAATGGATTAAAATTATAAAGGCTTTTTTATCTTATGGAAAAGATGCAATAGGTGAGGTAAAAATTGATCGATTTGGAGGATGGTATGATGATAAGTGTAAAGGCGCAATATATGAAAATAATAAAAATAGATAAATTATGCTACAAAGAGAGAATAGGTTAACAAGAGAGAAGTACAGGCAGAGCAGGAAAAATCTAATATATTACTGAAAAGAAAGAAAAAAGGAATATTTAAGATAACTGATGGAGACTATAGAGGAACTTAGTATTGCAAATGAAAGCAAAAAGTTCTACCAAGCAGTAAAGCTTATGGCTAAGCACATGATCAACGAAGAGTAGGCTCCTTTGGGAACAATACTGGCAAAGTCATTGGGGGAAAATGAGATGTTAGAAAGATGGGCTTAATATTTCAATGGATTGCTCAGTAAGGAAGTAACTCCAGGGATAGAAGAGTAAATACGACTTCTAACAGTAGATCAGGATGTGGCCTTTCCATCTTTTTCGGAGGTAAATGAAAGTGTGGAAATGCTAAGAAATGGAGAAGTACCAGGGGAAGATGGAATTGCAGCGGAAATGATTAAAAATGGAGGCCAAAATCTAATTAGAGTATTGCACCTGATAGTTATTAGTTTTTGGAAATCTGAGAAGTTTCCAGAAGAATGAAAGACAGGCTTGATTTTCCCAATATTTAAGAAAGGTGAAAACTTGGCTGTAAAAACTACGGAGGCATCTCGTTTTTTAAAAGTTGCTTGTAAAATTTTTACCAGTATTCTCCTGATACGAATAAATATATATGCTGAAGACATTCCTGAAGAATATCAGTGTGGCTTCGGATCTGGAAGAAGCACTATTGATCAGATATTTACACTAAGGCAAACAATTGAGAAGTTCTACGAATACAACATCGATTTTCATGTACTCTTCATTGAATTCCGTCAAGCTTTTGGCAGTGTGAATAGGAAAGAAATGTTCCATGCATTGAGAGGAGACAGTATTCCAGAAAAGCTGGTTGAAATGACACTGAAGGAGTTCCAATGTAAAATTTTTGTTGAAGTAGAGTAAGTAGAGCCTTCAAGATGACTTTTGAGGTAAGACAAGGGGATAAAATATCAGAATTATAATTTAACTTGGTTTTACACAAAGCAATGAAAAAATTGAAATCGGGGGAGCTACTGCTAACAAATCCAAGCAAGGATTTGCATATTCAAATGATATAACTCTGATAGCGCGAACTGTGATAGACCTAAAGGAAATATTCAACTTTTTGGAAGAAATTGGTAGAAGAATGGGTCTAAAAGGCAATGAAGAAAATACCAAATATATGAAAACGTCATCTCTACAGAGCAGGCGTGCGCTGAAAAACATAATAATTAGGAACTATGAGTCTGAGAGTGTCAAAAAGATCACTTATGTAGGAGTCAGTTTAAATAATAAAAATAAGATATTTAATGAGATCAACCAAAGGGTGATGACCGGCATTAAGGCACATTGTGCTAGTCTACCTTTCCGTAAATCAACCCTCTTGTCAAGAAAAATAAAATTGAAAGTATACAACACCCTCAAAAGACCTGTTGTTACATATGGGGCAGAGGCGTGGGTGCTATCCAAGAATGACGAAGAAACACTTTGGATATTCGAAAGGAAAATAATAAGGGAAAGTTATGGCCCGATTAGAGTGGGAGAGATAAGGTAGATTAGAGAGACTAGAGAGGGAGAGATAAATAAGGAGAATCAGAATGAACTGGGAGATAAATGAAATATTAGGAGGGAAAGATATAGTTAGGTTCTCCCAGTCACTGCGGCTGGCATGGCTAGGCCACATAGAATGGATGAACACAGAATGTTCAAACGACTTCACAATTCCAAGATGGAAGGGGTAAAGAAGAGAGGAAGACCACGGAAACGATGGTTGCAGGACATTGAAGAAGATCTGAGGGCAATGGGAGTGTTGCAAGATGGAAGGAGAGGGCAAGAAGATGATTGAAATGGAGGCATATAATAGAGGAAGCAAAGGCCAGCCCTGTGCTGTAAAGCTGTGGGTGATGATAATGATGCTAAATAGATCCGGGATAAAAGATAGATATAGAGAGATAGCCTAACCGCCTACAATTGATTCATGTATGCTATATAGAACCGGGCCTCAAGGGTTGTTGTTAAACATCAACGTTTAACTTTATAATCACGCTTTATCTCAGCTGTCTTCTTCAGGATGAAGTGAAGTGGTTTGTAAATTGCCACTTATACATTTTGAAATTTTACTTTATGTCGCACTAATCACTGGTCCAGCCAATGGAGATAGGTTTTAGAATTGGAATGTAAGATTGGGTAGAAAAATAGGGGAGAAGCCTAGCGCGAGCCTGAGCGTGCTAGGCATGAAGTGATCGACGTCCAGCGGACTTCGGTTTAACGTGTCACCCCACGGAATAATCTGTTCTTCGAATACTCTACGTATGGGACCGGTGCAAATAGGGATGGGAAATTTAGTAACGATTCCTCTCACTGTGGTTACTCGAACTGGTGCCCTCCACTAGGGAAGGCAGTTTAGGTATAGCAACATTTTGTGGCACACGCCAGCGGGGAATGAGAGGTCACGGAGGGTGAATCAAGCTTTGAAGAGCAGGCATAGGTACCGAAGAACTCTCTGAGGGATCATTACAAGCCATAGTTTTAGCTCAAGTTTCGCTACACCTTTACTATAGCAGCACGAGCAGAACCTTAGAGGAACAAGAAAATAAGGAAATTGCGAAATTGATACTTGTTGCCGAAGGCTTCACCGTGACTCGCTGTGATTGGTCCGCTTCCAAGTAAGAGGCGTTCATAAAATTGGGGGAAAGTGTACCTATTACTAGTTAAATTACAGTGATTATTAACGGATTTAATATATTTTAATGATCGACTGATTTTCTGTCGCTATTCATTTCGCCTGAGTACATTTAAGTACATTATTTAAGTACTTTCCAACTTCAGCTTTAACTTTCCACATAATGTCAAATATTTTGTAATTTCACATACATAGACGAAAATGTACATTTGTCATTTTTCTGGTCTAATGAAAATCTACGAAGAAATCAATTCACATTGCCAGTTCCTAATGTTAGTGGTTTTTGCACCTACAGTGGCCAGAAAAAGATGCCTGAGGGAGTTAAAGAATTCCGAGTGGAAGCAAGAAGAAATAAGGAATTGATGAGGAACTGGATTACACATTGGTGGAGGCGCAAGAAGGAGAAGTGAAGAGGAAAGCGGAGGGTGAGTGAGTTCAGACACGTATAAAACGACCCCCTAGCTATGGAGGACGTCATTGGGATATCGTTGACTCAAGGGAGCGAGTTTCTGGCGATAAATATTGGCTCAAGTACTTTCTTGGGCGCCGGTCTCTTTCCTCAAAACCAGACGTGGTTACGAGACCAGTTTGCAAAGAACATATCTCTGGCCTTAATTCCTCATCATTTCCTCGAAGAAATAAAAATGTATCGGAAAATAAATGGGCAGGCCTAGCCAAGGCGAAAGGTTTTCTCAATAAATTCACGGGAAGTCATTATTTGTCCCGTGGAAAATGCGCGAACAACTTTTTTTACGACGGAATATCCTCTGCTCGTTGCACCTGATCCAGGAAGTTCTTCAAGCAGTCTATTAAAGAATGATAATGTGTAGCATTTCTGGGTAAATTCATAGAGGAAGTCTGAGAAGCCTAATGCTAGTTGAATCATAACGGTCAACGGCAGATAAGGTATTCTATAACTGTGTGAGAAATTAAATATTCATCCAGTAAATTTAATCATTCGCTTGGCGTTGGAAAAAAAATATTCAGATTTTAACATGCCTTCTTCCCAACGGGAAATCTCATCAGGTTCGCTGAAATCTGGCATTAAAGGAAAGTGATATAATAACCGAGTTGAATTTTAAAGCTTTTGGTGCTCCTTGTCGTCTATGATTGCTATTTTTTATATTTATATCTGTGAGGTAGTTCAGGAATGGTTTGGTAGAGGATACAAGTCTCGCAAAAATCAATTGCATGAAAAAACATATTGATTCTGAAGTTTTATTTTCATTAGATCAATCGTTCAGTGTAATCGCAATAATATGGAAATGATCGAATAATCAGAAAACCTTGATTTATTTCAAAGATGTGTGGGACAAAAATTTCATAAGTTCAAAAATAACTGATAAAACCGATAAGATAAGCCATTAATTACAGGAAATTAAGATGTAATAAACTGAAGATACTAGCCCATTTTAGTTTTTTGTGTTACCGGCAAATATTTGAAATATTTGAAAGCAAAATACGCTCTCGAATTCGAAATGGCGCTGCTGCAATGCGCTTAAGAAGTTTTTCATTAAATATTTGTATTCTTCATGCATTGGTTCTATCTCTTTTCTTAAATTACTCTAGCCTGGGCATGTAATCAGTGTGTGTTCAACAAAGGATACGAAATTGTGGCGTTTAGTGCTTGTTTTGACTTATGCAGTTGCAGTGGAACGCCCTTTCAAAACATCTCGCTGTTTGTTTTGTCTTCGCCGTAGTTCGCTCTGTTCAATTGCACAGCATGTGATTGAATCGTGCCCGTGCCCGGGAGTAGGGGATATCAGCCGAAATGCGGCATTTCAGTCCACGCGGGATCGGATAAGGGCGCGTTGACGGTTAACCATTACAACGTGACTCACGTCAAAGGGAACGACTGGTCGATTAATCAAGTTGAACGGCGCATTATCGCGGATCTGAAACACAAACTCTATCCCTCCCCGAGGCGACATCAATCATATGGCATCAATCGATTTCTAGTCTTGCTTCTGTATAAACCAAGGGCATTGAGTAGAATGCATGTAAATCGACTCAAGGAAAACTCTGGTTTCCCAGTCCATCAATCTTTTCTCAAGTTTACTGTGTTTAGGCTACAGTTCGAGTATGATACAAGAATTTCAGTCCTTGAGACTTGTTAGGCGAAATTTAAAATTAGAACGCAAATCCGGCTGCTTATTTCAGGTTAGGAGCCCCTAAAGACTCGGAGAATACATACTAGGTTAAAATAATTCAACAAATACAAATCACACGAGTTTTACGGTGACACGGAAAATATTATTTGACCCCACAATACGTTTAGTGGCAACGAAAATATGTCTCTGTAGCTCCGGACAGATTTATTTTAAAAAAACGACCAGTTTCGCATCAGAGTAACATCTCCAGGTGAAGTTAGTGATAATATTTCCCTGACGATGTGACGAAACCTGTCGTTTTAAATAACATAAATCTGCGTAGAATTGCAAAGTGATGTTTTTGTTATTACATAATGAAACAACTTCATGAATTAGAACGTGAGACGGTGGCTTAACCACACTGCATATTTAAGATTGAAAGTAGCGGCCAAATATGGGAGATACACTCTCGAACAGATAGGTACAAAACGTCCTTCTTTCCTCGCAACCATTAATGAATTCAACACAAACAGCCAGGCATTAAGGCACTGCCTTAAAAAAAAATTCACTTTTCGTCCTAAATTATTCCAGTTGCTTTTAACTATTCCCTCCTCTCATCATGGCTGGTGTCCTTACACCCCATGCCACACGCCCTCACGGCGGCTCGTAGTAGTTGTAGAATGAGATCGGTTCATTGCCGGCGTCTGCTGTTCAGTTCCCCGCGAGATAAATCTGTATGCCGGAGGTAAAGGGCACTATGTCCATTTTTAGCAATATTGGAATAACGCTGCTAGTAATCTGTACTTTTGTTACACTACGGATAGGTTGTTGCCCAAAGAATGAAATGGACAAGGGTTTGTTGAATAATATACATTAACAAGCAGGTTTTATAAAAAAGAACACTAAAAATACCTTTAAACGTCTTTACTGTAACTTTCAATTTTGTGACATAGTGCCCTTTACCTACGGTGTTCAGAAATATGAACTCGCTTTCGCGGGAGATAGTGCACTAGAATCTAGGCCAACTTAAATAAAACCTGGCGCTCACGTTACGAGTTGCCTTTGGTAGTTTAAATCGAAGGAAATCTATCTTCCCGTCGAATTAATAGTTTTCTGCGTTCATTTTCTTACTTTCTGTATCCTTAATCAGTCAGGTGATGGTCGAACATAGTCTTGGAGAGAGTCCCAAATGTAGCGTTCTTTGGCCGGAGAACGAACGCGAAGTCAGCCATGTAGAGTAATATCATCCATGGGCTCATTATTTGGCAAAATTCTTAATTCGGCGATGAATATTTTAAACTTGACAGTGGCAGGCTTCACTTCTTGTAAGTTTTTAATGTTTGTATTCATGGTAAAATAAAATGCTTTGTATTTTTCAATACACGATTTACAATATTTTAAACTATTTAATATTGTATTAGTGCGATTTGTCTCACTAATTAACGGCATCGTCAGGTAGAATGTTTGTTTGTTTTAAAACAAACATTCTGTACCTGATGATGCCGTAAATCGGTGAAAGGCGTCTTACTAATAAAATTTTGTAGAAAAGTACTAAGTAGTTTACTTTATTATGAACACAAAGGCGAGTCTATTATTCATTTAGCATTAAGTCCCAAAAAGGACCCATCCAACGGTTTGAAATGTGTGTAATGAAAGTCTTAGGAGACCTGTCTACGGCCCAGAAATTATTCTCTCTTATGCATGGTTAGTTGATCAAGTTTCTTAGTTTGTATTATGAAGCAATTATATTGCATACCAATGGAATTAAAACTTTGCAATCAAGAAGTTTGAGAGACTCTCGGTCGTATAATGTGAAAAGAGTGTATAATAGGGACAAAGATTGAAAAAAGGAAAATAAGACAGCGGAGTGAAGTACGGTGGATGTCATCAATATTCTAGCTAGCGTTTGTAATGAAGTGAGGAAATAGTTGAAGAGAAAATGGGACTTGGGTTTGGGAGGTAGTTACAACACCGCTTTACAATATTATGGATTCGAGTTCCTATCGCGCCAGTGCAATAATTTTTTCAGTGGGATCCTCGTCCTTACTCGGGTGCTTTTGGGAGACCACATCAAGGGCAGTGCTCAGTCAGTCACCCTTTAAACTCTGGAAGCGTGAATCCTTTGGCGTTTTTCGTTAAGTGAGTGAATGCCGTTACCGGGTTTCACTTTCCCGTTCCTCCTTTCTCGACTCAACCATCCTTTTCAACCAAACCTTCCCATAATGAATAGGTGCAAATGACTTAGGTTGTCGGTACGATATGTTGCAATAGCGAAAATGAGGTTTATGGAGAGCAAGAAATAATGCACGATAGGGTAGAGGGTTCTAGTTTGTTGAAACTCGTTGTCATATGAATGGAAAGAAATGCTATTTTTTTCATGGAAGAGTTCATCTCGTGCCATCAGTTCGATGCCTTTCTTATCATCATCAGGAACGGCGTTGTGTAGATGTTGTACCTGGTTATGTTATGGTGAACTTAGGCAAGCATAATATCATATAAACCAATTTTCGCTTGGTAGGAAAAGTGGTTGGTGAAGATATTCCGAGGCAAAGTGATTTTAAAAACCTTAAGACACGGAGAGAGGTTGTTGAGCGCCTCAGACTGAGGAGAAAGAATACATCAGATGACACAACTAGCTTACGAAGGTGCCTGGATGTAGAGAGAGATGAAGTTTGGAAAGATATTTTTCAGATAAAATAGCTGAAACTAACTTCAAATCGGAAGGATACTAATGAAAATAAGACATTGGAAGAAGTTGATGAAAAAAACTACTGTATTATAAATTTATCTATGGTAATAAAAATGGTTTTGTTAACTTCGCGCAGTGTTTCATATAAAAATGAAATTTAAAAAACCGTTATTGAGTCATGTGATATTTTAATTTGACTCTGAAAACTCGCAAGCGTTCGATGGCCTTTTTTCCCTATCCATATCTTAAGGATCCATAGCTTTTCGATTCAGTTAATCCTAAGACCTAATGCTTGACGTTGTTACATCCGTATACTTATGTCTTTCCATGGTCAGTGGTATGAAGCTATCCGTTGTTTTAAAAATGTTATCAAATGGCATATTTTTTCATCCTACATTTGCCTTCCATGGGTTTAGCATAATTTTTGAAGAATCAGCCTTTCAATCTGCAACTTAAGAAATTTTAATTGGACGTAAACATTTTTTCCTGCCACCATTCATTAAGAAATATTTATGTCGTGAATAAAAGGGTGGTATAAAATTTATTCGCGTCATTTTTGTCTAGATTATGATGGGTACATGTTTAAAAATCGTCTCCACACTCCAGTAATTAAAATGTCATGATAACTAGGATTTTTTTGTATTGTTCTTCACTTTCAACTTGCCATTTATGTAAGTACTTCCATAAATAATCCGTGATTTTCCGAGGTCGAGGTTGGATTTAAAGCGTATTTGGTTAGCGACTCTCTTGTTTAACTAATATTTCTTTCATCTCTTTTGAGTGGTGTGGTAAGTAATCTTTTAATTCTCACTACGGAGTAGGTTATCGGGGAAGTATAGTTATTAGGAAAGGTGACTGGTAACTGAGGTCTTGGCGCCAATAAGGATAGGTGGGTAGTTTGGCAAGGGTAGGATTTTATAAGGAATGATGGAAGGGTGGAGAGAAACCGGCGTCGATATCTGTCTAGTTTTAACGAAAGGCACCAAGGGGTCACAATCTAACGTCCAACCTGGCGGAAAGAGTATTCACTGTCCTGGAAATTATCTCATAACAGTACTCAAGTAAAAACGTGGAGGTAGCATTGAAAAATCTCCCCTATTTCCGGAATTCGAACCTGGGCTTTCGGTGTGAGGAGCCAATACTCTTGCCACCACACCAACTCTATTCCCTGAGAAGCTTAAAGCTATGCCATATTTATATAGAGGAAATTCCTTTTATGGATGACTTAGAAACGAAGGAAATTGAGAAAAGTAAATTGCTACTGTAATATACGAGGCTAGCACCAAGGAATACGAGACTTAACAGCCCGAGAAATTTAAGCTTGGCACCCTTGGTTGTTTGACTTTAACCTTTTAGAATACCTATTAATGTCGGTACTAAGGAGACGTTTGGCAAACTTAAGTATGTCATACCGTTTTTCGGGCTATAAAATTTATTTACCCTAAGCTCCAGGGGATTCCATCGGGTCCATTACTGCTGTCTGGTTTTTATCAAAGGCGAAATTAGGATGCTGTGACCGTTCACCACATTAATTAATTAATACATTTGAATCGCCTTGTGAAGGGTTTTCATTTATCAATGATGCCGGCGGGAACGGTGTGGCTGCAGCACATCCATGATATAATGAAAAGCTGATTTGACATCCTTACGAACGTCGTTTGAAACAGTCAGTCAATCGAACCGTGGACTATACTTGATCAACGTGTATTAAACAAATGTACTAATCATAAATCTGACGAGAGGCTTTCCAATTAAGAGACCAAAAGGGCAAACACGTTACTATTTATGAAATTCTCTATTCAGCTGATGCATGTAAGCGTTGGAAATAGATTGTCCATAGTTCAGTAATCACTTAAAGTATAGAAATCGGAGAAATTCCCACTGCGTTGAATAAAAAATTGAGCCTAGTAAGCTGAGATGGATTACGGAACAGCGTTGTTTTCAAGAAATCAATTCCGTGATAAAAACAGAGTAAGTATTTATTTGAAAATTACGGGTATAAACTGAGCAATATTAAAAATCCTAAGCTTTGAAATTTGAACTAGAGTTTATAGAATAAAGATGTTAAACCTATATAAATTACGACTGAAACTTTGGCTCGGTTTTATTCTCTTACATATGAGGAAAATGCGTTGTTGAGAGTAGATACTGAATGAGTAAATGAATCAATATAGTTAAAATAATTCCCTATTGATCATAAAATTCTTCAACGTGGTAACCTATTCAAAATTAACTTAGCGAGTGACGTAAATAGTTAGTGATAAACAGAAGGAAACTCCAGGTCGTCAAATTTTCACAAAAATCCTTTTATGAATGCAGTCTATTTTTATCTTGAAAAGTGCAAAAGTGCAGGTCGTATTTCATCGTATTTGTTGCTCTCGGCGTAAACTCCGGGAATTTTTGGAAGAAACTAAAAATTAATTGGTTGCTTATCGACATCCTACATTTCAAATATTTGAAGTTTGACTATGCATATTCTCACTGTTTCAATGAATATTTGACAGCGCTCCATGAATTATTGGCATTTATACCACTGATTTTTGCATTTTAAGACATCGTGACATCATTATCTATAGCAGCCACGTGAGTCTTCATTCGTTTTCATAATGTGAACAGCTTTGGGTAATCAGCAAAAGTATGGCCTATTTGAGGACGAGTGCGAAATGAAAGTTTTATTTTTTGCCCTTGATTGGCAAAAAAGGATTAAAAATACTATGGTGTATGGCGTGGAAATAAGTTTAAGGAAATAAATATAACAAATATGAAGCATATAGAGCAAATCGAGCAAATGACATATGGAGCAAATAGTACGAGGGGAATTCAGCTGGCATGAAAACCTGAATAGTAAATGGCCAGATCACGAGGACGAGAGGAAATGGATACATAAAGAAAAAAAGAATCTGGGAGCAGGAAAACTCCGTAGAATTAGTTGAGCGTCAGCTGGGAAAAGCAAGGAATAGTTAACTTTATTGAGCTTCCAAAGGGTAATGTGGGAAGAGTTTTGGCATAGATATTTTTCGAGAAATTCCAATTCCCAAAACGAATAAACCAGGCAAATGTGGAATATCGAGGGCCGAACTTTTAAATTTGTGAAGAAAATACTACTTTAATGTCTGCAACGTGAGGATTAGAAAATTAAGCCAATGACTATTGAAGCATGGAGATTATTATCCGATAGCCTTATTCGCTCAGGAGTGAGCTCTATGACGAGCGAGTATCGGTAAGTTCTATAGTTATATGTTGAAATCACTCTTTGTGGCCATAAAGAATGATTCACGATACCGCCCTTGAGTTATGTGCCAATGGAGAATTCTGATTTTTCATGGATAAGTTTGCGTCACCTGAATGAAGCATATGTATTAGCTATTCAAATCTACATATAATGCGTGCGTTGGTATACCACAATGCTTTTTATGCTCATGAATTTACTTGTGAAATAGGCTCGGGGAGATCAAAAGTCCGTTTGTGAGTTCATGTATTTTCAGTACTTACTGAGTTTCTAGCTCCCAATAAAATATGTGAATATGTTATAGAGAGACTGAATTTGGAGACATAACCTTTGGAAACATAAATAAATTAATAATCATTCTTTTTAATGACATTATTTTGAATTTTGTACTTTGCTCTCAACTCTAGAGATTATTTTCATTTGAAATTAATTTCTCTCGAAAGCAAAAACTTTTTTCAGGCAAATGAGGCGTATTATTGGTGAGGCACAACTATTTGGAAGTTAAACTTCTAATTTTTCTCTAAGGGGCCCGTTTAGTAGTAGTATTTTTGTTTAACGTGCTTCTACGGCTAAGGTCATTTCGCACTTACTGTCTGCCACGTGCAGACAGGGGCAACAGCACTCGGACGAATTGGAGGATCACCCCTCCAAACTCGAGCCGAGCCCAACGATGCTTAACTTCGGTGACTGATCGAGAACTGGTGTTTCCATCGTGGCAGGCCGTTGCCCTAGGGGCCCGTTTCATGAGGTAGTATTTGTTATTCATGCCTAATGTTATATAAGGTCATTATAGAGAACGAGAATAAGGGATAAGAACGAGAACTAGATATATTATCGGGCTAATACGTGGTGAATTTAAGAATGGTTTTACTGTTTGTTAGGTCCACGTAATTTAAATGCTGAAGAAACAGATATATATCAGTGAAGAGTATCTCATCCCGTCCGAAGGTGAAAAAAAGTCCTCATTTACAGAATGAAAAAGGTGGCAAGGCGATGAGAACTAATCTACGGGAAGGTGGAATACTCTATGAGCATGAGAGCTGATAAGGAAGAAATTAGAGCGTATGGAAAGATTTTATATCATTTAAAGCGATACAACAAGGGTATCAGAGGAGATTTGAAATAAAATCAGTTTAAGCGGCTTAACTATAATTAGAGGGATTAAGAGTAACTTTATTAAAACATTTACGTCATGGGATGGCGTGAAAACAAGATCTTTGAGGAAGGAGGAAGTAGAGAAATGGAGGCAAAAGGGATTTGCTTCCGAACAGAAAAGGGCTTGTCCGATTAAAGGGAAGTTTCAAATGCGCTGCTGTGGAAGAAAATCGCATGGAATGTATAGGACTCAAGACAATCCGTCAAACCGCATAAATCTCTTCTTCATGGCGTGGTTTCAATGCGCAACTTGCGGCACATAAAACACATTCATATTACACTTCTATATGAAAAAAACAAGTTTCACTCATATTTTAAGTGTCCCGATTAAAAATAATTGTAGGGCGTTGCCATTAAAAAGGAAACAGCGTCAAAACGTGCTAAAGTTAAAAGAGAATGTGATTCAAATGAGTAGAGAAAAAAAGAGGGCATCCTTATCCTTACTTTGGGATCTTAAAAATGCGATATTTTTTAATTAGAATGTATAGGACAGTAACCTTAATACAAAAAAACTAAAATGTTATTTCACTCCCCCTCATTAGTCTATTCGATGGACGAAAGAAATATCTTTACATCTAGGCATTTTCTGTGGACGTAGGCTTTTCAGGTGACATGTAATTCCAAAGTGATGGAGCGAAATTTCGCAAACGATAAGGGATCTATCAACGAGGGCCTGTGCCAAAAGCGATTAGCGGAAAGAGGCCGCGATGACGTCAATGGCACGAGCTAGTTTCGGAGGAGGGAGACTTGGTCGAATTAGTCACCTGTCAAGGAATTCGAGTGATAGCCATCGGAGCGAAAAGATATTAGATTTTGCATTCTGCCTCTTTACGTTCGGATTATTTTCATTGTTCCTCCTCATCCATTGTCGTTCACAGGGAGCAAATTTGCAGATTTTCTATATCGTTGGATTTCAACTCAGTGGCTGCTCTTCCATTTGGGTTAACTTAGCACGCGGCCCGGTTGGTGTGTAAAGCAGTGAGGCATTTATATTTGCTCTCAGCTGCTGGAATACCCTTCCTTGAAGTATGTAAGCACGTAACGTCACAAAAATTATCTCTCCTACGCTTTTGGCTTTATCGCTCGGCATTAGTCACTTGTTTTTATTTCGCGGCCACTAATGCCGTCTTATGAATGGGACGAGACGAGAGGGTTGATCGCTCGACTGAAACATTTGAAACTGTTTTGCGATGAAAATATTGACTTGCTTTCCCCTGGCTCAAATTGAGGACTTATTTGAAAGGATTTCTGTGAATAAATTGGTGCCTGCGACCCACTTATGACAGGAAGAAAATTTGAGATTCCACTTCGAGATTTCTCGCTGAAACAAAGCACTCTTGATATATATTTCCAAATTAATAATTTACACTCGTCTGTGGTGCGGGAGAGGGAGACCTAGGTGGTGAAGGTTGGTAAAAGGGAAGGGATAAGGGAAGTTAGATGCATGCAGTGAGTACGGGAAGGAAATGCCTCCCGCCTGTTCCCGGAAATTTCTAACATTTCCCGATCCTAAGTGCCGAGAAAAACTGTTCGGTAAATCACTTTTTGAACCTAATATTAATTACACTAATTACATTTTTGGAAAACCTAATGCAACTGAAGCAAAGTGAAAATGATAATCTTAACGGTTCATTCATAAATTGCGTAATAGCCAAATTGGTAGCCGCGCGGTGAGAGATATCGCTTTTTATCTTTAAGAAAACGCCGAGTAAAATGCACATCGCGTGATTTTCATAGCTCTGGATCTTGTACAAACCTCCAGGGGAACAATGAAAGGAAAAAACCATAGTTTCGGTCTTTTTAATTTAATTGACAAATCAAGTAATCGTTGCTGACGTATTTTTAATTATAAAAAACCTCTTTCGGGGATGATATTAAAAGAAAGAACATAAAAAATAAAACAAAATTGTTGTAGCGTAATCTAATTACATCGACGGTTCATTTATTAAGTTTTCCGTGCTTAAATACTGAAATGGATGGAAACAAATATTTAATAACACTGTAATTGTCTTTATAAATATATATAAACGTGTATGTTGTATTTTTTATATTAACCCTGATGAATAAAATTAAATTAGCGAAATAGAATATTTTGTTGAAAAAATGAGAATTTATCCGATCCGAACTCTTCCTTGAACTACGACCTTGACGTGGTGGAAGGGCTTGTGCGTTCAAATGACCCCTAGAGCTGAACTGGCAGGAGCAAGTACTATTGCTCCTGGTAGGGCCACCCATGCCAGATAGGTCGAAGGGTAGGAGCCAGACGAAAGGTAGTACCGTGATGGTGTCACGTTAAAAATACTGTTGAATGGCGTGGGAATACCTCTCAAATATTACTTCCTAGAGTTTAAAAGTCATTCACAGAGAATTGATTCCTGGCAACTACGGGACGCCGCCCACTAGGGCGGGTGTCGTGCCCGGCAGCGCGGGAGGCAAGGCCTCCGCGGTCGTAATCACACGAAATCCTTGCACAGCAGCATCATCATTGGCGGAAACAAGGGATTGGAGGGAGATGAAGAAGGTAAAGAGAATGAGGAGGAGGAAAACAGTGTTAAAAATAGTAACTTGGAACGTAAGGACCATGATGAGGGACGGGAAGCTTGAAAATATTAAACGGGAAATGGAAAAAGGAAAAACAGATGCTTTGGGATTGTGCGAGGTGAGGTGGAACGATAGCGAGGACTATTGGAGTGATAGTATCAGGGTAGTCAATAGTGGTGGAGATGAGAGTGAACGTGGGATAGGTATGGTACCTACTGAACATTAAATTGGGGGTGAAGGTGGTAAACATTGATCAGGTGAGTGACAGGATACTTACTAGTGGTAGAAATAAAAGAAAGCCAGATGAATTTCGTACTGGTCATGCCTACGAGCAATCATAGGGAGGAAGAGGAAAGATAAGGTGGAAGAGGTGTACGAACAAGTAGAAGAAATAATTAGAGAAGTGCCGGGAAAGAAAAACCTGATAGTGATGGGTGACTGGAATGCAGTGGTGGAGGAAGGGAGGGACGGATTAGAAGTTGGGGCTAGGAAGAAGAAATGATCGCGGTGAAAAAGCAGTTGAATTTGTAGAAGAAATAAATTAGTTGTGACAAACACTTGGTTTAAACATCACCCGAGGCGTAGGTACACATGGAAAATTCCGGGTGATAATGAAAGATACCATATTGGTTATATAATGGCAAGGCAGAGATTTAGGAACAGTGTAAAAACCTTGCGTAGCTATCCAGGTGCAGATGCGGACTCAGATCATAACTTTGTGATGATGAAGTCTGAAGATAGATTCGAAAGGCTTTGTAAAAGTAGGAAGATAAGGAGGTGGAACCTTGAAGCATTGAAAGGGTTTAAAAGGAGGGAATACCAAGAGCTGGTAGAAAAGAACATAGGTAAAGTTAAGCGGATGGGAACAATAGAGAAAAGATGGGAGATTATAAAAACAGGCATCGCAGGAGTGGCAGAAAAAAACAATAAGAACGGTGGAAAAGAAGAGGGTTAAGAAGCAGTGGGTAACGGAATAAATGATAAAGAGAATGGAAGGCTGAAGGATATGGAAAAACGTCAACACCGACGTAGGCAAGAGGAAGTACAAGGAATTGAATATTAAACTCCGGCGAGTGACCAATCGAGCAAAATAAAACTGGTGGAAGGGACAATGCGAGGAAATGGAAAAGCTGCAGGAGGAGGGGGAAGTGGGCGCTTTCTACGCCAAGGTGAAAATGTTATCGGGTGGTAAGAGAGGGCAAACGATACCAAAGGTTAAGGAGAAAACAGGGAAGATATTAATCGAACAGGAATATATCCAGGAAAGGTGGAGAGAATACGTAAAGGAGCTATATGACTGCGAAAATTGAACCTTTAGCCTAGATCTAGAGGATGAAGGATCAATAGATAAGGATAAACTCGGACCAGAATTACTTGACAGCGAAATAGAGAGGGCATTAAGAGAGATGAAGGGTAGAAAATCAGTGGGAACCGATAACCTATCTGCGGAGGTACTGAAGAATCTAGGTAGTAAGGGGAGAGAATCGAATCATTTTTCGAACGTATTCGCTGGATCTACGAGGAAGGTGTACGGCCAGAAAATTTCGTGAAAACAGTATAAATACCTATCTCGAAGAAGAAGAAAGCGTCAGAATACGAGCAGTATAGAACAATCAGTTTAATTTCGCACGCGGAAAAAGTTTTACTCAGAATACTAAATGGAAGGTTGGAGAGCAGAGTAAACTACTATTTAGGCGATGACCAATTTGGGTTCAGGAAAAAGATGGCCACCAGAGACGCGATGCGGTAATGAAGACACTTATAGAAAGAAACATAGAGCATAATCAGGATGTTTTTGCTTGCTTTGTGGATTTCGAAAAGGTGTTTGACAGAGTTAACTGGGAGAAACTACTGCAGATATTGGGGAAAATAGGAATAGATTGGCGTGATAGGAGACTCATCCGAAACTGATACATGGGGTAGAGGGCTCAGGTGAGGGTAGCTTAGGGCTAATCAGGGTGGGTAGTTATAGGTCGCGGGGTGCGCCGAGGGTGCTCGTTGTCGCCTTTACTTTTTAACATCTATGCTGAGGAAATGGAAAGAGAGGCATGGGATGAGCTAGATGTGGGAATGAAAGTAGGAGGCCAGCGGATAAAGTCGGTTAGATTCACCTAGGTCCAGGCGTTGGTCAGTTGGTTGGTCAATTGCAAACTTTAGTAGATGCATTGCAAATGCAGTGCGGGGAGTACGGGATGAAGATTAATAATAAGAAATCAAAAGTAATGAGATTATCTAGGACAAAGAAAGCGAGGTTGGTGATAAGAGTAGGAAGTCACAAACTGGAGCACGTCGAACAATTTAATTACTTGGGTAGTACGCTAGAAGAAACGGGACATAGTAGCAAATACATTAGGAGGAGAATAGCGCTAGCGTAGGAAGCGTCCAATAACAGAAGGGATCTGATGACGGGGACCTTAAGTAAGGATGTAAAAAAGAGGCTAGTAGAGACCTTGATATGGAGTGTGGCGTTGTATGAGGCAGAAACGTGGACCTTGAGAGAGGAAGACGAAAATAGGCTGAAGGCATTCGAGATGTCGGTGTGGAGGAGGATGGAGAAGGTGCGTAGCACGGAAAGGAAGACAAATGAAGAAGAAGGAAAGGTAGATGGCTGGAAGAGGTAATGAGGGGCGATGGTTTTCTGATGGCCGTGATAGAGGGTAGGATGTTGGGTAAGCGGGGAAGGGGAAGGAAGAGATTAGGTTTTATGGACGGGATGAAGAAATGTAGGACTTATGCTGAGATGAAGAAAGAAATACTAGATGTAGATAGGGCACGGCACGTGTAAGAGTCCGTTGGACATTCTCTGACTTTCATCATAACCTACCTCCAACCGGTAGATTACTCTAATGAATGAATGAATCCGATTCTAAGTGACCGTTTTTTTCTATCCTGAGCAAGAAATGCACCAGTTATGGATCTCCTGTCGACTTCTGTGCCGGAGACTTTTACTCGTCATATTTCACTTTGCGTCAACCTTTTAATAGGAGCTTCTCCGTCCTTCTGCAAGACTGTTCTGGACTTTTGTCCCGGTGGCTTTACCCTCACAACGGTTTTGCAGCAAATAAAGAGTTACCATTATAACCTAAATTACTAAAGATCCCAGCAAATTTATGGAAAAAAGACTTATTTTGGAGTTCTCAAGAGTTTTAGTGAAATACTATTACCCGATCTCGAGTTCTCAATGCTCCAAAATGTCGTGAATTCGGGGATCCAGCGAGGCATGAGAGGAGTTTCTTGGAGAGAGAAAAATGGAGGAGATTTAAGAGGATGATGAACGGAGAAAGTTTTCTAGGTAACTTTGAAGAAGGTGGTGAAATTGGATGGGAATGGTCATCGAAAGATTTTGAAGGATACTGTTAAAGAACGCTAGTTCCTTCGTTCGGAAGCGGATTTGGAAAGATTCCGTTCACAGCACCTAGAAGTTGGTGGAAATTTATGTGGTGCACCATAAATCCATTGTGTCGAAAAAAAGCTTTTTTTGTTTGAGGTATTGCTGCAGAAGTCGTGTGGGAAGCTCCTAAGTACAATACCTACCAAACCCACATCGCGTAATTTTCATAGCTCTAATGATCACAGGTAAACCCTGGTTCAAAGATGTTTCGAAGCATGTTAACTTGGGATTTAATGGCTTTCGTTGTAAGGTTAAATGAAGAATTCCAACGACTATCTTTCTACCTATATTTTTGTCATTCGTATTTGAAGAATAATAATACAACCCTTAAGAGGGAAAGCAACGGTTTATTTCAACTCGTTGCGAAAATGTGTTGGAACGATTTATCTGACAAATTGCGAGTACAATTATCTGTAAAACAGGTTGAAAAGGTACGTTAATGTGATGGAAATCAGCTCATAATTGTTTCGTATTAGTTAAAGAATGAATTTCGTGCCACAAAGTGAAAATAAAGTGAAAATTTCTGAATTGAACATTCAAAATTTGACGTTTACTAAAAATAATGAGTAATTCCCCGTGTAAAAATGCTTTGAATATCTGGAATTTTGTTTCCAGTTTTCTATTCAGAGCGTGAAATTGTTTTTTAAAATGGGTAAAGCTATTCATTGATGATGCATAATCCTCAAAATATTAAGCCCAATGAAACGAATGAGTAACGAACGAATGACTAATCATTTTATCTTAATACTAGTTATTAGTATCATCGATTTGATTGACATTCTTCATGAAAATTGTTTACTTGTTTTGGCTTACGGTTCTGTGTTTGATGCTGTTGTCACAATACATTTCTCAAGGTTATCGTGGTGTTGTTGACGTTAGTGAGTTTCGTGTCATGCACCGACACATTCGTTTTTGCGATGTGGATTTCGATGTCCATTCGTTCTTTTTTTGTTTCATTGCTACTGTGGAGAAATATCTTCGACAGACGTTATGTGCTCTCCTGATGCCCCGATAGGGGGATGGCGTAAAGGGAATGAGATTCAATGTTACGATCCTGTGTCATTCCCTTGTCTTTATTTTTTTTATTCCAGCACATCGCCACAAGACACGCATCCGGCTTGTGGTCCGATCGTCATGTCAGGGGAATAAATCGCGATTAAAAAATACAAGAGCGACACATCGGTGGATCGCTACATCTCATCCGCGTCACACGACTCTCACCCATCTCACATCATGTGCCCTGGGATTACAAGCCACCTTGCCTTTCGGCACATTGTCTCGATTTATTTGGTCACCTTCCCGCGACATGCTCTTTCACGATTCACGTCGCTTCTTTCCTGACCCATTCCGCTAAAAGGACGATATAGCTCGTATATTTTTTTTTCGAAGCCTCGTAATTAGCATGCACCAAGCATTGTCTCATTTATTACCGTTTGCTCGGTGATTTCCCATTTACGCCACCGTAGTTGAATGATGGCTGATCGTCATCCCTTTTTTTCATCAAATAAGTGTTATGCCCATGGACAGTCCCGCCTAAAACTTCCCCAGTCTCAAGGATTTATAATATAAAAATGCCTATTTTCCAGCATTGAAACCTTTTAAACCTTTCGTATCTTCGGTCTCCCTTCTTTCCAATGTACATAATTCCAATTCTTCTCTTCCCTCTCCCACGATTACCAAAAGTTCTTCCCAATATCACATATGGATTATGTGGTGACTATAACAAACTTGTTTTCATAAGTTACCAATTTCCTCATAAAGAAAGTGGTCGACTCTGATGACTGAAAATAAATAATATAAATTATTAAGAGTTAATTTACTTTTTAGTTTTTTGCTTTATATTACTTTTATGCATGCCCTCCTTCGAAAATATATCGTGTAGGGCGTCCGCCTCTTCCTCCATGCGTTGCATACTTTATTTACGTCTTCATTTTTAAAATCCCATATCCGTTGTTAATTTTAATTAGCTCCCTTTCACTCACGACCCTGAAGCCAATAGCCTGCGCCAACGGCGATAACTTCGTCGTGGTTTATTAGACTATTGGGCTAACGTTGAGTAAACTGGAGCAGTCGGAACGATCAAATATTTGAGGAGAATTGTGAATGGGAAAAAATGCTATAGCTAGAACAATAGGTGAAAAACTGTATCAATAAAGGAAGTATTGCAAAGAAAAGACGATTGATGTGGGAAATTTAAGCAATGATTTGAGAAAAGGTTAGTAAAAAGTTTAATCTGGAGCCTGTTGTTGTACGCTACGGATATTGGTCTCTTCCAGAGATGAGCGTAGTCTTGATGCTTTTGAGATTTGGGCTTGGAGAAGGGAGGAAAGAATAAGCTAGGTAAAGAGGAAAACGAATGAAGTTTTGGATACGTAACTCACGTAGAAGAACCTTTGGGAGAAATTCGACGAAGGAGGAAAAATTGGAGAATGTACTGGGGGGTGACGACATATTGATGAGGGTGATTGAGGGAAGAATGCTGGGTGAGCACGGGAGAGGGAAGAGGAGAACAGTAATTTTTGGACGGTAGACTCCACTTATAGAAGTTAGGATGAAATTCGAACGTAAACCTACGAACATCAAACTCAAACGTATGAAAAAGCATGTCGTAACGTAGCAAAGCTTCGATGGTAATAGCCGCATAAGAGAGAATGTTGAAAGCAATGGAGTGAGGCTTATGAGTGAATGATGCTGATCTAATAAACGGCGATAGCTGGGGAGTAAAACGCTTAAAGAAAACAATGAAATACTCAAGAGATCCTAAGACAATAAAAATAGTATAATAATTGTAACTGTATTTTTTAAATGGCTAGGAATATGAGGATGGAGTGTGGCCGGAAGACTTCGCGAAGACTGTACTAATTCCTATACCGAAGAAGAGTAAGGCAAAAACTTGCGAAGACTATAGGACAATAAGCTTAATATCCCACGCGGCCAAAGTAGTTCTGAGGATTCTAAACAGAAGGCTAGAGAAGAAGGCAAATGAATACCTGGGTGACGACCAGTTCGGGTTTAGGAGAGGGACGGGAACGCGAGACGCTATAGCGGTGATGAGGACGCTAGTAGAAAGAAACCTAGAGTATGGGCAGGATGTTTTTGCATGCTTCGTAGATTTTGAGAAGGCGTTTGATCGGGTGGAATGGACGAAATTAATGGGAGTGTTGAAGAAATTAGGGGTCGATTGGAGGGACAGGCGTCTGATTCGAAATTTGTATATGAATCAGACTGCGCAGGTTAGGGTAGCCAATGGAGAATCGGGATGGGCCACGATAGGACGGGGAGTGCGGCAAGGGTGCCCACTATCGCCGTTGCTTTTTAACGTGTATTCAGAAGAAATGGTAAGAGAAGCATGGGGGGAGGAGGCGGTAGGAATAAAGGTAGGAGGGGAGCTGATAAAATCAGTGAGATTTGCAGATGATCAAGCATTGGTTAGTCAGTCGGCCAAGGGGCTACAGTCAATGGTGAATGCATTAGAGGTGCAGTGCGAAAAGTATGGGATGAAGATCAATCACATGAAAACGAAAGTAATGAGATTTTCTAGAAGTAAGAAGGCGGGGCTGAATATAAGAGTGGGAGGGCAGAAGATAGAGCAGGTCGAGCAGTTTACGTATCTGGGTAGTATTTTGGAGGCGAATGGGTTTAGTGGTAAGGACATCAGATGCAGAATTGCGCTAGCTAAAGAAGCATTTTCGAAGAGAAGGGAATTGATGAGGGGGGGTCTGAGAAGAGACTTAAAGAAGAGGCTGGTGAAAACTTTAATATGGAGCGTGGCGTTATATGGGTCGGAAACTTGGTCTTTGCGAAGGGAGGATGTGCGTAGACTAGAGGCGTTTGAGATGTGGGTTTGGAGAAGGATGGAGAAGGTTAGCTGGATGGCGAGAAAAACGAACGAGGAGGTATTGGATATGGTCGGAGAGGAGAGGAAGCTTGTGGCAGAGGTTCGGAGAAGGCAGAAGAGATGGATGGAGGAGGTTTTGAGAGGAGAGGGCATGCTGAAGAGAGTGATAGAGGGGAGAACACTGGGGAAACGTGGGAGAGGAAGGAAGAGGATAGGAATTCTGGACGAAATAAGAGGAGGTAGAAGATATGAAGAATTGAAGAGGGATCTAATAACTTAGGAGGGAAAGCGAGACAATTTCTATTAGTTTGGGATACAAAATGAGGACTGTCCAAGAACCTACCAATCAGCTGGTAGAATACTTGAATGAAATGAAAAAATGGGAAAAAATAACGAGGATAATCACTACTGAGGACATCAAGGTAATTGTACATCAGGGACTTTATATGGGATATTTTAGTAAATAATCATGTCAGAAGAAATAATTTATCTTAAAGATCGCGTGTAGAGCTGCGGCACACCAAGATACGTATTGCTAATGACGATGAGACGAAATTTGCGAAGAGTTTAATGGGCGTTTATATTAGAAGCGAAGGTAGTTTTGGAAAGGAAACATTCGAGGAGATGTCCAGCATTTGGGGATATTATAAGTAGGACCATCATTCATTGCTAATGACGATGAGACGAAATTTGCGAAGAGTTTAATGGGCGTTTATATTAGAAGCGAAGGTAGTTTTGTAAAGGAAACATTCGAGGAGACGTCCAGCATTTGGGGATATTATAAGTAGGACCATCATTCATCAGTGGGAAAACTACTGGCCCGGTAACGCGCGGTAAACGCGAGTACTGGGGGAAACGAAGTGACTCTCTGCATCTTAAATCCCACTAGCGTTGTTGCCGCCGTGTACTTTTGGGTCTCATAATTGGAACCACATGTTGGCCGCAGGCTGCCTAAATGACGAATGGCTCGCGAGTAATCCAAGTTCCTAGGATGAACAAGTACCTATATAGTACGTGCGAAATGGATGGGGAGTGGGAATAGAGGGCGTTTTTTTATGAGAAACTTGGCACTGACTCTTCGTCTCAAAGGGGTCGGCCCTTGCACCAAACCTTTCTCAACTGGGGTGATCGCCCGACCCTCCCGATTGTGACGGCTAAAAGTGGGCCATTGTGGAGGGAGTACACTAATAGATCTGGCCGTTGGGTCAGGGATTCCTACCCAACAAGATTTAATGGTTCCGTGGAAAATGTGAGAGTGCCGGCAATGAAGTACTCATTTTTCATTCCGCTTAAAACTTATAAATTTGAATAGATCCTTTGGAATTAGACTCATGGGTTTCTTTCCTTTGGTCAGCCTAAGTCTTGCTCGTCAGCCATGTTCGTACGAATGAATATCGATTGAAATGAGAGAAACCATTGACTAGTTTTTTCCGTTTAATTAAATAGCATTTTTCTCAGGCTAATGCTAATCAAAGAAATAACACATCAATATGATAACGTCAACAAAATTTTATCTGTCGATTTCATTTTTCCCTAATTGACCTACAAATTACACGGATTTAAAGGCGAGACTGAGTTAAAGATGGGGAAAAGCATTTTTCTGACGTTCACAAATGTCTTTTTTTGCGAAACATTTAACGTGGGAAGCTGTCTTCAAGAGAATCAAATGGTTATATCATAGAATGCCGCTACCCGTCTTATACTTTGAGCTCGTTGCCAATCACTGGGGGAATTGAAATTAATTTGAGTTAGTTCAATAGAAATGGAATTTCCGTCAACTTCTGAGGATGAAAAATGCATTCTTTAAGAAACATGCTGGTCGAATAATCCGCACTTTCAATATCATGCTCAAGCATACTTTTTGCTTACATTTTATTTACTTAAGAATGTCATGAACGGGAGATCCGATTTTTGACACAAAAGAAATGGTGACATATTTTACTCATTTTTAATCAATCAGTCGCAATGGGATATCATCAAATATGAGAGTAGTTGGCGTCTTAGCGTGAGTAAAAATGTTTTTTATTGCCTTTCTTGTGAAAAATGATCCATCTAACGCGCGAAATTTGTCCAGTGACATATAATGGCCATTTTTATGCTATTTATTTTTTGTATGCTTTTGTTAGAGTAAAAATTGCTTTACCGTAATATATTTTTATCTTAGACCTACATCTGTTTATATATTCGAGTTCTTGGTGTTGCAACTGCTAAGGTAATATTCTCCTCTCTAACCTTACACTCAAAAGCCAAGGGCTAACATAACTTCCATGCCTTAGATGGGAATTGAACCCGCGACCTTTGGATTCCTGAATGAGTTCCAAGAAATCCACACGGCGCAGAAAATGGAGGATGGGGTGGGTCACGGAGGATAACGCCCGGAATACCGTTTTGAGAAAACTGCGGCCCTTTTCCTAGTGAATGTCTGAAACGCCGGCATTTCTACTAAATACTGAACGGCATATAAGCTGAAAACCTTTCGTTTCTCCAATGTGGTGTTTGTAAGTTCTTCACTGTAGTGAATATTTGGGTGGAATCTACTACTTAATATACATCAACTGTTTTGTGTTGTGTTCCGTGGTGATAAATGGGTAAAGAGAGTCGATGCATCCGTTTTCACTGTATTTTGCCCTCAAACATTATTCAGTGTATATAGACTTGGTGTCGGGTGATCCAGCTACCGAGGTTATGCATTATGGTAGGTTCATGTAATTTATGCTATTCCCTATGATGCTAATCCTGGGGCATGTACAACGTTCATATCCGAGGTGGGATTAGAGCCCGGAATCTTAAGATTACCAGGCCGACGTGTATGCAACGTGGCCACTAAAGCAGACCGAGACATTAAAAAAATATTTTATGACGAAAAAAAATAAGTCTCTAACCGTTAAAGTCTGCATGAATGATTTCAAAAATGTCCTCTTCTTAAAGAGTACTCAGTCGAAGAACTTTCGCTCAGATTTACGCTGAAATCTCAGATATAACGAGCACGAACCGGGGGTCGATCTTCTGTTGTTTTCCGGATGCCTCGGTAATTTATAGCATTATGCACACTCAAATTTACGCGCCGTCCTCCCGCAAAGGACCAGACTAATCCAAATTTGCTTTTGTGGAAAGTAGGGAGGGTTAAGTTGGGAGAGAAAAGAGGTGTTTTAAAATATGGTGTAATTAAGGGCAGGACAACCCGGGGTGGGGAATGACAAAGTGGAGGTAGTTGCGCATTGCGGAGTCAATGGACAAAACGTTTATTTCGCAACAGAATATTTGGAGTTTTAACTTGTGTGGATCCATCAATACTTTGCTATTGCGCAAATGCTATAATTATCTATATAGTGTCAATAAAGAAGCATCGTTGTTTTTTGTTGCAAGAAGTTATAGTTAGATTAAATAAGAATTATATTATTTTAATGTTTATATGCGTAAAATAATATTAATGAAAAAAAACTTGTGTTCATCATTGCTTAAATAATAAAATAAGAAAGTTATGAGTATCTTAATATAGATAAAAAAATGACATGAAAAACAAGACAGGAAATAAATCACGGCACGTCTGCTGACCTGTATCAGCCTGAAGAGGAGTGGCTCTTACAGAGTTAATTATTATGCCTCAAGTGCGCTCTTATGCTCTTGTATGATAGGCACCAATTAATATTCGAACCTTTTGGATAAGAAAATAAAGGAACGCGAGCGTATTAGCTAAACATATTGTGAATAAAGTAGCATAGCTAAATTAATATCCCGGATTTGCCTTTAAATTTTATTCCAATATTGTAAAGGGTAAGTGCAATTCGAAATGAATTGTTTAGCTTTTTTTTGTTTATAGAGTGAAACTATTTTACTTGTCTCTTTTAAATATGCAATCATTTTGACTGAAATGAAGCTTCACATGGAAAATTTGATACACATGAAAGTTTGGTTGGCTAGTAGAAGAAAGGAATGCGGTTGAAAAAGGTAACGATTAACGGAAGCAAATTTCATGCATTTATAGACGCTTGATGCTTTAAAACATTGGAATAAGATGCCAAATTAAGACAAAAAACGAACGCATTAATGAAAATATTTGGAAAAGAGCAAGCGTTTTCTTTGATTTTACTGGTAATTAATTATCTCGTCTAACAGTCACGTATGAAAGAATCTAATAAAATATTGTTGCTTTCTATTCGTTTTGAATTTCTCGTGTGTCACACATACATTTCCTACGTGAAGTAAGGGAACGGGTCAAATTTTTGTGCTCGAGGAGAGTTCGTTCGGCTTGAATAGTTTTACGGAATCCTAACTCTTACGTCTTTGGCATCACAGCTTTGGCTGCAATCGTAGAAAGCCAATATAGAGCCAATATAGCCGCTAGAAGGCCAGAGGCGTGTTTATTCCGTGCATATTCTTTTACAAAAATATTTCCCCGAGAAATATCAATGGCATCTGCATTTCTTCGCGTAAACCGAATTCAAAAACTAAAGTTGGGAACAGAAATACGTTTGTTTTACATGAAGACTGCGGGCTTTTTAGAGGTTTCTCTCCGCAAGAATATTGCAAAATAAAACATTTTGGTTGAAAGCAACGGTAAACAACCACACTAGTCACTATAGAGAATGCAGCCTTACATTGATCAATATATGGTGTTATGGCATTCCTCCCGGTAAAATATTCCGTTGGTAAAATAGTCCCCCAATTGGATCTCCGGGTGGTGACTACTGGTAGGGGAGCAACAGTCAGAGCGGAAAAATACGGGAAAGGGTAAGCGGGAAGCTGGAGAATGCGGCTGGGGGCAGACGTCCTGGGAGTCGGCGAGGTCATGTGGACGGGAACAGACGGCTACTGGAAGCGACGGATACCGAGTGCTATATTCAGGTGATGACAATAGGATTGCAGGTTTTGGCATCATACCGAAGAAAGATTGGGGCAGAAGAGTTAAGTTGGTCTGGCAGTACAACGAGAGAATCCTGATGGTGAAGCTGGAAGGGGAGCCTACGGACACCGTGACAGTGCAGGTCTACATGCCAAGGTCCAGCTGTACAGAAGAAATATAAGAAGTGAAGGTCCTCGGATCAGTGTAGGGGAAAGAGAACATCACCATGGTGAGCGACTGGAACGCAGTTGTGGAATAGGGAAAAGAGAGAAGCAGAGTAGAGATTTTTGGGCTGAGAAAACGAAACGCCAAAGGAGAAAGACAAGTGGAGTGAATGAAGTCCTCTCGGGTGTGGCCCCTGGTTAGGCGTTCCATAGCCGACGATTCGAACAACAACTCACTCGTCTTCCTCAGGGCAAATACTCAGTGAAGTTCTGCAATGAGAAACGTATTGAATTTGCAAACTCTCTCCGAGAAACATCGGTGCCGAAGATATATATGGAAGATATCAGGGGAAAGAGGGAGGTGCCAAATAGACTACGCACTTTTCAGAGTAAGTTACAAAAACCAAGTGAAGCAGTGCAAGAGCTACCCCGGTGCAGATGTAAATAGTGACCACAGCCAAGTTCATGGTGATAAGGCAACTCATGTGTTCAAAGAAGATAGGACAATGAACGAGGAAACAGTACATTAAATCATTCGTGTGGAGCCTGGCACTCTGGATCGGAAACATGGACCACTGGAAAAACCGACCAGAAAAGGTTGGAAGCATTCGAAACCTGCTGTTTAAGGAGGATGCTAAAGATTTAATGGTCGGATGGAATAAGAATGAAGCAGTATACGGATGAGTTGAAGAGGAAAGGACCATATAGAGTACTATACAGAAAAGAAAAACCAGATGGATTGGGAACACCCTGAGGCACAATGGGTTTGTGAAGAATATAGGCGAAGGAAAAATGGTGGGAAAAGTCCAAAGGGGAAGGTCAAGGGATAAATAAATGGACCAAATGAAGAGGGCAAGTACAAGACGAACTAGCAGTAGATGGGGAAGAATGGAAGGATGCAGTCAACCAATCTTAGGATTGAACGTGCAATGGATGAAAAAAATGTAGGTTATAATATTTATGTTTAAGTTTTATCACCGAGCATCACTATTTGGATATGCGACCAGACTAATGAAGATCCACTGATAAAATGGGAAAAGGTCCAAGGAAAAAAGAAATGAGCTAGGGCTTGAATTCGGGTGGATTCATAGTTAAGAAAACTTATTTCATTATTTTATTTTGCATATATTTATAACTACGAGCGTAATTATATTTGAACCAATCGTTATTGATTGGCTTTGCATTAAAGTAACAGCTTTTTGCCAACATACTAAATCTGCTGCCTAATCTTCGGCCTGGCATATTTTCAAACTCCTGCCATTGCATCTTCAGTATCACTCCTTTTACTTCTTTCTTCCACGCTTACATATCATTCGACCGTCCTACATTGTCTTCGACATATCTTTGCCCCAAACAGTCTCTTCCGTATTTTTTTCCGTCTTCGTCGTTTTTTTTCTAGGATCTTCCTGTCACTCCTTCACAAATAAAATGAAAAGCAACGATATTCAGCGCTAAGGGAGATAAAATAAAAAGTGGCGAACATTTTGGAATGCTGTTACTCCTTCCAAAGCATATGACGATTTCCTTCCAGAAGTCAGGATGCTTTTGTGAGATATAGCACAATATTGTGATCGGACCTTTGACAGATTTTTTTGGAATTCAATGGAGGGCGGAAAAATTGTTGGCATTTGCTTAAGGTTATTGCTAATTCCATGCAAATGGAATGATATTTTAAACCCAAAGGCACTTCATTTACTGCACGTAGTTATTCACTTAATACAGGAATTTTAAAGCCTTGAGTTCAAAGAGTGAAAATAAAGACATGGAATATAGTTTTTTATTCTTGCTGACCTGGAAATTTAATTTTTCTATTTCAATGCACATTTCCTTCTTATGCCATGTTCGGTTATGCAGATTATTGAGATTATTTTCTACGACCCTGAGTAGAGGATAAATGGTGGGTGAATTCATGTTAGAGCTAAAAGAAATGGACTAGATAATATAAATTTTATCGTGATGATCCTCTGCTTTATCCTCCAAACTTTTCAATTCCCGATAATTTCCAACTCGGGCCTTTCACGATCATTTCTCGGCGTACTCGCTGGCAAAACAAAAACTTTTGGTGGTTCGTGAGACAGCAAACGACGTACTTCTCATGCTTGGAAGGGAAATGCACTTGGCACCTCTAGATTCCTCAAAAGTATCTAAAAAATGAGAAGTACACGGAATGAGAAAGTTCCTTCCCTTGAATGGTGAAATCGAACTTTGGCGGGATTCCCCAAACATTGGGGATTGTCGGAGAACGTAGTTAGAGGAACCACCACAGGGAACGCTGAGTGTAGCGTACTTCCAAGAACATGGATTCTATCCATGGCCTTGCGCACTTCTAACGCGCTCTGATATGACTCCCAGCAGCAATGGTGGAGGCAGTTAAGCGTGCGCAGACCTTTTTAATAAGTAGTTCAGGAATGCAGGTCATTGATAAGAAATGGGTAAGGCTTGACAAGTTGGAGCGATGGGACTGGGGTTGCATATTAATGATGAGGAATTGTGTCCCCGTAAGCGCGGACTTTTCTCTCAATTCGCAAGAGGAATGTAATCCAATTTGGCCAGGGTATTCTAATTTGAGAAGTCCTGCGAGCAGAGTCGAATAATGCAACAGGCGAATGGAATTTCATCAGATCCGAGTATGAAACTCACTGAGCAGCGTATGGAATTTGCACAGGGCAGCGTGGCATAGGACATTATTGCTTCATGTTTTACCAATTTGAGAGCGAGAGCTCGTACTAAGCGTGGGTATGCAGTATGGGCAATATGAACTACCAGGGGTTGGTGGTTTTTCCCCTTTCTAATTTTAACTGCGCACGTAATTGTACAAAAAAGGAATGTAGAAACTATTAGAAATTTAGGAATGTTTCTATCTTCGAATAGCAGACCCGTAGCTCGTTTAATGCCCCTTTAGCATTACTAACTTTCTACGCTAGTATCTTGAATGCCAGTAACCACCATTCAGCCCTTATAGTAACAGTAACAGCCCTTACTCTTGCGTGGCAAACAACAACATAAACAAGTTTACTAGGGTTGGCACTAAGTTGCGTTAATACGGGGAACATTTTACTGGCTTTGGAGTTACTAGGGTGGAAAGCTAGTAATGTCAACGGGGCATAAGTAATTTACAATAATAGTAATTATCAGGGGAAGTTATTGTAATGGTCATTTTGTGTTGGCGTGGTGCTAATGACAGTGGCGCCAAGAGGTCAGAATTACTCGTCCCGTCATATGAACTATACATAGCCATACTCGCGTAGAAATGCAAATGACAGAGAAAAATTTAACGTCAAATAATTACGTAGCTTTTATGCATACAATGACAGAGTACCAACTACACCGACGTACTGAGCTTTAATAGTAAGTTTCTAACGACCGTAAAACAAAACATGTGAGATCGAAATATAGTTACGGGGGTGCGTTGTACAGTGCTTGAGTAGCGTTTATAATTTCTCGTTACTTACGCAATTTGTGAGCAAATATAGTTCGGATGTCACGAAGGCATGATGCATACAATATAATGACAAATTAATTAAACCCTTTCATTTGTTAACTATACCTAGCCGTGAGCACCTGGTCCTGAGTTGCGGCTGGAGTTATACAAAAAGCGGCTTCGACCGCGGCTCTTCATGTAATTCTAAGAACACCACGCGAAGCCAAAATACGGTTGAGAGTTTTCTCATTTCCCTATCCGCAAACCAATCATGTCTGAACAAGGTTTGCGAGAAGTGGCGTTTGAAGTTGAAATGCGGTAGCAGCAATTTGCATGTTTTATATCGTAACATGCGTTTCTGTGAAACAAATGTTGTTGTCTCTATTTTTTCTAATTTTGCTGTTCAACGAAATTAAAATACATTTTTATTGACCTATTTAAAAGGTAGTGATCAGCTATGAACCTTCTTGAGGCTAGCTAACCACGAGCCAATAGCTTCTTTGATTATTTATGGAGTGCTCTCATCCTAAACTCGCTGTAAAGTTTTGAATGTTATTACAACCAGTAAGGAATGTCTAATATTAACTATCCTCTTTTTCTCACTTTTTTATATTTCAATGAAAGGTTAAGGAACAATACACAACGTCAAGTATCAACACCGGACAGCAATTGGACCGGCGCACAGTGGGGGCAAAACCCCACTTTTGGCGGACTAAAGTCCAAAAATGAAAGTTTGAATTAGGGTTTCTGAAATAGTAGGTTGGGTAACCTGATGTTTGAACTACGTAAGGGTGTATTTCACAGGTTGCTAAGTATGCACCTGCGCGTAGAAATGAGTGTCAAAGTGAGAGAATAGCGGAGCACTGGTCCCACGGAACTAGACGCCGAATTGGACGGTCGATTTGAAACTATTAGTACAACATACTGGTGTCCTCTATTTTATTTTTTAAACTTTCAATCGATTGAAATAAGCAAGTAGAGTGTGAATATGATTTTAAAATTTATTTTTTTAAGAAAATACGCGTGGAGTAAGTAATTATCACGAATGAAAATTTATTGATTTTTCAAAATGAAAAATTATAATTATTTAGAGAAATTATATATAATTGGACGGAATTGTATCGTAATTTTGAGATATATCATTCATTTAAGTATGAGCTAGAGATTGTAAAAGAAATCAACTGCCATTGAGTCGTAAAAGGACTGTTACGATATAAAAGTTATTATGCACGAGAGACGGATAGGAAATTCATCCGGCCGCTATGGCCGCATGGCAACGGGTAAACTATAATATAAACAATTTAAATCATGGAAAACAAATGAAAGTACCGTAAATCATATCCGTTTATGAAGTTATTACTAGTTTATAATAAGTCAAATTCGGATGCTATATGTATTATGTCCACTCTTAGGTACAAGTGGTGATGTTTTGTTACACCAGGGCTGAGATTTTTGAAATCTCAGCCCTGTGAAACTTCTGTGCAAATCGTATCCTTTTTTTATGAAACATGAAAATATTTGGCAAGGGTGATTACAAAAATAATTTTGTAAATTTTATAGCAGATTCATTTTCGACGACCATCTCAATTTACGTGAACATTTTTCATTTGAATCGTTCGGATTATTCTACTGAAAAATAATTTCACTGTCAAAAATTGTAAAAATAATAAAATTTGAAAAAAAAAATCATAAAATACAATAAATATTGCAAATTTGATATCAGCTTTCATTTAAGCAATCTCAAAAACATACACATCATATTTTGGAGTTGATTGTAAATTTTTTGGACTTCTCTCCGTCTAAAGTGGGGTTTGGCCCCACTGCGGCGCACCGGCGATTATAGACAATCACGGTGTAAGTCTTTTGAAAAGAAATTTAAATCTAAAATTCATAACCACGTACCAACTTATGCGATGAGCATGTACTGTGATTATATAAAGTTCGTACGTATTATCATAATAAATAATGCTTACAATTGACTTTTTTTTGTTGTTTATTTAAAAAAGTTTTAATGAATATTCTCACGATTAAAGGTACATTTTTTAAATTGCTTCTTTGGTTAGAGAAAAAATCTGGTGTAGTTACTCATGTTTATTGTTTGGTTTTGATAACTATGCCGATTTTTGGAATTGACTGAGAAAGAGCTAAAATGCGTTCTGGAACTTACGTAGTAATTTGTTACATTGCTTTTGAAAGTTTGGCTCTAAAATATAGGAAGTCGAACTTTCACCCGTAACTCAGTCCAAATCTCACGGGGGCTCGTGGATTTGATTATGCTATTATGCCGTAAAATTAAACTTCCTCCCTTGATTTTCCCGTTTATTCTTGTAGTGTTCCAGGCGGGAGTCAATAGTCCCTTCTGGCTTTAAATTTAATCTGGTTTTATTTTTATGAACTATCGATTTTTCTTGCTCGCTGTTATATAAAATGGTTCTCCGCACCAAATTTGAAGGAAATATATCTCCGGAGATGCCAAAATTCGTAATATTACTTCAATAATGATCAATTTAGAATATAATGTGGTCTGTGAGTTCCTGGCCATATGGAATAGGACACAGGGTTAGACATGTATCTTGATACACCCCAATTAGCTGAGGAAAGCAATAGTAAAATGTACTGACGGAAGTTAGAGAAAGGAATAATTTTCCATATAATTTTCATCTATAAAATGTGTTAGAAGTCATTCAAGTTAATTTTTAACTGAAGCAGTTGGTAGAAAACCGCCATGCGATCATGCTTCTTGTAGAGTACATTATTGCTATACAAAAAATTTTAATTCTAAGTCTTTGGAAAATACAATTGGCAAAGGGGTAAAACCTGCTTTCATGTGATTTTCGGGCATTTGTTTTACATTTTCCTTTTTATACCGTTACGTAATCCAGAAATCAACTCACGGCAATGATTGGAGAGTGCTGAACATTAAATGCGAATGGTTAAGCTTCAGTACGGTAGTTACTGGTCTCAATCACAATGAAACCATTTCAAACGTTTGATTTTGCAAATGGCCATTTTACTGGCAATGAAGTGCTTTCCTGTTTTTGTGTTTCTTTTGTTTCCGTGAAAAGAACTGCTTGACGTAATTCCGTCGCCCGCTATGCTTTTTGTTATTTGTTCTTGATTCGAAGGTCTTATCGGATCTCAGGCTTACGTCATGACTGCTCACTAAAAGGGATGCCAGTCAAACGGGCCCTTTGGATTTAATTCCTCTGAGGCTAGCTGGTCGATTTTGAATCCTCTGGTTGTTACTGTAACGCTGGCGCCGCATTGGACCTATATGTATCTTTTCCGTCAAAATGCTAGCTTTTCTCCCTCGCTTAAGCCTCCCACAGGAAAATGCTGCTTCTCTATTTTTGCATTTATCTTTTGTGAAAGGTTGATGTGTTGGAGAGAGATAGTTTGGAAATTATGACCAGTTTGTAAACCTCCTCATGGCTTTGCATTAAGCCAATTTTTTGACGTTTCCTCTCCAGTGCCTTTGTATTCAAGCAGGTATGTCTTACCAATTTAGGATTCTTCTCTTTCAACACCACTTGTTTATGTTGTCTATGCATGTAAAGTTAATTTGTTGCGAATCCCAAGTCAATGTATTTCGTAGGCCAAGGAAATCGATTAGTCGTACCAAGCTGGTTAAGTGATAATTAGAAAGTCACCATTACCCTCACTCAAATCTCATTTGGTTAGTGATAGCATCAAAGTTTCAAGAATCCAAAGATTCCAAGTCGTAAAACACATATATGTTTTAATAAATTTACTTTAATAGAGTAAAGTTATTTTTTACTGACAGTTTGAAATCCGGGGAATTAGGGCAAAGCGAACTCTGGTTACTCCATTCAAGTTTTTATAATATGAAAATCGCTGTGATGATATAAGCAGGATTGAGAAAGTGAAGGGTCCTTTTACAGGTGGAAAATGAATGCGGCTGATAGTCTGTAGTCTAAGGAAAGATAGTGAGATACGCTAGGTGAATGATTGCGGTTTTTTGAATTTATCTTGAAGATAATTCAAAGCTGTAAAGTTCAGAGTATTATCAAATTAAAGAGAAGGAAGGTACTGGCACGTTATGAGTACCTGCATGAAGAGGGGTACAGAAACTAAAGCATTCGAATGCTGAAGCGCGTAATGGGAAGACAATGTATGACTTAAAATTGCAATTCAAAGCTTTACCTCTGAAGATTAGGATGGTCTGAGGGTCTGTCGTTAAATGTGACAGACGAGGCCGAGTCATTGTGGAAGCATCGCGGAAAAGCGTCTATAAAAATAATGGACAACTATGAATAACGAAAGCGTAGGGTTGTTGTATCCCGGTAGGAAACATTGGAAGCCTGTCTTGCCAAAGTTCGCGTGTTTGAAACCTGCCTCGAGAATGCGCATTGTGTTTGTACTGCGATTGATTTTAAAGGCTACGAGTTGTATGCTTTAGATAATTGATCATTATATACCAAGGCACAAGAACAAGAGAGCCATTACAATATGGTGAGTCTTCTATTTTCAGCCGCATATTTGATAATTCCTTTGAAAGAACTATATTTGAATCTATTATATGTGTAGTTTATGCAAATATAGATGATGTGATAAGGCTTTAGTGATATTATGAAGCAAGGTGTCAGATAGTGAAATTGATGTAAACTGCAGATTATAATTAAAACGTTAAAGCTGGGAAATACTTTTGGAATTATTAATCTCTCGACCATGTCGAATGAAAGATGGGATTGAATATTCTATATATTTATTTTATACATGTTTATTCCTTTGTACGATAAATTAATGGCTGAAAAGAAGACTTCCGTATTTGATTGACACTCCTGAATAGATGAGATACGAAGCACCTCGGATGGTCCCTCGCAAAACCTCTTTGTCACTTCTATTATGTGTCAGTGGCTTATACCGTGCGTCTAAGGGTATTTAGTTTCGCAATTCACCTTAGCGATGGTAGAGGTCAGGTCAGTAAGCTTATTAAACTTTACACCTTTCGCTTCTCTAAGGACCTTAAGTATATGAATCGTTTTTGATGAGAGGGAATCTCTTTTCATTAGTACCACCATTCTCAAAATCTCTAATAGCACGCAGCAGCAGCAAGTTTTATGCTAAGCTAATAGCCTTTTTTCAGTCTCGTATCTGAATTTAGATCTAGGAAATAGATTCCTCGGTGCTTGTGAACTATACATAATCAATTGTTAGCGAAATGGCTCAGTATAGACTTTCAAATCGCTATCTTATTCTTCGAAACATTTTTTATTAACCGTTTATTATTTCGTCTGGCGAATTGGTGAATATTGTTTTGAGATCCAGATTCTTCCAGAGGGACGAGAATATTTGTCCATCAGAACTAGCATTTTCGTAAATCTCATTAATGCATTTTATTAAATTGGTTAATCAACAGACTTCACTGATCGCGACGTGTTAGAATAAATAATTTGTGCCATGTCCTAATAATTATTCCGCAACTTTATTTAAAGTTATTTATAAATTTGATTGGGCTTAAATTTGAAGTCTAAAAATGCCTATCTCTTTTAATATTATTTTATTTTTGAGGAGGTACTAATTTAGTTTTAACTGATGAAATAGTGGTGTTTATGTTCATTGAAAAAGATGTAATTTCATACATTTTAATTTTTTAAATTCTGCTCGGTATTCAAATCGAAGATTTTTTCACGTGGGAATAAATACATTTCTGGAATAAATTAAACGTGTCAATCATGAAGAGCAGTAGTAGTTCCGAAATACAAATGTATTTATAATTATGATTATAATATAAAATATTGTGGAACGATGTTATGTCGACGAATGGCTTTCGTTTCGATTCTTTAGTAAAAAACTTAGCGGTTATTTATACATATAAAAAATTATGTACTCTTAACTTGGATAGATGAGTTTAAACATTCCTTTCTCGTTCCAATGCTCAACTCATGGAAACGCATTAATTTTAGTCAATGGTAGAAATCGCTGAGGGAAATTTAACACACAGAGAACTAAGTATAACATGAGAGTGCATTTATTTATGCGTTACTGGAGAGTGGTGAATTTGAGAAAGACACAGCCTGCGAGTTTTAAACATAACTCCGAGTCGGATATGTATAATTTTAAAAACTTAATTGATGGTGGAACTTCTCATTGAGGCGGAGCGTGTGCCATTTGTTAAATACATCGACGCAGCCATGAAGTGCTCGCCACAGAAAGTAAGGGTCGCCTTAAGGTTCACGTGACGGCTAAGTTCATTAGGGTGGTTCCTCGTCGACTCATAAACGAAAGCACAGTATTTTTTGTATTATTTTTCTTTTAACGTGCTTCGACGGCTAAGGTCACTACGCACATACTGTCTACCACGTGCAGAAGGGGGTAACAGATCTCGGACGAATCGGGAGAATCACCCCTCCAAACTCGAGCCGAGCGCAACTTAACTTCGGCGACTGATCGGAAACCGGTGTTTCCATCGTGGCAGGCCGTTACCCACGAAGGCACATTATTTTGCTTTCGCGTCCATTATTACGTACACCTAAGTGAGAAAAACATTTAACTTGACTGGGAGTCAAACTAAGAACTCCTAGTTGCTGGTCAGGTGTGTTGGTCAATTACACCATCTAGCAGATTGATGCCACTGTAAAAATGTTAATTTACCGACCTCTCCCCGTAACCATGTACATGCAACATTGGCTCGCACGTTCACAACTTCTAAAGCGAACATTAAAAAGGGGCAAAGCCGATATGAGGAATAAGTAATAAAATACATGTGCAAGATTCATATGCTCATGTATTATGTACTGCAGTACCGCATTTAAGGTAACAAGCATGAAGATAGCACTTTCGAGGATGCAAGCGTGTGTGTTATGAGAATGCGTGAAAGTTTGGCAAATATTTCGCCTCCTCGTCTAGTCATTTTTTTGATGGAAAACGTCTGGGGGTTAACACCAGGTGTTAGAGAAGATTCCCTCAACTACCGTCTAAATCAGTGGTTTCCAAAGTGGGCGCTACCGACATAGGAGGCAATGCTCTAATCAAGGGGTGCAATAAGAAACAAAGGGGCGGCGGGTGGCGTTGAAGTACTGACCGAACGGTGACTGTGGGCGATGGTCTGAAAAATAGATGGATCTACATTGTTCTCCACATCTATTACTTTGCATTGTAAAGTAACGATATATGTATCGTTTTAAGTTATTTATTTCTTATAATAATTTATTTTGATGGCTTATTTTTAAGTTAGCCCTGACTTGTCCTTTGCATGTCCTGGGATGAAAAAAATATGGATTGGATTTGAAATATACATTAGATAAATCGAACTTTATTTTAACTTTTTTTTTAATCGTCTTGATTTGGTCTATAATTTTTAAGGTTACGGTTGGGGGCGTTGGATATAGGTTTATGGAACCAACCCCTGGTCTAAAGTGTAGTCCAGGCGTAGTTTTTCACCTACTTTCGCTGAAGGATAAACTCAACATTGTCACTTTTTGATCTACAACCTATTTAAACTGTAATTCTTTGAGCAACATAAATGAACATTGAGCGCATTCTCCGGTACAGGTGCTAGATTTAGCATCAGGGTGAGGAAAATTTACTGTGGAAATAATCATTAATTCTAAGTCAGAAAATGACTTATGCCTTCAAAAGTCTTTTTCCCAAATATTTCTGTTTACCTTACCGTGTGGTATATATTTAGGATGTCTTTCGTCGTAGTTTCTCCCCTCACTTTCTTCCATTGACTCTAATTACGTTGCCTGTAGGTTCATTGGTCCTGATTTTGCACACGATGGCTTGTTGAAAGCTATTTCGGAAGGAACAGAGAACTGTAAGACGATCTGAAGTTATGAAATCCGATGATTCTTGCGAATTTGAGTGGAATTAATACATGTATATCATACTAATATATAAAAATTGAATGGTGTCTGTCTGTCTGTCTGTCTGTCTGTTGCTCAATCACGCAAACACTACTGAACCGATTGAGCTGAAATTTTGTATGCAGTTATAAAATGTACCGGGATGAAACATAGGCTATATTAAAAATCTGTCAGGGCCCCCAAAGGCCCACCCTGGGGGTCCCTTTTGGTCCATGCTAAGCATTGGGTTTGGTGCAGTGGTTTTATTTTTTGCTTTTACAAATTACTTTCACTCAAGATAGAGGGCTGGAATTTTTTTTATCGGATGGCTGAATAAATGAAGTTTCTAATTCTTTCAATCGATTTTCTTTTACGCTTCGTAATTGTCTGAATATCATATTTTTTGCTGAAAAATCTGACATTTTTCTCTTTAATCAACAATAGCATATTTCCTTGACAACCAGAGATTTGAATTTCAAAGGATATTCACGCATCTGGCATTTAAATTTTCCTGCCGGCCCATGATAGCACGTAGAAAGAAAATTTGTATAAGAAGGGCCCAGAGTCCCAAGGGGCCCATGATAAATTTTTTCGGGGGGTAATCGATAAATTCAATGCATATTTACAGGTAACTCTTCAATGTCTATTCTCAAAGTAGCTCTGATAAGGGAACTGCATACGAGAGAACACTTATGTATAAAACGATACACATAATGGAATTAAACGTGGAAGAATATTAACGTGCAGCGAGTAATAATGTTAATAATGCCTCTGTTGCTACAACGAATACGGCGTCGTTTATTATATGAGGGTTGGAACTAAAATAGTGGCAACTATTTATTCACAACCGATACAAAAGAGTTACATGTTTGCACCTGTTACTGTCCTTCAAAGTAGTCACCAGCGTTGTGTAGAACCCGTTGCCAGCGATGTGGAAGGCGTAGTATACCGTTAGCAGAGCCTGTTCTGTTGATGGTGCGAATGGAGCGGTCTACTGCCTGTCGAATCTCTGGAATAGTTCTGAAGCGAATGCCACGAGGTGGTTCCTTCATCTCTGGGTTCAAATCAAAGTCACAAGGACTTAAGTCCGGGGAGTATGGTGGATGGTACAGTACTTCCCAGTCCCATCGACCGAACAGAGCAGCCACAGCTTGCGCTGTATGCGCCCGCGCATTGTCGTGCAAAATGATGGGTGGGTTGCCCAGAAAGTGTCTCCGCAAACTGTGGAAGACATGCATCGGGCAGGACGTCCTAGCATCTCTGAAGAAGAAGTGAATGCTGTTGCCGCGTTAGTGGACACTGATCGACGCCAGACGATTCGTCAGCTCGCCCACGAAACCGGATTAGCGCATACGACTGTGCTTCGCATCCTGAAGGAACGCCTGGGCATGCGAAAAATTGCATCACGATGGGTTCCGCATGAGTTGACGGAAATGCAGAAATGGATGCGTTACAACGCTGCTCAGACGCACTTGGAGCGCTATGAGCGCGAAGAAGAGGCTTTCTTGCGCCTTATCGTAACACTGGATGAGACATGGGCCAAATCGTACGAGCCAAAACTGAAACGCCAATCCAACGAATGGCGTCATTATGGGTCGCCGCGAAAGTCGAAAGTGCGTCAGACCACCAGTATGGTGAAAGTTATGGTGATTCTCGTGTACGACTGTGATGGTGTTATCCTAACGCATTACGTTCCTCCACGGCAGACCGTCAATGCGCAGTATTACTGTTCGTTTTTGGAGCATCACCTGCGACCAGCTTTGCGAAAGAAGCGGAGACACTTTCTGGGCAACCCACCCATCATTTTGCACGACAATGCGCGGGCGCATACAACGCAAGCTGTGGCTGCTCTGTTCGGTCGATGGGACTGGAAAGTACTGTACCATCCACCATACTCCCCGGACTTAAGTCCTTGTGACTTTGATTTGAACCCAAAGATGAAGGAACCACCTCGTGGCATTCGCTTCAGAACTATTCCAGAGATTCGACAGGCAGTAAACCGCTCCATTCGCACCATCAACAGAACAGGCTCTGCTAACGGTATACTACGCCTTCCACATCGCTGGCAACGGGTTCTATACAACGCTGGTGACTACTTTGAAGGACAGTAACAGGTGCAAACATGTAACTCTTTTGTATCGGTTGTGAATAAATAGTTGCCACTATTTTAGTTCCAACCCTCGTAGTTTAATACTCAGATGAATTACACGTAGTGGAACCGTCTGCCTCTCATTACGATTGCGAACTGTTTTTTAGACCAATTCCCACATAAACTTTACGAGTTATTTATATATACGTAAACGTGTTTAAATGCAGTTTACTTACATTGACTCAATCATCGAGTTGCCTATTCCAGTCTCTCACTTGCCTCTGTGTTTCCCCTCCTAGGAATTAAAAATCTATTCATAAATACGCCTATTAGAATATAGGGTAACCTTTTGAAAAAATCTTTTAAAACATGAGGAATGTCTTCTTTGCGAGAAAATGAGTCCTTGCTTAAAAAAAGACAAAGGATGGATGCTTGGATGGATGGACTTGGATGCTCAAAGACATGCCTACCAGCAATCTCATGATTATCTCCCCGTGGTGTTTCTCGGATTACGCTAAGAACCTCACAAATTTCATCCTAACCAAACCTACTGACGGGTAACCAGCTAAAAATCTGGTTCAAATATTGAGCCATTTGTTTCGAAACTTCAATCTGTTTTAAGATGGCGGAAATTATAATTGCGTCACTACATGCTTCTTACCCATAAGAAAAACGGATATTCTGCGCAATGGACGTCATCGGTGTATGAAAATTGGCAAGTGCACTAAGACTGATCACTATAGATTTTTAATTTTGTAACCAATGATTATGATTTAGGAAACAATGAATATAGCCACCCTTTATGCTAAAGGCATAGTCCGGGTATTGAAGGATTCATAGGACAAATAAACATCGCTGCTATTGAAAATGCTCCTTTTGACGTAGTCAACCACTGGATTATACTCTACTCTCCTATCCTGATTAAGATACTCAACGCACATATCAACGGTGAATGGCGGAACTCAATTAAGTCATTGAATACAAATATATTTATGTACACAAGGGAAGTGCTCAAGCTGTTATTCACTCAGAAGACAGCTCAAGAGAACTTGAGGGACGAGGTCACCATCTATCAACCTAGGTGCTATTTATTAAGTACTAATACGTCTTCGTGGCCCATTATTGGGTTTTCCCGTGTATTAAAGAGGACAAACAATCGCTCAACTCTCCGTGCACGAAAGAGAAAATGAACGAATTACAACGATCACAACAAACAAGATAGGATACGAACACCTCAAATGATCACGCTGACAGTATTCTTCAGGTTTTGTGGTTTTCTTATAAAATAAGTTCAATGTTTTTCACATCCGTTGAAGTTCAACGGGTACCTTCAGCTAGTAACACATATATATGGAATTAATACATATAACAAACCGTGAAATATTCCACAATATAAATATATCTGAAGTTAGTTCCATAGGTTGAAACACGAAGTGCTCACACGGAAAGAAAACAACTTTACACTCCTGCATACAGTTTAAAATTTTTTTTTAAATTTTGTTTTCACACTCTCAGCTACTATTCTTGTATTTAAATTTTTACAATTTCCTGAAACTCAGTTTTATCGCAATTTGATAATTTACCGGATTATTCAGGAGCTTTCTTCCGCAGTAGCACTTCAGAGTATAGAGAGTTGTTCGGTTTCTATTCAGTTTCTTCAAAACTGTTTCAGTTTCTGAGGCAAAAGGATACTCCTCATAATTATTTAAGGATTATTCGTGGTTGAGACGATTATGTGTTTGAAATGATTCGGCCAACACGCGGAAAAGTGAGAGTTCTATTCCGAGAGGGCTGGATGCTTGATAAGATTGATAAGCAATGTAAATCAGGGTGGCAGAAATATAAACTAAACCGTACCCAAGCTCCTTATCAGTTTTTCAGTCACCTTTCTTTCCTGAAATACGAATTTTTAGCTGTGTAAATTTGTAGCTATTTGTGGATAGGAATAGAGATAGAAATAACTTTTAGCAGCATTTAATATGCATCTCTTTTTTATTAATAGCTACTAGTTAGTGACATAGTCCAAGCTCTTGATGGCAAATTATTTGGGCTTTTAAAAGGGACCGTGTAATATTATACAATTATGTGACTTTCTACGGGTCATCTCGAAGTTATTTAATGTTAGGTTCGAATGATTTTTCTGCGCAATATTTTATGACTCTTGGGCTTATTTGTTTCACCAGTAACAATTTATTTCATGAGTTGGCATGGCCAGAGTGAGCTCATTAACTGCACAAATCTATCTGATTTTCAGGTGTAATGAACCTCCAGCACCAAAAACGCCATTCGCGATAATCCTATTAAATGATCCATCATCAAAGATATTGCATGTAGATGCTCCACCTTGTTTCTCTGAACTTGTCTCTTTTCGAGGTTTGGCCAGCTAAAACGACGGAGTGACGGAATTTGGGGGTGTGCTATGAAGTAACTGCTAAACACGATGTGCCACTTTCTCAAAAACATACCTGTGTCCGGAATTCCAATTATGAGTGGCAGAGACGTCAGAATGCCTGGCTCGAACCGCCCACAACCAGGTCTGCATCTCATCTCCCGTCGAGTTGATGGCTGGTTCTCTGCGCATGTGCTTAAGGCTTCGGCGCTCGGACATGCTGGGTTTGTTTTCGTAAGTGTGAGTCACCTGCTGTAGATACACTGCTGAAGCCTGCCGCCTTCCGCGAGGCACTCATTTCGGGAATGCCCGATGCATCACACCTCGCAGGGCTGCTAGCAAACAGTTTACGCACGAAACGCTTACCGCAAGTGGGTTATAAAAGGGCAGCATGCTCATGATGCTAGGAAACATTTGACGTCGATTACCAAGAAGAGAAAGAATTCAGCCCATTACGGCAGCCAGGTTGGTCTGGAAAATTCACGGCTCAGCAACCAAATTATCGAGTGTTCGAATCCCTGCGCGGGCATTTAAATAATGTTAATTAGAGAACTCGGGTCTTACGTTAGAAGATTCGTTATGCCTTTATCACCTGTAGAACGTTTTTCCCAAAACTATTGCTGTCGAAATAATTCATATTCCGCCTATTCCGCCACGTTTCGTCTATCACTCTTCTGAAGTAGCAAAATTCGCTGTTACAAAGTCAGTTTTGTAAAATGATAAATACGTAATAAAGATTTAATGACCAGTGGAATTCCCGAGAAGAATTTATTCTGATAAAGGTGGCTTGAATAACACTGCACTGAGTATTAGCACTCTCTAGAATTCTCTTTTTAGACTAGAAGGCATGATGCAGTATTAAGATTAATTGAAGAATTGAGATTTGTCGAGTTTTAGGGTGACACGGAGGCAGATTAGATTAGATTGTTGTTGGGGGGGCCTTCGTCAGGAGCCTGGGCACTTAGACCTTTCTTGGTCTATTGTGCCAACCCCATGCCTGTCTGCCACTTGCAGACGGGACAAGAGCACCTCGGTAGAGGTATGGAGGATTGGCCTCCCCCTGCCTCACCCCAGTACCAGAGGATGTCCTCTCTCCAACCTGGTCTGGGTCTCCCTCCGGCCTCCCGGTATAGGTATGGAGGGAGTATCATCTCTCCATCCATGCCTGGTCGAGGTATGGAGGGTCACCCATCCATCCACCGTCCGGGCCCAACGTTGCTTAACTTCGGTGTTCTGAAGGGAACTGGTGTTTCAACGTGGCTAGGCCCTTGCCCTTTAAGACACGGAGGAAAGTATATTCTCACACTTAAAAGCAACCAAATGAGAAGTATATCTTCTCACGCACCATACGCGATTACAACAGAAGCACCATCAATGCACACGTTCGTCCGATATCTTTCCGGAGCTCTTTTTCTTATTCGCTCGTTTTTTCATAGCTTGCGTAGGAACGCCTTATTTCACGCGTCCTCTCCACGGCGTGGCGGTCCGCAGCATAACGTAGGTGTAGGTCGCTCCTAATAATTTCTCGTATATCCTTCTCTACATCATGTAAAATATAAAATATTTTCGCTCTCCCGGCATACTATGTCTATCTTTATTGCTATTAGTACTGTGATTAATACCTCTTATGCTAACTTCATTCCCGTTTCTACACCAGTTTTCCTGTTTTTATACTTTTTTGTAAAACCCGTTTTTAGCGAAAGCCGCATAAATATTTGCCATGATATATGCTGTGGAGATATTAAACCATTAAAATAATATTAATCTATCATTATTTGATTTTTACATTGAAAAAGTCTACAGCATTAGCATAACTCTTTGCTTCCTTTGATAAATATTCATGGTGTTTGAATGCATCACGAATACCAATACACGTGATTGAATGGGAAAAACATACATTTTTCGCGATGAGCCTAAAATATTATTCCACAAGTTTTTGCTGTCCCAATGTGAACTTTTGATTACGCATTAAAATAAGTAAACATTGTTATTTGATCGGCATTTTGAGAGTTGAATTTGCTATTGCGATTTTTCATTCTTTTAATTTTTTACTGGCCAATAATGAATTCTGTTTTTGACGGCATTGTGTGGCAAAAAAACTATATAATTGAATTATGTATACCTATTTGCTCCTATATCCTTGTTGGTCTGTCTCTGGTGGAATTAATTCATTATTCTATTTGGTCATTCTCTTATATTTGGCAAATTATTTGTAGGCAGAGAAAGGCTTTTTAGCGAGCCAACCAATCATTTGACTCCTGTGGCTAAGTTTTGTTTGTATTTTTGAAAAGAAGCACTCATTTCTATATCTTTTCTATTATTTTAATATATATTTCAAACTGGATGACACTCAATTTATTGTAAAAGAAATAGTTGGAAAACAATCTTAAAATTACATTCTGGAGTAGGGACCAATACCTACTGCAATTCGTACTCATGATTAATTGATTACTGTCGTAGTCATGATAATTTATTTAAAATAATATCTCAGGCTAAAGAAAGTGATTGCGTTTTTTAAACTTTGATTGTTGAAATAAACCTGAGATCAAATTTCGTGGTACCTAAACAAACCAAAATACACGGATGCCGTTTAACTTAATTTCCGCTAATTATTACGTTGTTAAGTCTGTGTTTACACTGAATTTTATCTTAGAAAAATGCGCTCCTGATTTAATTGATATGGGATGTTATGATGATAAATGTGAAAAAATGGGGAGATTTCTTGAATGTATTTGTTTTGGTAATGGTATAATGGATGATCTGTTGTATAAAAACTTCTCTGAGCGCAGACATAGATATGTACTAAGCTAAAGGTTGCAGTAACGTTGAAAGATTTATAAATGATTTTAAAAGTTGGAGGAGAGTTGATGGAGTCAAGATTGCAGATACGGGATCATTCTGAGAAATGGATATGGTAAAGTATGAATAGAGTAAGCTATACTCTATCCATCCTTTTCCATATCCATTTCTCAAAAGGATCCGGTATCTGCAAGTCTTGACTCCATCAGCTCTCCTCCTACCTTTCAAATAATTCTTTCAACGTATCTACAACCTTTACCTTAGATTTGTTAATAACTAAGTCTGACGTAGTTAGTAGGAGAGGATGAATGAGGAAGTTTTGAACATGGGGATATAAGAATAAAACGTAGTCTTCAGAAACTTTGTGGTATTCCATCACAACAGTTTATTACAGCGAGGAAACTTTTACAAACCACATAACAATAAACTCAACCACGACCCGGGTTTCGACGGCTAAGCGTCATCATCAGGTGATCTGATGATGACGCTTAGCCGTTGAAACCCGGGTCGTGGTTGAGTTTATTGTTATGAGGTTTGTAAAAGTTTCCTCGCTGTAATAAATTGTTGTGATGGGGATATATTAAAGAGGATATTGGGAAATATTCGAGGGAAGAAGCAAAATTGGTTCTACAACAAATTGAGGGATAACGACTTGCTGAAGAGGGTGATAGAAGGCAACTTGTTTCGTAGCCGTGAAGATAATAGGAATTTTGGAAGGTACGAAGAGAGAAAAAATATATGAACGCTCAGGTTAATAGATTTCAAGGTAAACCAAGGTTAAGAAGGTTTTACTTAGACCTGGTCTAAGTAGGGGTTCTTATTGGGCTTGAAGTTCTTTTACTTTTCGCAGTAACATTGAACTTATAATACTATCTCCGTATGCCGTAATTTCTCCGAACCAATTCCACCGGAAAGAACGCAATTAGAGGATATAACGGCGATGTAACTACTTGATTTAATTGGATGAACTAATTTAAACCAGGACCAACAAAATTATGTATACAGCCAAAAGTGCTTCATTTTGGAATAATTTAATAGTGAAGTAAATGTTTGAAATGATAATAAGTCGAGTCAATCTTAGTCTGCACTGTTCAAGGGCATACATTCATTCTCCGTAATACCTCCGATGTGACGTAGCTGTATCTTGGTGAATGGGCTAATTCGGTACGTATTGTTCAAAGATTAGCGTAGCGTACTCGTCTCCTAGTGTCATCCCCTTTAACTAATGGTTCCCCTCGGTTGAAGTTGTAGCCTTTGGGGGCGGGGTGAGCAGCGTTGGTGTATCAATGCTTCTGTCGCTCCCCGTGTGCGGTCCGTTGGATTCCAACGGGGAACTTTATTGCGTGAATGAATTCAGTGCAACCTGTCTGCAGGCGGACTCATTTGAATATCGTGGGTGGGTTATCACGAACAGGCATAATGGGTTTTGCCTTGCGCGGCATTCCCAGCGGGAAGAAAGTCTCACGCAGGCCTTGCCTTGGTTAGATGAAGCCTCTGGGTGTAATGGACTCAGGGACAGATGCCCTCTTAACCATAAATATCTTCACTCCTTGCGTGGAGAAGACAAATACTTTCCTCAATTCAAAACACATCATTCATTCATTAGAGTAATCTACCGGTTAGAAGTAGGTAATGATGAAAGTCAGAGAATGTCCAACAGACTCTTACACGTGCCGTGCCCTATCTACCTTTAGTATTTCTTTTTTCATCTCAGCATAAGTCCTACTTTTCTTCATCCCGTCCATAAAACCTAATCTCTTTCTTCCCCTTCCTCGCCTAACCAACATACTTCCCTCTATCACGGCCTTCAGCAAACCATCACCCCTCATTACCGCTTCCAACCACCTACCCTACCTTCCCCTAATCTCATATACAAGTTTCCTCGACCACCATGTCAAGCACTTCCTCATTTGTCTTCCTTTCCGTTCAACGCACCTTCTCCATCCTCCTCCACACCCACATCTCGAAAGTCTTCAGCCTATTTTCGTCTTCCTTTCTCAAGGTCCACGTTTCTATCCCATACAATGTCACACTCCATATCAAGCTCTTCACCAGCCTCTTTTTTATGTTCTTTTCTACCAGCTCTTGGTATTCCCTTCTTTTCAACCCTTTCAATGCTTCAATGTTCCACTTCCTTATCTTCCTGCATTTACAAAGCCTTTTAAATCTAACTTCACACTTCATCATCACCAAGTTGTGGTCTGAGTCCGCATCCGCCCCTGGAAGGCTACGCGAGTTTTTTACACTGTTCCTAAATCTCTGCATTACCATTATATAATCAATTTAGCATCTCCCAGTATTACCCGACATTTGCCATGTGTACCTACGCCTGGGGTGATGTTTAAACCAAGTGTTTGTCACTACTAATTTTTTTCTTCTACAAAATTATACTGCCTTTTCACCGCGATCATTTCTTCTTCCTAGCCCAAACCGTCCTGCTTCTAATCCGTCCCTCCCTTCTCCCACCACTGCATTCCAGTCACCCATCACTATCAGGTTTTTCTTTCCCGACACTTCACTAATTATTTCTTCTACTTTATCGTGCACCTCTTCCATATCTCTCTATGGTTGCTCGTAGTCATGTGTACCTGGACCAGTACGAAATTCGTCGGGCGTGCTTTTATTTCTACCACTAGTATCCTGTTTCTCACTTGTTCAATGTTTACCACCCTCAGCCCCAATTTTGTGTTCATTACCATGCCTACCCCACGTTTACTCTCATCTCCCCCGCTGTAGATTACCTTGTAGCTCTTGCTCTAATAGTCCCCGCTATCCTTCCATCTCACCTCGCACAATCCCAAAGCATCTATTTTTCCTTTTTCTATTTTCTGCTTAATATTTTCAAGCTTCCCGGCCCTCATCATGGTATTTACGTTCCAAGTTCCTATTTTTACCGCTGTTTTCCTCCTCTTTTTCATCTTCTTCTCTCTCCTATCCCTTGTTTCCGCTGATGATGATGCTGTGCAGGGATTTCGTGTGATGACGACCGTGGAGGCCTTGCCTCCCCCGCTGCCGGGCACGACACCCGCTGTAGTGGGCGGCGCCCCGTAGTTGCCAGGAATCAATTATCTGTGAATGACTTTCCTAATCTAGGAAGTGATAGTTGAGAAGTATTCCCACGCCACTCAACGGTATTTTTAACGTGACACCATCACGAAACTACTTTTCGTCTGGCTCCTACCCTTCGACCAGGAGCAATAGTACTTGCTCCTGCCAGTCTAGCTCTAGGGGTCATAGAAACGCACAAGCCCTTCCACCACGTCACGGTCGTAGTTCAAGGAAGATTTCAAAACAAACCCACCCTTAAAAAGCTGGTCAGAAAATCCAGAAAATCAAAATGACCCTTTACATTAAAGATTTGTATTTAAGTAGTTATTTTGCTGAAGCTGTTATAGAGCTAGAAAAATCAGTTAAATCTGAAGTTTTATACCTGTATTCAATTAAGTTGTGGTGTATTTATTCCTGCTGTAATACGTTCAGTAGGTATTTTTGACTCTCATCTTGCGCGAGATATATTCTTATGAAAACGTGATCAAAACCAAACACCGCTAAAGTATAGGAAGATTTAATTGATAATTAAAAAAAAATGTATTGCATATTTGTGTTCGCAACTATTCTCTTAGCTTAACTTCCCTCATTGTAAGAGAAGAAAGTGTCTTATCCTCCTTTAGGACTGAACGCATACTTTCTTATGTGTTATTTATCTCTGCTAGTCTAGTCGGATTAGGTCCTAAAGGTTCTGGCTTTCCAAAGTATTGAAATCCGAGATCTCATGGATGGAATGAATTCAGAATGATAGTGGTAATAAATGGTATCTTTGGGTTCAAAGAAAAAATTACTGGGAAATATATGGGTTTACCGAGTTATAGAAAAAGCTATTGATTTTCCGGAAAACTTTCAAAAAAGAAGTTGTGCATGTTGAAAAACCTGCAAAACCAACCAAACTACATTAAAATTGGTTAGAAGGTTGATTTACTATTAAAAAAAATGAAAAAGTGATTTTTTAAAATTGTTAGTAAAATATGCTAAAACATGTTGCACATAAATTTTACCGGTGCTATTTACGGCTTTAGTGTACACCAAGGGGCTGAAAATTATGATTGAGAAATAAGGCTTTAGTAGTTCGAAAAAGGTACCCAAATTTCAAGACAAAATATTCAACAGTTTTTGAACCAAGGAAGTCGTTTATCCAGTTTTGGCAAAAACCTGTTTTTTACAATGCCATTTTTCAAGCTTTGGGCAATCATGCATCAAATTGCACGTTGAAGTTCAAGATTTATACTAGTAATTTACACAAGAACGGAATGAATAATTATATTTTAGTAGTTTGAATGCATAATATAAGAAAAACAGTCGTTTTGAGTTATGAACAAATGTAATACAGCTCTAGGTATTTAGAGCGAGATAGTTCCCTAGTCATAATGGACCACCATATTAGAATTTTATTTTTTAATTTTCGCGTCTTTAAGAAGAATGAAGTAAATATAGTTATATTATTGGTAAAATATAGTTACGTATGACAAAAATTCTCAGTAATTAAATAAATATAACCGCATAACTTGACTTATTTTTTCACGCCGCCGTACGGTGAAATTGCCTTCACAATTGAAGGTTTTTTTTACGATTCTGTAAAAAGTACTACGGTCAGTAATTGATTAATTTTTATAAATAGTTGAGAAAACATACAAAGTACACACCTTTAGTGTTTTGACGGAATCTAGGTCGTAGAAGTTCCTACTTTTTTCAATAATCTCCCTCTGGAGCGCACACCCGTAATCTATCCCATGTAAAAAAAGCTTATATTTTTAGGCAAATGGCTTGAATAGTAGTTCGGCAAGGGGTTAATGTTTTGATATAATAAAAAAGATGGGAATTTTTTTATTTAAACTGGCATCAAATTTTAAAAAACTAGGTGCATTGATTTATCGCTCAAACTACCTACTCGCTATTTGTTTTATGAAAACGCCGATAAATACACGTATTAGCTGGCGTATTAACGCAAATAAAATCTGAGTATTCGAGGCTATTAATGGTAGTTTCCATATTTATAATCATGGAAGAGAGTGAAAAACGCCATTATTATACGCTTTGACTAATATTTCTCAATTTAGAGACCACATATGTAAAAGTCAGAGGCAAGAAATAGGATTGAATGGAAGAAACGAAAAATTTACTTGCATATAAATTTTCTTTCGCTCTTTAAAATATAAAAGAATACAACTACAATGGCGAGACTTGCATGTTCCTAAAAGATTATACATATTTTAATTTTCTTGCGTCCGATTTATACGTAGTGATATTTTAATTGCGAAATATATGCCCATCCGTCAGATCTCGGGTATCTCATGTCAAAATTCAAATTTGACTATTCTATGCGCCCATCTCCTCTATCAATTACTGCTATTAATTACATCAGAAGAGACGATGGTTTATGTTCAAGATATAATGTTTTAGATTAAAGCCACACGGAATTCAAAACATTCCACTAAGACCTGGTTTTATGATTTCTAGTTAATTATTTTCTCGATATGAAAACTGAAGGTAAGACGCTGTCAATGATCGTCTACGACGCTGATAATGATCGTATGAACTTAATAAGAACTAGGATATTACAATTTTCCACAGATAAAGTTTTAATCGACCCGGGTAACTTTATCTGTGGAAAATTGTAATATCCTAGTTCTTATTATGTTCATATTCCACAACATCTCGCCAGATTCCGCCCTTTTTGATCGTATGAACTAACCGACAATCTGATGCAATGTTATAAACCGGAACTCTCTGCTAACATAAAGTTAACAAAACAGCTACGCGCACCTGCGGAGAATGTTAACCAGACGATGTAAAACCGGGTCAAACGGTAGGGCTGTAATGAGAGTAGGTAGCAGAGAGTAGGTAGGGCTATATTTGATATAAGAACTACGAATAAATATTCTTATTCAACGCGTTGATTAAAATGTCTGGGAGCAAGTTTTAAGCCAAACTCTTGTTCCAAATAACATGTTCGGCAGACTTTTATGCATATCTATTACGTGCTTTGTGTCGTATAGTTTTGAAGTTTACTCGGAATTAGAGTTAAATATTTGAAATGACTCTAATATACAATTCACGTAATAAGTATGGCGTAAAATATCGTGTCCCAACCGGTGCATAGGGGAACAGAGTGAATCATTTCGATTGATATGGTCATTGTGCCCAATTAAATGCCTTGAAGAAAGAAAAACCGTTACCATGCTACCAGGCGTACACCCGCAAATAGCCGAGACGTTCGTGTTAGCAAGTTGCTTTTCGTGACGGGCTACTAATTCGCTTTGAGGTAATAGTGGTGTAATAAAGTCAGATCACATAATCAATAATATCCATGCAGCAATTGGAGGAAAGTGGTTAAACATTTATAATTTTTTACATGTTCTTACGAATTGAGATGGGTTTAACCGGATAGTAAAATGCCTTCAATGTTCCGCTACACTCTCAAATAATTATTATTAATTTCACGATTCTGTTCTTCATAAAGTCATACTTCCAAACTCTCTCCATCCCATCCAGAAAAAAGAACTTCCCCTACCATCCTGCTTCCCTTGTTATTTCATGATCTTTTTTTATTGCGGCTTTGGGATTCAATTGGAGAGGATTGTATTAGTGATGGGCGAAGTCGGTATTTTGAGAGATCTCGGTCACGCCTATCACTCCCACTTGTGATTCGATCGTGAGTGTAAGATCACGATTGATGGTTGTTCCAGCTAGTGATCTGTTCAAATTGCCTACGATCAATTATCTCTCAGAAAAATCGTGAGTGATACAAAATCGTAACGAACGCTGCTCTCGCTGGCCATTCGTGATTCCTTCCTAATACTATACAGCCGCATGTGTGACTCACTCACTCACGTATACGAATTCCCGACCACTTCCAGACAAGCTAGGGGCCTGAAATTTCTCACGGACCTTACCTGAAAGAATTCATTGGAGGAAAAATCCCGAAATCATGGAATTTTTAACCGGAAGTGACCCAAAAAAATAAATATGGCGGATTTTTGGACTTTTCGAAAAATAGACATTTAGTTCTCGCTTCACATCTTTTGAACGGTAGGTCATCCGAAAAAAGAACTTCTGAAATCTGACGAATATTTCAAAACGGGGAATTGAATTTTCTTAAACGAGCAAAAAACATGTGGTGTTCTACGCTTCGTAGTATTCTCACCAGACACAAAATTTAGTGAAGTTTCCATTTTTTTGCGGTTTTTTTACTATAGCTTCTAAACTAGGATTCTGATTTGAAATATTTTTCTCTCTGGGATTTAGATCTCATCGCGACCTACAACTAAATGCTTTTTGTTTTTTTCTAACTCTTCTAGTACTCTGGTAGCATGGTGCCAAAGTCGAATTTTGGTAAAACTGTAAAATGTTTCTGAAGCTTGACATGGGCATGCGCTTTGCAAGTAAGTTGTAAAAACCTGGACTTTACCAATATTTGGCTAGTAGCATGGCACCAAATTCGGATGTTTGTGAAAGTTGCTGTTTTTCGACTGTAGCTTCTTAACTAGAAGTCGGATCTCGAATCTGTTGGGCGGTTTTTTTTAGATATAATTCAGGCCTACAACTTTATTCTATTCGTTATTTTCCATTCCTTTTAGTTGGCGGTTTTTTTTTAGATCTCATGCAGGCCTACGTTTCTCTACTATCCGTTTTTTTTCATTCCTCGTAGTTCTCTCGGAACATGGTGCCAAAATCTGCTAATTCATGAAACTCTCTAATGTTTCTTTCCCTTACGCCCTCACCAGTGTAAGTATGACCTTGAAAGTCGGGAAGGGTATGCGCATTGACTCGATCTTTACGGATAATTATCATAAACACGGATTCCCACGTAGTTCTATGGCAACATGGTGTCTAAGTGATAATTACGAATGTTTCTTTCCCTCACGTCCCGTAGCTGCTAAACTAAGGGTCTGATCTCGAATCTGTTGGGCGGCTTTTTTAGATCTCATAAGTCCTAACATTTATGCCAATCGTTTCTCTCTAACACTTATAGTTCGCTGGAAACATGGCGCCAAATTTGGATATTTCTGTTTTTCCACTGTTGCTTCTAAACTAGCAGTCGGGTCTCAAATCTGTTGGGTGTTTTTCTTAGATCTCATCGAGGCCTACAACTTTATGCTTATCCTTACTCTCTATCACTTATAGTACGCTGGCAACATGGCGCCAAAGTCAACTTTTATTTAACAGAGACGTTGGGGGCGACGGCGAGCATAGCGAGTCGTCGCAGGTTTATCGTGTGTTTAAGTGGCAATGCAATAATGGAAATTCAGTGATTACAAATCTTATATGTACTATATGTGCTGTGATGTATTGCGTGTGTACTTGTGGTGATATATTTACATTTTAAGGTAATTTGTAATAGGTAGACTAACGCTCCTCATAAATGTGTTATGACAGGAAATGAGTTTAAAGTGCTGCATAGTCTTCGCAAGAGTCGGATAAGACTGATGACTACAATTCGTTCCTTATGTCAACTATTATATAAAATTTAGGATCAATGGGAATTGAAATTATGTTACTGACTACATGGATGCTTTTGAATTTTAAGTTTGGCAGTTTTCATCGTCAGTGAAAGGATAATGATTGATTTGTGTACTTAAGCAATGCAGGTATTTTACATAGATATTATTGTATAGTTTTTGTTACATTTCTTTCAATAAATTTTGCCACATCAGAGTCATCTCATTTTATCTCATTATTGTTTGGCCGGTCTCACATCTCGTGATCGATACTTGATGTCATACAATCATTCCTATCGTGATCGGTAAAGATGAACTCATTTGTCATTGGAGAGATCCAGTTCATCGATTAATATTTTAAGAGAACTTGATCTCGGGATTCGATCAATCACGACCAACCCATCACTAGATTGTATACCTTATTTTTAGTTAGCAAACTTAAAGAATAAAAATTAAACATTTTTCTAGGGGATAAATATTGATGTCAAGAAAGGGTAAAATTTCGTCCTTTCTTCCATTTTATGACCTCAGTTATCCGTGAAATGAGATATCACTCTCTTAAGGAGGTGAATGAAAGAATAATTTCATAATATCAAAAGCCATGAGGTTCATATGAGGATGCATTTCCCTAGCCTTTTTCTCTTACGATTGCTTACTCTTTGTGGCTTGCTCGTTAACATTCAGATTTATTGCTCACCAGTGGCCAACATGCCGGCGGGGTGAAGTCCTCTTGTGTTAACCCTGGAGGTCGCGGGTTTGAGTCCATCCTAGGTGGAATATTTACAGCCTAAGACATTGGTGTTTGCATGTATTCATATTGGTGTTTAACCAATATTATCATATTGGTTAAACAAATGAGAGGACTTCTTAATTTTAGTTTTGCTCTGTTAAGGCGCCATTATTTATAATTTCCCCCGAACTTTATTATGCCACGGTATGTACATACCTACTCAGGAGAATTTGCACGTCAGGTTTTTATCTCTCTGTAAATATGTTGTTATTATTTGAGGTCATATATTACTCGAGGATCTACTGGTTATGGAATTTAGGCAAAAAGGTTCTTCCATTTTTTCAGGCTCAGGCCCTTGAATCCTTACATAGTTTCGTTCTTAAACTCGGCATATGACGTACCTCTCTTCATCCCATCCATGAAGCCTACTCTCTTTCTTCCCTTTCCCTGCGTACCCAACATCCCTCTATCGCGGCCTTCAGCATCCCCTCGGCCCTCATTACCGGTACCATCTACCTGCTTTTCCTCCTTTTAATCTCCTCTCGGTCGCGAATTATTTACCGTTTCGGATTAGTGTATTTTTATATGTACATCTCCACGTTTTATTCTATTTTTTAACCACATACAAGAGATTTTCCCACAATATTTTAAGAGAACCTTAACTGTAGTCTTTCGTGACCGTTGATTCTAATTAGAATCGTATCGTGCAAAATTGCGGATTCCGCCTCGGGCGATGACCACACGCGAAACGTTAAGGGCGTAGGAGGACATTGAAAATTAAAGTTTTAATTAAATGAAGAATGTTCCCTGGGCGTCATGGGTGGACAGAGGAGGGGAGAAATTCTCTCTAATTTCATCAGGTGAGCCGAGGGAGGAGTTAGCGCCCCATGAGACGCGTCGCTGGCATTTCCACTCCGGGGTGGAATTCCAGGGGCGGACATTTGCACCACTTCCGGCGAGCCGAGTCCGCACTCTGGGGTTTGTGGTCGCCATGTCTATGCGTGCTGTATTTCACTCACCAAGTGGACTGTTTCGCACATAAAACGCAGCATCTCATCTAGATATGCCCTGGATAAGATGTTTCCCTTGCGAAAGATAAATCCCATATCGGCTTGGTCCCCGCTTTTGCTAAGCCCTTCGTTATAATTTACACCGGAAATAATTGCGGTTGGTGGTGACATGAAAAGGTACCTATTTTCCGATATAGTTGGTAATTTGGGGGAGGAGGTCGACAACAACATTTGCTCCTTTTGAGAATTACTGGGTCGGACGGTATGGGAGGGCTCGTTTGCGGAATACGAGTATGATGGAGAGAAACCCGGCATCGGCACGAGCCTATTCTCTACGAAAGGCGCTAAGGTGTCCTTAATTTAATTTCAATCCCGACAGATGGATACTGCGCTTGAAGTTCTCTCCAAATCGCATCCGATTAGGGATTAGAATTCTGCTGTATAGTCTCTGCCACCGCCGTGAATCGAACCTGGTGGGAACTCACTGGTAATGTGGTACCTGGTGGGAACTCAAACCTGTGGGAACATGCTCATCATTTTGAATAGGATGCCCGTACGTAAATCATCGCGCCATTTCCTTTTCCCTGCTTTGCATAGAAGAGGCACTCTATGTTAAGGCATAAATAAAACTTATTGCTTAAAATCCCCGAAAAATGTTGTCTAAAGTTTAATGAACGCGAATATTCATATGATTGCCTCTTAATGCAAAATAGTGGTTTATAGTATGTAGCTAATCAAGGTTTCCCCGGCAATGTTTTTGTTTATTTACTTATTTTCTGTTAAATATTGCTATCCTTATATTTTCATGCATCTCCTCTTTTCAGCCCTATATATGATTCTCTTGAATACCTACTACTCCTGCTTTAGAATATTTCAATTCTAGCCATAAAGTTTAATTTAGTGAGAATAAGAAATGGTTATCTTTCCCCATATTATAAAAAAACCGTCAATATTTTAACTCCAATTTTAGCGTAGGAAAACGCAGCTTAAATTCTATGAAAATTGACATTATTGCAAATTATTCTATGTGCAATGAAATAAACTTCGTACAGTCCACAAAACAACGACTTTTTGATATGGAAAACACGGAATCTAATTAATACTCATGCAATATGAAGTGCCACAAAATAAAACCTGAAAATATCACATATTCCAATATTCATGTTCAAACGTCTTTAACGATTGTTAAAATCAGTGTGTTGCTAGCGATTTAAGTCAGCCCAAAAGGTGAGTAATGCTACGCGGAGAGGAATTCATGAATATTTTATTTTTCTACTGACAAATGTTGAAGAATTATTAAAGAAAAATTATGGAATACATATACGAGAATTCTCCGAAGAAAGGCGAAATAAGTACGATTTAGAAGTATACACAAGTAAAGAGGGAAAAATATTTTCTTGAGTTTTGATTGCTCTTTTAAAAAATAACTACCCAGGTAAAAAATCAAAGATGGAGACGAGCCCTCTGTCCTAAATATTGCTTTTATCTGAAAGATCCGGAATGTGAAAGATAATATTTACCTCTTCAATACCTTGCTGAGGCCGGACGGAAGAATTCGATAATATCAGCTACCCTGAATTCAGTCAGTTAACCCTGAGGAATTTGCAGGAACCATTCATTTGAAATTGCCTCAATAATATTAACTTAAAGTATTTTTTCAAGATTTATTGGATCTCCAAAGACTTAGTAAAAAAACCTCGTCGAATTATTTTAACATCCGGAGAAATATATATGCTCTAATATCCATAATACAGTTTCTTTAAATAGTCAATACTTTTGTTTTTCAATTTTTGGGATACTTGTGTGTGTACCGATCGTTGATTTCCTTAGTGAGTTTTAGGTAAAATCTTGCTTAAAAGTGATATTAACGGAATTAAAAATTCATATCTTATACATATGAGGTAAAAAACAATCGTTACTTTTGGTTGACATTTATTTGCATTCACATTCATAAATTTGTCTAGAATGTTGTTTAGTTGCAGAAGCTCTTAATATTGCAATACCTGTAATATTTCAAAATGTTATTGATAACTTTAAAAATACATGAGACTTATCTTGTTTGAGACATATAGTCAAAAAATCATTGGAAATTAAAAAAGTCATATTTGCATTTTAATAAGGATAATAACACCAGCAATTATATTTTACCAGCCAAAATGTAGTCATAAAGTCAAATCAATATCACTCAAATGACTCTTACATTAACTAATTCTTGATATTAAATGGGAATGAATTACACAGTGGGCTTATTTCATAATTAAATTTTTGGCAAATAAATGTCTCATTTTGAGTATGTAGTCATTTCAGTTTAAATTATCAACAGATTGTAAACATTATCGAATGTATGCATATTTAGGAATAAATATATTTTTGATACGAGTTTCCTCTTAAATGAGATAATCATTGATTTAAAATAGATTCCATCTCATGTTTGCATAATCCATATTAATGTGTTCAGACTCTTTAAATTCTCTAATTTAAATTTGATCTTTTTGGAAATCAATTTGAAGCCACCTTTTTCACATAAATATGTAATCAAAATCTATTGCGTTTTAAGCATTGCATATAAATGCTTTTAAATCCAGATATCTACCTCATAGGCAATTTTCTAGTTCACCAGTTTTTACTTGGCAAATCTAATTGTACTGAGATATTGTTGACTTCTGGTTGTTTGATTGAGGTAATATGTGTATTGCAAATATAATAGACGAAAGAATATAAAACTAATAATCAATTCTGATCATGAATGATGGAAAATGAGGCAGATTTGCATATATAGTAGTTTCTTTATACTTGAAGGTGGGGGTTATATTTAATAAAAACATTCTGTCAGTGAGAAACGCTCAAATGTTTTATGTGTAATGATTTCGGATTAATGGCTTATCTTTTTCAATACTATATCGCACGGGATGAAAATACGTATGCTTATCGTCCACTTCTTTGCATTGAATTTATCTCTATATTAGGATGTTGTGTATCGTGATGCTGGCACAATATGCCATTTGCGTAAATGAAGTACAAAAGGGGGTTCTGGTAATTTAGGCTGTGGGGCTTGATTTCCAGCCTAAGGACTTGGACCCAAACCCTGGCGGTGACAAGTTTTCACTGGAACCCCCATTTCCGTTCGGGTGCTCTGTGAGGAAATCTTCAAGTGCAGTACTCCGTCCGTCGGATGGGATGTAAAAAACAAAGGCGCATTTTGTTTAAAGAAGAACGATACTGTCACCAGGCTCAGTCGTTTCTCACTTATATCAGCCGATCCACCAAACTGTCTTGGGCGCACATGACCTCAATTGTCGTACCCGTACCTCTAATAACAAACACAGCAACGAATTACCAAGTATTTTGTTTTGGAAGTTTTAACATATTTCCCATTGAAAAGTCTTCTTTTCCCGCAGAACGCCACTATAAGTGACGATAATTCGAAGGAAACTGGTATGGACCCATGTGAAATAGAGGACTTAACTTTTTCGAAATTGTCCACGAATTTGGTCACACGCTTCGGGATTATTACACTTAATTATAAGAGCCAAAAGATCTTCGTTCACGATAATTGAAAAAGGCGCAAGAGAAAATATTTTTCCTTAAGGCCAGACCAGTTAGTAATTGTAAAAATTTGACGGCAGCATTCGGAATTTTAATTGTTAGGAACAGGTAGCAATGTGTTCTCACTCACCACCAATTGGTGACGGCGGAAAACCTCTAGTACATGTAGAATTTTCAAATTGTTGGCAGATGCTTTGTTCTCGTTATACAGTCACTAGGCTTCCTGTGATGGTTTGAGGAACGTTCATTAAGATCTTTGTGTGGATAAAATTGCGACTTCTCAGGTTTAAAATCATGAATGTATTGTGAGTTTTCGTGGGAAATTATTTCAAATATCTAAGTATTCAAGAAAGTATTTCGGCATTGGACACGGATTTTTTTTTTCGATTAACTCCTTGTCTTTCACTCGTAATGTCACTCCGTCGGTGTGGCAGCGTTCCAGCGAGTCGGAGATTTTCTTAAGTATTTCCATCCCCTGCGTGAACGAGATTTTATTTTTTCGTTCATCTCGATCTTGAGATAATCCAGAAAGTCGCTTATCCCTGCCGTGGAGAGAAGTTTAAGGGAAGCTAAATTGAGTTTCCGTACTTCATTTGTCCGCGATGGTGAAAAAATGTCTTTTTTCTCCCCCTCGATAGTGAATGGGCCACCAAGAATGTTTGGGAGGAATTTTAGCCTCGAGGTCAAAAGAATGTTTAAGGATTATGAAAAGCGATCATTTGCGGCCAGTCCTTGAAGGAATGGTGAAATACTTGTGTCAATAGCATGGTTACCTTCAATTTTCTATGTATTGAATGCATTGAACCGTGGTTTTAAAAGAAATTATTTGTTTTGGATTAGGTCTGTTCGGATAATTGCAGGTTTTTTATGTTTAAAAACCGAATAAATTACTATAATTAGTCATACTTCGTAAAACATTATTTCAGTTCCAAATTTCAGTCAATGTCCAAAAATTGAATTAAATAATTATGCACCAGCAAATCACAACTTTTTTGGCTTAGGTCTACGCATGAATTGATGAATGGAGGGCTAATGCGTGCTTTTTTATATGAATTGATTAAAAATTGCCTGTACTATATGATTTAGTATGAAAAAATTGGTTAGATACTTCAACACGGATCAGTATTTCGTGCAGAATTTGAGATTTTAATAAACCTACTCATAGATATACTTTTTTTGTTTTCTTACCGATGATTGGTTTAAAAGCATAGATTGGAGAGATCAAAGCTTTTAACATGAGAGTTCGGCCAAAAATATCAGGAACCATGGGCTATGAACTCATTTTGGATCGTTTTTCCCGTCCCCGACAACCCTATGGCCTTTTAGCGAGCAGTAAACACAGGATGAGCGCGATTCAAATTTATATTAGCCATTGATTCGAAACCTTGCTACAAGTGAAGTCAGAGCTAGGTTTTTGTCTGCTTAGAAAAGCCACTGAGCACCGTTGAGCAGATAAACTCTGAGAATTGATTGATTCAGCAACTTGGCGATACGGAAGAGAGTAAATTTGCGAGTTTTGGAATATCAGTGGGTTTCTGTTTAGACAGTTCAACCGTGGAATAGCTTCCCTTCTTGAGGTGTGACCCAAAGACCTTCAATAGAGTATGTGGTAATATTTCGGCGTTGGTTTCGAATGAATTTCTTTCAAGTTCGGAGTGATAAATGATTTGACGGCAACTTGGCACCCCCCCAACACTTTATCCATATCTATGCACGAAGAAGTGTTGAGGTGATTTTTACTTTGATTGGCCCGTGAATCTGAAATCTAAAATTGCTCCCGCTACATTAAGGTGTAGATTCTCCAACTAGAGCGTGGCTGTGAAAATTTCTTCTGCAAAGATTGAACTTCAATTACGCACCATTCAAAGTTAAATTTCGACAATTATTCGTATGGTAACATGTTATTTGAACTAAATACGAATACTATCATTTTAAAAGTATATAACTCTTTCAGGTTTCAATTCATAGAAGGTTTTAGATTTCATTATATAATTAAAAATACTAGCTATTTTCTACACATTTTTACTTATGTGCATGACGTATATCACCGACTTACATCATCAGGCAAAACATTTTTAGTCTCTCTTATCGTTTGAATTCCTTCTCTTCTTGTGAGAATCACTTCTATAATCATTTTTACTTGATGATACCGTAAGTCGGAAAAACGCGTCTTGCATGTAAGTAAATATATTTAGAAAAGAACAATTTTTTTATTTCACTTATGAATGTTATCGTCTTTAATTGTAGCTTTTTGTTTTGTAGATATTATATCCTGTCCTTAGTAACTATTATCCTCCTTAACGCCGTTTTACACGACGCACCCTACACCACACACCACAGTCTGATGTATGTATCGGTAGATGTGCGGTGGAAACTGCGTCGGGACTTGCTAGAATGACTGCACGAATGCATGAACAAAAGACATGAAAATAGCTCCTGCTCTAATTCTATGCCCGCGCTCTCGCAATTTATGTATGTCAAAATGCGCAATGACGTGCTTAATATAAAACAGCCATTAGACCTATTTTGAGTCATGGAATTTTTCGGAATTGTGGAGAATTACGTTAAAATTGTCAATGAATATTAAGATAAGTAATTGGCCCTAACACTAGTGATTAATAATCTATGTCTATATGCTAATATTTTTTATATCCTCGACTTTGACCTAAAAAATTGCAATTTGGGATGCATGTTAAATGTGGTAAGATGCCGAAAACTCGTGTGATGCGTCTCTGAAATAGTATTGAACTCGGTTTCATGCATGCAATCGAATGATGAATGTGACACCACCCACGATTTCGGAGTTCAAGAAGACAGCTGTTTTGAATACGGCCTATTGTGAGAGTTACGTGTTAAATACGGTGGTTATAACGTATGTGGTCGTATAAAACCTTCCTTGAGAGGTATATGATCCCTGTCGTGCGAGGGTCCCTCCATAAATTTTGTCTCAACCTCTATGGGAGGGGTGAAAAAGATCGAAAAAGAGATACATGGTAACTGGGAACAACTACGACGGTGAAGAACTACCAGACTTTGCTTTGGCCAGATGAAGAATTTAGAAGCGATTCCATGTTGGAAAAAAATAATTATATTAGAGGAACGTTATGGAAAAACTCCTTATTTCAGCGATATCATAAGCAGGACTGTCAGTAGACCTAACGTTTATTTGATAAAACGCCTTTGACCGGAATAAACAACATGTGATGTTGGATGCCTGAATCAATAGATACTTAAACTTTTCGACTTTTTTGGTCTTAATTAATACTGTGGTTTCATACTACAAATTAATATTGATTAGCGGACAAAGAGTGTAGAGTAATTTATGAGAGTTCTCATATTAAAGGATTCACCCGGGGCTGTTCTTTCTCGGTACGCTAATGAAGCAGTTGATATTCTGGTGTCAAGGGATTCAGTCATTGCAATTAAAGGTGGATCTGCGACCGTAATGAGACCTTCATAACGAAAAGATGAATTGTTTACCAATTTCCCGTCTTCAAGAAGCCATAAAGCAGAAGTTTTGAAATAGAATCAATTAATTTTGTGACTAAACGTTGCCATAAATTAAATGGCTTGTCTCATAACCCAGAACTTGATCTCCCTGGCCTCAGAAACGTTTTACCTACGACTGCGCGACTGCAATGGGGTTTGATAATGTTGTAGCTCATGCAGGTGAAGCGTAAAGCTGTATATATATCCCAGGTATTCTCCTTTGGTGGATGGATTTTACACGCTGTCGGAAGTGACCCTGTTGGTTGAAGGTAGACTGCTCTTAAATATTTACATACTCAATTTTAATAACATTAGAATCGTTGCATTCTCGGTAGTGTTCCCGTAGCTTATTTCTTTTAATCGAGGGCGTGGTGTTGTTGGAGAAGGGAAGGAAAACCCTGTACCCCCAGTTTAAGATATTTGACTAAAAATATGGACTTTGCTGGAGTGAAAACAGGATCAGGTTGGTGTGGTGGCTGGAGTAATGGCTTGCCATTTGGAGGACCCGGGCTCGAATCGAAATGGCAGACAATTTTCATTGGAATCCCGTTCCTAGTTAGGTGGCATGTTGAGAGCACTAAAGTGTAATACTATCCGTCAGATGGAATGTTACTAGTATCCGTCAGATGGAATGTTAAACTCTGATCCTTTTGGCACCTTTTGCTGAGAGGAAGCTAATACCGGCGCTGGGTTTCTCTCCATCCCCCTTCAGGCCGCAAAAACACCTTCCGTTGCCAATATACACCTATCCTTGATGGCGCTGATGACGTTAATAGCCGTTGTTCTCTAAAATTAACAAGACCAAGGACTATTTACACGTAACTGAAATGTAGAATTTGGGTGAGATTTTAAGATTTTTGTGTGGGACTGCTCACGTAAGAATGTTCTCTAGTGTTGATGTTCCTGTGATCAACTTTATTACTCGCCCAAGAGATAAAATGAGAGATATTTCATAAATTATTCATAAGAAACATATATAGACAAATGTTGCTAGGAAATTATTCTGAAAATACCGTATGCACAAGCAAAAACCTGTTACTTCCCTGCTTTGGAATGGACTAAGTATCTGTTTATGTAAAAGACAAATATTAATGGCTCATTCACTTGCTGATCACGATACCTCTGGAAACACAATATATTTCAATGGAATTGGACACGCTGCTCCAGGTGTTCACAAATATATCTCTAAAAAATTACAACACTATCAGGACCTTTTCCATCGAACGGGTGTATTGAGTCATGCCTATGAAAAATTGCAGGGGTATACTATTGGCTAAAAAATTATGTTTCTTATATTCCCTACTGGGGTTTAAAAGTGAAATTACATAAAAAGTACTTGTTATCAGAGGGAACAGTAATATTAAAACTTCCATTTCCAGAGTGAAAATACAGCTGGCAATCACCTTATTTCTCACCCAGTTTTGTGGCGACCCGGTTGTCTGATTTAATTCTACTGTTTTCTTTGGTAAATTGTATCTGCGTGTTACTTTTAATACCTTGTCTTTTATATGCAAAAGTGATAGCACAATAATTCACCCAGATTTGCGGCAGCTTGATCAATTCAAGTGGAAAACTAGCGGTGCGGCAGTAGGGAAGGGTACCTGTCAGGATCGGCAAAACTCCTAAAGGGAGACGTCGAATTGTCACCTCCTTGAGGTGAATCTCTGTTAGCGAAAAGAACCATGTAAATGTTAAAAGAATACTATAATTCCCTAAACAAAGTGAGAGAGGCAGGCAGCGATTGAAGAGAGGATAATAAGAAGGATATTTCAATATGATAATTTAATGGAATGTAAAAGTTTGGAAGCCATGGGTAACAGGTAGCTGATAAGTAAAACAGTAGGGTAAAGATTTTCTGTGACATGCTATCATGCATCATTAGTGTGAGATTATTTCTGTAGAGAGAACGGGGATATGGGCTGGAACGCGCTAAAATTGCGTGGCATATTTATAAATATACGATGTAAGTGGACTAAGTGACCCTAAGTTAGCTGTTATGAAAATAGCTTCGGTTTGGAAGAGAGGTTAGTCATATTATTGATTGGAAGATGCTTATACATCTATATGTGAACAGTGAAACCGCGTATCAACAACTCGGAAAAAAATTGTGCTTTCATAATCACAGTGAGTTTGGGGAATGATAACAACTGTAAGTTTGTCCAAGATAATATTTAATTATTTAATATATGGTTTCTTTTTTCTTATGTAATTTTGAGGAAGGAACTATATGTTTTTTTCTGTATGCTTTATATTTTAATACATGAAAAACACCTTACATGTAAAAAGCACTTAACGAATAGAGAGAAACGGAAGTATATCCATGGTTTTATTTACTCAACCTGGCTCAATCAACTGGCGTGTTTGTGTGATTCTGTTTGTATTACTCATGAAAAGATAACTTGATTGGACCGTCATCATCATCGCAAATGTCTGCCCATCATGTACGCATGAAAGGCAATTGGGTTTTAGAATTCAATGCCTGTCCTTAGTGCGAACGCCGTGGGCATGATATCACTCAATGGAGAGGATTTTGTTGTACAAACATTGGACCATTTTGAGCAAGATCAGCGCTTCCAAACCCGTAGTACAGGTGCTCTTGAGGGGTACTCGCTTGTTGGTTAATGGGTACGCGAGAAAAGCTGATTATTGTCGGGAGTGCGACCAGCATATTCTCTTCCTAGAGATCCAACTGAGTGGAGTGATAAAGGCTGCACCCAGGAGTACGCGAGTCGTAAAAGGTTGGAAACCATTGAGCTAAAGTGCTCTTAGAAAAGAATAGTTTGCGGTGCAAATGACGACATTTCTGATTTTAAATATGTAGGCCTCCATTGCATTCTATAATTAAAATTTCCCCTTTGTGAGATAGACATTAGCCATTGCTGTCTCTTTGAATATATTTCATTGGATATGAGCAAACGGGAAGGTAATATTAAAGTCGGAATGACGTAGTATCCATACGATACATCTTATTTTGCGGAATCAATAACAACTGGCATTTTCAAAATTAATAAAATGAATCTGAAAGTGTATGGTTGTGCGGTGCAAGGTAACTTGCAAAGGGATTGGATAAAAAAGCAGAAAAGCTGTTGCTAATGAAACAAAAAGCACTTTGTAAAACCTTTTAGGATAACAATAAAGAATTAAATCTAAAGTGTAGATCTCACGAAGTTCTTTTAATATCATTAGTACCATTCTTATATATTCATCTTTTTATTGTTTAAGTACATCATTATTGTGACTGTGAAAGGAGTGCATAGATCTGTTTGTCTGCTGTCATCTCTCCATTTTTGTCTCATTCTTTGGATCTTCCAATGAAGGGTTAGGCCTGATTATTTTTCCTATTGTACGACAGTGAAATCACATTTTTTTCGCGGTAGGCATGATTGGATGCGGCTCAAGGAATTTTATCCTCGTATTTTTATTTATTTGGGGCGCTCCCTGTACTTCGGTTTACTAGGTAAAATTATTGCGTTTCTTTATACTAAGAATATATTAATATAAATTCTCTCTCTATCGAGAATATTACTAAATGAAAATCGTAGTAGTTTATTGTAAATGTATTTGAAAGCTATGTTTTGGCGGTCAGACCATATTTGCCACCCCTCATGAGACGTCGGGCCTCCGGCAGTCCTTGCCCCTGAGCTTAATCGGGCAAAGAAGCTGTCTCAGATTTCCGAGAGCATTGGATACAATGAGGGAAAATTAAATTTCAACATAAATATTTGCATCACGATTTTGCCTTCTGAGACGGTTTTTCACGATCCAGATTGTTTTTTCTCGTTTTCTTTCAGTTCTTTAACCAGTTGTCTGAAGTGGTTCCATGGTTCTTGAAGCTTTTCCGTGGTGGTGTCCAACTATAGTAAATTTATGTTTAGCTGATTTTTATGACAGCCGGATATTCCTCGTTTGCGCTTCGCTGCCTGTGCCGAAATTGACAACGGGAGCACAAGTTTTCCTGCTGTTACGTTGGGTTCATCCCTGAGATGATGTTTGCCGTCCTCCACATGCTTAAACAGCAGTATTACTTCTTAGTAAAACTTTTCTGAAATAAAAATCAGTGTGTCTTACTCACAATAAATTAATGAATTGTGATTATTAAAATTAACATCAGTTAATTGGTGATTATAGTTCTCAACAAACCAAGAAACGATTAAATCTTGATTTGTAGCTTTCATGCGAAATTCAATTCTGCTTTCCATATATGTACTTCTTAAATATGCATAAAATATAACTTTAAAATCTTCGTCTGGCAGAAAATGATTTCATCTAAATTAAATGCAGATATTTTATTACGTCGCGTCCGTAAAGAGTATTAGTCATCAATATTTATCTTGCCTACCTCATTTTGGTATCTTTAAGAAAATTCGGAATGAAAATAACGTGTACAGATCAATGCAAGGGTTTCAGTAGTTTAAAAAATCAAAGCGAAATTACCTGCACCCTCCAGGGCGGCCCTCTTTAAGAGAAAATATGTAAATATCTAGATTTTATTCGTCATCCAGAGAACATAAGAGCAGGTTTGAGCTGAATTTAAGCCAAGATTTCTAACGCATGCAATATATTTAGATGTTCATCAAGGTATTCTACCAAATAAATGATAGACCCAAGGGCAGTCCTGCCTATAATTTCTCGTACCCCTGTGTGTTTGCTTTTGGCATGAATGTTTTGCCACAGTTGAATAAAATTTTAATACTTTGTATTTTTCATCCGCTGATGCCTTATGAGATCCCTTTTATTCTCCTCCTCACACCCTTACTCTCGGTTTAACCCTCCCTTCAACATTTTGTTCCTCCTAATTACTGCCTCCAATTGGTTGTGTTTTATTAATATATTCAGAAACATTAGGCCTTAAAATGCTGAAATCTTGCTGTAAACACAAGTATAGAAAAGCATCCAACGGAAATTAAACACAGATAACGTTATAAAACGCAATTAGACATAGCCGCCGCCTCAAAACAACGGTGTTCAACGAATGGAGGGAAATACAAGGGAGCTCAAAGGGTTGAATACATCGGGATTGTTAGTGGTATTAAAATTAAGTTTCAAATGGCTTAAATAAACATATTGATAGCTCTACATGTTATCTGTTTAATATGGATCACATTAAGGCCTTGTTTTTCAGTTGATTACCGCTCAAGTTTAGGGTTTATGGGTCAAGATGCAATTGGCGGTTGCGGGGCATGTAGACTTTTTATTCGACCGTGGACCAATGAAACAAAGGTTTGCTGAACAAAGCCGACAAGTTTCACTATTTCGGATAGGGGCAAAGGCCTGGTCGCCTGCCTTTCGTACGTGGCCGAAGGAAACCGAAATAGCTCCCGACCTCTGTTTGCAATCTGAGTGTAAACAAGTTATCAGCCTTCCACCTACCCGAGCGCCCTCGCCGCACATGCCTGCACACCTTGGCGAATGGAATCGCGTTACGCAACGGGTGGGAGAGTCAAGGCGTCGTCGGAGAGCGCTGTGCAGCGGTCCACGCCAAGGCACCGGTGCCGGCCGCGGGGGTGGCTATTCAGCCAGCGTTTGGTGCATGCTTGCTCTCGGCTGAAGACCTCACGGGGCAAGCTAACAACGGCCATTGACTTATCCGGGAATTCAATCATTTTATTTGACTTCGGAATCATGGATTCCCCCGACGTTTTGTCTTGCAGAATCAATTGACCCTTGATTCGGCAGAAATACAAACCTACGCATAACACGGACTGGGTTAATTAGCTTATTGTGTTGCGATTCTATTCGATATATGGGGATTTCTGATTGATAATATATTGGTGTAACTGTTTAAGACGTCTTTATCAGCAATTTGAACATAAGATGCTGAAATTTCACTCATGTCAAATGATGAGTTTACATTCAAATAGGCGTGAGAGATTGTCTTGCTGTTGATTCATGCGAATTAAGTAAATTTAAATTATTTTCTATACTTTCTATTTAAATAGCATGCAGTCACGACTAATTAATTATCGACTCTGGAATCATATGATATTTGTTTTATGTTGTCTAATAGGTGATTAGTTTGGTTACTGAGAGGTGAGGTTAACTGCGGTATTTATAATTAAATTATGTATAAGTTTTACCCTAGATTTCTGTCACTGTTGGAGTGGGTTTTTGTAATTGTTATATAATGTGTGTATTCATTCATCCATCCGTCATCGGAGAAGAGTGCCTCTTCTCATCGCCTGAAGACGACACATGATTAAGTCTCGAAAATTTGAAATGTGTGTTTCGTCGTTTTCTTGTGTTTCTTTCGGCTCCTTTTCCTATCAATATCATATGTGCATCGCCAAATGACTGTCTTCAACTCCTGAATATATTTAATTTAAAACATTTTCACGAGTGTGAACGTATAAAAATTCTAATTAATAGGGGATGACTATATACATGTTTTTTTTTCTGCCTTTACCTCTCACTGAAGGAGGTGGTGGTGATGAATGATGAAATAAATGCAGTATGGTTAGAAAGAAGTGTTTTTGGTTCCCGCTGTGACGGTGGGAGAAATGTTTTGAGAGGTGCTGTTGAATGTTTGAGGGAATATTAGGCTGAGTTTTCCAGAATGAAAGCTTCGGCAGAATTTCAATGCGTCAGTGATAATATGTACTGGGCTAACTATCGGAGTGAGGGAGAGAGTTATTTTCTGAGCACCGAAAGTTCGTTTTAATCGCGGCACCTACCAAATGCTCCATTCCATAATCCCTCTCTGTCCGTGGCCACCACATCTGTGACAACTCTCACTCCCTTCAGCAATATATAAATAACCTCCATCACTCTCTCAGAGAACGTGAGTACCCCGAAAAGCTTTTTGCTGATAAAATCGTGCCCCCCACTGCCAATTACACCCCTCGGACCTAAACCCACCACCCCGACATAATCATCCTCGTTACCACATTCTTCCCTGGCTCCCGTAAAATCAAAAACATCATCCACGATTTAAATCCAATTTTAAAGAATGATACTTCCACTGCCCTCTTCTTACCCTCGTGTCACACAGTGTCTTTAAAGAGTCCCGGAAACCTGCGTGATATCTTCAAATCCACGGGAACCCCCTTTCAACCGACCGCCCGCCGCTATCCTCAACTTGCAACCACTCTAAGTGCAAATTCTGCACCCTCCTCCGCTCTTCTGCTACGCTCTCTTACAACAAATCTTCCCCAAGGGCCAACTGTTCTTGCACTAATATTGTCTAGCGTCTCTCATGTAACTTCTGCCCCCATTGTATTTTGGCGAATGCACTTACCCCCTATCCATACGAATGTTTTTGCTTGTCATGCATGTAAGGTCTCATGAAATGTATATTTTCTCCACTTGTTAATTTTCATCGATCAGGTAAATAAATAATTATATATATATGTACGTGCATATGATCTTGACGTAAATATTCGAGAGTACTCTCGCATTTGGATAGCAAGGGTATTTGAAAAGCCCAGGCTAAACCTAGCCAACTGAAAAAATAGCCCAATAGCCACCTCTCTCTCCCCACCACTACCCATTCGCACTTCCCCCCTAACCTCTCAGCCCTTTCCTCCCCAAGGGAACAGAGCAGAATCTTCAGTTTTCTACCACCGACGATGACGGCTTCACCGTGGAAACGTCCAAGTGTTCTTTCGTAAGTTTCCTTGTTGCTTGTTTATGTTTGTGCATCGTCGTCGAGAGCGATTCTCTACCAAGATTTTATACGTGTGTGTGTATATATATATATATATATATATATATATATATATATATATATACATATCCCAAACATTTCCTCTTCATTCTTCCTTTACCTCTCGCATAAGAAGGTGGTGGCAGTCTACCTAAAAATTTACAAAACCTGTGTGTGTTTTTACCTTTTAGCCGCCCTTGTTACGAAGATTTTATGTATTTTTATGCTCACGCTCGTGAAAGCTTCAAATTATATATATATATATACAAATACATACAAACAACTATAGGAAATGGAAAGGGTTAGAAACACATAAAAGGATGAACACAGGGTTTGGTGGGGAAGATCAAAATGTGTCGAATCCAGACAGAAAAATTTCACCTTACCCGGGATTCGAACCCGGATCTCCCGATTTCCGGCCAGGTATGTTGACCAGTTGCATCTGTAAGGCTACTCAATTAACTGCTGAATATGATGGGGTTTTACGTCACAACCCATGCCCAACTTTAGCGGACAAGCGATGGCGCGCTGGAACTGTTTCACCCACCATATAGGAGACAAACACTAGTGGAAGAGAAGAGGTAAAGAGGAGTACAGGCTTACAACAAATACAGAGGTGAACAGTGTCTTTAAAGGCACGCATAGCGGAAGCAGAAGAAAAGAGCCAACATGGCCAAATATACTCATTCATTCGAAAAAAAGACAAACGGGGGAAGGAAGGGGAGGGAAGAGGAGGGAAGTGGATGTAAGGGAGAGAAGGGGGAGTGTAGTAGTATTTAAAAGAGGAGGGGGTAGGGGGAAAGAAAGAGTTAGTGCGCTCGATTGATTCCAGAAAATGAGAAAGCCTGGTACAAATAAATAAATGCCTGCTCAAGGGTCTTTAGATCAAGAGGAGAGGCCGATGGAGGAAGAGAAGCCAGGACGACTACGTTAAAACACCGGCTAAGCTATCCAGATGCTCTTATGGAAAATAAAATCCTATTCCCCGAAATCTTATTCTATCAATAACCACTACAACATTTCATTATGCACTACCTACTTCCCAGGAATCCATTCCCTCAAACGAACCCTTAAATGTCTTTTTCCTATCCCATCTGATAACCTCACTACTAACAAAATCTTTCCAAAATGTCCCTCCCTCACTTTCAGACGCCCCCCCAAACATCTCCAGCATCCTTTAAACCACCAACCCTCTTTCCAAATCCATTACCAAGACTAAAACACCACCCACCCCTTGTCATCGCTCTAGATGCAAGACGTGTCCCATTTCCATTACCAAACCTCTCCCCAAAAAAATTCGCGCTTTTCCTCAACCCTTCTTTTCCTCTCCTTCTTGTATCACTAGCAATTTTGTTCACATTCTTCTGTGCGATATAATTGAGGCGTTTTATATTGGTTTCACCACTGGTCATCTCAACCTAGAATCAACTGCCACAGAGCGTCATGTAGTCCTTCCTCCGAAAATGTCTCTCTTTCCGTCCACACCCACGCCTCCACCCACAACTTTAAGTTTGACCATTGTTTCAAAGTAGGAGGCCTTGCTTCTCTTCCTCCTCTTGATCTAAAGACCCTTGAGCAGGCACTTATTTATTTGTTCCAGGGTTTCTCATTTCCTGGAATCAATCGAGCGCTCTAACTCTTTCTTTCCCCCTTCCCCCTCCTCTTTTTTCTGCTCCTACACTCCCCCTTCCCTCCCTTCCCTCACCTTCCCTCCCGTTCCTCTCCCCTTCTCTTCTCTCTCTCTCCTTCCTTTTCCCTTCCCGCCCCTTTTCCTCCCCTTCCTCTCCCCTACCTTATTTTCTTTACCCTTACCAACCCTCTTCCTCCCGCAGTTCGTCTCTTCGTCTTTTTCTGTGTTCATATCCATTTCCTATGATTGTATGAATTTATTTGCGCCTTGGAGCGCCAAATTTTCGAGTGAATGAGTATATTTGGCAATGTTGGCTCTTTTCTTCTTTTTCGGGTATGCGTGCCTTCAAACGCACTGTTCACCTCTGTATTTGTTTTATGTCTGTATTCCTCTTTACCTCTCCTCTTCCACTTGTGTTTGTCTTTGTGGGTGGTGGGTGAAACAGTTCCCGCGCGCTATCTGTTGGCCGCTAAAGTTGGGCATGGGTTGTGATGTAAAACCCCGTCAAATTCAGTATATATGTATGTATATATAACCATTCTTTCATTCAAACCGCTCACAGGCGTAAATAGTAAATATTTAGTTCAGACATATATATTATATATATTTTATTTCAATGCTCTTCAGCCACCTGGCCTCAACCGGTCCCATTAATTTGTAGGAATCCTCCCCTCCTCCAACCTTCAACATTGTACCTATAATTTTGTAACATCTTCTCCCCTCCCAACCTTCAACTTTGTATCTTTCTGTCTCTTAACTTGGTCATGGCAACTTCCCCATTTCGTCTTTTCCATTTCCCTTACCTCCATTCCACCCCTCCTTTACTTTTCACCTTCCCTCTCCTCACTGCTCTCTTCCCCTCACCATCCCAAACATTTCCTCTTAATTCTTCCTTTACCTCTCGCTGAAGAAGGTGGCGGCGATCCACCGAAATATTCAAAACCCGTGTGAGTTCTTTTTTATGTGTTTTTTCCTTTTAGTCACCCTTGGGACGAAGTTTTTTTTTTTTTTCGTCTTTTAAGCTTTCAATAAAAAAAGGAAAAAAGTGGAACGTATAGACTACCTTGCAAAATTATTTGATGGATGGAGAGCTTTTTTATCATAAACCTGCTATTGCCCTTTTTTGAGGGCCTTCGTGAAAGAAACGTGTTTAGTTCTAAGTAACTTCCGTATGGTAATGTGTATGGATTACGTGGGAGCTGTCCTTTGAAAACACTTATTCCTCGTTAATGAAAATTTAATGAATCCCCTACTATCGTTGTTTTATTGGAAAAATTTCTCCTACGGTAAACTGAAAATAAAAAACAGAAAAAACATCATAAAATGCCGAGCAATTTCAATTGACATCTAATGAACACTTTACCTGAATATACGAACTGGAAAGTAAAGAAAGAAAGAAGGGTTACTTTCGAGGTCCACAAGCTGGATTGTAATTGACCTTGAATGGACCTGGGTTGGAGCTAACCAGTGGAACACTTTGAATAATTGAATACTTTTCACGAATGAATGAAAAGAGTAACTTTTTCCACATTGGATATATTTGTTACGACCCGGATGGCGATGCGACGAAACTCGGGTCGGGTCAAGTAAAACCAATGTGGAAATCAAAGTTGCTCTTTTTATTCTTATGAGTGAGTTCAACAAAGCTACGCCTCAAACCGTTGAACTTTGCACACAGACTTATTACTAGTAAGAAAGAGAGATCTGCCCTTGCGTACTAGAATCTCCTTTTAAATTTTAATCGACATTGGGTGCATTTCCATTACGATGAACCATATCCAGGAGTATAAGAAAGTAGCTTTCTCCATATAAGTTTCTAAACCTCCGCGATCATCAGCCTTAATTGAAAATATTGGAAAAAATCGTACAAAATCATTGGCTGGTGATGAAAATTTGAATTATTTTCCAATTCATTTACGTGCCTAAGTACTCTAAGGAATTGTCTGGGCATCGATTGTTATTTATTTAACGGGAGCAGAATATTCCCTTTGATTTTGTTTGCGTTGAAACTTGGCTTGAAAATAGCTTCTGTCATCTCACCAACCGGGGCTGACTACACCCATCGTGTTCACCCCTTTGTGCTCTTCTTGGTTAAAACTTTCGCGGGTCATTATAGATGTAAGTATGTTTGTTTTTTCGGGTGTACCCCGCGTACTATAACCAGGTGTGATACCTGACGTTTCGTGGCCGTTGCTGGTCACTTTATCAAAGGGAATTATTTCCCTTTCATAAAGTGACCAGCAACGGCCACGAAACGTCAGGTATCACACCTGGTTATAGTACGCGGGGTACACCTGAAAAAAACAAACATACTTACACCCTTTGTGCTCTGTTTTTACGTCGGAAATAAATTAGCACACAAACTAATAGGCATTTGAGCCGAATTTAATAATTTTTTAGATCATCATTGTTTCCTTAGCAAACTTCTTTTCGCTTGGATGAATCGAAAAATGAAACCTCTGATGATTTTTACGCTTGGCATTTAGCGATTGAATATTTCATCGCTCTCATCAAGTCCGCCTAGGTTTTAATGGTTTCTAATGTTTTGCTAAAAAGTCATTTTGATAAGGAAATAATGTTATGTAAAGGATTTATTTGGTTGGGATAGTGTCGACTGAAAATCAATATGAACCGATCTCCCTTCCAGAATGCACCTCCGTGCTATTGGTCGCGAAGAAGATGGACACCCACTGAAAGAAATGGCTGAAAAATTGCATTGGTGACCAGGAAGCTGTGATATTCCGCTGGTTTTCCTCATACCAATAAAGACTATAAGTAGGTAAGTCGAAGAAAATACGTTTCTCCTCAGCATATTATTCATACGCTCTTCTCAGTAAAGTTGGTTAAAAAATAAGTAGATTCACCGATTTTTTAATTTTTTTCTGGTGGAACTAAATGACGAGTTTCCAGAAAATTCTTCCCTGCAGGACATTGATGCTGAAAATAATTTAATTTCTGTTTAAGTATTAAGAAATAATTTATTGGAAAACTTATGGGTTTCACAAACCAAATATTATGATCTTGATTGACGTTACCTACCTTGGTGAAAAAAGGTTTTGTTTTTTTAATGCGGGTCTATATAATATAAATTGGTACGAAATATACAATAAATATAACTAGCCAAAAGACTCATAATCACCTTACGTGCTTTAATACATTATATCTGAACTAATTGTTTATTTTTCATTGTGTGGCACCTAATACTCGGTCAGTAAGAAGTAGTTTGGAGTAGAAGTGCAGTAATGCAAAATTAAATGATCTTATTTATGACTTCAAGTGTGTTCTTGCGAGAAAAAAATATTTTATCTCATTATAATAGTTAATGGTATTACTACCCCATGAGTCTTAATTCACACTGCTAGCTAAAAGCAGTTAGTGCCTAATATGTGTAAGTTTTGATAAGTCTCTCTGTTCTCCTTTTAAACTTGATTAAAAGTACATATTTAAAATATGTGGCCAAGTGTAGTGGATAAACCTAGTATCGCGTAATCCAAGTCGCGTTTTGCACACCTCCATGCGTTTTTGCAAGAATGCCTGCTTACGTTTTTTGTGATCTCTGAGATTTGTCCATGAAGAATTAGGTACTACATGAGAATACCCAATAGCAGAATGTTCACAATGAATTTCTCTATCGTTGAGTAAGTTTTCATTTGTCCTCTGTATGACAATAGATTTTGACCTACCAGCGAAATGCAGCGATATGGGAAACTTTGCTAGCTGTAAATTGTTTAGATAGTTCACAAGTAAAATGTTTTAAAGACTTTCAAAATTTAAATAAAAAATATCTCACCAAAATAAAATACAAAATCAAGCTGAGAAGCGTAGACCGTGGGTGTTGGGATGCATTCACTTCCAAAATGACCCTCCCAGTGGGAAAGCTTTTCTAGTGTTGAAATGCTAAATGCCTCCTTTTACAATTTTTCCCTTGCAAATTTCATTCCTCACAGCTTTCTCGTTTACCCTTGGGGGGAACCACTCGAATTCTCCCACTCTATTTATCATTCCGCCCCGAAGAAATGTATTTGAACTCTGCGAATCCTTATTATTGGAACGGGAAATTTTTCCAAGTCCGTCAGCTTTTACCACTGGACGTTTTTTATTTCTAGTAGTTGAAAAAAGTGAGTTAAAGAATCTTGAATAAATTTTAGATTACGCATTTCATCGAATTAGCGCAGATTTTAAAAATAATTTCTACTCTTTGTAAAAAAAAGCAGCGAATTATTAAAATTTATTGCTACAATTTCATCTTCATAATCGAGAACTCGAGCAAAGGCCGCCAAAGTCGGGTTCAGGGAAAACTTGCATGGATACAATCTACCTCGGACAAAACCAACCCGAGGCATCAAGAATAAAACTTCTTTGAGGAGGAAGTTCAAGTCTATTAATTAACTCTCGTATCAGCGAAGCGGGTGAATGCAATCTAAATAGGACGAAAGTGGCCATAGGAAACGATGCAATAATCGTCTTATGGGTATGGCGCTAATTTACCTCGTACACACTCCTGTTGATGTCGTAAACAATTCACTTTCATTGTTATTTTACGGGGCAGGGTAGTTTTTTGGTAGATACCAGCTACTATTTTATTACCCTTTCCGGAGTTTCACTGCCCTCTCACATCATTTCTCATTAGTTCAGCCTCTTATTACCTCTCATAATGGTTTATTAGGAGAAGATACTATAAAAATCTCGTCTCGATCTCGCCCCAAAAAAGAATAACATTTTTCTATGAAATTTCTGCAAAAATGCCTATCTTTCACCATTCGCTCTTCATCTTTTCCAACATTCTACCTCACAAAAAGACCTTCATATAAACCTCCCTCTATTATTTTCCCCATCGGCCTATTGTGCCGCCTTTTGGTTCCCTATACGTAATTATTTTCCTCCACTACCCAAGAGCTTCTGTTAGCCTTCTTTTAGGTCCATTATACTTTCCCTATCGTCTCCACACCCACATCTCGAACGTCATCAATCTGTTTTCGTCATTCTCTCCGCAGGGTCTTAGTTTCATGTTTTTGATATTAGAGACGGAGATTTTCCGTGGAACCTCTATCCTTACTTGGGTGCTATCTGGAGAGGTTTTTATGCGTAGTATTTTGAGCGTTAGATGGGACGTTACATTTTGGACCCTCTGGCGCCTTTCGTTAAGAGCAAGTTAATTCTGACTCACGGCACTTTCTCTCCATCCTCCCTCCATTACCTAAATAATCCTTCTTTTAACAGTCTAACCACGTTCCCCAAATGATTAAAGACCGCAGTTGTCTACCGCCTCCCATAAGACCTTTATAATCGAAAGTCTCAAAAGCTCACACGGATAGTGCAAGGCAGATGCTTTAGCATCCGAAAGCTTCCCCAGAAGATATTACTTTTTTTTAAGTCTATATTAAGGATTCCTATGGTTAGTTCCACAAACAGCTTATAACACCATTATGACGCACTTTTCAACCAGATAATCGAGCGAGTTAAACTCGTCCCATTGGCACTTACCTCCGGAGAGCTGTGAAGTTTTTACCCAGGCCGAGTAAGCAGGAATAGCGCGGCGGACAAAGACCCTGTCTCCGGGGGTGAGGGATGTTCGATCTCGTCGTAAGGGGAAGGTGTAGGCGCGCCGTCGATGCCCGCCAAAACTTCTGTGACTCGCCGCTGAACTTACTCGTCACCTGCACCTAAGCCTCTCTGCTTTGAGAACTACAGAGGACGCACTTAACTGTCTTCGTTCACAACTACTTATATGTCTTGCTCAGTTTTTAAATGGAAAGGGGAATTTTGATCTTCGGGAAAACTACCATGCTGCACTCCGTTGCCATGAGTTCCGGAACCGCAGTCAGCCACCGATGCTACAGTAGCACAAACGGGGGACGTATTGAATTTTTCTTCGCTCTCTCAGCGGTTTTTTATTTTTTTCAGTCTTTATTTCGAAAGGGAAATTTTTAACTACGGGTAGGCGTTGGTGCGTCACTGTGTCAACACGAGTTCCGGAACCACAGTCCGTCGCCGTTGCTATTATATCACCGCAGTGTTACACCCACTTATGTAACAGGTCTTACTCTTCAGTTTTTCTCTCCGAGATCACTCATTATCCCCCACTCTCCATTTCTAACATTTTTTAAAACTTTGGTGGTTCGTGGTGAACTCGTTCTTCAGCTTACCGAACACTCGAAAATCTTCTAAAAAAACAGGGTTTCCTTCTTTGCTATTCACTCTCCCCTCACTCCGTGTCCTCAATGCTCCAGCTCATTTGTTTTTTTCTTTTTTAAACTTTTGGCGATGACCGTGAACTTGACCGCTTCAGCTGATCGAACTCTTAAAACTCTCTCTTGAGGAGTATTTTTCGTGATGTTTTTCCTACCAGTTTTTCTTTGCCTCTCCACCTGTCACACCAATCTTGGACCACCACCCGCTTGTTACTTCTCCGTCTCCCCCGTTTGGCTCTCTTGTCCGTCCCGATCGGAGGACGAGCCAGGACTGGCGCTCCGCGCGCGAAATCGGAGCGCCCGCGTCGAGCGTCTATCTCTCGCCCCGCGTACAACGTCTGCGCGAATGTGCCGTAAGGGGGTTGGTCGAGTGAGTGGCGGCGGGGAGGGAGGGAGGAGGGGGCGCTTGGGTAGGGGGGATGAAGCGGTAGGGTGGGGTGGTGGCGGTAGGGGAGAGGAAAGTAGTGTGGTGGAGGGGGATGGAAAGGTGTGGGAGTATGGCGGTAGGAGTGGGGGGTGAGGGAGATGCAAGGTGTTGCGAGGGATGTTGAAGGGTACGTGGAAGGGATGACCTTCGTTCCCCTAGGGTTCATCAATGGATTCAGGGGCAAAGAAATTTCCATTGAATTTGTAAAGATAATCAGTGTTTCATGCCATTTTAAGGCCAGGTTATCGGAAGAAAAATGGAATTTCAACGATATCGTAGCCTTAGTGTTAGTTTCCATTGCATTACCGTCCATTGCTGGGTTGATGGTGCAACTTACAATTAGATTGAATCCCGTCTTACGTGACGGAAAAAATCAGCGTAGGATCTGGGCGAATTTGAATTAGTGTGAACCTACCTTTAGCGTCAAGTGTCCTTTATAAATTTTTTTTATGGTTAGTGTCTTTTTGCTGAATTTTTCTGTGCAAAAAGAAATATCATCATATGCCATTGTACTACTCTGCTAGTCTTCGCATGAGCGTGTGGCAGGAGATGTTAGGACACCAATCACCTCTAGGAAAAGAGAATAAAGAAAATTTTGGAAAAGGAAAAGGACGAAAAATGATATGTGCCTAGGATTGGTCTCTCTCTCTCTGCTTTTTCTGTCATCAAAATCGATGTGAAAGCGTTTGAGGAGGGCTGTAAAGGAGCTGGAATAGTGTTGTGGTGGAGGAGAGGAAATGGTGCGGGAGTATGATGGTGGGTACTGTAGTTGAAAGGTGCGAGGCAATCAGGAGGATTTTGAATGAATATTCGCCTGACTGCCTCGCCATGGGCATTATGGTAGATTTTATCAATGGATGCAGGTTAGTTAAATTTACACCATCAAGGATATGTTTGCAGTTAAGAGAGGGAAGGAGAATATAAGAATTGGAAGAAGGGTGGAGAGAAACCCGGCTTTGACTTTAGCCTACCCACAAGGAGAGGAATTAGCAGTTTAACGTCCCCTCCGATGGACGAATTACTGAACTAATGTGCTCTCCTTTTGGCACTTAGTTAGAATTCGAGTTTTCTATGGAAAATCTCCGCAAGTGCCAATATTCGCACACGGGTCCTCGACCTGGTGAGTTCAGGTGAAAAATGTGTTCATTTTATTTGTAAATAAAGTTATTCCCCCATGTTACCTGCTTTAGGCCATAACAAATCATAAGGTCGTGCATCGGCATTTACTTACCAATTAACTCTACTTCTGAAGGGATTCATAAATGGATTATGGGTAAATGTGCAATGTATTTATTCCATTCACAGAGAAAAGGGTTTTTCTCGTCATCTTATTTTCGTAGGACTCGTACGATTTTCGTACGATTAAGGTGGATTTGGATGGACAGAAGAAAAGCCATAGCAGTAACAACGGCAAGTGGTTGAAATCTTGGAGCATATGGTTCAATTTCAGTGCTTAAATAACTCTATGGTTGAGTTAGTATTGGGGAAGAGAGGTGGCGGTTAAGGGGATGGGGCGGGCGGTAGGATGCGGTGGAGGATGGTGTGAAAGTGGCGTGCATGGCAAATATTAGTACCATGGTGGCGTGGAGGGGTAAGGGGTTGTATGAGAGTATGGTGGGGGTTGTGGGAGATGCCAAGAGCGAGGGATGGTCCATACGGAACTCAAGAGATTACCTTTATATTGATCGACTTCATCAATGTTATCAGGGATAAGGAATGCCCAAAAGGAGGGTGGAGTGAAAAAAACTCATTTAAGTCGGACGAAGTTCATACCGGTGGCAAAAGTTGTATTTTGGGCCACATATTAACTGTGTTAAATTTTATCGAATTCAATTAATATCTTCATTCCACGCAACGGCCTTTAATTTTCGGCATTCTCGCGCAAATAATCGTGTATGACGGGTTGGATTCTTCCATTCCACAACGCCTCCGGGAGATAATGGTGGCTATTGAAGGATATAGTATTGTTTAGCATCACATTTATCATGTATTTTATTTACATCTAATGCAATGGGCATAGCCCATTGCATGAAAGGAAAAATCAGGTTTTTCAATTTTTTAAAATGTCATATTAAAATATGGAATTATAAGTTGTTGTGGTTGCAGTTTAATAAAGGTGCGTCGATAATTGAGTCTTATATGCTTTGTAAAATCATCATAAGGTTGCTGTTAAAGGGATTTATTGCGCTTTTATGACTCAAAGAATTTCTATGCTATAGATGGGTTATATATTAGCGTGAGAGATTATTGTCATCATGAGTCGTACTCATCCGGAATTAGTAGATTTTTATGAGAGCACTGCTAACAAAGCCTACTTTTCCATGGCCTTAATTAATTTTTTTCCCATCTTGCTCTGCACTAGAATTGGTCATCATTTCCAAAATATAGATTTTCTTCCTCCCTCATTCTCCACCCGCAAAGCCTTAATAATGTTCTTTTGTAGCATTCTAACACCTTTTCCATGTTTAGCTCTTCTTCGTTCGTCTTCCTTTCTGTCCACGACATTTTTTTAATCCATCTACAAACCTATATCGCTTCCAATCTACTCTAATCATCTCTCATTAATACCTAGATTTTGACACATTTCGAGGCGATTTTTGTGCAAATATCATCTCTCTTACTGTAATTATAAGATTCCTGTCATTATAGTTACAGTTTTAGTGATGTATCAATAGAAGTGATGTTTATAAATTCGCCTTTCATGCAAGAATACTTCTCGCGCTGTAGTCTTTCGGGATAAAAGCATTCATGTAACCCAAATTTCCCGCGCGGAAACTGGCCCTGATTGTGAGTCCCTGAATCCTTTTACCTTGTCCGATCCTTTCATACTTTTCTCACTTCTGTGCCATTCATGCCCTATTTCCTCCATACCTTTCCGTTTTGTGAGAGAACGTACTTCGTCTTGTGTGGCTCATCGAGATTATTCACCAGTGAATTCCTCGGTGTCGGTCTATCCCACCGTGTCACACCACTCAGTCTTCTGTCATATCAATGTTTCCATATTCCCGTTCCCTCATAATTTCCAAGCCAACGAAGCGCGCTCCTTTCAAACTCGTTCCTGAGCATTCATTGTGAATTCTTCCTCATCCCGCGTATTCCCAAATCCGTCAGCCGTACTTATACCGCTGTTTGAGATTGACATTTCTTAGGTTCCGGTTACGTACTTGATAGGTCTTAGGTTCCTCATGCCCACTATTTGTCCAGCCTTCGTTAGTTGCAGTTCGTTTGAATCCAAATTGTCCTTCATCAGCTCCAGAAAAAGATTCTAGGATTAATCTATTCATCCTTTAAGATTTGGATCGATTTATACGAATCGATTCTCAACCTAGATATCAGTCGACCCTTTGCTGCGGAAGACAAGCGTACATACACATTTGAGAGGATGTGGGACAGGTTGCGAAAGGCCAGGCGCTGTGTACGTGGTGGGTGTAACAGAATAGCGATTGTTATCTTTCAGCAGCTCGAGTAGGTACCTAAGCCCTTACGAAGCGGGAGCTCCCTTGGTATCTCCCGTAATGTTTTGTGCGATCGGAAGGACATCTCCCGAGCGATAGTCAAACACGGGGTGTGTTTCTTGTCACCCTACGTTAATGCCGTTTTTTTCCTCCATTTTCCCTCTCAGAGAGTGAAAGCCCCCTTAAAAAACGAATAAACCACTCTTCCAATAAAGTTTTCTCGAGTTAGGCTGCATACTTTTCTATCAAACTAAGATGGCACTATTACTCTCTTTTTAACTGTAAGCAAAACTTTTTTGCTGACAAGTAACACCAGAATCCTTTTTTTGCGGCTGATTTATGAGACAGATTTCTTTTTTCTCCGAATGCTATCAAAGTACCGTATTACTTGGGGTTGCAGCATTTTTATGTAAAATAAGGCTTGTCATCAGTATTGCTCTGAATTTTATCGTAAAATCTTAATTGATCATTTCTCATGTCTTGCCCGAGATACGTCTCCCGCAGTTATTAATTTAGAACCATCTTACTTTCGTGATATTTTAATGCTGTTAGGTTATTCCGATGCCTTAGTATACATCATTAAGTTTGTTTTTTATACTTTTCGTTATCTTGCTTTTAGTTTGAAGCTATTTTACGTTGACTGCCGAGTTCATGTAGTACCTTGGCTTATATGCATTTAGTACCGCCCTAACGAATTAACGAAAACGATGTTAACGAATTAGCGAATAGTAGGTTTTATATTTTATTTCAGATTAGTTTAAGGTGTCCTTGTGTCCGTTCGTTGCTATATCTTGGTATGAAAATTTCCCCTGAGCACTGTCAAAGGAATCGTTCATTGGTCATACTCTCTGTTGGCGTTGCCTTCATCATGCCACAAGAGGAGCCTGATTAATGTGTAACTTTTTATGAAGTGCTTCTTCCCTCTTTAGCCCGCGGTAGCACGCGCTTTTATTGTAACGCGGTAGCACGCGGGGCGGGGAAAAGACCGACGGGTTGTATGCGGCTAAATAAACACTAATAAGTACTACAAAGAACATTTATTTGACAAGTTCGGTGGAAGAAATGTTTAACAAACGAATCATATTAATTTTTAAGCCTGAACATAGAGAACATAAGAGAAAATTTTCTGATTACAAGAAAAACATTACTATTTACAACTCACAATCAGTCATCAATTCCGTCGGCATTTTGAGAACATGATATGCAGTTGAATACACAGTGCTCCCGGCAAATGGGCCTTTTTACATGCTGTCTTTGTTTTTCTATTTTTTTTAGATGGGCAGTAAGCACATCATCCATCAGCATGGCAGCTCACGTTATCGCCTCTCTAAGGTATACCCAATATTTCCCGCACCCGGAGTCACAGAGATAATTGGATATTTTGCTGTTTCTCCCTTTTCAGCATGTTATCTCTAGTCAAAAGTTTTTACAAGATTATTCAAATACTCCCTACGACTAACACATTTACCTGAGTTTGCTTGGTAAATAACAATGCTATTGATCGCGCCAATGTTCAACAAGGTAAAAAAAGAGTTAGCGGCCATCGGCATGATATGCGAGAGATACTGTAAATGGACTGTAAACGATCTGAAACGTCTACATCACCTTTTTTGAAGTTGTAATACATAACAATTTCAGGTTTATTCGTTTGAGGATCCACAATGTCATCTCGATGCATTGTTGATAAGAGCAATACAACTTGGTTAGCATAAGGTTTGTATGACACTAGCGTCATTTCTTTTTGAAAATCAAAAATTCTATTTCCAAAAATTTCCAACTACTCTATCTTTCGACTTAGGTAGCGATAAATATGTGTGGAATCTCATTCTTATTTTTTCTTATCATTCCTACTGTTGTTACACAATTTATAGAAGATGAAGTGCTAACGGGTAGGACATGAATCAGTTATCAAGGGTGACATTTCTTCCAGTGTTATAAATGTACTGAACCAGTCTTTTCAGCACAGAGTCTGGCTTGTAATCAATTTTCTCTGGGCCCTGATTTTGTTTTCCAACGTACACTTCCATATTACCGGTGTAAAATGTTTTTGCATCACAACACGCAAATATTTTGATCTCATACTTCGACGGCTTGTTCGGCATGTAAACATAGAAACTGCATCTACCCCGGAATTGTGGAAGTTTCTCGTCTACTGTAACTTCTTCACTCATGCTGTAATTATTCCGGCAATTGCTGACAAAAGTTTCGAAAATATCCCTAATTGGGGAAAATTTGTCCTTTTTCTTCAATTCGTTTCTTTCACGAATGTTATCAAAAATCAACATTCTTAGCAAGAATTTGAACCTATTTACACCCATTACAAGTCTAAAATATAATTAGTTCCTGTTCCATCTGCTCTCCACAGATCTAATATATTTTTATGTTTCGACTTTTGCTCCCCAGCTAGATACAGTAATCCCAAAAGGGCCTTCAGTTCAATTAGGTCCGTTTCCCTTGCATCCCTTTGACGCAGAAAACTACTCTGCACACTTCGATTTTTTGTTTTTTTGAACGATACAATATCTGATAAAATATCAATTGGGAAAAAAAATTGCCAAGAACCCAAAATATCCGACACATTTCGTGCGTTACCCAGAGGTCCAGGTAGACGTTTCAGCAAATTGCATCTCTCATTTCTGGATCTTTTTGTTGGCTTCACAGCAGACTACTCTTGTTGCGGGCGATTTATCATCCTCACTTTCCTCAGAAAATGAGTTGTGGTCCGAACTGTAAATGGTGTTGTCGCATTCCTCATCACCGCTTTCACTCAAATCTGCATATTCCCCTTCACTCTCACTGTCATATATTTTCAGTATGTTATGTCTTTCAGGCTCACTCATGGTCGGGAAGTGTATGCTCGGATTTTGATTTCTTATTGAAAAAACGGAGCTATTTATTTCATATTTATAAACACATTTCAATAGAAATGATATTACAGTTGTGATATTCACAAGCTCTACGAATGTAAAATTACAGTTACTTACAGTTATAATTACTTTCGTGAGGTGCACTGGTACAGGGCGTTGAACACACGGTAGCGATCACCAAATGGAACTAGCGTATGCTTTCCTCACGAGTTCTTTTCACACTGAATCGGAGAGAAATGTATACCTTAGGGTCGAAACCAAAGATTATAATACACGTCGAAACCAAAGGAGGTATACTCACCCATACCTAAGTCATCCTCTCCTTCGACAATGTAACGGGCAAACAAATTTAGCGAAATAGCAATTCAAACTGCGAGATTGATCGAGCCATGTCTCATAAACTCCGCAAGCAGACATTGTAACACGATGGCACGCTCCGGCGGGGATTCGACCGTTACGAAATAAAATGTAATACAAAGATTCTTATTCGTATTTACGGACTGTAACTTGAACAGAGCTCAAAAATATTAGATTAGATGAAGTGTCGAACAGAGGAGGCCGCAGTGTGCTGAGTAGGAATTTTTTTTTCGTTGGGCGGGGAATCCCCGCCCACGCGTGCCATCGCGGGTTAGTGTAGGAAATTAGATGGCTTGGGCTATTGTTATGATTGAATACCTTCTTTTCCTGCCCTGTTATTTATTTCAATATATTATTATCCTTCAGTTACAACCAACAGACTTCTATAATTAACTATACTTTCATTTATTCCAATTTCTCTGCTCCAGAATCAAGCAGCATTTTTCCGTTCAATTTCTTACCAAAATTCCTTATATTTTCCATAGAACTCGGTATCTTGAACATATTGTAGCATTTTTATAGTATCTTATGGCTATTATTTTTCTTATTTTTAAATTGTCTTGATTTATCTTGTATTTTCAGTTTTTTAAACACTGTTAAATAATTGCCAACTGTTCTTCATCTAGACTGGTTGTTTTCATTCTAGCCAGTGGACAGGACAGAATAAAAAAACTAACGGGGATATTTTTGTTTCCTATCAATCCGTTATGGTAGCATAAATGAATTACATAATAATATAATATTCTTATTATATTTTAAGCTTGTACATTGCAAATGCCTTGTTGATATTCTTTAAATGCTTTTGTTGTTTGAACAACAATAAATACTCTCTAAAAATGAAGTAAAGAAAGCCATTCTAATTGCATTTTCCTTTTGTTGTACGTACTTTGCATTGACTTCTCGCAGCGTATTATTCATTTGCAGCTATAAGAACTTAATGATCATTTCAAACCCAATATATCTGTCTTCTGCTTTATATATTATCTTTTTTTCTACGTTTGATCCGGAGTTGGTCAAGAGTTTCCCCTTTCTGTTATTTTTCCCTGTAAAAATAATTTATCCATCATTGTCGTCATCGTTTTTCTTTTCTCCTAAGTGACCTTATCATCCTTTTATTTTATTCCTATGACGTTCACGAAATGTATCTAGTATTTTCCAAAATCTGATGCAGGTCTGTTTACTTTCCATCCATTATGGTATTTTCATTTTTCCAGAGATATATTTTCTTTAGTATTCACGGATTTTCCTGAAGAGTTCCCACAGTTACGTTTCCATTTGTTGGATGGAGAATTCATTACATGTGAACCGGGAGGTAAACTTCTTATGGCCGCTTCATTCCACTTAAACTTAAAACCTCTGCTCCCATTCCTCACATTTTGACATCCAAATTTCCCAATCGCTCTCTTTGTGTTCTGACGTTCCTGCTCGTATGTTGGTCTCAGCCAGACTTGACTGATGTCTTTTCCAAAGTTGTCGTCACACAGAGATCCACATGGAGAACCAGGTTACCTCTGGCGCCTCTCGTTTTACTCAAGATGGTTCGACATTCGTTTTTTAGAAAAGTAGTAGTGAGCTTCTGCACTAAAATGTTTTAGTTCTCGTTAATATTGTCATCGGTATTTTTTATACATTCTCTTTGTTGCGCGCTATATAAATGACTTTGACGCTTGTTAATCTTTCTAACTCAATGTTGTAACATTAGCATATTTCTACACAAACAATATTTTACTGGATTACCATGTATTTACTGATTTGAGCTTGGAATAACCTTAAGAATGACTTTGGTATTCTTCTCCACAATCAAGGTTTTTTTTGGGGTTTTACTCCTCATTTTTTTCCGATGAGGATACCTTGTCTTTCTTCACTCAGTACTTATTAGCTATAGTATGGCTTTCTTTGCTGCGGCTCTACTTGTGAGCTAAAAAAATATATCCTTCTTTGCTTTCATTATTTTACTACGCTATCCATTTGGCGTAGGCTAAATGATGTTGGCTAAAGAGGGATAGTCATAATATCTCAATGTCCGTGGTGTAAAAATTATATTTCGTCGACGTTTAAAACACTCCAAGTAAAAGAAAATTTGTGTGCACCCACGTTTTGATGCAGATAAAATTTTGATTGTGGAGAGTTGTAAGCAGTTATTATAGTGAAAAAAGAATAGATTTTGTTGTTGCTTTGTGAATAACAGTAATAAAAATTTCAATTGTTTTAGCGGTAAGTTTGCAATGATATTTGGCTATTCTGCAGTATCGAAAATTGTTTCACTATATTTTCTCTACCTGTCTAAACTGAATTTAGGATAACAAGCGAGACATTTAAAAGCATTTTGAGTCCAATAATACCTAAAACTACGTAGCCATTTGAGTTTTCCTCGTTCCTGCCATAATTTAGCATCAATATCAGCAGTGTCTCGCTTCGAGCAGTACCTATGTCAAATTTTACAATCTCGATAGTGAGTTGGACGCATGTTAGGATGAAGTTTTTTTCCAGGAAGCTATGATTCCAAATAGTTATTAGCTCCAAAAAGAAATAGATATTGATAGCATAATTTCAATATTTTAAAATTTCTGTAGTCCTCATTAATTAATCTGAAACCTCCTACTCGATGGACTATTAATTTACCTCCTGTTTTCCACGATGAAAGAGAGTGATGAAAATTCAATAATACCTATAGAAAAACGAAATGTAGCAACGTGTTAATGACCGCTCCTAGAAACTACTCTTTGAAATATGTTTTTTATATTCTAAAATGCTTTGTTTAATTTATCTTATCGCATCGATAAATATTTACCTCTATTAATGAGTTGGTTCAATGGGATTTTTATTACAGTGAATTCAAACGTGTGGGTTGATATCTATTTGCTGTTAGCTGGACTTTGCGATTAAAAGGTTATTAAGTTAAAATCGAAGTTTTGAGTGTACATGCGTACAATCTCTTGCAATGATTTGGGCGTAATATAATGTTTAAAACGTTTGTCTAAAGAGTGGACGAAGGGATTAATAATTGGGAGTATGGGAATGTGGCTTAGGATCAAGAAAATATTGAGTTTAAATTACTACTGAGCTCGAATGGAGATTTTTGCTATGATATCAACGTGCGGAGAAAGTCCTTGGTTGCATTGAAAAATGCCAATCGGGCAGTATTGGTGTTTTGCGTCAGCAATTTCGGTAAGCGTATTCACCTCCTAGCTGGTTCAAATCACGAGAACTAAACATTATCCGGAATTTTAGAGAAATGAAAATGAGACATAGGGTGCGAAATTGGAAGAGAGGAAATGGTGTTTCTATTAGCCTTTGGACGAGGGGCAGGTTTTCGATTGCAGATCGGCTAATCGCTTAACTATAACTTAAATTACTTTTAAGATACAAATTGCCTCATTTCGTTTTCCTACTAGGAATACTTATTGTCTCCGTCCGTGCCAGCTGAAATACTTACTTTCTTCCCTCCTATCTTAGAATAATGGCTTCCATTAGAGCCTCTGTCAATATCCACCTTGCATCTCGATACATCTCAATATAATCTTCATCGATCAAACTGTCCTAATTTTATATCCTACAAAATTTGGTATTATTGACTCATAAACACGGTTGCTTTCATTTTGTGCATTTTGTGAATATCTCCATGGAAGAGGTCATCATAATTTGCTCTATTCCCTTTTATGTTCAAATTAATATTTAGCGTTCACTTCATCTTGCGTTTACGTTTATATATACCTATTTACATACTTCTTTTTAGTAGAAAGACTCATGACTTTCCGGTGTTAAGTAATACTTTCGGATATTGAGTTCAAGGGTTGAAATTGATTTTGAGCGAGCAAATAAGTTTTATTTATAAGTGTTCTTCGGATTTTTCATTACAAATGTTTTTAGATTACCATGGGATTTGAATTGTGAATGGTTGATAATAAGATTTTCATGTAGCTTCATTACCAACCACCCAGAAAATTGCAGTCCAACAAGTATTTGCTTTTGCCATCAGCTCAGATAGCAATGGATACACATACTTATACGATTGCAAATTGACTGCTATTAATTTTATTTTTTACACTATTAAGATCATAATAATTATATAACATAATTTGATTGAATTTACTCTGAGTTGACCAATTTATTCGAAATAGAAAACCAGTGAACGGCGAGGATCTCTTGTTATTTCTTTAAAAAAAAAAGGGAAAGTTGAAACTCAAATTTAGCTTGAAATCTTATCTTATCTTGCGCGTTGACTATCTTATAAAATTGTTTATATATTTTGACAGCAATTTTTTATGAAATAAGGGAATATTAAGTCACCATGAGCTTAGAAAACTCGGTTAAAGTTACCTTAAAAAAATTATCTTTGGTATAAACGTATCTATAATGTTTTTATTACAGGTGTATGGAAAATAATCATTACCAATCAATGTTATTATTGACAATGCGTGTAAGAAAGAAAAATTGGAAGATCGCTTGAATTTTGCGTTGAGCGTTCTTTGGAGCATTAAATCAGTTTTAGATAAGACCAGCAGATGCTTTTCTGATGGCAGCGGTTAAATACTATGCATTTTTGTGCATTATGGTAATCATTAGAAAAAAATAATGCATAAAATATTTAAAAGTACGTTAATAATTAAGGGTAAACATCCCTTTGGTAAATGCCATGTGAGACCCTTGATTATGAAAAATGTAGATAAATATATTACTTCTTGAACAAAATTTACATTAATTGCTTATGACTTCCTCTGTAGCAATCGTTTTGGCATAAGTTTCTTTGGCTTGGGTTCGGATATAAGGTAATTTTACCATAGATCTTAGTCTTAAAAACTTGTTTTAATATTCTCAAAGATGAAGTACATTTAATGTTTAGTGATTAACTCAATGTGATAACAGTTTCCAATTTCTGTCCAATGGCTTTATTTTGCCATTGTTGCAGTTTGCTCCGACAGCGTCTCCACTATCCACGATGGGCAACACTGTTGTTCGCAAAATTCGGGACATCGTGTTCGGAATTTTGGATATCTCGTCATTATCAGTTGTCATCAATCCGAAGATTGGTTTGCAGCAGCATCCTCCAAATATTTGTTTTAATGAAGTGCTTCCTAACTTCCAGGCTTATGTTACTAGGTGTCATCAGAGTCCTCTTCTCGTAGAATGCCATCTTTGCTTGGGCTATTTTGGTCACAACATCTTTCTTGCTTCTTCAATCGCTGGTGATCCAGCTTCCCAGAAAACAAAGTTCTTCCACTTGCGCGAGTTTTAGCTGCCCTAGTTTAACGGCGATTCTGTTATTATCCTTGTACCTTGGTTTTCTTAACAATAATCTTGCGGTTGTATTTCTTCAGAGTTTTGTTCATACAGTTTGGCATTCTCGTCAGATCTTCTTACTTCTCAGCAAGAAATTATGTGTCATCAGCAAATTGTAGCACGCTGATTTTTTCTCCACACACTTGTGTTCCTGTTTTTAATTTATCCTAATTCATTTATGGCTTTTTCAATGTAAATACTGAAGATCATTGGCGAAAACGTGCATCCTTAACGTACTACTTAATTGCCAGCTGTTCCTCATACAGCCTGCATATTGCTCTTCTGCTATTAAATGACAGTCCTATGCTGCTCTTCAGTGTAGTCAGCACTCTGTTCCAGTACCCATTGTCAAATGTTTTCTCTTGGTTGTTGAAGAAAATATATGTTGGGTGTTCCTTCTGCATCCTCTTCTCTATGATAAGTGTGAGGGCTAAAATAGCTTCATTCGTTCTCCTACTTTTCCTGAATCCGAATTGGTCTTCATTCAGGAATTCTTCCATCTTCTGTTCCATCCTCCTGTAGATGATTCTGGTCATAATCTTTGATGCATGTTCTCTAAGACTATTTGTTCTCTAGTCTCCACATCTCTAGGCTCTGTTATTTTTAGGGTTGGGAATTATTAAATTATTTTTTAGGTCCATTGGCATTTTCGTACATGAATCTATATCTCATATCAATTTATATAGCTTATTCAGAATCCTCACACCTACACATTTAAGGAAGTCCCAAGGGAATTTAATCAACTCCAGGCGCCTTTCTCTCTCTCAAATCCTTTACTGCAGCATCAAATTCTGAACTTAATATGGACGCCCTGAGAAACGTCGAAACACGTGTAGTGTAATATTTTACATTAAAATTCAAGTGGACAGTACAGGTACTGCTGTTTTATTTAAGAATTAATATGGAGTATCCTATTTCTAATTCATCCATAGTGTACTTTCTCCTTTCATTTATTAATTCCAAGACTTTCTGTGTTATGCTTCCGCTTTTCTGTTTTTTTCCTCCCTACTTTCTCTCCGGTTGCATTAATAATTCCTTTTTTGATCTTTTACTATCTCTCTTCGATTGATGCTATATTTTCCGTCCTCTTCAGATTTTTCTAGAGTAGGTACTTTTGATAGGCCATTCTGTGTTATGTTTTCCTCTGTCCTTCCTACGGCCGGCGATTCTACGTTGATATCTTTAGTTTTTTAAACTTAAGCTGATATTTCATCAGGACCAAATTATTGTCACTGTCGATATCTGCACCAGGGTAGCTCTTGCAGTCTTTTACTTGACTGTATAATCGCTGTTTCACTAATATCTGATCAATTTGGAATCTTCTTCTGTATCCTGGAATTTTACACGTGTTTCTTCTTCTCAGGTGGTTGAGAAACAGTGTGTTTGTGACGACAAGACCATTTTGTGTGTAGAACTCAATCAACCCTTATTGTTCCGTTTTCCCAAACAAAACTTCCCTAATGTCATCTCCTTGGTCTTCCCTTACACCGCATTCCAGTCTCCAAGGTTTTCATCCCCTTTCACTTTCCTTATAACTTCTTCTGTTCCGTGGTATATGTCTTCTACATCGTCATCTTCGTAATCGGATGTGGGCGTGTATACTTGTACCGTGTCCGTAGGTTTGGTTTCTAATCTAAAAATTATTATCCTTTCACTGCATTGAATATAGCTTTGCACTCGCATACCGTTACTTTTTCTGAATATCATACCAACACCTGCGTTTCCATTCGTAGATCCAGAGTGGAAAATCCGGTAGCTGTATCTCCAGAAGTCCTCTTCTTCGGGCCATTTCATTTAGCTGATCTCTAAAACATCCAAACGCATTCTTATCATCTCCATTTTCGCGTTTTCAAGTCGTCCACAGCCCCGAGGCGATGTTACATTCCATGTACTAATTCTAAAAAGCTGCTTATCTTTCGTGACTATCGTATCCTCTCGAGTAGTCGTCGCCCTGAGATCCGAATGGGGGACCAGTTTACCTCCAGTATATTTAACTCGAGAGAATTCCATCACGTCTTTTAGTATAAAATATCAGAGAAAAAGTTGAAGAGCTGCTTCTCCTCGGGGAAATAAGCTGGTGGTTTCCCGTTGCCATCCACTTCGCAGTACTACAACCGTTTAGGCAAATGCCTTAAGGCGCTTATAGTGTAATGAGTGTCGGTGTATCGAGCCACGCGGTCATCACCCTCACTCATGTGAAGGAGGACTAAACCCTGCCTGTTCCGGGTTAGCAACTGCCTATTAGTTGGCGGCAGCCGTTCGCTAAATCATGGCATTTTCAAGGGTTTTCGTAGTATTTTTTGCATTGATAATTTTAAAAATTGAGAATTGCTCCATAGCAACCGGTGATCGCAATTGAACGGGCTAATTGTAACATGGATCGAGAAACCAAATCTTTCTCGGATGAATGCTTACAAGTAGTTAGCATTGCCTTCATTAGCGTTGATGAGCGTTTCATTCAGCGAGACCGTACAAGACGCAAAATTGGACATATTGGAGGAATCCATAGGCGGATATCTTTACCATCTACAGGAATACAGGGAAAATATTTGGAATCTGTCATTCAGACTTTTAGGTATACCTACTGTATTTGTGTATGTACCTACATAAAATAGGAGAGGGTGCCCGTTGAAATTAAACGGAAAGAAGGAAAAATAAAACTGTTTATAAGGTAAAACGAATCCCCATGATGTGAAGTGTAATATACAAATACCATTAAGGATACCATATTCTATTCATTAACCACCCATGGAGAGGAAGAAGTGAAACATCCTTACTAAAATCTCACTGCAGGTCTCATATTGATCACATAAACTATGTCATGAAGGCCGTAGGGATAATTACCCATTAAAAGCCTATGCTACGATTGCCAAGGATATTAGAATACTGATATTATTTAATTGATTTTTTCTTTCAGGAGATATAGGTCCATTAATTGTTAAATAATTTTATTTCTCTGTACCAACGTTACGTATTTTTAATTGTACTTCTTCAGGGCTCAGAGAGTGTTCCATCTGAAACGTTGGTCAAGAGAAATAAAATATATCAGGGATCTTTCGGGGTTTGCACCGGGTAGTTAGGTCCATGGCGGCCGACGTTTCAATGCTCGAGTCGAGCATCGTCCTCAGGGCAGAGGTGAGTGCCTTGACTAGAAGTGGTCATCAATATATACCCTATGGGTGACCGGACAATTGCAACTGATATAAATCTTCGCCGGGAAAGCCTGAAATCATTCATCACCCACCTCTACGGGGAGGAGATGCATCGCAACATCCGCAACCTGGAATTGCTACGGAAAGAGAAAGCGAGATTACTGAGCTCCCTCGCTTTTCTTTTGAGATGCCGTGACGAAGAGGTCATCACCACCTTTGCAATTGTCCGGTCACCCATAGGGTATATATTGATGACCACTTCTAGTCAAGGCACTCACCTCTGCCCTGAGGACGATGCTCGACTCGAGCATTGAAACGTCGGCCGCCATGGACCTAACTACCCGGTGCAAACCCCGAAAGATCCCTGATATAAATCTTCGCCGGGAAAGCCTGAAATCAGAAATAAAATAGTATAACAATTAATAGACCTATATCTACTGAAAGAAAAAAATAATTATTTAAAATAGGCCTTAAAGAGGAATCATCTAAAAAAGTGAAACTGGATTATTTTGGATCCAAAAACACCTATTTCCAACAAAAGTGAGGCACATAGGAAAAGTGAATGCAGTAATTAAAATTTCCATTTTTTTTAGCCTTCCAACAGAACGTTTAAACCTTACGTCTCGAGTTCAAGTAATTAAAAAAATCAAAAAAAGAAACTCCTGCACCAAGTTCAATGCTTTTATTATTGGACTATAATTTAACTAGCTCGGGTTAAAAACATTTTTTATTTGTTGTTCGGGTTTTTTTTTACTACTTTTCCGGTTGGTTTTAGGCCACGTCCGGTATTCCTACCGAATTTCAACTTCTCAGGTTACCTGCAAGTCCTTCAAACAGGCGTGACTGACAGCTCGATCAAAGCGCCCTTAGCAGCGTTGCAGACAGACATAATTTGGTAGATAGATATGTAAATGCAAGATAAAAGTAGTATGGATTTGCAAAGAAGTATGGCTTTTTATGTGGAAATTGCAATTCCATGGTATGATTAATAGGAACCTCAACACAGGTCAACTTCGGGGTTCTAAAAAGGTATCATGTTCCGTTATTATGCGTAGAAAAACTCGCGACATTATCCGGGGACGGTGAGGAGGAGAAAAATCAGATTACTTAGTTATGATGAACAACGATTTTCGATCAAAAAACCTGTAGTTGGAGGATTCAAAAGAAATGTAGGCCAAAGTGGGAGGGTGAAGAGGTTGAACATTCAAACATTCATAGGGCTGAAAAGGAGAGAATACCAGGTGGTAGTGGAAAAGAACATGGGCGAAGCAAAGAAAATGGGAACAATCGAGGAAAGATAAAAAAAAACAGGTATAGTAAGAGCGAAAAAAACAATAGGATCATTGGAAACGAGAAGTGTAAAAGAGCAGAAGTTTACGGAAGAAATGATTAGGAAAATGGATAAAAGAGAGATGAGGAAATACGTCAACACCGACCTAGGCATGAGGAAGTACAAGGAATTAAATAGTAAACTCCGGTGAGTGCCCAATAGGGCAAAGGAAAACTGGTGGAAGGGACAAGGCGAAGAAATGGAAAAGCTACAGAAAGAGGGGAAGTGTGTGCGCTACATTTACTCTTAAATTGAAAATATCGCGAGTTAAGAGAGGGCAAACGAAATCTAACGTTAATAAAAAAACAGGTAATATATCAATAGAACGGGAAGATATTCAAGATACATGGAGAGAATACGTTGAAGAGCCAAAAGACAGTGGTAATAGATCGGTGAACCTAGATATATAGTAGGAAGGGTTGACAAAAATTAATATTGTTTTTCCGGAACGCTTTAGTGCGGAAAAGTTGCCTATTGTAAAAAGAAGAAAAACGGCACACAAAAAATTAAAATCGGTTTACATCTTCAATCATTCAATCTTTGATAAATAATATAATATTTTCCGTTCGCGCAACGTCTTAGAAAAAACAGAAATTTACAAATTTTTCGTAATTTTCGCTGTGCAACTCTTCGCTCGTTTTGCTGGAACATGCATTTGCATGGAGGAAACTTTGTTGATCACCAAATATAGGGCAATAAAACTCCTGTCTGGAGCGGGCTATCACACTCCTAGTGAGTATAGTTTGTGACTCATTCATCATTAGCTAATGTTGTTAGAATAAACATTAAATAAACATGACACAAAACCAAACAAAGTATTGCACAATGCACAGCACAGATTCACAGCACACATCCCAAAAAGCACCAAATCGTTTGCACGTGAACCACTCAAGGTCGCTTGGAACCACTTGTGACAGACAATGAAAGACTGAAGTGGCGAGTATACGCCCAAGTTGAGAGGGGGGGAGGGGTACGGCAGGGTAAGGAGGGACCACACCACGGTTCAAACCAGGTCAATCTATTTCAAACCAGTTCAATCAATTTCAAGTGAGATCTGGTTCGTTTTCTTCTAGCAAAACGAACGAAGAGTTAGTTGCACAGTGAAATTTGCGAAAAATTGGTAAATTTCTGTTTTTTCTAAAACGTTGCGCGAATAGAAAATATTACATTATTGATCAGAATTAAATTCATTTAGGTTATTTAAACTATAAAACAAGCATAAAAACTAAAGCGTGTTTATTTTAAAAGTTTTATCTAACAGAAAACATTACAAAAATATCGTGATTTTCGCAATTTTTCATAAACTTTAAGTGCGATGCGCGAACGGAAGATGTAAACCGATTTTGATTTTTATATGCCGTTTTTCTTCTGTTTACAATAAGCAACTTTTCCGCACTAAAGCGTTCCGAAAAAAAATATTAATTTTTTCCGGCCCACCCTAATATATAGGATTGAACTATAGATAAAAGTAACATTAGTCTGGAGATACTTGACAGTGAAATAGAGAAGGCATTAGGAGAAATGAAGTCAAGAAAAGCTGTGGGAGTAGATAACATCCGTTCGAAGTTACGACATAATGTAGGTAACATTTTTCAAACTCATTCGTAGGATATGGGAGGAAGGAGTATGGCCAGAGGACTTCGTGAAAACAGTCCTGATTCCTATCCCGAAGAAGAAGAAAGCGTCTGAATGGGAGGATTATATAGCAATTATTTTAATTTCGAACGCGGCAATGGTGAAGGGGGAGAAATAGAATTGGGCGAATATGGGCGAATGTTGCGAACCGGGACACGATATTGACTTCGAATAAGCTGAATTAATAACCAAGGAGCACCGTGATTAATAAAAAAGAAAACTTAGTTTAATTCCTCCAATTTATTTTCTGGTGCTCAGGAATTAAACTGAGTTTTCTTTTTTCATTAATTATAATTAACTTCCACAAGGTTGAGCCTGAGAACACCTAGGAGAACCGTAACTACTCTAGGTTAGTAAGGGAAGCCATTGAAATTTTCAAGACACCACAACATTTCAAGAAAGACTACGGCTATTTTATACACGGCACCTGGAATAGAACGCTAATTAAAAACGGCCATTCACAGAGCAGCAACAAGGCGGGCTTCAGACTTACATTAGATGGTCAATAAACCAATGTCCCTTACCTTAGACCTGAGGACGCTGGCTGGAATGTCAGCGAAACTGTTGAAATATTAGTGTATTTACATATGTGATGGAGATATGTCATACACCCACAAGTATCGCTATAATAAGGGATTATCTGAACGCGTGAAAAAAACTCAGTTTATCAGCTAACAAATTTCGGCCTCACATGTATTCCTTGGTGGGATTACACTCTTTGCCTCTGTCGGGTAAGCCTTGCCGCCTCTCTCGTGATAGAAAAAATATTTCTTGTTTTATTAGTTCGTTTCATCCAATTTCAAAGCCTTTTGAGGCATTTTATTTAATTTAAGTTCATAGAAACGATAAATAAGAAGGTGTAAATGAATTGCTGATTTTATTTCTTCCTTATGATATGAAGATCACTAAGAGCTTCGAGAAGGAAAAAATAATTCATTAGTTGGTAATTGTGGTGCAGAATTGGGGCAAGAAGCAGCCATACGAAGGTTTGCTACCGTTATTTTGGGAAAATGGCAAGTTTGCAAATGTCTTTTTTTTTTTAGATTTGACGAAAGTTATAATTTCCATAATTGGCCCTACAGCACTTAAAATATGTACAATATTCAAAATTTCATAATGATGTCCACTAAATTCCATGAACAATCCGATGTTATTACGGAAAAATTGAAAGAAAGGTTTATCAAATGGAATCAATGGCATTCGAATTTCAAAACGATTTACTAGAGCAACTCTAGAGATGGTGAAAAGGTTTATGTTGGTTTAATATTGAACGCATATGATTACGGAGCTATGATTTCGGAAGTATAATTCTATCTTTTAATTAGGGAAACATACGATGCTGGAAACTAACTAACACGGGTTTGAGAAAAGATATACCTATTAAATAGTTTGGGGGAAATCAGAAGTTGAACTTATAGCTTGATGTTGTGGGTTGAAATTTGATCTATAAGAGAGGGAATATAATGAGAATCTGGGTTTAGACTTGGATGGAGAGAAGATTATGGACTTAATGGAGTGGGAACAATAACTACTATGTATAAGCAGTTTTAGAGGACGACAGAAGTCCCTGGTGTAGTTTTGAAGTCTGGTGCAAAGAGGAGGAAATATGTGGATGTAAGCAGGTGAATGCAGGTGAAGGAGGTAAAGCAGAAGGTAATAGAATTATCAAGGGCCTGTTTGTAGACAGTAGCTGAATAAGGGAAATAATTGTTTAAAAGGATTTTTGGTTGGTTAATGACATCAAAAGGCAGCACCAGAAGAAAAAAACGATATCTTGGGAAGAGGTTTTCTGTAGAAGAAATAATATTGAAAATACCTGTCAAAATACCTTAAACTGGTAAAATGAATCATTCAGGCATAGTCAGCTATAAAAAATAAAGGTTTAAAGGGGATTCAATGTGAAAATAAGGTCAAATAGGCTCTTAAATGGGATGCCATTAAGATTATTCTAAGATTTTTTAGAGTTAAATTATTTTAAAGTTAAATTTTTTTAAAGTTAAATTATTCAAATATTTTTTTAAAATTTGCGTATGCCAATGTGGAAAACATTTTTGTATCGATGAACTTCGTATCTAGGTAGGTAAAGGGAAGAAGCTTACCGATATTTTCGAGTGTCTCGCATAAGTAATTTTTAGAAGTTGGAAAAATAATGAATTGCTGTATAATTTAAAAATTCTTGAATCTAGCACAAGAGTCATGGATATCGGCTTTTTTTTGTAGGTTCGGTAAATGGCAAAAATTTGGTATTTATATCGACAATAATTTGGTTTTTACGGTTCTGATCGTTCATATAATTAGTGTTTTAGTAAATAATCGTTGTAATCTGTCTCTATATGTATTAAAGGTATTTGTAAGTTCAAGCGTAAAGTCAAGGGACATTTTCTGGTGAAATTATAATTTTTTTCTGTGGGCTACTCCGGGCAGCCATAAACCCGTCAAGAACTGCCTTTTTATTTACAGATTCTCTGTCCAAGAATTGGTCGCAGACAGGAGTGAGTGAATCTGTTGCCTTCGTAAAATCATATATTTGAATATTTCGGGACAACTAATGTAGAAATATTTTTAATTCCATGTTTTACAAACATAACTTTCTTTGGTATTATTGAATCCGTTTCAGCTTTTGTTTCAGCGTTTCAGCAGAAGGTGCGTTCAACTTTTCAGCGTTATAAGGCGTTATACCGTAGTAATGAGGTTTTCCAGAACTAAGAAAGCAATGGAGATGCTAAAAGTAGGAGGGCACTGGCTGTGGTAGGTAGAGCAGTCCAGGAATTAGAATATTAGGCATGTGAAATTGGGAGGATCAAATAATGAGGGGAAATTAGGATGGTTAAGGCCGAGATAGAGGAGAGGATGATGGATAAGTGGGAAAGGAAAAGGAAAGAGAACATGCTTTATGCGATGAAAAGGACATAAGCCGAGTTGAAGGAAGAAACCGTATAAATAATTAAGATGTCTGAAATAAACGATAAGTAGAAATTATTTTATCTCCTCCTAATCCTTCCTTAGTCGGTAGGTCCCCTCAAAGGAATAGGACGGTTGGTAAATAATGAAAGATCACTCATGTAATCAAACATTATTATTTATTTTTTCTCCGTGACGTGATGCGCACCCATGTGGGCAAGGAGTCTTGAGGGTTTGTCAGCAGTTACACAAGGTCTTTGGGGATGACCCATCGGCGATCGACGGAAGTAACTTTTTTCTGCTAGATTAAAATAAAAATACAATAATGACCAGCTTTTTTTTTAAAGCTAAAGACATTATTACTAAGAAAATAATAGCTTTCAATTCTTTAGTAATTAATTTTGAGTATTTCATTTGAGTATAATATTCATGCACTAAAATGAATTATTAACTGCATGCTAGATTTTATTTCACTGCAATGTATCAAATAAAACGAGAAACCGCACAACGCACATTCCAATTATATATTTGGGATTTTGTGATTACATTAATGAATCAGTTCTTATACCCGTTCTTTTCTTTCATAGGGACTAATTGATAGATACTTCTGAGCCAAAAGAGTATCTTGAAATCACTTGTTTTCTTTTGGAACCTCTCCGTATTCCTTCATTGCACTAAATGAATAGTAACCTACCAGATTGAAGTTTCATTTCTTACAAATATCCTGGAATATAATGTTTCCGCTAAATTTTACATCGTACCAATAAATATTTAGTTGCTCATTTCCGAACATGGATTTAGAAAAAAACATATCGGACTCTATTGTGAATTTAAAAAATCGTGGAACCCGTGAAAATGAAAGCGTATTTTAAATGCACATTGAGAGAAATATTCTCGTATTGTGTAATATTTTGAATGAACAGGGACTTCGAACCGGAAATGTTTTTCAGAAGAAATCCAATGGTAATGAAAACTTTCAAAAAGAGTTGGGGTTATATTCTGCGATCCGGAAATTGAGGAAACTAATATCAGATAAGCTGAGGCTTTGATGTGAGACTTTGGGGCGTGTGATTCGCAAGCCGTCAAATTGGTCGCGGCTTGTATTTGACCTTTGATATTCAGCAAAGCTTTTGCATGATATCTGAAGAAAAAGGACGGCTGCTCATGGACGCTTTTGTGACTTTTGTGAAGAAGGTTGGATATAGCAAGCCGTGAAGAAAAAAGGATTACATAATGAGGAATGAATGAGGAGATATGAAGAGTAATAGAGATGCGGCTGTTATGGGAGAAATTAAGAAATTATGATATTGAACGTAAAGATAATATAGGATGTTTAGTAAAAACTAAAAAGACTCAGATTGCAATGGTAGCCCAGCGGATTGAAGTGAACACCGAATGGTGTTCTTATGTAATAATGTGTCTCGCCTTAATTGAGTGAGGCAGGCCTGTCCGCTAACATTCATTGTTCTGTGAGGGAATGGTAGGAGAAGCATGGTAAGGGCTGGATGTGGAAATGAATGGTGATTTGGACCTGACCTTCTGAATGACAAGGCGTTTTTTTACCTGTTCATTCGATCGAATACGATGAATGATGAGATCGTGAGAGATGCACTTTGATTGGTTGTTGGTGAATATTAATCATGGAGAGACCGTGTGAATGAGATTAATTGAGGTTCAGAAGGGCTATATTATGTGTCAAAATTGGTGAATGCGCAAATAATACTGGAGCAGTTCTGCCATATGTAGAATATTTTGGAGGATAATGGGTTCAATCGTAAATATACTAGGCGGAGGCGTGCATTTGCTAATGAAGTATTGACGAAGAGGAGGGGATTAATAAAGGTAACTCTGAGCTACAAAAAGATGCGTTTGAAAGTATATTTGAGGTGTAATGGCAATGGATGCTTTAGAACTTGATCAATTCAAATGAGGACGGGCTCGGAGTGGAGGCTTAGAGATGTGAATGTGGAAAAAGATGGAGAGAAGCGGATGAGTGTTGAATATGGCAAGGGAGAAGAGGAAATTGGAGGTGGAAATTCTAAGGAGGCAGCGAAGTGGACGGAGGACGTACCGAGATGCAACAGGATGCTGAGGATATTGGAACTTGGGAGAATGCTGTGTTACCGCAGTAGAGGAAGGAAAAGAAACGTAATTTTTGTATTTATTTTTGGCGACCGTAGAATAATATTTCCGATACTTAATATTCCTGTTGTGATGGACCGTTATGGATAAGCTCTCTCTTTCCAGTTACTCCTGTGATTTATAGATTTCTTTCAGTTTCCTTCTTCTTCCAGTATTATCCGCTCTTTAAATTTAATTTTCTATTCGTACTTAGTTTAGCGTCTCCAATATTCAGTTAATAAGAATTAAAGTTCTTTAAAGGAGAATTGCAGTTAACTTTCTTATAGCTTCCTTGCTCCCCACGATTTCATTTATATTCTTGTAATTCTTTTGAAGTAAGTTGGCATTTCATCTTCAGCAAGTTTTGATCACTCGATATTTTCCATATTATAGTTCTTATCTTCAATTATGAACCTCTCTGACCAGGAGTAGCCAATTTCGTATTTTATTCTATCCTTCGCCTGCTATACTATTCATGGCATCTTGTTTTCGATATTTCGAGAATTCGATAAGAATGTGTCTGCCCTATTTTGCTGTGCCTCTAAGAAATTAAATCCTCTTCCACCTCTTACGTATTGAATTCCCTCTAAATATATTGCTGCTGAATATTTTTAGGGCCCGTGAAGTGCCCGCGCCAGAAGTGAATTCCTGGCTCTCAAGGTTTCCTTTTGATGAACATTCATCGTCGAGCTTCTCACTCTTTTTCCGGCAGTAGTTTGAAAATCACTTTCCATATTTGTATTCGTTTCATATGCCCGGTTTCAGCAGTTCACTTCAAAGGTCTCTTTCTTCGTCCAAGAGCAATTTCATCCCTCAGCCAACAGTAAATTTCTTTCTCATTCTCACATCCACATTTTCTAGACATCCGCGAATGCACGGGGACCAAACTTTCTAGGCTTTGATTCCGAAGTGTCTTACGCCGTTGGCCTATTCCCGCTCTGGGATAGTCCTCGTCCGTAAGGTGATAGAGTCAAAAGCAATTTCACCAGTGAAATGTTATCCGCGCCCCTGTCCCATCCCAGCAGATTTCAAATCTAAGCGAGATAATGAAAGTGGTGAGCTGCTCCTTGGGGTATTAAACTGGTGACTTCCCGTCGCTCTTCTCATTTTAGGATCACATTCAGTACGTGCCGTAGTTTTCATCAGAGATTTTGTAAAATTAGTGTTTTTTCATCGATTACTTTGGTCTACGAGTGGCTGTCTCTTAGTCGACCGTGCCCGCGACAAATAACTGCTCCTTGAGAGTATCCGAGAAGACCCTACAGGAAGGACACACTGAGCTCCTATACACACTCATTATAACTTTTTTCACTGAACGATTTTACTCAATTCGTGACCAAGGCCCGGTTTTATAATGTCTTGTGAAAGTTCTTGTTAAATATTTATAATCCGTATGATCTAATGTTATTGAAAATATTTCCGGGCTTTTATAGTTTCGTTTTGATATTCGGTGGATAAATTGTAATAATATTTACTGCATCGTGAGTCGCCAACCATATGGTTCTTCTTAGATGATTTCTGTGCATGAAATTAATTTAATTTGATCAACCTACTCTGCATTTAATCTTGAACGTGTTTTCCGCAAGAGCAACCTTTGAATTAATTCTGTAATTATGGGACCAGGAAATTGAAAGGATGTTGCATGAGGTGGTGTGTTAAATCCTTTTTGTGTAACGTGAGTAACCTCCAAATAAACTTCAATATTATGAGACTTAATGTAATTAAAATTATCGGGACATAGAATGCGATACGCTTCTTATATATATTCACATAGCTAAGTTTTGAAATTTACATTCTGTTTTCAAATTGGGTGCAATACAAGGATTTAGTCACAAGTAAATGTGAATTTGTAACGTGAGTTTCCATGGAGGAAATTGTTCAGCGGAATTGGCAGATTTAAATACTCCGTGTGTCCGTAATGTGTCTTTCCGGGCAACGCATGACCAAGGTGACTGCAAAGGGTCCATTCCCCTTAATAATCTCGGGGTTGCGCTAGACCTTGGGAGGAGCGCCAAATATCCCCCCGTCGGGCGTCTTGACGGTTGCGGGTACGGGGGGGAGCGGGACTCCACGGATTGCTCGTCTCATCTCGTAGTGTGAGTACTGAGGCAAGGAGGAGGGCGAGGTGGAGACGGGAGAGGTGGGTCTACGTGGAGGGCGTGCGAGGGAGAGAGAGAAAAGGAGAACACGTAGATTGAGAGAAAGGCTGGCCGGAATGAGAGGAGCGAGCGAAGGAGACGGGATACGAGCCATCGAGACGAGGACGTGGTGGTGGAAGGATTTTTTATCAAAAGGCTAGGGCTATTATGCCCTCGGGCCGGAGTGGGTACATTCACACAGATAGCTCAGCTGAATGCTTTTGTCCCCTCCTCGTACAGAAATCAAAAGAGCGTCCCGTACGAATCCATTTCCAATACATGACCTCCTCGTGAGGATTTAGCGGAAAGTGTGTCGCATTAGGCAACCGTGAAGTAAATGCGCTACCAACCACATTGCTCCACATGTTTGGTATGTAGTTACCGTTTAAATTCTTCAATAATTTAGCTGGCTCCTGGTGTTAACCCTGGTTTTCGTTCGAATGTCGAAGTTAAGCATCGTTGGGGCCGGCTCGATTTCGGGTAAGGGGGGGGGGGGGTTAGAACTCTTATTCCGGGATGAATCGCATATTCTTCCCAAGTTCAGTTGCTCCTGTCTGCAAGTGACAAGCAGTAAGTGCGAAATGACCCTAGCTCTCAAACCATGTTAAATTAGAGAACTTCTCCTGGGACACTTTACAGATCATACAATATTACAAACGAATATAGATTGATTATTCCGCTTCACATCGAAGTAAGATTTTGTTAATTGTGTATCATGGCTTAATTTCGCGTTATATTCGGGATGGTGGTTTAGTGGAAATTTGGGGGAATGGCTGAAAAAGGCCATATGCACTGCGATTAAGGGTTGGCGGTTAGGTTGGTCTTAATGGGGTTATTTATGATATTTAGGTCATGGTGTAAAAAACAATATCCCCACTAATCACTACTTACTGCTAAAGGTGCCCTAGAGCCCAATCTGATGTACTGGCATGCGTACTGCTATTGGATTCCTTTCACATGGCTCCTAACTAGGTATTGAGGTGTAACTTAAAATGTAATCCCCAGCAATTCAGCCAATTAGAGTGAATTGATTCTACCCCCGTGAATAGGGTGAAATCCGTAGCTCTAATTTTCTGCCTAGTTTATTTTACCGGTATGAAGGGAGGCTTAAGTTAATCAGAATATAAAAGGGATTTATTCTGGGAAACGTATTATTGCTTAGGAGAACCAAGAAGTCCCTCCACGGTCTGGGCAATTACTGGCAGGACTGTTCATGAACCTACCATTCATTTGGTAGAGTACTTATGTTAATTACTATGCCTTATTTCTATCTAGATGACGAGTTTCTTGGTTAATTGAATATTTTGGTAGCCAACGAGGAACGTAGGCTATTGGTCTTATACAGGGTAGGTAAGTATGTCAGTTCAGCAGGGTGAATAGTGGAAGCGAAAAGGAAAAACTGGAGCTCGGTATTTGCCTGGTGTTAACCCCCTATTTTTCGTTTGTCACATATTAATAAATAATCACACCTTAATATATTTTGCCTGGCGCACGGTCTGGCTAGGCTAGAACCACGTGTAGGGATGAATTTTATTATTTTTTTAGTGGATTAGCAATTAAAAAGTACAATGAAAGTGGTTACACGCTCGTCAGTGGAGAATCATCTCTTTGGCGCTCCTCAAGAAGTGTCTGGAAGTAATCTGCTCACATTTGAGGATGTTATGAAATACTACAAGTGAGTGGAGATGAAAAAGCGGCAAGAGAGAGAGAGAGAGAGAGTGAGAGAAGGATTTGATCCATCGGCCCAGGAAATAACACAGGTTGTCGCCGACAGAGTGGAGCAAGTGTAGAACGACGCGTCTGTACCTGCCATCTCAAACCACGGCATTCTCACTGCAGTTTTGAGGCACTTTAAGAAATGTAGAAACATTATGAAGAGAGCAATGAAGGAAAAGTCATCAGTTGTCCAAAGAGACTTGAAACAGTTTAAGAAATATGATAAAAGCCTGTTCGATATTGCTCAATGCACGTTTCTTCCAAAACTGGCCAAGTGCATCTGTTAGCCAAAGATAGTAATTAAGAAAGAAGAAATACCATTCCTTTTGGACCAAAGATCAGCCAAGGTGCTAGTGAATGGGGCCGTTGATTGGAAAACGACAAAAAAACATAGAAAACTGTGTCAGAGAAGAAGGAAAAGTGACAAAAATGGAGGAAGTATTTGAAAAGAGAGCTTCAACATCCTTTGCCCAGGAAATTGGATCTAAACTGAAGTCTTTGAGCTCCAAAGTTCCAGATGACACCCCGCCTGTGCTCGACGATGAATGGCAGCCACCCTTCCGCCAGTCCTCAAGTCTATCGTCGCGCAACATCTTGGAGCTTCCCGTAACCAACATATTGGCGGAGAGATACAACGTACCCAGCGGCATTACAGCAGCCCTCGTGACTGCAGCATTTGAGGACGTCGGCCAGGTCACACCTGATGATACGTCAAAGGATGTTGAACGGCAGAAAGTTGCATACCAATGGAAGAGAATACAGAGAGCTGGCGACTGCAGAGGACCTGCAAAAGCTAAGAGACCAATCGTGGGGAACCTTGTACTTCGATGGAAGAAAAGACAAGACGAAAGTCAGGGAATTGTGTAGCAACAATAAAGTACAAAAGCCAAGAGAACAACCGTGGGGAACCTTGTTCTTCGATGGAAGAAAAGACAAGACGAAAGTCAGGGAATTGTGTAGCAACAATAAAGTGCGTATCACGACAGCCACCGAAGAGCATGTAGTTATTCTCGCAAAACCTTTGACTTCGACGTCTCGAACTTGTCGAAGCCGCTGAAATTGACGTCTCCCATGCGGTTCATCGGTTGTGATGGTTGTCGTACAAACACTGGCTGGAAGGGAGGCGCTATACGTTTATCGAAGTGTGTCTGGGGCGTGCCTTACAGATTTCTGTGTGCCAACTGCATGCATACGCACTCCCCGTTTCCCCGTTCGACATATAATAGAGATATTTGATGGGCCGACGACCGGACCAAGTAGCTACAGTAGGCCAACAGGCCGCCAACTGAAGACCTGTGTGCAACTGCCTGTGGTGAAATTTCAGACGATTGATCTTGATCTGTCTGACCCTGAACTGGATTCATCACTCATAAGCACACATCAAAAATACTCACTGGACATGGCTCGTGATACTGCCATTGGATGCATCCCACAAGAGCTGGCTGGTCGCGATCGGGGCGGAATTCTGTGCACGCCTAACCACAACTGTCGGTATCGGTGGCTACCGACGGTTTTCGTTTGTACCGACAATCGAGCGATTCTCGACACGAGACGTATGTACCGTCACCTGTCGAGCGACGATTTGCTGACGTCATACATTTGTTGGTTAGGAATCGGTACCTGCGCGCGAGGCTACAAGTTTTGACCAATGAACTGGCTTTTTACAAGAGAAAAAAGAGCACTATCGAAATGCGAAGTCTTCCATCTGTACTTACCATACTAGCACAAAAAGGATTAAATCTGCATCTAGATTTAATATATTCTGGAAATAAAGATTAAACAAGGATTATATCCTATATTTGTATACACTTTATATACTTTTTTCTGCACAGATTTAGAAATTAACGGTGACCCACACTCAATAATATCAATTCTAAGGTCATTTACCATAACAAAGTTCAAACAAATATGACACCTTGGTATATATAACTTCAGACATAAATTGATTTGTATATTTATTGACACAAATACTATCCTCGAGCTAGTCCCCGGCATTAACGCGATAACCAACCTTCAATACTATTTAAACACAACCTTCATTCCATCAAATCGAATACAAATACTTTTGTAACTAACTTTTAGAAGACCGTTTACTGCTTGTCAAGGGCTTTCTTGTAGAATACATGAATACCTACCGTGAGATATATAAGGCAGCTTTAAATCATTTTCACTATTTCTCCAGGCACACAAGGCGGCACTCAAATAGGGGAAACAATCCATGGTATTGGCATCAAGTCGAGTAAATGAAAAGACAACTTTTGAGGTGGTAAAATTTTCAGAATGAAGGATAATGAAACAAAATAAATTGCATAAGTAGACGGATAGCCTAAAATATAGACGGATTAATTACCTATTTCAACAAAATCATATTGGACACAACACTGCAATGAAATTAATAGATTAAAGTTGGGGTGGCAAAATTCACTGGATGAAGAATAATGAAACACTTCACTGTTTATCCATTCACTGGGACGTAGACAGATACAATTAAAAGACAAGAGCAATTCACCTAGTCACCGACTTGACTTCAATTCAAATAGATTCCACATATTAATTTAGTCAATAGTAGAGACAACGAAGTGATTGCTGTTACGTCTTCTCCAACACTTACTACGTATTTGTTACACTTTTAATACTATTCATGTCGTAACACATTATTTAAATAGATCAACTCATAACCGCACCTAGTGTATATGCACAATTTCAGCCAGCCTTGACTGGTATAAGTTGTAATTGTAACTGTTTTAGTTCATCCTGTAATTATATTTTTTCATGTTGGGTGAACCATAAAAACAATAAATAAATAAAAAACGGACGGAAAGATTTACTTTAAGTGCCCACCACAGGACACCCAATAAGAGACTGCGAACACACTGAAAAAATCACTACCAATACCGAAATGTAAAAACAAGCCCTCGAAATAGGAATCTAGTTGCCGCCATAGCAACCCCTTCTACTTACATTAAGTTTCAGCGGAATTTGTTACTTCAGCATCTTCCTAATAAATATCCCTTATGTGTAAAGGCTTTTCTCATGAAATGGCAAGGTATTCAAGATAAATTAACCATGTTTATGTGAAAAGTGCGTTGATTTATCATAGCTGAGCGAATGGCTTATTTTTAGTACGATGAAGTAGACGAATGTCATTACATATTTAGGAAGTGTGTGTGCATGCGAGTCAAGCCGAAGATGTGTGCCAGTAGGTACTGTGAAGTGGGGAAAAATAAGCAAAATAGATCCAATTTATTTGGACTAAAACTAATTTTTAGGTTTTAAGACTGTCTACCATGAAACAGTATGGTATTAAGCCTGTGTGCGTGAAATGTTACTCTTCGTATTCTATCGAACTCGTTCCTTAAATGTACATTCTTCGGTGAAAATGCTTCGTAAGATATTATAATTTCGGGTTTTTGTGCCGGAAATGATAATCATGTAATTTTTCACACCGTGGTACTTAAGAAAATGTGTCCCTCTTTTTATTTACGTAACCCTCATTTCTCTTTGTTTCATAAATAACGGTTAAATTACATGGGCTTGATAGGTGGGACTGTTATTGCAGCAAACAAAAATAATATTTTTGAACTTAAGAACTTAGATATCTTCCCGGAAATTGACACAAGGTGCATATGTTTCAATTTTTAGGTTTTAAGACCGTCTACCATGAAACAGAATTGTGCGTGCAATGTTACTCTTCGTATTCTATCGAACTCGTTCCTTAAATGTACACTCCTCGGTGAAAATGCTTCGTAAGATATTATAATTTCGGGTTTTTGTGCCGGCAAAGGTTATCATGTGATTTATCACACTGAGGTACTTAAGAAAATCTTTCCCTCTTTTTATTTACGTAACCCTCATTTCTCTTTTTTTTTTCATAAATCACGGTTAAATTACATGGGCTTGATAGGTGGGACTGTTATTGCAGCAAACAAAAACAATATTTTTGAACTTAAGGACTTGGATATCTTCGCGGAAATTGACAAGGTGCATACGTTTCACGGAAATAGCACGATCATTATATCAGGGCACCATCGCATCTCAGATTTTATTTTATTTGAGAATCAATGCCATGACTTCTGACAAAATGCGCTTGAGAAAGTGCTTTAGTTAAATCCCACGGCTAAGGTAAACGATGAACGAAAATTAATTTGCTGACTGATTAGTGCAGTTAGTTATTAAAATAAAATTTCAAGAGGTTTGGCATGCTTTTAGCGAGAGGATTATGATTTAATGGCGTAAGATCACAGGTTTTCTCCTATGTTTAGAATGGAGTAGTCGTTAGCCAACCTCCTTTTTCGCTTCTCATGAAAATAGCATTAATCGGGGTGTTAAGTGCGAATTAAACTCGTTGCCGCTAATGGAATGTTTCTTGAAAACCATGGGGCTTTGTGAACATAAGGTACCATCCAGTGGCGCGGTGTTTTTCCATTGGGGATCTAATTGCACCTGCGCTCGGTTCGCTAATGGTGAGCTTGCCGTTGGTGATCGCGTACTGGGACGGTTTTATTGGGGTCACGAGAAATCTTCGATAAAATCCTCGTTCTTTTTTATTTGTCCCTCTACTCTCCTCTTTCCTTGTAAAATCACGGCCGTGGATACGCATGGCTTTATTTTCGTCGTCGAGTGAAGAGTCTCCGAGGGAGACCTGCTCAAGAGAGGATGTCTTGCCGTCGTAATCTCCTTCCGCCCCAATTTTGCCCTGCCCTCCTCTCTTCCATTCTCCACCCTTCGACGCTGCAGTAATGTCCTCAGCCGCGCTCCATCGCTCCAGGAAAATGGATGGCCGAGTGATCCTGAGGTCAGCACGCTTCTCTCTATATAGAGTTATGTTGGACTTCATGTACGCTGGCGAATATTGAAACCAGACGCCGCGTTCTGGGAATTTTTGCTCGCAAAAAGATTTCTTAAGACTAGGCCTGTGTGGTATTGTGTTGTATAGACTGTGATATGCGGTACTCATCAAGTATTTTTTTGCGTTATTGATCCACATGGTTAGGCCTTATATATCGACTATCATGCGGTAGTCAACGTATCATACGATAATTAGAGGTATTTTAGGATGTCAAATAAATGGTTGACCTATGGGCGTTACAGCCTATTATGCAACAGTGTTGAGCCTTCGCTAACGTTTATATCATTAAAAATATCAACGGGCGGATCCATATAAAGTAGCTCAAGAATTGACCTCATTTCCTTCGATTTTTCAAAATGTTTGCAAAATAATAGGCCCTGAAGAAAAAATGTGAACTGCCAATTGGTTGCTAGATATAGATAATGGCTTATGGGATATTACGAAGTTGGCCTGGCTCGCAAAACACGCGCTAATTTATAATTTAAAGATCTCTTAAAGTAATCTACACAAAATATGTATTCCACAATAAAAATTTAAAACTTTTAACTTTAATTTGCCTCAATTCATGTGGTCTACAATGTCCAATCTTCTTGCACTCTTGAACTTTCGCAACATGCTCCCCTCTATCACCTTTTTCAATGTGTCAATATTTATAGCTTCAATGTCAAATCCAATAAGGGTACGTCCAGTAGAAAGTGGACAAATTGGAAAAAAGAGGTTTTCATGGTGGAGTGATAATTTTTCTATTTTTCTTTTTTTTTTTTAGTTTTTTAGTTTCATTTTTAATTTGCCATTTCATTGCTGAAGTGCTACCCCTACCATTTAAACTTAACGAACAAATTTCAATTTGCTGTATGTGCCTTCACTGCATGCTTGACGATCCGTCACAAGAGTAACAGTCACAAGAGTAACCACTTTTTCTACTTGTAACCTTGTTTTTGTCTGTCTCTTTATATACTTATACATTATATATTTTTGTACTTCATTCCTAAGACACTAGAGTATAAAAAATATTTAATGGTATATTGTAATTTGAAGAAGAGAAAATTGATTTATGTTATATAGTGTATTTCAAGTGTCTTTTTTTGGTCACAAGACATAACACTATTTCTATGTGTTTTTTATATACTAAATTGATGACCTGAGTCCTAAATGTTCGGATGTAATTAATAAACATTATGTAACATTATGTATTATATTTCAATGGAGTCAAATGTGTCCAAATGTCACAAGAGTAACGGTGGACAGGCCCATAACCAACTGTCCTACCTCCCTTGGATTTAGTTCATCAGTCTCCTTTCATCTCTTACCATCTAGAACTTACACATTTGTGTTCCTCTCCACCCTGCTCACCCCTTTTTTATTTTATAATTTAAATTATATTTGTTAAACTTTCAACATTTGATGAAAATCCATCTGCTTTCTATCTCGTAACGATCTTATGTTTCATATTTAAATTAATTCTCTACAATAATTAAAAAGGTGAAGTGGAAGAAGCAGCCATTGAAGCTCACCAATTAATTTTTATATTGTAGAAAATGTAAAGCCACTAGGTGTGGCATTTGGTGCAAACAGAACAAAAAAACTATCGGACGAATATTTTTTAATCTTAGGACGCCGATAAACGCTTTCCTTTCTCTTGGGAGAGCAGATGAGTATTTAATTTTTACTTTTTTGTTTTGATGAAGGATTATGTGATTCTCTATGTCAATGAGGTACGCGTTTTTATGTGCGAATTTATTACTAGACGTGGTATCGTTCTACATGCGATATGATGTAAATTATGATCGAATATCATACATCGCTTTTGCAGAACGTATTATATCGTATATGAAGCTAAAATTGGAATATCGCGCAGCCCTAATTGTGATGTCCACTGCGGCTCACCCATGATAATGCGTGTAGGCTACTTTTCACCAAAACAACACCAATGCTAATGCAGTCTGATTAATAAATAATGAACTCAAAGAGCATGTGTTGCTGAGTGATGCTCCATTTAAAATTCACAATTAAAGTTTTCTCGTGGCTGGCTAATCTATGATCACAAATTATCCAATTGTTTTCCATTTAATTCTGCAAACTAAATGTGTCCAACGCCAGCTGAAACGAGTCTGAATTCATTAATAATTATGCATAAGTTTGTTTAACGGGTTTCAGTTAAAATTCGCTAAAGGGGTGCCTACAATAAGAATGGACTACTATTTCCAATTTACGATTCGTGAACAATTTATTCCATTGCGCTCTTTCTGTCTCCATTTTTAATGAATACGAAAAAAGTTAATCTTCTTCATGGTCATCAACTATTAACATTTGTAAATTCTTCTTATAGAGCAGATTTCACTTTGAAAATGACGGTTATCCGTTGAAACCTGGGTCGGTAGTGCCAATAAAACAGTGTGGATAAATATGATTTGAAGTTTCTTCCTTCTTTAATTATGAAAGAGTAACACAAAGTCAAACCTGAAACTATTTGCTTAGTTCATTTCATTCTTATTTCAGATAACTGGTTTTATTCTCCATAAGTCATCATTATAATAGCCATCATATTTTTCCTGCGGCATTTGTCTTTTTCGAAAGTTTTTCAAAACATCTTCCCTCTTTGTTTGTTTTGAAGCGGCTGTTGTGTCTAATTGCACAGTAACTGTACAAAAATAGGATATGTTATGGCTTATAGATGAAGATTTAGGCATTCCGGAAACTTCGGAATGATAACACTTTATAAAGCTAAACCCGTGAGAAAAAATTGATTTGAGAATAAAATTATTTCTCAAAGAAAATTCGCATGTGTAAAGGTTGGTTAGTAATTCCACTTTGTTCCAACTAGCAAATCTGGGTCATTTTTTGTTAATGCTTTTCCGGAAAGAGATCAATCTTATGATATTTAATAGAAATGGCTTCAGCCAACGCCAAATATTAATGATTTTCAGGTGAAAATAGTAGATTCCCGGGAACATTGAATGGGCTGGGGTTCATTTGGTCTGATTTGCATTTCTAGCACATCTTTCACGCCAGAGAAGAGCTCCACAGGGTGTACATTTCCGTCAAATATGAATTATAGAAAGCAGGACTGGAAGGAAAGGACCATCGATTATGCAAATGGAGTTTTCCCATCGTCGAAGGCTTCCGTATCTTTCCATCTCGCTCAGCACTCGGTTTTCTGAATATCATTTCTTTTTCACGGCTTCCTCCCTCTATGTCGTCCAAAATCCAAATCGTTTTCCACCTTCCTCGCCGATTACTCATCAGAACTTTCGTATTGCCTAACCTATGAACCTTATTTCCTTTCCAGCTATTTCTTACTTAATTCTTCTTTATTATAAGACACTGTCTCCGGCGTTACTTTGGTGGTGATTACTCCTGATGATGGCATGATATGCTGAAACCCGGGTCGTTTTGTTTCCAATAAAGTGTGGAATAACAACCAAGTGTTTATTATTATTAAAATAATTCTTTTTTATTTCAGATCTCAATGAGTTTTTTAAAAAAGAAATTTGGCTGGAAACTTGGCACGCTCCTCTTCAATTTTCACTTTATTTTCACTATTTATTAAGTTTTTTACGTTTATTCTGCGCACTTCTCTCTCATTTTTTAAATCTTATCTTTCCTTATCTTTAACAACTCTCTTCCGTATTTCTATATTACAAATCTGGTATCCATGCGTAACACAGAAATGACGCGTGACCACTAGGCCAACTTCAAGTTTCTCTACCTTAAAATTTACGCATCATTTTTCTTTTTATTATATTACCATACCACCGATTTGGGAATAAGTGTTTCATAACATTTCGCGCTAATCATGTTGTTCCATTCTAATGCCATTGCGTTATGAATCACTGCGTATACCTTTTTTATCCCAATCTTAAAGTCATCATGTCTTTCACTCTTTATCTTCGTCCGCAATCCCACTCTTCTTCTACCTCTTCCCCTCCCACCCTACATTCACCCCTCCAACATCCTCGTCGAGGGCCCGTTACCTCACATTTCACTCTCCAACAAGTTATTTGCCGCCTTTAAATCTCTTTCATAAAATTCCTCTTCTATTTCGCATTACCGAACGCATCTCCGCTGGTCTTCATCTCTATCCAGCTAATCATCAACATTTTTATCCAGATCCACATCCCGAAACCCACCATTCGATGTTCATCCTCTTTTCTCTTGGATGATATCACTTTCTGAATTACCGTACTGCCGGCATAAAAATTATGCGACCCTGAGTTTGAGGCCGAATATAAAGGGGATCACTGAGCCGATTGTGATGAAACAAACGTCGACACGTAGTTTTTTTCGCAGTTTTAATTTCCTGTTGAATGATTGTAATTACGATTTTCATAATTTTTACCGAAGTGCTGTTTCTCGCCCGAGAATGAAAAGAGCACATTTTTGGAGGGCGATTTTTATCTCTATCACATTTTAGCGAGGCATTTGCGCGCGGTCTGCCAGCGACGCGGACTCGCAGAGCGCCATTTCACCACCAGTGAGTCACATGAAGGTGCTAAATAAAAGTCGCTCTATATTATTTCTTTTTTGTTCAATTTTTTGAAAGTTTTAAGGATCGCATTACTAAATTCAAGAAAAAGGCAGTGGTGTCACGCCCATGTCCCTTACAACCCGTGCGGACGGAGATAAAGCTACACCCTATCTATTTCTTGCACTGTATCACAAAACCCTATTCCTTATGTCTGTTTCCCTTGTGACCTAGGTGTAGTTTTTGACTCTAGACTAAACTTTTACGAGCACATTAATAATACTACGAGGAAGGCAATGACAGTTGTCGGCATTATTTACCGCCTCACTGAAATTCAAGATCCGCTCTCCGGACGGTATTATTTGGCTGTGTCCTCTCCATTTTAGAATACCCCAATTTGGTCGACCGCCTGCCCAACAACGTTGAAACCGCTTAATCGTCCTGTAAACTTCTTTCTCGCCATTTCCCGTCCGTCCGTCATCGCATCCCTTCCCTCAGAAGCTCTACTCAAGAATTAATCCCTTGGAATCCCCCACCTCTTTCTCGTCATGTGCTCTGTGACATGATGTTCCTTTATAACATTTGGGGTGGTACTCTCTGTACCAATAACCTTCTTCCTCTCTTTTCTACCGCATTCCAAATCTTTTTAATTTCCCGGCTTGGCAATCCCCTTGACCTCTTCTCGTCACCCTCCGCTGTCATATCCTTCCTTACAAATCATGTGAGCCTCTCCACCCTCTTTACTTATCACTAAGTCCCCGTCCACGTTTTTATGTTATTTGTTATGTTTTCTATTTTTCTACTATTGTTTTCATATTTGTTTAATGCTTCTAATTTATTTTTTTGTTGCTCATCCAATGAAATAAGCATCTGTGCTGATTTTGGGACTTTTTCAAATAAATAAATGAAAGTTGTTCTACGAAATTAACGAAAGCTCTATAAAAATTAAAGTAAAAAAACAGAAACTTTCAGAAAACATTTACAAACGTTGAGAAAACATTGTTTTTAAATCTGACGGGGATTGAACCAATAGTTAATATGCAGTGCCCGGCAAAGTTCGGCATTTTTGCTTGAGGCTCAAAATATTGTTTCTTTTTTCATTCTCTCACAAGAAACAGTATTTCGGCAAAAGCGACAACATTGTTATTACAACAATTCAGAGGAAATTAAAACAGGCTACGTGTTGATGTTTGTTTCATTTCAATTGGCCCAGGTTTATATAATAATAAACAATATTTGGCCTCAAACTCAGAGTCGCATTATTTTTGCGCCGGCAGTAGGATTTATTTGCACTCCTCTGCTTGTGTAGAGGCCTATAAATATACTGCTGTCTAATTCACTCCAAAGAATTGCTATACAATACGCAAATGTGACTTTCAACCCTCAACGATCTTCCATTCCTATTCCTTAAACGTATTATTTGTCTTATAATGAGGACGTGAAGAAATAAGGAACGAGTAGGATTAAACGTAGAATGTGTATTTTGTTGAAAAAGTGCTGGACTATTGCATACCGAAGGTGGGAGATGGAGGTAGGCAGAAAATTATTAATGTTGAGTAAGCAGAGTGCTTAAAATGTGGCAGGAGGGAGAGAGATCTCGGTCTGATGAAAGCTTTTAGCTTAAACTTCTGCTTGACTTTCGTTTTCTCAAGTCAGCCTACATCAGTACTTACAATTCCATTTGGACGTGTTACGTGGATGAGTACGCGTTACGTACCCACTTCTCAAATGGGTTAAATGGCTGGTTTTTCTTTTTGTCACGCAGCGGAATAAACTACAAAATATCAATAATAGCTTCGTGTAAGGTTAAATATAACTTTCACGGAATCACTGTTCTTCTACATCTACATACTTAAATTTTAGTCTCAGGTGCAACCTTATGGAAAGCTTAAGCTTCAAACATTGTTAAATTAGACAGTTCTATTTAAAACTTTTATTTTACGAAAAACCGACCATGGTTTCGGTACTATGCACCATTAGTGTTTTTTCATAGACCTGCCCCTAAAAGAAAAAAACACCCTTATAATGGTACATAGTGCCATCCATGTTAGGTTTTTAGTAAAATAAAAGTGTGGAATAGAACAAGTGTCTTGTTTAACAATGCTTGAATCTATATACTACTCTGTGAGCCGCCGTAGATGCGTATGGCAGAGGGTGTTAGGACACCGGCCGTGGAAGGGGAGGGAATAGGGAAAAGGAGGGGGTAGAGGACAGAGATAGACTGGTTTTGAATGAATTCGTATGTTAGTTTCACGCTGTTTTGTGATAATCACTAATGCTGCGCGGAAAGAAGGAATGTTTCTACTTTTAAGTTTGGGAGTCCTCTGTTATTTTGTCTTTTCTATCAGTTCTATAGATATAGTGCAAGGCAACATAATATCCTCCGTGTCGTACTGAAACTCGCCTGATTTGAACTTTTCAAGTAATCAAAGCCAAGCGTGCAGACTCCGAGTCTCTAACGGCTCCCCATATAGTCTGTGTGACTGATTCTGTTCTGTGTGAGACTTTCCGTTCGCTCGTAGCAGATTTTAACTAAGCGTGCGGTTTTCCTTTGCTCTTTATTTACTTCGCGCATTAAATCTTCCTGTGCAGGGTCCCAAATACTCGTGGCGTATTCGAGATGTGGTCTAACCATAGCATATCAGCATCTCTCTTTCACTTTTTCATCATCTCTACTATTCGCTAGATAAAGCCTAGTTTCTTTAATACAGCGCCGCAAATGTTTCGTATGTGTTTTCTCCACGCTAAGTCTGAAGTCAAGGTGATCCCAGGTATTTGACTTCTTCCGACTCCTTTTTATATACCCCTCCCACTTTATGGATATAGCGTTGGTGTGATTACTTTCGTAAGAAGTGTTCTGCAGCGTATGTACTAGGTTAAGTTGGAACCCCAACTCAGGACACCACGAGTTAACGTTGGTGAGGCTAGATGAGAGATTTAAGTAAGCATTTGTGGCAATTTATCGGTAAATGAGGGCATCGCCTGTAAACAATCTAATTTTTCTACTTACTTTAGAGTTAATGTCGTTTATCTGAATGAGGAAGGGTCAATCACGCTTCCTTGCGGGAAGTCGGTTGTCAATCTAATCATGTTGGAACTGACGTCGTCGATAGCTACTTTTGGTTTGCGGTCGTCGAGAAAATCACGTATCAATTCATCATTTCATCGTTTGCTCCTCAAAATTGTCATTTGAATATTTGTTTTTGCTTGGGGGCATCCAACGGGGACCGCAGAAAATTTTTACCTTATCGGAGCTCATGGCGAACCCCCAGCGAGCGCTAAACCCTCATTTCGACGGGCCCCGGCCTCGGACTCGCGGACCCTCACTCGCCTTCGCTCGACCCTTCCCTGCGGAGGGTGGGTGACCACCGAAGCCACGCACTAGCTTAGTATATAACTTTGTAGGCCCTCAAGCCGTTGTTTTTTTGTTAGGAATCTTGCCAAAAGGTTTCTTGAAATCCAGGATTAACGCGCCGACTTTTTTCTCTTCACCTGATTTTTTAATATCATGGAGGAAGAGTCCAAGCTGGGTTTCGCGAGATCTACTCTTCCGAAAGTCGTGCTGACTGCCATGGAAGAAATTTCGGTTATTCAGAAAGGTCATCATGTTAATAACAATGAAGTGCTCGAGAATCATGCATGATAGCGATGTTGACGATACTTGCGGTAACTTCCCTTTGGTATAGTAATAGTAATGACTTGTTAAATTTGATTTATAGAAATGGCGCGATAAGTGGGGAAAACTCCTTAAGTACGCGTACGAGTATCTCTTCTGGACTTGGGGACCTGTTGCATTTAATGAAGTGTAATTGTTTAATTATCCCAGCGCTTTGTGAAATTATGTCTCCTATCAGTTCACTAATGACAGGTATGCCTGCGTCATGGATGCAGTCATCCTTTGTTCATATTTTTTCAAAGACGTTTTTTAATGTGCCCCCTCTGCCAATACTGTCAGCGACTACTTTGCTATTTTTTCATCAGAGGCTCTACAGTTGAACGTTTACCCTTGAGTTCTCTTGCGTGTGACCAAAATGATTTCGCATTTTCATGTAATAATTCACCTAGCACTTGTTCTCGAAGTTTTGTAGAGCAGTACGGATTATTTTCTTTGTTTTGGAGCGTTGAGTAATTTAGTTTTCTATAAGCTTGAGTTCCGTCGTTTTTCACCATTTTTAGAGGTGTTTTAAAGTATACATATTGTGTATATTCCTCTGCTTCCTGAGTTCCTGCATTGTACCAGCGAGGTTATTCGCTCTCATGTTTCTGCTTTTTTTTTGGAATGTACTCATTGATTCATTTGCTTAGATTTATCATGAATTATCTCCATGCCATTTCGGTGTTTCTTCTTTTGCTCGTGTCTTTTACAATCGATTCGTAACATTACTTAGACTGTTGTAGTTTTATGTTGCTGTATCCTTATTCACCCTTTGCCTCTTGAATATTGCCAAGTTCTCAAGAAATATATTGCCTTTTTTTCGCCATTCTATTCATATTGAGTTAAGCTCCTGAAAGGTAGTGCAAGTTAAGATGTATAGAAGAGGTTGGATAAAACTTTCATCTAAAGCTTGGTGATGCCCTGTTCCGAAAACTCTACTTGTGTTCATGGCCCGTGAATTGCGCATTTACTCATATTTTCAAGGTCTTAGCAGTCGGGAAGAGAGAAATGTTTTTACGGACTATAGCCCAATATAATTGTCTTTTTAACTATAGCCGTATGATAACGAATCTTTACCATTATGTAATTTGAACAGAGTGTTTGGATCTTGTATGGCACGTCCGAATACTGTCAGTTCCCTGGAGAAAAAGCCACAGGTTTTGCCACAAACAAATACCACAGCTATTCTGTGGCGGTCCCCACGAATTGTATGTGATGAGAGCCACAGAACAGCTGTGATACCACAGACATTTTCTGGTAGACACAAGATATGTGTGGCAACCACAGAAAGTCTGTAGATTATTGGTTACTTTTTTTATGGCAAAATCGTGTGGCCTGTAGTGGCTTCTGTGGTCGGGCCCTGTGGCTGTGGCAGGCCTGTGTCACCTCTGTGGCGGGCCTAATATTGTCTGTGGCAGTTGGCTGCCCAAGTAATATTTATCGTTGGCCCTAGGTTGTTAGATGGTGGGGTGCAACAGATGGCCATCAGTATGGATTGGCCACCTTGCCCACGGTTCCCCAACAAACAATTCCCCAACGATGGGCCAACAAAAAGTGATAACTTTTAATGAAATACTATGACTGTACCTTTACGCGATACCATGCTTTAATATTTAATTATCCTTCCTAGTACCTACTTAACGATAGTCTACATACTCGACCTTCATCTGCTCTACGATTCTACGTACATTTTCTCGCATCCGAAATCAAAATACTCGTGGCAAGAAAGCGGTATATATCTGCCCAATTCCGTGCGTTTAAGTGACTTCGAGAACTAATTATTAAATGAAAATTCCGTGATAGTTTGAGGAAATACTATTACATCACGATAACATTTTTCAGGCATTAATTATTTGAAACCTATATTGCCACATAGTAGGAATATAAATGCAATATTACTGAGAATAAACAAGATTTTTAGTAACCAATACTAAAAATCCCTTGAGAAAATGCCACAGGTTTTGGCATAAAAATACCACAGCTGTTCTGTGGCGGTCCCCACGAATTGTATGTGGTGAGAGCTACAAAGAGAGAGACTTTGATCTTATTGTTAGCCATAAGGCCTAGCTGGAACTTACTTAGTAACAAATCTACCTGCGACTTGGGGTGAATTGCTTGCTGCTGCCGCAGCCATTGGCGGCTCAAAGGGCAGTAGGCGGCTCCAAGGCCACAGTAGGGGAAATTGTCCCCCCCCCCAAAATCCGGCGTATTTTATTTATTTCTCATAAACCTAAAACTAAAAGGCGAAATTATTTTATGCTTTGAAGTACGATAGTAGGCATATGTCTTAAGCTAATAAGAGTTTCTTTTTCATTACATCTACATACTACCCCGCAAGCCGCCTCAATAGGCGTGTGGCGGGGGGTGTTAGGACACCAGCCGTTTACATGTTATAAGGAAACGCTCTTATGAAATGACGCCTAACATTTATTAAAGTCCCTTATTGTTCGGGGGAAAAACGAATTCCCATACCTATCCGTTCGGCAAAATATCTCTCTTAATTTATCATTTCTGTCGGACCTGGAAATATAGTGGGGTTCTAATATGATGTTCTCCGTGTCGCTCTTAAATATATCTATTCTCAATTGCTCAAGCAATCTAAGCCTAGCGCGCAGCCTCCGAGTCTCTAGTGACTCCCAGCCTAATTCGTTTAACATCTGTGTAACGCTGTCTGTACGCCCGTAGCAGTTTTTGACGAATCGCGCAGCTTTCCTTTGTATTTTATTAAGTTCCCGGATTAAGTCTTTCTGCACCGGATACCATATAGCACCTCTCTTTTACTTTTTCATCCAAAAATCTTCCCACAATACATACCACTGTTTCAGGCTGGATATGGTGGAAGTTCTCGATATTCATAATGAATAAAGACACTTGGTAATCTTCCACAGATTTAATCTGTGTAAGATTACCAAGTGTCTTTATTCATTATGAATTCCCACAATACGCTTGACGAATCCTTGACGAATACATTTGACACACAGCTTGTTACGATTTTCCGGGACGAGACCCCCGGACGCCCCTTTTCCTGGGAAGTATTCCATACCTCCAAAGCCAGGGGTTGCCCACCCCGAACCTCTGGTCTGGAGCCGCCCCTGGCCACAGCACGTCATACACGATGCTCGTTGCCACAAAGCCACAGGGACAGCACCGCCACAAGTACCTTATGTGACATGCCACACGAGTTTTGCGTTTGCCACATACCCTTATTGCTTGCCACAGCGTCCTTGTGGCATTGCCAAACCAATCACATATTCCCGGTGGACACCACACAATTCCTGTGGCATATTCTGTGGCGGTTCTGTGGTTCATCTGTGGTCTTTTCTCTAGGGTTGACGTGATCCTTATCGATAGGAAAGCGTATCTGTCGATTGGGCGTGTCAATGCTACAGTTTTCTTCATTAAGGCTTTCCATTATACTCGAATAAGATTATAGCTTCCCGTGTGGAAATTTATTGAATGGCTTTTATTTATGACGACACATCTTGACAACAGGTAAATTGAACTCTCGGCATTTGTGCACGAAAACTAATCTGTAAGATTAGATTTCGTGAATTATAATTGATAATTAATCTGTAAGAGACGTGATATGCTCGATTAATTTGTGACTGCCCCTTTGCGTAATCTTAAAGGAGCAATCCAGTCAAACCATTAGACTACCCAGTCGTATTTCGGGAGTAAATATTCCAAAAGCGGTCTTAATAATAAAAGTCTTGAGTGTTTGAATGATATTCTTCCTCACCGCGTTAACACTGAAGTGCCCACACTGTTAAACGCTAAGAAGTTAAGGCTTGTTTTTGTGGTGTTCGCGGACAAAGATGGAAATGCTTTTCGCTCTTATATGACTTTTTTAAGTCGTTGAAAGCAAGAAATATACTCATCACTCACTGTACTCAACGACGGGAGAAGCTAGGGGGAAAAGCGGTGGGTACTCTATTCCAAGAAGCTTCAGTGCACACACTTTTCCTGCTCGTTATGGCGGTGCATTCAGCCATAAGAAGACCTCTTACTTCTCTAAAAAATATAAAAATGCTCGGAATCTTTGCGAAAAACTACTGCTTCTTCTTACATTATTTGTAACATGAGAAAAATAACAGGACAAAGATGTAGTTAGGGACATAAATTGCCTGCTTTTGTATAAGAAACGTACAGTAAAGTGGTTTCCTTTGTTAGGCATATAATTTATTTCACTCATAGCATTGAAACAGCGTTTACTGAGGCATTTTTACTCTTAGCCATCCCTATTTCATAATTTAAGGCGCGAGTTTTTGCAGAAATACATGGAATATGGGAGAATCACTTTGATCAAACATTGCTCTGATGTTAGCAGTTTTGAAAATGGAATTTCAGAAATTCATAGAGCTGTATTAGGTCAGGGTTTACATTTCCAATCGATTATCCCCAATCATTTTCGAATCGAAACTAATCTCGTAAAATTTTCCAAGCGAATCAAGTCAAACTAATTAAAGTCATTTACGAATTGAATTCGAATCTAAACGAAATGAAAAAGCTCCTGGAATTAATGACATAAAATTTTCTAAAATGAGCCATTTCCACAACTAACTCTACATATACAAGCAAAATTCATTCTAACAATAAGTTTCAAAATCAGGGCCCAGTAATCACGGTTTTTCAGAAGTTTACGCCGTAAAACTTAAGTATATTTTCCTCATTATCCCATTTACTGAAGAATGTGCCCACGTAGAAAACAAGAAAAAATCATATAATTGACTAGGCAAACTTAAATAACATTTGGATCAAGAAAAAAACTGTAACTACGATCTAGTTTCTCAATACCGTTACTAAAAAGAAATTACCAGGATTGCATGAAAAAAGTATTTATACATCCATTCATACATAAATATTATGAAATGTGGGAAAAATCAGCTGCACTGTATTATCCGTACAAAGATATAACTGCAACCTCATGCATACATTTGAAAATGGAGAATGAAACTAGCGACTATAAATTGTTTTCATGAATGTCTTTTTAAAACTTCATTCTGTCAGAGGAAACATTATAGCCTAACACAAGAATGATAGAACTTTGACAATAAAGAGCAAGTAAACGCTTAGCCTTACCGGCAACAAAACTTATGAGTAATAAGTTCTTACAAACATGTAGTACGTAGAAAATCAGCTGTAATGTACACTCGGGATGTGGATGTGGATGGAGAAGGTGCGATGAACGGTAAGAAAGACAAATAAGGAAGTTGGTGGTGGTTGGTTGGTGAGGAGAGGAACCTTCTGGATGAGATTATGGATTGGAAGGGTAGGCGGCTGGAAACGGTAATTAGGGGCGATGGGTTACTCAAGGCCGTGATGATGATGGCTCAAGGCCAAAGTGGGGAAAGGGGAGAAGGATAATAGGTTTTATAGACGCCGAGATGAAGAAAGTAATACTAGAGGTCGATAGGTCCTCGCACGTCTCAAAAACGGGCAAATATATTCCGTGTGTACACGTGCGGGATTCAAGTCTTAGAACTTGTTCACAGAGGTCCGATACATCTTGCTCCGATACTTCAGCTCTTGGCTATTCGGGCCCCCAGTTTATTCCGTATTACTCTACATTTCTAAGAAATCTAATCAGCTGAAACCCATTAATTTTCTGCTACTACTGCGAAGGGAATTATCACGAGTGCGTTTTCCTACTCTTCAAATGCCCTTTTGAAACGATAACAGTCTTACTTGGTGTGTAAGTCTTAATCTAATTCCATTTGTCTGCTACTGAATCATGCCCCTCAAAGACGAGGTGCCCGCGGTCAAATCTGAGTAACGTGTACGTCTTCTAATTAACATAATCGAACTTCATTATTCCCCGGGATTCGCGAATGGTTAGCTTAGAAACGTTCCAAGTTGGTTGTATATATCATTTACGTATCTTGCGTGGGTGTTGTGTTCGTGTTGTGACTCTGGATTCGGAGTAGACAGTACAATCTAAACAGAGTACTTAAAACCAATATCTACCACTACTCATACCGGATGATGAGTCAATGAAAATTCCTTAGTTTAAAGTAGCTACAAGAGCTATTTTCGTAAGTAATTTAGTCAATATTTCTCCTTCAAAAATATCGTAACTATATTGTAAATGAATTTTTATCTAATTTCTCCGCGGCTTGTTTCCACATTGCAGTATTAAGTGAGCATAGCACATCGAAAGAGGTAATCTTAAAATATCTCATTGCTGCTATTTTCCTATTTTTGCTTCGAATAGAGATTCTGTAATAAGTCAGAAACCCGAATTTGACTGCTTTTGCAAGAAAGAATTTGGTTTGTGTGTTCTTGCTTTGCAAATGCTTCTTTGGAGGAGATTTCAGTTTAACGTGGGCTTGTTCGTCGTGGTCTAATTCCATATGACAACTTCCTGACTCATGCCCTTCCGAAAGGAGGTGTTTGCGGACAAATCCGAGAGACGTGGGCATCCTACAACTTGTTTAAACATAAATTAATTCCTCCCCCGAGTTAGGAAGGGCCGGGATCCGGTCAGTTTAAAGTCTTATATGGACATTCACGGCCCAAGAAGGCAAAAAGTAGGGCTCTGCTCAGCCGGGAGAGGAGAGAGGGTTAGAAAACAGAAGGAGGCGATCTCTTGTTCGGTCTTCTTGCAAAATCTCCCCCGTGCGCAGAAGAAGACGCCTCTCCCAGAGGCATAAATCCACCCTGTAAGTGCGTTGGGCCGTCGCGGGAATAAATCTTTCTAAATGGAAAGCGTGCGGTTTCCCTATGCGGGCACGCGATTGTGGGCGCGCCGAGGTATTTCACATCTACGTCCCGCCCAGCTCCCTATCTTCAGCGATGTTTGAGTTAAAATATCGCATTGAGATGCGGTGAGTGCACACGTATGCATTTCAATGATAACAGCGATGTAATATTCCTGCATCGCCTTATAAGACGTGTGGATATAAATCTTACCTAATGATTTATTATTCAAATTAAGTTACTTTGAGCTAGAAATATTTCTTTATTGCACACTAAGTGTGCGAGATTTTTCTATGGACCATATACAAGTTTTATTTCAAGATACATATAAGCAGTTGTAAGAAGCATTACTTAAATTTAGTAATATTAATGACGCAAAACCTAGTTCAATGTGACTAAATTTGTGAGTAATTAACTAAATACGCATATTTGAGGCTTTAACTTGACTTAATTGTTTAACGCCTTGACTTATTTATTTTACGCAGTCTGTGCGCCAGAACTTCCTCATTTCTTTAAAATGACGTCTCTCTGGGACTGTGGTGGATCCAACGGGAAGGGGGGGGGGGGAGAAATCATCAAATAGGGGAAAATGATAACCCCCCCCCCCCTCTACGCCCAAGAAGGCAGGCAGGTGAGCAAAAGAAAAAGGACGGGATTCGATAGTAAATTTCATTGTGTCAACAACAAAATAGCATTGATAAGTTAAAAAAAACATTTGTTTCCCTCCAACGAGCTTGAAGTGTAGTTTTCGGTAGCAAGTGTTTTGGTCATTTCTTGTCTGATTCCTCTGCTCACAGCTGTCGCATCGTACTATATTCACGTATCTCTGCATGCCAAACTCCCGCTTATTAGATACCTCAGAGACGAAATCCATTACTTTGGTATTAAAAATATAGCAAATAATGTTCTCAGTTCTGAACCTCGGGTTGACTTTAACAAATGACCTCTCTTGGAACATGGATTTTTGTTTTGCTGGAGTTAACCGGAGTAACTTTTCCATTTAAATATCAATTTGAGTTAAAATGATTTATCGGTTCAAATGTCAAAGAGAATTTCTCCCTCACGCCATCCAAAAACAGCTTCTTTGTAATCACATGTTCACGATTTCTAAACTAATGTTCACCAGTTTACCATGACAATCTTAAAATTATCAAAATTTGCATAGACTTTAATTGATGAGTTCCATGCATTCTTGAACTTTGTGAAATTGATCACATTTCATCATATTCAGGGCAAGTATGTCGGTCCAGTCCGATGCAACGTGGGAAATTCTTTCTCAACGGTTTCTTATTTTTCCGTTTGGGTATTTGTGTGTCAAAACGACCAAAAAAATATAAAAATTGCCCTTGACCTCAGAAATTTCGGCCGGATTGCAGGAAGTATTTTGTTTTACTACATTTTAATCCATACCCTATAGTTTAACAAATGGTGAATCCTTTGCCTTATTGCCAATTACAGGAGTATGAAAAATTGAGCTTCTCGTATATTTATGACTGATTAGTAGGGTGTACCACGAAAAACGTTTTTTTGAAATTCACAGACGCAAGTGGATAAAAAGTTATCACTGTGCTCACTTATTCACCAAAAAAATTTGAGTCAAATTGAAAAATGTTTAGTTCTCCCGGAACGGGCCTAAAGTTTTATTTTTTGTCAAAAAACCTAGATTAATTTTTTAAAGACGTAAATACAAAGCAAATTTTTATTTTCAAGTGCAAAAATATAAAGTTTAAAACGTTAGTTAACAGTAGAAAAAAATACACCGGTCGCGTAACATTTACGTTTCCCGGATAAGCTGTAAAAAAGTCATATTTGTGCAAAGTTAAGGTCTGTTGTTGACAGTTTCATTTACTTATATTCAACTAATTTGATTTATAAATTTCTTTTAACCTTACAAGTAAAAAGTATTAACATCTAATATGTGTTTACTAGGCCAAAAGTTTCCTTTATTTTTTTAATTAAGCCTGTTTTTCGAGTAAGAGAAATGAAAAAAGGATTTTATTTTCAAAAGGAAAAAAATATTACAAATATTAAAATGTTAAGCTTGAATAAGTTATTCAAAATGAATCTTGATTACATACTCTATAGATTATGATAATTGATGAAAATTTCAGAATGCTATAGGTGTCCCTGGGGAATAGGTTTATTTTATATGCATGTGACATCTCAATTATCAGCAGCTCTCGCAACCTTTAATCAAAGTTTTTAGTTAGGCTGGTTTTAAAGAACAATTTCTAGCAACTCATCTCTATGCTTAAAAAAGCCAAAAATATTATATAGAGTTGATTGTTTCCAAAAAGTAGATATTTTATTGTTATAGAAAATCAAGTCTTACTTGATGTTTATTCCTGGGCTGTTGCAGATGTGAAGTGATGTTTCGTTTCAAAATTTGGAAGATATTTTGTGTCCAGCAATCTTGATCTAATGAAACCATCTCTCTCTTTGTAGCCACAAACGTGCTTAGAAGCTTCTGTAACCTCCACAATTCTTTCCACTGCTTATGTGTGCGAAAGAATTTTAAACTCCTTTCTATCACTAGTTTCTGTTTCAACAACCAACTAGCTCTTGCTTACTTAAGTTAGTTAGGAGAGGTGGTTCCGTTACTGTTGTAGACTGACAACCAATAAGATCTACATAGTCCTCTGCATCAAAATTAACTTTTGGTGGTTTGAAAACCCTCTTTGCTTAGAAATCAGTTTGTCGATCTATTTGTATTCTTTTGCTTGCCAGACACCTAATAGTTTTCGTGAATCAAACAACATTCCCAAAAGGAGATGTTCTGGTTGTACTATAAAAGCATTTCTCTGTAGCGTTGATTGAACAACAGCCTTCAGATCAACTTCTAAGTACTTGATGCGTTGTACAATCTTAAAAAAGGTTTGTGAAGCATAAATAATCCTTTGATGACATTTAATTGTAAACCATGAGGGAGCATAATTTTTTATGACAAACTCAGCCAGTTTTTTCAACTGAGGGGTTGGATAAAGTGATGCAATATATAAGCTTAAAATTCGGTTTGCCATTGTCACCCATCTTGCATGGGAGATGTTTCCTGGGTTTCAGCTTGCCAACTCTTTGGAGCATTCGCCTGCTAACATAGCTTGACATAAATGCCAGAGATAGTTCTGGTCAGTGCTCAAATCCTTCAAATGTACCTCTGGAAAAACACTATCTATTTTATTGTACTCAACAACTGGTAAATCTGGACAACATGCTAAACGTTTTCCTATTGGGCCTCTAAAAGAATTGGGCCCAGAAGTTGGACCATCAAGGGCAACCATAACTTTCCTAAGCGGCAATTCGTTTTGGTGAAGCAAACAAACCACTGCTTGTACTGGGCGTTTTAAAGCCTTTTCGAACAATGAAATTGATACATTATTTGATTCCAGTATATGATGCAGTACCATCACAACCAAGAGCTTTCATAGTTTTCTCATCAATGCAGTTTTCTTTCATGAATATCAGTATGGATGATACTATGTCTTTCCCTGAGCCACTGGCTGGAGTTACGTGTCCAAAATATGTTGAATTTGGTTCTTCAACCAAAGATATGTGATCTTCTTGTATAGTTATCCGTACACATTTACCACTAACAATTTCTTTATTTTTTGTTTCATCTTTTCGACCATCAAAATAGGGTGCAATTACTTCTGAGGTGCGAGTTGAAATAATACCCTGACGGTATTTCACCCTTTCACGAAACACCTTCGATTTATCTATTACCGTGTTTGATTTTCTGGCGTTACAATATTTAAATCCTGCAAAACAGCACTTGCTAGTTGAGCTCCTGCTTTACAGGAAATGGCTCTACGGTCACATGCTCTGGAAAAAGAGGGTAGATTTTCTGGCAGTCCTTGTTTCACTGAAATGCTTGAAATTTCTGGCTTTTCCCCTGGTGAAAGCATTTTACTATCGAATACACTTTCATCACTTGAACTTTGTGACACTGAATCGTTTTCGATAACGTTGCCTTCAAGTCTCAAAACTGGTGTCTTTGTTAGTTAGGGACTTCTATTTAGCACGGATTGCCAAGACTTTTCGTTTCTTTTACCACGTTTCATTAGTTTTTTTACCTTATAGTGCATCACGATCTCCGATAATCATAATTCTCCGGCTTCGTTGGTCACCCAAGAGCTCATGCTCCAATTTTTTGCTCCAATCCAAACAGTTCTCCAAGTCATTACATTTGCAGGAACAAATATCAAACGGACTAGTTACGATGTCTGATTTTAAATTTTATACTGAAGTCTTGAAGGTTTCTTTGGTGCGTCCCGAACACTGCGTCTACCAGGCGATTGCCTGCGCCTGCGCCTCGACTGCTTCGTGAGCGGGACGGATGAGTGAGCACAATCGGTCGCACGTCCCACCACAGCCACTTGCCGCAGCGTTCGGACGCAGCTGCGAGACGGACCAGTGAAACCACACCTCAGTGTAGCATTCACCATTCCATAAAATAATATTCTCGCTACTTCAAAATGCTGTAAAACAATACCTACAATATAAAAAATAATGGAAATTAATCTGAAGAATGGGTTTAAAATTGAAAAATAGGTGTGTTTGGTAAAAATGTACATTTTCATGTAGATTCCGGGGGTTGTATATGTTACATGGCAGATATATATTTTTTTCTACTGTTAAATAAAATTCTAAACTTTAGATTTTTGTACTTGAAAACAAAAATTTGCTTTTTATTTACGTTTAAAAGAAATTGAAAATCTAGGTTTTTGACAGAAAATCGAACTATAGGACCGTTCCGGGAGACCTAAACATTTTTCAATTTGACTCAAATTGTTTTTGGTGCATATGTGAGCACAGTGACAACTTTTTATCGGCTTGCAATTTTGAATTTAAAAAAATGTTTTTCGTGATACTCCCTACGGATTAGTCCTCGATACTACCCGACATATGATACTTATGTCAAAGCAGAAATTATCTTTTGAAAGAAAAGGCAATGGCGCATAATATCATGATACCACTATTAAAAGATTTTGCAATTTATTGCATAAAAACTTTTTTGAAAACTTCGAACGCATTTTTCTCAAAACACATACCCCTTCGATTTTGCTCATTTTTATGTTTTTAAAAAGTTAGATACCTTATCTATCCATAATTGAAAGTTTGTGCTGGTAATTTTTTATAATGGAGAAATTATTTTTTTGGGGCCGGCATGTTTGCGTTTAACGTCAAAGCTTCGCGGCACCCTAGGCTTGGAGGGCGATGATTTTATATCGGCCTGAGATCCGATACCACATGTGTATCATGTGAATTCTGAGGGCTGATTTAGAACCAAAAAACAAAAAATAAAGAGTACCAAATCGCAACCATTTCGCTATAGCGATGTCTCCATCTCGACTAATCCCAAGCTTGTTAACGAGATTTTTAACTTCGCCTACATGCTGTTACGAACATTTCAAATATATGGAGAAATCAAATTCAGTGAAGAGTGAGTGAAAGCATTTTACAATAAGTTAAATCCGTTATACCTTCCGGAGAATGGTGAAGAATATTATTGCAACCAAGCTCGAACTACCCTGTCACCATAAAAGAAAAATTCGTATCGCACCGCCACAAATGATAATTTTTCCAAATTACTCTAATTAGAATATGATATTTGAAATATTTTATTCAAGGTTCCAGACTTAATCGGTAATTAAAGGCATATTTAGCCAGATTTACCCAACCATGAAGTGGCTGATATATCATATGCTACTCACCTTGAACCGTCGAATATCCAACTGTCAGAGAGCTAACTAGAGATAATTAATATATTTTGAACGTCACCGGGTTTGGCCCGGCTAAGCAAACTTTGGATCTGAATTCAAGTCACGGTCCGAAGATACGTAATGTAGGGAGACCGCAACTTGGTCCGGGACGAAGACAAATGAAGGTCAACCTTAACTACCATCCTATTTACATAATAGCTGCTATAGTCTCGCAGTAATGAATCTTTACTTGCGTAACCCAGCAACGCAGAAGGTAGGATCCTTTGTACTACCCTTGCGACATTAAAATTTAACAGCGTAATAAAAATTCTTAGAGCTGCATAGGTATGCTAAAGAAAACAGGCGGTATTACTTAGTTATATTACATCACTTAAGGAAGTTTTCCCCTTCGTCGTACGTGGGCGCATTCGGCATTCTTTGGCTGTGTCACAGAAATATGACGGATAATAATAAAAATTATGACCACTTCATTTTGAGCGAAATTAGGACTGTACAATCCTTCCTTACATTTAATTCATCAACACACACATGGAAACCCATGCCCTGAGGGGAGAAAAACCCACCTATGCGGGACCCCTAGACCTTCGGGTTATCAGGCGAGGACATTACCCCGCCGCCATCGGCATGAGTGAATGGAGAACGAGTTGGATAGGAGGCTGAAGAGGATCGGAGATGTTAGCGGGACACGAGGATGAGGTGATTTGAATGCTATCCCATCCGCTAAGCCGGCTCAAACGGGTCATATACCTTCGCCTTATCGTCTCTGGACCAATTAACATTTCCAGTCGCTGTTAAACCCGAGGTTGTAACGCGTATGGTGACTGTGATAACAACTCTTACTTTTGATCTCCCATGAGGGATTACCATATAATATAGTGTTATGTTAGTTGTTGATTTTGTTTAAATATTAGGTTAGTTAGTTTTGGAGCTCAGTTAAGGCCGGTTGATAGAAAAATCATTGCTTAATTGACATGAAGCACAAACTTGCCTTAAGGAAGGCAAGGAGGAAGGGACTTATTGTTGAAGGCTAAAAACAGTTGGAAACTTTTTGGAAAAGTTGCGCGAACAAGACGTCATCTGTTTGCATGAAATGAATTAGTGATTGGTGTTAGGCGTATATCGTCCTTGTTTCTCTGAAAATTGTCTATAATTATTAGATGATTGACAGCGCAGTATTTCGCTTTCCACTTGTTATGCTTTCCCCTATGATGGACATGGATATTTAAAAAAAATGACGAAAATAAGCGATAAAAAATGCGATTGTGAGAATGCGGATACGTGAATTTTCCACTGATTCAATTTCAGATCAATTCCAAATCCTACGCTAATTCTTTCCCTAACTTAACACGGGTTTTACCCTTAACCTCTTCTATGAACTCCGCCTTTGATAGGTACTGAAACCTCAAGCCTAGGCGTTTAGTCTGCTTTAAATCTTTTTTGCAATACGGCCTATATAACCCTAGTGCATATAAGTGTGAAATAACCACTATTATATGCCAAGGTGTTGAAAGTTTTTCATTAAATCGTCATAATCGTAATTACCATGATTGTTGGCCTCGGTGGCGGCGGGGTAAAATTCCTGCTAACTAACATGTACATCCCAAATTCGAGGCCCGCCTGAAAGGTTACTTTATCCAGAACGTGATTGTACGAGTTGTTAATTAAGATTTTAATTAAGTAAATATTTGGTAATTGCGTTAGTACCTGTGAGAATCACATAATTTATCATTGTTGCTATTGATATCACTACAAATTCCAAGTACCTAGTTTTTTGGACAGTCCTACGTCTAATTCCAGTTTTTTATATTCTTGTTTTTGCTTCTATTCGCAAGTATTTATTTCTTTATAGTGTCTGGTTCAGGAAGCCCCCTATCCTTTCCACTTTTGTTATTTATTCATTAAATTCTTTATATAAATGTCCATAACTAGTTATAACTGCTCTTAAATATTAGAATTTCATTACCTGCTCTATGATGTTCTTGTTTAGTTGTACTTTAAATAGCATTGGTTTCTTTGATGTTACCATTGTTTATGTTTTTTCCGGTGATATTTCCATGTTGTATTTCTTTCCTATCTCCTTAAATCTCATCAAAGTCTTTTGTGAATCCTATTCATTTTCTGCAATTAGTACTGCTTCGCCTGCGTAGCATAGGATATTTATATTGTGTCCTTTATGTCTATATCCTTTTAGGTTTTTTTATCTTTTTTATTATTTCGTCCGTAACTAGGTTAAAAAATTGCGGAATTATGGAGTCCCCTTCTCTAACTTCTTCTTTCAATTTGACTGATTCGAAGAATTCTTCATTACTTTCAACGGCTATTTTGTTTCTGTGTGTATATCTTTGATAACTGATATTATGGTCGGAGCAACTTCCTTTTCTTTCAGAATCCTCAGAAGGTCTTTCAGGTGGACTTCATCAAATGCCTTCTTAAAGTCCACAAAACACATGAAAGTAGGTTTATTGTACTCTATTTACTATTCCACAAAAATATTTTTATAATTATTATTTTGTTAATAAACTCAGGTACAAACTTAGTTTCGTGCATTGCAATAATTTCTAATCGGAAAACCAAATCCTGACCATCACCGTCACCCATGTCTTGGGTAGAGAAAAACAACCCAGGCGGAGCTCTAAACCGCTACCTCTGGATTAGAAAGCAGGGACTTCACCCCATGCAGCCTTTTATTTGATACAAAAGTTTTGCCATGAAACCATTCAGGAAAGAAATCTCCATGAACATTTTTAAACGCTCCCAACAACGCATGCTAAGTAGCTTTTCATCCGGAAATAAATGGTATGTTTTTATTAAATCTACTCTCTGGTCACCCACGTAATTCATTAGATTCTCGTGCATCCCGGCGTTTGATGCCATCCTCTCAAAGGGCCGAACCGCAGTCTAGTAGTTAATGTGCTCCCATGTGAAACCAATGTCAGGCATGCGGCCTTCAATTTATCATGCTACCTCGTTGCCAACTATCCTGACCCAATAACTGCTGCAGGAGACACGTGACGTATTATAGCCTCAATACCTCGCATATCCAAATGAAAAACGAAAATTGGCAACAGGCACATGGCAAAGCTGCACATGAGACGAGAAAATATTACTCTATGTGGGTTCCTTTTCATTCCTTTTATGCTTAAATGAATTCAGTGGTTCTGTAATAGTGAGATTCAATATCGATTTTAGAGGTGCCTCGTATCAGAAGCGGGTGTAAATTATCGTCATATATTACAGAATATCTGTCAAAATAAAAATAATCTGTTATCGATAGATGCTCGAGGAATCTCAGGAGCGCGAAAAAGTGACAAATAAGTGAAGAGTGGTGGTGATGGGAAGTTGCTGCTCATATAAATCGTATTTCGCGGTCGGATTATCGACCGAACAAATGGCTGACACATTCCGCTTGGAACCGGGGACTTGCTCCATAGAAAGATTGGTGTGTGTCGGGTTGGGAAGCTGTGATGGTCCTTGATTGATTGCATTGCAGAATCACGTCTTTTATATTTCAATGCCTACTATGTAAAGATGTTTAAAGGGTTTATCAGAAGAAGCGCAAAGCTTGTCTGATATTTGCATTGCAACATCACTGGGTCATATGTGATACGACAGAGTGGATGGAAAATGCGTGTTTTTCGCTAAAGGCCGTTTAGAATGAAAAAAAACATTACTCAGCGATAGGTGCTTGGTGTTCTTCAGTGCGGATCAGAAATTCATTCATTCAAGCATTCTACCAGCTGATTGGTAGGTCCTTGGACCGTCCCCATTCTGCATCCCAACCTCATAGACATTGTCTCGCTTTCCCTCCTAAGAATGGCCCGTTATTAGATCCCTCTTCAATTCTTCATATCTTCTACCTCCTCTTATTTCGTCCAGAATTCCTATCCTCCTCCTTCCTCTTCCACGCTTCCCCAGTGTTCTCCCCTCTATCACTCTTTTCAACATGCCCTCTCCTCTCAAAACCTCCTCCATCCATCTATTCTGCCTTCTCCGAACCTCTGCCACAAGCTTCCTCTCCTCTCCGACCATATCCAATACCTAGTATCATCCAATACCTAATATACCTCCTCGTTCGTCTTTCTCGCCATCCAGCTAACCTTCTCAATCCTTCTCCAAACCCACATCTCAAACGCCTCAAGTCTACGCACATCCTCCCTTCGCAATGACCAAGTTTCCGACCCATATAGCGCCACGCTCCATATTAAAGTTTTCACCAGCCTCTTCTTTACGTCTCTTCTCAGACCCTCCCTCATCAATTCCCTTCTCTTTGAAAATGCTTCTTTAGTGAGCGCAATTCTGCATCTGATGTCCTTACCACTAAACACATTCGCCTCCAAAATACTACCCAGATACGTAAACTGCTCGACGTGCTCTATCTTCTGCCCTCCAACCTTTATATTCAGCCCCGCCTTCTTACTTCTAGAAAATCTCATTACTTTCGTTTTCTTGTGATTGATCTTCATCCCATACTTTTCGCACTGCACCTCTAATGCATTCACCATTGACTGTAAACCCTTGGCCGACTGGCTAACCAATGCTTGATCATCTGCAAATCTCACTGATTTTATCAGCTCCCCTCCTACCTCTATTCCTACCTCCTCCTCCCCCCATGCCTACCTTACCATTTCTTCTGAATACACGTTAAAAAGCAACGGCGATAGTGGCCACCCTTGCCGCACTCCCCGTCCTATCGTGGCCCATCCCGATTCTCCATTAGCTACCCTAACCTGCGCAGTCTGATTCATTTACAAATTTCGAATAAGACGCCTGTCCCTCCAATCGACCCCTAATTTCTTCAACACTCCCATTAATTTCGTCCATTCCACCCGATCAAACGCCTTTTGAAATCTACGAAGCATGCAAAAACATCCTGTTCATACCCTAGGTTTCTTTCTACTAGCGTCCTCATCACCGCTATAGCGTCTCGCGTCCCGTCCCTCTCCTAAACCCGAACTGGTCGTCACCCAGGTATTCATTTGCCTTCTTCTCTAGCCTTCTATTTAGAATTCTCAGAACTACTTTGGCCGCGTGGGATATTAAGCTTATTGTCCTATAGTCTTCGCACGTTTTTCCTTACTCTTCTTTGGTATAGGAATTAGTACAGTCTTCGTGAAGTCTTCCGGCCACACTCCATCCTCATAAATCCTACGAATAAGCGCAAAAAGTTTTCCTCTTCCGTTCTTCACCATGCTCTTTAAAAACTCTGCAGGTATGTCATCTATTCCCACCGCCTTATTCCTTTTCATGTCTCGTAGAGCTCTTTCGATTTCGCAATCTAGGATACTTGGTCCAATGCCGTCTCTGTCGATATCGTCTTCCCTTTCTATATCTAACCTATAGGGCCTTATTTATTTACCACACAGCTCCTCAACATACTCCTTCCACCTCTCCCGGATCTCTCTCGGTTCTACGATCACCTTTCCTGTTTTGTCCGTTATTGTTGTAGTTCATCTTCCCTTATTACCACCCATCAGTTCCTTTACCTTCCTATATAATTCATCTGCTCTTCCCTCTTTTTGGCATTTCTCTAACGCGTCGATCTGTTCTCTCCACCACGCCTCTCTTGTTTTCTTTGTTTCTCTTCTAAGCCTGTTATTAAATTCTCGGTATTTTCTCTTACCTAGCTCTGAGTTTACGCTCTTCCATTTCCTTTTCTCCTCCATATCCCTGATCATCTCCTTCGTGATCCACGGTTTTCTAATTTTAGTTGCACTCACTACGCCTACTGTTGCTTTCGCCGCTTCTACAATTCCATTTTTCAAACTTCCCCATTCATCTTCCACTGATCTAACTCCACGATCCTCACCCATTATCTCATCCACCTTCTCCCGATACTTCTTCTTCATTGCCCCAGTTAATGCCTCCGTATTCCACTTTCGTACCCTCCTTCCCATTCTTATCTTTTTCAGTTTTACCCGACATTTCATGACTAATAAGTTGTGGTTTGTGTCTGCATCAGCTCCTGGATAAGTATGCGAGTTGTTAACACTATTCCTGTATCTGTGACGTACCATTATATAATCTATCTGGAACCTATCTGTGTCCCGGCTTCTTCCAAGTGTACCTACGTTGAGGATGATATCTGAACCATGTATTTGTAATTACTAGGTTATTTCTGCGGCAAAACTCCACAGCTTTCTCGCCCCGGTCGTTTCTCCTTCCTAGCCCGTAATCGCCCACCTCCCGCCCATCCCTTCCTTCACCCACCACCGCGTTCCAATTACTACCAGGTGCTTACTTCCTGGTATCCTACCAATTATTTCCTCTAGCTGATCGTACACCCCATCTACCTCCTCCTCTTTATGATTAGAGGTAGGCATATAAACCTGGATTATAACTAAATTCGTTGGTTCTGCTTTTAGTTTCACGACTACTATCCTATCACTAACCTGTTCTGCATACAATACTTTTCTACCGAGTTTCCTATTTATTACGAATGCTACCCCACGCTGACTTTCATTCCCTCCACAATATATTACTCTATAGCCATCGCTCTATATGTCTCCGTTATCTTTCCATCTTACTTCACCCAGACCCATGATGTCTACACCCACCCTTTGCATTTCTTGCTTTATATTCTCTAGCTTCCCCGCCCTTAGCATAGTCCTAACATTCCACGTGCCTATTCTGATAGTTTCGTTTCTCTTCTTTATCTTCTTTTCTTCTGCTGCTGCTACGTCTGAGCAAGGATTTCGTGTGATGACGACCGCAGGGGCCTTGCTCCCACCGCTGCCGGGCACGACACCCGGCCCTCTTGGCCGAGTCCCGTAGTTGCCAGGATTCATTATCAATTGAGAACTGTCCTTAATTTCAAGGTCTTTGTTTTAATTGAGATAGTATTCCGTGGCCTTACTCAATAGTGTTTTTTACGTGACACCATCACTTCAGAGGCCGGCCCACTGGGGTCAGACGCCTTTTGCAGCCGATATTTGCAGCCGTCATTGGTGCATGAAAATTGGCAAGTGCACTAAGACTGATCACCATAGATTTTAAATTTTGTAACCAATGATTATGATTTAGGAAACAATGAATATAGTCACCCTTTATGCCAAAGGCATAGTCCGGGTATTGAAGGATTCATAGGACAAATAAACGTCGCTGCTATTGAAGATGCTCCTTTTGATGTTGTCAACCGCTGGATTATACTCTACTCTCCTATCCTGATTAAGATACTCAACGCACATATCAACGGTGAATGGCGGAACTCAATTAAGTCATTGAATGCAAATATATTTATGTACACAAGGGAAGTGCTCAAGCTGTTATTCACTCAGAAGACGGCTCAAGAGAACTTGAGGGACGAGGTCATCAACTATCAACCTAGGTGCTATTTATTAAGTAGTAATGAGTCTTCGTGGCCCATTATTGGGTTTCCCGTGCATTAAAGAGGACAAACAATCACTCAACTCTCCGTGCGCGAAAGGGAAAACGAACGAATCACAACAAACAAGATAGGTTACGAACACCTCAAATGATCACGCTGACAGTATTCTTCAGGTTTTGTTGTTTTCTTATAAAATAAGTTCAATGTTTTTCACATCCGTTGAAGTTCAACGAGTACCTTCAGCTAGTAAACAATAAATCTATATGTGTATGTCTAAATATTTACAATAAGTATGAATATTTGTACATTAAGTCTAAATATTTGTCTCACTTGCTCTAGTTTACCGTCTTAATTTACGTTCATAAGTTCAATTTTTACTTTCAAAGTCAGCAGGCCTTAACGCCTACGTTAAGAAACGTTATTCAAGGCACGTGGTAACGACACTTTCAATTTGATTTACATACATGCTCAAGAACAAAGTCATGACACCAATACTGTACTCAAGTTTGAAAGTCTCAGGGTATGTTGAAAGCAAAACGGCCTTTAGCGACGCTGCTCCCATGTGAATGGGACAAGGCGGCACTGATTAAAGGGGAGGTTGCGGGCCAGTTCGGGCGATGTGATGTTTGGAGGCGGGGAGAGATGAGTGAATTCGAGTAGCGGTGGTTTGGTTGGGGGTGTTCCGAGAGACGCTGAATGGAATTAAAGGGGCGCTCACCGCGGTCTCTCTCTCAAGGGTAGCACTGCCCGATGCACGGTATAAATCCAGGTCGTTGCCACCTTCTTCTCGGCCAGAATTGGAGGCTATTTTGACATCGATACTTGCAAAGTGAATGTGACAAGTTGCTATGTTTCGTGGAAAGACAATTTATTCTCGCACATATACTAAGTTTCGTTCTTTTGACTCTCCGATCTCCTTTTACAAAACTGACCAGTCAAAGACATTTGTGCATTTTTATATAATTTTTTTTCTCCAGGCAAGCATTGTGCTATGGCTCATATGTTTAGACATGTTAAGTCTTAAAAAGCATCTGCTGTCCGATGAACTACCTGAATCATTTCTCTGCAATATCAGGACATGTTAAGTCTTAAAAAGCATCTGCTGACTGATGAACTACCTGAATCACTTGTCTGCCATATCAGGACATAGTTGAGGGCATAAATTGCCATTACAACATTCATTCGTATAATTTTATCCATTTTCCTATATATTTTGATATCTTTTAAAGAACTTCTTAGTGATACCACAAATTAGTATCTTTATTGAAAACTTTTAGCGTATAATGTGTGAGAGATGCTCCTTTTTCCAGATCATTGCTTATTTTTTGGTTCCTTTGATCGTCAACCTCCAGCCTCCTAGAATTTCTACGCAAAGTGATGATAATAAATTTAAAATGATGCACAAACTATAATTGTGTGCCTTGTAATATTGAAATCTGGGCGGGCACCAGGTTTAAAACTGGATTTCGCGATATAGGCACATATATTGCGAGTAATATTTCTCAAACTTAGAAATAAAATTATACCTATGGTGTTGCATGGTACGCCTACGGCGATTTACCTCTCAGACGCGTTCATGATTTGTATATTCTGCCGCCAAGGCATTAAAATGGCCGAAATACTCGCTACGTGGGCGTGAATCGTGCATGGTGATTGTTTTAATGGTAACCCTAGCGTAGTAACTTGCTAGCGTAAATACGATATCTTACCGTACTACCCAATTGTATGAAAAGGAATGGCTAAACGTTGAAACTGGTTTTATTATCAGATTTCATTTATTGAAATTACTGCCACCGATCTATAGGCCTTTCATGTTTTAAGACAACTTGATGCGAATTACCTACGTTGAAAATTAAAAAAAGATAATCTTCCTTGATAAAGTGGAGAATCGGTGTAGGCACTTGTTATTTTTGAATTACTTTGGACCAGTGACTCAGATGGTTGGGAGTTGAGTAGGAACTGTCCTTGAACCTACTATGGATGAGTGTGTCACATTTGTTCAACAACTTGAAATGGAAAAATGAAAATATTTATTTCTTGTTGTAGCAAGACTTTCGTTTCTTATTCGTGCAGCATCATATGACGAATTTCCAATTAGGTGGAAAGGATTTCGCAACGTGCAGAATGCAGACTTCAGAATCTCAAATTCATTGAGATCCAGTTTTAAAGTATCTGGTTAACGTTAAGCGGAAGATAAGATAGTCTTTCTGCTAAATAGATGCTAGGTTAGAGTTTGAGCTTTGTATTTTACACCAGACTGTCGGTGAATGAACGTGAGCATCAACAATTGGAGAATATATTACCGCATTTTTTATAACGAGACTATATATATATAGACTATATATAACTGAGAGAGAATATATGTAACCGGAGACTATAAAAACTGGTCCTGAATAGATTTTTTTTCGAGTCCTTGAATCTCCTTACGGTAATTATTATTTTCTTGCCTAATTTTTTCCTTATAAATTGCTTACGTACTCGTATTTCTACGATATATGGATATGATTTTGTGGTCGTTTGTCTAAAAGGAGTAAAGATGGATGGAGAAGACGGAGTGGGAGTGGTATGGAATGTCGGAAGATTGAACGTCGGTAAGGCAAGGCAAAAAGCGACCGCTTTCTGGTGTGTGATATTGGATGAAATTTTTTGTTTGACGTTGAAGGTTATCTCATGAATGGTGGCAGAGGATTTCTTGCGACGGCATAGAACACCTGCTCTCAACTATTAACGTCAATAAATCTCCCAGTTTAGCTCAAATTCCATTCCCGCATACGCGAAAAGCTGGTTGAAGGAACATCCTGTGTGACGTAGATAATAATTAAGAAATATTCCCCGTTCCTCTTGGCGTGGTGTTCAATGGATGCAAAGCATCTAGTATTATATCATCTTTAAAAAAAATACAGCATGAAAATATCTCGTAACGGTAGACTGATTTTGCTCACACGACTCTCGCGTAAACCCGTTAAACGTAAAATTCTTCATTCCTTAATTGGATGCTTGAGTTTCTTCTTTTCGTCAAATAATCATTAATAGATGATGAGTAAATTGTAGTTTATATTACAATCATTACTGTAAAGCCTCAATTGGTGGAAATGCAAAATAATTAGGTATTCACCAAACAAAAATTATTTAATCGGTTTTTAAACTTATGTTAGAAAGTTTAAAGTTAAAAGAAATTCCGAACCTCTCCTTGTGACCTTTTGCAAACAGTGGGCACTTTCCATTTAAGCGACTTGCGTGACGTCTTGTGTTAACTTGCAAGAACTCAAGTCACATTGTGTCTTCTCGAATGGAAAGCAAATATTAGATGGGCAGTAGTTTATGCGCCAAGGACTTACACGGCGACTTGTGACTGGTGCGAGTTGGCGTCATTTTTTAGAGGTAAACTTTGCTAACACCATTAAATTATCCTCTGAATGCGCATTTTGATGCATAAAAGAATCACTAATGAGAAAATATGGTAAAATATTTGTGTGTAAATATAGGTATGTATTTCCAAAAAAAGCAAACATTGGTTTTGTTATTAAACATATCTACTATTACTTTACTCTGTTATTTCTAAAATCTGAAAAAAAATTCACGGACTACGCTGCGATTAATCCCGTTAACCTTTAAATACACTGTAAATATATCCTAAGACTTGTGCCTAATGGGATCGTGTTTTTCCCAAGCTAAATAGATGGATGTCACAAACCAGTTTTATCTTGGAATTTTCAGAATAGAGCATAATATTGGATTTTAATTTCCCTCTTACGAAAAATGTTATCACTATGCAAAAAATGACATGAAATTATTCAAACACAATATTACAAGAAATATATAAACAATATATGAGTGTCGATGTATACAGGTGCCTAAAATGTTAAATTCTTAAGTATGCAATTAACTTTATTTATCAAATAAATATCTTGGGAGGGAATACTTCTTCTAATGCAAAGAAAAAAACGTTAACCCAAATTAAGCAGCTGCCTTTTTAGTTAATTAACGCGAGGACTCTTAGCATTAGGGCAACGGCCTGCCACGATAGAAACACCGGTACCCGATCAGTCACCGAAGTTAAACATCGTTGGGCTCGGCTCGAGTTCGGAGGGGTGATCTTCCGATTCGTCCGACCCTGTCTGCGCGTGGCAGACAGTATGTGTGAAATGACCTTAGCCGTCGAGGCACTTTAAACCAAAATATTACTATTATTAATATTAGCATTACATGCGTAACTTGTGTGTAAACAAGGTGAATTTAAAAATGTTTAAATGAAAAACACATTAAACATTCTAAAGGTATTCACTTTAAATTCACGGCTTTCTATCAAAGATTCCCTTTCCTTTATTCACAAAAGTACAGTCTAAACATATTTAGACTGCGACAATGGCGATGAACTAATACTGGTAGCATAATATTATACGTGGTAGATTGCTTTGTCTAAATTCTTTTTCTCTTCAACTCACTTTTATCGTGTGTCTCGGTCTGTTGACTCACTTGTGGCGACCTTAGCGACACAAAATGATTGGAAAGCATCATCCGCTGCTTGAGTCGACTTGTGGCTACTTACGTTGCTGAATGGAAATCACCCAGCATTGTATGTTTAGTGTGGTGTTCATTCACTAAAGGAATCCGGTACAAGTCCATATTTAAAAGTGACCATTAGAAGCTACACGTCTCTTCCGTTCATTTTGTGGGAACACGACGACAATGGATGGAAGACGTAAATTTGAAGAAAGATTCAAAAGAGGAGACATAATGACATAGAAATGAAGAGGTTGAGGCTAGATAGGGGAAGATATAGCTAGTGTTTGTGAAATGAGTGGGTTATTAGTGGTAGTGAGATGTTTTATGTCAAGATTTAATTGAAGATTATTGAATTATTTGGCAAGGGAAAGGATAAAGATTTACGTTACTGGTGGGATGAAAGGCGAGATGGTTAACTGAGAAATAGAAACCATTAGGTATTGAATATTTCAATTTACTCGGGATATGAATGAATCAATGAATGTTACTTTTTACCTCAGAAATTGCTGTGAATGCGCATTCAGAACTATCTTCAACTCGTAAATCACTCAAACATTCCCGTAACTGGTAGATTTTAATTAGCTTCTAGCTATAAAATAACGCGTATGGTATTTCTTCTTCTACCTCACGCACGTTATTTCCCCTTTAATATTTAATTTATTTGCTCGTGGTTATTTTCAGTTTCAAAATAATGTCTTACAGGACTATTGACGACGGCGATATACGAACTTCAACGATTTTTGTAATTCAGCGATGTTTTTTTCTAATTTAGGCACAAGTAGCTACCAAAAAACTGTATCTCAGCCAGTTTAGTACTTTAAATATGGTTTCGGGGATAAACCAGCTGTGGAAGCAATATTGTAACGCGAAACCCTGGCATGCGAAAGGTTGTGGGGTAGAAACTAGCCATCGGATATTATGTTTCTGAAGATGAACGTCTTATTTTAGACTGTGCTTACACTTTGCAGTTGTGCACCTCTAAGCCAAGTTTTTTACTACTAGTTGCATAGAGTGACAGCCCGCACACTGTGGAATTCTAGCAATAAAAAATCACTGGGTTATTTAATGCCCCCAGTATACTTTTCTTGCGGATGCACGGAGGGATTAAGTCGAATCAGTATCGAGAAACCAGCCCCCCTTCGAGGGGTTAATGCAAATGTGGAGGCCTTAAGGTGTGAACCGAGAGAACTGGGAAGAAGTGTGCGAAGTGGGGTGGGGAGGAAATTGAGGTCGTTTCGATGCCAGTGGCATTAGGAGAAATGTTATCATCGACCGCCCTTTGAAAGCCATGGGTCCGGTTTGGAATGGCAAGTTGGGAAGATATGGTCCCGAAAAGGACCGAGGAAGTGTTGGTCGCATTTGTGGCGGCGCGTTTGTTTGGGTGAAGAGGAGGTCAGGACCTAGCGTGGGCGATCATCTTTCCCAGCGTTCACGAATAGCTGAATTAGTGATGCTGATGGGTTGAAGTGGATGGGCTCAAAGAGTAGACACGTAATGGCGGTCACATCCGAATTCGATCTGTTGGTATATTTTCGGGTGAATAGCAATTCATAGAAGTTCAGGAGGCCGTTTTGGGGTCTTTGAGTGGAATGATTGATTCCTTAGGTCGCCAGAAATGTTGTATTAATCCATTTGAGCTTTTGAGGACGATTTATCATTGAAAAGCCTATTTCAGTCCCCGAGAATGTACTGAATGCTTGGACAGCAATTAGCATGAATAGCTAGAAGATTAGTATGACGCTTTAGTGGAGTAGTCATTAGGAGTAGGTATCGCCAAATAACTTCTTTGTTAGCTTTTAAAAAGAGAGTATATTAAGTATGAAATGTTTTTAAGTTTCTTAAATTCAGATATTTGCAGTAAGTACACATCATCGTATACAATTTACCGGCCGTGAAAAGATTCATATTTATTCAAAGAAACTCCAAAACTATGTTAACTTTTATGTATTAAAAACTTCACTCTAAAATGATAATTTACTGCAAAATTATTAGCAGTACGGCTTTAACATTAAATGCTTAGTACTACGAAGGTATTTGATGTTTAATGTAATCATTACAAAAATATTATGTTGCCGATACTAGTCCGTATTAATTTTTAAAAGCTTCTCTTGGATTTTGTCATGAGCATATTTATTCCATATAGTTTGGACATGCAATATTATTCATGCTTCATTGCTCGATAATTTTTTGAGGATTTCCTGATACTTGAGCTTTTCTTTTCCAAGTTATTTTTTATTTCTAGCGTCTTTTCGGAATGTTACAAATACAGCTGTAGATATCAGAATTATGACTCGGCACGCACTTCAACGAAACTCCTAAACTACCTATGTTAATTTTTATGAATTAAAATCTTCACTCGCAAATGAGAGTTTAATGCAGAACTATTAGCAGTAGGGCTGTGATATTAAATTTAAAATACTACTGAGGTATTTTCATTAAGGATGCAAAAAGTGCTGTAAGGTTTTTAATTACCTTCTACTTAAGCTTATTTAATGACCTTCTCGCTGCGGCATGCTCGACGACGGAGTGACGGAGTCGGTTCAGAACACACTGGAGGAGCGTTGTTAGCGTTCCCGTGTTGTTTTATCAATTATTATTTGATATTACGGATATTTTTGGACATCGCCTTAGTTATAAATTAATGTTCATTAAATTATTGGTTAAAAGAATTTGTGAAAGCCTTTAGTTTATTTTTTTTTAATTTTTAAATATCTATTTTTCACTAGTACTCTTTCTCGTCGGGTGTACGTACGTTAGGACTAAGGGCCCGGATTCCTTCGAGAATATTTGTACGCTTACAGAGGTGAATGGGCTAAGGTGATATAATCGTCCTTTGCTATTTATCATCTCAAGATTGCTTAGAAATGACAGAAATGTTTTCAGTGGATTTAAAGCAGACAAGACCGTAAAGAATAAAAATATAATTTAACCCATTTTCAGCTTGATCATGTTGGTGATAAAATGAGTTCACTACTAACTTTGAGGTATTCCATTCTGTAAAACGATTTATTTAATAAATTTTACAAACCACAGAAAAATATGCACTCTCTCATACATACACATGACCCGGGTTTCGGCGCTGAGCACCATCATCAGGTGATGATGGTGATCAGACCTAATGATGGTGCTCAGCGCCGAAACCCGGGTCATGTGTGTGTGTGTGAGAGAGTGCATATTTTTCTGTGGTTTGTAAAAGTTTTAAATAAATCGTTTAACATGTTGGTGATCCTATGAAAACGTGCTCTTCAACTGAGAAGGTCAGAATAATCTTATCCTTTCATTATTTTTTCCGCAAGTATTCCTTGAAATGATATGGGCCTTAAGAAATAAGTGGAGGAGAACTGGAAATATGAAGTTTTTTTCTGCCTATTCGTTTGGTAATATTTTGATGAAAAACTGAAAGCAAAAGCGAATTTATTTCTAAGTTATTTAATGTTAATAAAACGCTGGCCCAATTTATCATAGTTTTTTGAGTTGTCAACAACAACGTCAACAGAAGAACTGCATTATCAAAAGCAAAAGACGTTAGTTTAGTGGAAACGGGGCGCTGTTGGCTCTTATGGCATAGAAAATTATTTAAAGCTTTTATATATATTTGTCGTCTAAATTGATTCGGTAGTAACTCACCTTTGCTCGTCATTAGCTGAGGCATGCCATCGGTGACTGAAATGTAATGTAAACTACACAGACAAAAAAGTGCGATTTCATATGTATTTATTTTGACTCGTGCATTCGCGAGAGAGCTTATATCCTTATGATATATCTGTCGTGTACGTCAGTGCTCTATGTAAACAACGGTTTCCACAACTGCCCTATCCTTCCACGACAATTACGAGGAAACCATGCTCTTGCCAGAGTTTTGGCTTTTGGCCTATCTTTAAGTCAATGCAACCGATTATCAACTGCACTATTTAGTATATATATTGATCATAAGGTGCCTACCCGGTTACTGATCGATACTCCAACGTGGCATTACCATTTAAAATTTTCAATAATGGAGCTTATTTGCCAGGCCCTGTACCCATGGCCAGTCTACTTTTTAGAGTTGCACGGAAAGCCGAGTGGGAGGTATAGGTATATAAATGCGAGTTATATGGGGTAATGTTCTCGCTTACAAGAAGGCTTGGGCTGCAAATTTCGTTTTCCGACTGGAATTAAATATTATATTTTAAGCTATATTATCTGAGGACCACGCCTCATACATACCGACATGCATTCCTCGTCTTAAGAAAACGCACCCACTAGCCATGAATTTATTGTAATATTGAGTCCTCCCGCATGCCAATGAGTATTGCAAAAATCTGCTGTCTCACTATTACGTGTGATATACTTCGCTCCCTCATCGTTAATTAATTTACGGTTATATTCTTGGGATATTTTAGCAAGCGCTATTTGCTAGTCTGCTAATATTTTTCCTACTTACTACTTACTTATTGTCCGCAGACTATCTTTTTCCACATGATTTTTCTATTGAAAATCAAAAAAAATTGTGAAACACTTGACCCGACTCTCCGAAATCCTCGACAAATGCAAAGTTCGATTATTATTTATCTCGCAAGATTTTTCCTCTTGCTTAGTTTACGACGAAGCCGGATTCGCGGAGGTTGACGGGGGTTGTCGCTGAATCTCCACGTCGTGGTGACCTGACCACATGCTGCTGCGGGATTGAGGCATTACGGGGCTTACGAGGAGGGGCAGGGATGGGGAGAGCGTTGGGGGGGGGGGCGTGTGGAGGGAAACGAGAGACTGGTGTGGGTGTACAAGAGAGAGGGAGGTCGAGCGGCGAGAGGAGGAGGGATAGTATGTCGGGGGCGTGGTGGGGTTGGGGTAGGGGATAAATCTTTCATGCGCCTGTCTGCTCTGTGAGTGCCCGTCTCAAAAGCGCAGGTTCACTGCGCGCTACCAATTTAGCATCGGAGGACACGGGAGCTCGAGGCCGAGGAAGTCGAGAGAAGTGGAGGATTAAATAATGGTTCAGGGAGAAGTCGAGGAGAGTTTACAGGATTATGAGTGACCATTTTGGAACCGTGCTCTGCAGTGCGTAATTGACAGCGAAATTATTTTTTGCCTAGAACCTTTAGCTAAGGGGTAAGGGGAAAGGGCGCGATCAGCTTCGTGATATGCTTTAATGATTTTGATTTGTGGAATTCGGCCGTAATTGTGGTCATCATCATATTTATTATACCGTATAGATATGAATGGTGGTTATAGGTATGGTAGTGTAGTATATGGTTGGTCCATTGGTAACCTGGCCTATAATATCCACGACCACGAGTAGTAGCCTACCTGAAAATATTTATTTTGCAAAATTAATCATCATCATTCTAATATATATAAATTGAATGGTGTGTGTCTGTCTGTTGCTCAATCACGCAACAACTGCGGGACCGATTGAGCTGAAATTTTGGATGTAGAGGAAAAATTTATATGGGTTGAACATAGGCCATATTAAAAAGTCCTCAGGGCCCCCAATGGCCTCCCCTGGTGGTCCATGCTAAGCGTTGGGTTCGGTGCAGTTTTTTTATTTTTTGCTTTTTAAAAGTACTTACACTCAAGATAGAGGGCTGAAATTTTTTTATCGGATGGCTGAATAAATGAAGTTTTTAATTCTTTCAATCGATTTTCTTTTACGCTTCGTAATTCTCTGAAAATAATGTTTTTTTCTGAAAAATCTCACATTTTTATCTGAAATCAACAATAGTATATTTCCTTGACAACCAGAGATTTGGTTTTCAAAAGATATTCATGCCTCTAGCATTTACGTTTTCCTGCAGGCCCATAATAGCACGTAGAAAGAAAACCTGTTTAAGTAGGGCCTAGGGCATGGGCCCCATGATTGATTGCTTTGGGGGGTAAACAATAATATTCAATGCATATTAACAAAAAGTATATTCTTCAATGTCTATTCTCAAAGTAGCTCTCATAGGGGCACTGCATGCATATGAGAGAACACTTACGTAGTAAACGATAGGTACACATAAAGGAATTAAACGTGCAAGAATATTTACGTGCAGCGAATAGTAATGGCAATAATGCCTCTATTGCTACGACAAACACGGTGTTGTTTACTATCGTGTAATACTCAGATGTATTAAACGTAGTGGAACCATCTGCCTCTCACTTCGATTTCGAACTATTTTTAGACCAATTCCCACATCATACAAGCGAACGAAGGAACGTCTACGAGTATCATACAAGGTTAAGAACTCCTCAATTGACTACGCTGACAGTATTCTTCAGGCATTGTGGTTTTCTTATAAAATACGTTCAATATTTTTCACACCCGTTGGATTTTATTACGATTTTGAACAGTTTTTAGACCAATTCCCACATCATAAACGTTTATAGTTATTTAAATATATTTAAATGTGTAAAAGTGCACTTAACTTACATTCACTCAATCATCGCGTTGCCTATTCAAGACTCTCACTCGCCGCTGTGTTTCCCTTCCTTGGACTTAAAAATATATCTATCAACATGCCTAAAAGAAAAAAAGAGTAAACATTCGAATATATCTTCTAGAGCAAGAGGATTGTGTTCTTTGCGAGAAAATGAGCCCTTGTAAGAAAAACAACAAAAATTAGACTTGGATGCTCAAAGACATGCCCACCAACGATCTCATGATCATCTCCCCGTGGTGTTTCTCGGGTTACGCTAAGAACCGCACAAATTTCATTCTAACCAAACCTACTGAGGGTTAGAAAAATAATGAGCAGCTGCAGTAGTTGTACTGTCCACTTAAATTATTATGTAAAATATTACACAACACGTGTATCGACGCTTAGGGCGTCATCGTCAGGTCTACGGGTCATCATCAGATGAGGAGGGTTATTCCTTAACTCGCAAGGCCTGATGCTATTCGCTATGCTGAGGCATCCGAAAGTGGCATTGCTAGTTATTCCGTATCGGCATCGCTAAATAGCATCGGGTGATGTCACACGAGCATGGTATCACACGATCGGATGATCATAGTGATGCCATTCCTGGCGTCAGAGATGCCCATGGCAAGAGTGAAGTTGATACCGTAAGCAATTCTAAGGAACCTGTAAGGCTCCTAAAGCATGACATGCCACGCCACAATAGTAACGACCAAAGAATAACGTTAATATTCAGCCAATGAGGATCTTTGTATGAGTATGCAAGTTGAGGTACGACGATAGGCTATTTCATGCCATTGCTCCTTGTCCAAATACCCGAAATGAAGTGATTTATATATGCTTTTAGTAAAGTGTACCTCCAAGCAGCGTTAGATGTAGCTTGTACTACCACATGTATAATATTTATAAATAGATAAACCCTTGTAATAACTGAACTGTAGGAGGAGGTTGATGCAAGAGATTGCTGCGTAGATTTGGAGGATTCCAAGACTTACGTATGCCATGCTTACAGTCATCATAGGTTTATGAGTTGGTAGATATCAAAATACAAACAATTTTGGCTAAATGCATGTGCCTATAGTTAGAAGCATGCATGTACTACCATTGTGTTGTTTTGTTCCAACATGAAATCAATAGCAATGATTTATGACATCTGAAATTGACACATCCGTACATGCTAGTTTTAGCTGAAATAATTGTAACAGTGGAATGCAGTGGTGCAGATAATAGTGCGTTGACGTGGGCTTCTTAGCGATCGACGTGACTAAAATTAAGGGCTACTCCATTCAGGAAACCATTAAATATGCTCCTGGGAACCTTTCTCTTCATCTAACTAAAAGTTCTCTTTAATGAAAAGATTTAGCGGAATCACTGCACAATACTTAGCTTGTGTTCAACACAACCAAAAAATAACTCGGAACCTCGAACGTGTTTTATTGATCCCAAAATCACCGCCTTTCTAATACTAACTCACGACGTTCTGCGGCTTGCATCAAGTTAATGTGTTGGTTTGGCAACAAGATTAATCTTCTTCGATTTTGAAATTCCATCGCCATTTTCAAACAATGGCAAAATACTATCGTCTGCCGATGATTATTCGAATAGTTTCGGGATGACTACTGGCGATGCCACCAGTGTCACGGTCTCTGTCACCCGTGACACGAATGGCATCCTTAAAAGGCAACCGCGACTTTTAAGGAATTACTAGTGATGCCATTCATCGTTGCCGATGCCAAATTTGGCATCATGAACCCCAAAGCATCGGATGCCAACGTTAGAGAATAACCCTCCAGGGTAGACCTGATGATGACGCCCTAAGCGTCGAAACACGTGTTGTGTAATATTTTTAATTAAAATTTAAGTGGACAGTACATCTTCTACAATTTTATATAAGAATCATTATTCTCAGTCTGCTTTTTGATAGTCATAAATTGAATTTTATAGTTCATACCTTTGAATGGGACCGTGATTATCAATAAAGAACTCCATTATAAATAACGAAAAACTCATAGAATGTATTCCATTAAAATCCAGAGTATAATTTCATTCTTAATTATGGAGATAATAAGATTCCACAAAGTGACACCTTCGATGTTAGCTGATAATCAATAAACAAGTATTACCTTCATTCATTACAGTAATCTACCGGTTAGAGGTAGGTTGTGATGAAAGTCAGAGAATATCCAACGAACTCTTACACGTGCTGTGCCCTTTCTACCTCTTATATTTCTTTCTTCATCTCAGCAGCATAAGTCCTACCTTTCTTCATCCCGTCCATAAAACCGATTCTCTTCCTTCCCCTTCCCCGCTTACCCAACATCCTTCCCTCTATCACGGCCTTCAGCAAACCATCGTCCCTCATTACCCCTTCCAGCCACCTACCCTGTCTTTCCCTAATCTCATCTATAAGTTTCCTCTCCTCCCCACCATGTCAAGCACTTCCTCATTTCTCTTCCTTTCCGTCCAGCCCTTCCTTTCTCCATACCCTCATCTCAAAAGCCTTATTTTCGTCTTCCTTTCTCAAGGTCCACGTTTCTGCCCCATATAACGCCACACTCCATATCAAGCTCTTCACTAGCCTCTTTTTTACATCCTTACTTAAGGTCCCCGTCATCAGCTCCCTTCTATTATTGAACGCTTCCTTCGCTAGCGCTATTCTCCTCCTAATGTCTTTTCTACTATGTCCTGTTTCTTCTAGCGTACTACCCAAGTAATTCAATTGTTCTACTTGCTCCAGTTTTTCCAATAGGGATAGAAATTTGCATAGGGATAGAAGTACCGAAAATTATACGGGATGAACTTTTTGAAATCGGAAAAATGAATGACACCTTGAATTGTGGCTTTCACGCAGGATGTCGCGTTGCTTTGAAGTCATTCTGCCACTAACAACTACGACCTTACTCATCCTGTTCATTCCTTCTTACTTGATGATATGCTACGTCCAGAAGTCCGAAGTTGCTCTTATTATTCCTAAATTTCTTACAGGTATATTAAGGAAAATGGCAAACAACAATTCCTGAGTCCCTACAGTGTCTGAACCTTACATAACAGGTCCGATAGTTGCTATCATGTAACTCATATATTCTACGCGAATAAATGTTTCTCGGTCGTTCCTTAATATTCTATTAACTTGTTTAATTAGGTAAATTACATAGATATACTTAGTAAGAGCCTTCATCACACATTATTTTTACTTGAGTATTAGAGAGTGCCAGAGAAGAGAATAAGCATCGCTACAGCTTAAGACCGGATGCGGCATGTGACGGTACATCCGGGGAGGGTCCTTTTTGGCGCGAAAGTGGTCGTTTGAAACGCATCATTTCCTTTGACCCGGAATACTCCATAATTAATGAACTCCATAATTAATTTTCAAATGCTTATATGGGGAAAATGACATAAAATTGATGGTTTAATCGAAAAATATTATGATTCAGGGACTCGACAGACTTCCTCATTGGTTTGTGAAGTCTTCCTCTATAATTGTCCAAAACATGGACGGGGAATGAGAAGGAGGAGGTCGGAGAACACTTAAGAGTGCAGTTAAATAGGAATGTATCGAATATACAATGTGATGAGATGGTGAGGACGGAATAAAAGATCGATTGATGGAAAGAGATCGATAACTTGTGCTATGTATTGGTTATGTTACACGAACGGAGAATCTGGATGACGTTTACCTTCCGTAGAATTATTTGATTTTCACCCCTAGAGCCTCCATTTTTGATATTTTCTTTAGAAGGAAATTTGGGACTATGAATATATCTGAGGTTCTTTTCTCGTATTTCCATTAAAATAAATAACAAATTGTTTTACAGGCTTTATCTCTCTTTCTCCGGCCACGATCTCTACGCTCTAATATCTTGAATTTCTTTTATTTCTCATATTTGGCTGTGAGAGCCACGTCTGTTCAATTTTCTTCAGTGCGGAATCCGGCTATCCAAAAATATATACGCCTTTTTGCTTCTATTTCCACGAAAGAAATTTTTCGGGAAGGGAGGGAATACACTTTAATACCTATTTGATCGATTTTGTTCCGCGGTTTCTTTAGTGTTTACATCCTGAAAGGCGTCGTTGGAGCGTAAAGTACCAAAATATCTTGAAATAACGATCATGTCTTTGTGTGGTAGTTATATCTTGGTATCTGTTTGTTATTGGTGTTCTGAAGGGGCTATGAGGCAGAGAAGCTTGAACGAGGTTCTCGTGAATGGAAAGATAAATAAGACTGCTGATAATAATTCATCAATTTTAGTATGGATTCTGGTTTAATTGTTTGATGATAGATGGTTTAATGCAATGAATTTGATTATTGTGGGAAAATATACGATTATCTGTGTATTATCTATGTAATGAAAACAATTTTATTCTTTTGACTTTAAGCAAATTTTATCCTTATATAGTTTTTTGTGACAGTTGATAATCACTCATTGCATACTGGAATGAAAGCAACAGTCGTCGGTTTGTTTGGGACTATAACTATTCCATTGCCATTCGTGTATCGAGATCACCATGTTTAGATTCAGTATTAAGATGATTTTAATGATGTGCGTGCTCTGCGTAGCTTATCATGTAAAATAAATTATCGATGTGCCGTGAGGGCGAACATTGGACATACCATTTCACACCGCCGACGCGTCGGCAGTGTGAAATGGTATGCGACGTGATGGCATTTGTGACAATTGAATTAATTATTATTTTTGATGATGTATGTCCTAATATCGTTTAAAGTAGTCTTTGTTGCTGTATGAGCAAAAGAAAACTATCAGAAATCTTGAAAACGTATTTAGAAACTTATATTAATGGCATTTGCTCACTTCGTTTAAAATTATTTCTACACTGGTTAGTGATAGAATTTTATGATATGACATTCAGTTATTGCTGAAAGTTGTAAATTGTTTGCTTTTTCATATATTTTGTTCTGAAAGCGTTCATAATATTTTACGCTGCTATTTTATCCTTCTACATTCTTTATTTCATATCGTCAATAATGATATTCTTCTTCTTCCATAATAGGCCAGTGGCCTGTTCCTCTTCGCTAATACCTAGGTTGTCTTTCCATTGTCTTCGGAGTCTTCCTACACTTCGAATACCAGAGCGGCCCTTAGTAATTATCATCCCTCTCAGAGACGGGCAGTGTTAAACACTTGAATTCATCGCGCCAGGTCCATTTCCGACAAGGAGTTAAGCCACCTCCTCAGGACCTTCCCCGAAAATGGATATAGCGGACATGAAATATCGTTGCCATTTAAAAAGTATTTTGTACATCTGGTGTCAAATACGGAGGAAGAGAAAAGGAAACCTCTTGCAAAAGCCTGCTTACCTTATGTGGCCACGGATTTTAGAAAAATATCTAGAATACTCGCCAGGCACAAGATCGAGGCGAATCTCACAGCATCCCAAAAATCAGTGATTTCAACTTCCGAGCAAATGAACCCATTGGCCTATAGACACCAGGCGTCTACGGAGTGTCTTGTGAATAAGGCAAGGTTCACATCGGAGAAACGAGTAGGACCATTGAAACAAGGGTTAAGGAGCATCAACGTATGACCATGAGACTAAAATGCTCGGCTTCTCCCAAGGTTATTGGGATAGGATTATTAAGAAGGCCATTTGAATCCGACTTGGAAGAAGGACTCAACAGAGACCATGTCTTTTCCCTTAGCGATGCATGGAAACCGTTATTAAAACGTTTTTAGGGAATTCAAACTGTAACGGCCGGCCCTTTGTTGACCATTAGAGTCCTTTTATTACGTGCAGCAATAGCAACGGTTAAATTCTATCGTAAATATCACCATTCGCCTTGAGAATGGGGTACAACTCGGACTCAGAAACGTCTCAGTGCTAAAAAGCTTATCCTGGTGGAAGATCCGAGAATAGTTCCTTCATAGTTCTTTTAAGGTTGATTCTTAATTTAGAAATGAGTTAGATATGATCGCAGCCTACATCTGCGAATTTAAAGTACTGATTTTTATAACTTCGGACGGATGCTATGCTATCTTTGTGATTATATAGACTATTGTTGATGTTTGCCCTCGTTTATCATGTAATGTATATTCATACTACTGTGTTGAAGTTATTATTTATTCGCAGATTACTGATTGATCCGAGATCCATCAATGATCCTCCGTTGTTGTTTAGGTGTTTTTCATTGTAACGTGGTATAATTCCCGTTATTACTTGATTTCCCACTCATGCATTCAGATTTCCTGCAATGGCAATTGCCTCGTTTGGTGTGATGTTGTCTAACGCATTCTGGAGTTTTTCTTAGAAGGTTTCTCTTTCACTTTTTGACTTGCTTTCTTCTGGACTAGAGACGGAAAGTATATGTATGATTCCACTTTCTGTTCTTAATTTTATACTTTTCAATCTTTCAGAGATGTATTCATAACCTTCCAAGGATTCTTATTATTTCTTGTGCAAGAATTATCCAACTCCTGCCGCTGTTATTTTTCCTTTGTCATCACCACTGTATATTAATTAGAGTATTGGCTACCACCAAAGTATTGGCTATCGTATTGGCTTTGCCCTTTCCTTTTTCTATTTGTTTCCTGGATGGCACATGTATCTATATTTTTCTGCCGTAGTTCTTATATTATCTCCTGTTCTTTTATTATTTAGTGTCTTAATGTTTCATGTTGATATTATAGTTACATTTCTCCTTTTCCAATTATTACACCTATTTGTAGCGTTCGTCGTCATCTTTAAATCCGTCCGGTTCCCGAGACTTTATTGCGGTTCTTAGAGTAATAGAGGCTTTACACCTGCGAGTAGGTTACTAGCCTGGCTCACAGGTGAGTTTTCTGTACGGGTTTCTTTGCCTTAACTGGTGGGATCGAGTTTATTTTAAGAAATAACGATATTTATGTAGTGAAAATCTGACTCCAGGAAGATATATTTTACGTAATTGATTAAGGTGATCAGAGTCAGCTTCTTTTACTCGTATTTATAACCCATGGGTACAGATTCTACTGTTGAATAATATATTCTCAATTTATCCGTAAATATCTTCTTCTGTATAATCGTGCAAATCTAGTGTTTGAATTTTATTTTCAAATTAAAAAAAATTGCTAGCCTGGAAAACGATTTTAAACAAGCGTGAATGTGAGCCTTCGATTCGTCTCCAGCACAAGCTTGTCCAAGCGTGAAGTAAGAATGAACTGAAAGTTTTGAATGCTGCATCAATATGTCGGTTAAATTATGTGAGTATTATCGATGACGGAATGTATTAACTTCCGTTTTCATACTTAGAAAATATTTAACGAGAGATTATAAAATCGGGCGTTGATGAAGTTTGGCTTAAACATTTTGAATTTATTTATGTGATGCTGCATCCTTTCTGATGGTGAAGACTGCGTTGTTGGGCTACTTAGATGTTAGTGGGCATGGTTAGGATATTTGTGTTGGCGTCTCCATTAATGAGCGATCGCACTCCAACTCCAGGCCTCTCCAAATCACAGAATTAGAAGAACCAGATATAGTTACCCTGTTAAGCTATCAGCATCTAAGTCTCACTCTCTAGTCCATGTGTGGTTAATTATAGTTGAAAACCTTCTATTTGCCGTTAGTTGTCTCATGTCAAATACCTCGGCGCCTTAGCAGAAATTAACATAACACGAAAAACGTGCTAATACAGTAATGGTGCGGGAAAAATTACGTTGGTTCCACATACCGTTTTAAAATCTATTCGGTTCTATCGTCCATAAAGATGTTTTTTTTACGATACATGAAAGACCGTCTCCGTCATTATACTAGTCACACGAGACCAATACCTCTTTTGGGGTGATTATCGAAACGTATTTCAAAATTTAGGTAAAATGTTTACAAGCTAACTCGTATAAGATTTTTTCTTCGGCGCCGTGTAAAGTAGTGCGTCAACCATGACAATAGGCAGCCTTAGAATAATATTCGGGAATTTAACGGCCGAATGGACAGCTTTAAAGTTTCACTTTTTTCCTAAGTTTAGATAATTAACAATAAAAATTGCCAGGGATAAAGACTTAAAGGTTTTTGTGATATGTTAGTATTTTCAAAAAAATTACTTCTTCAGCCTATTTCAAGACGTGCAGTATTCAAGATTGTTTCCTAGTGGTCCAGTAAATTTTTTAACCCCTATTTTTATTTTACATAGGTTCTTATAAAACCTTTGCTAGTGGCAGTTAATATATGTTCTACTCGGTGACTCAAAAAAAACATTTTTTATGGATGATACGCATTCCTCACACCCATTACCCTTTAACGAGATATGATTTTTCATTCTTTGTTGAAATTGAGGAAATAAATTGTCATTGTACTGTTTTTAACATAAACGTGAAAAAACAATTCGAGATAATCTACATTGCGATATTTTTCCGGTAATACGGGCGTCTCCAACCAAAGTGCCATGGCAAAAATAAGGAGATTTCCATTTTGTCCATCATATTTGGTGGCTGTGAAGTAAAGACCCATTTTAATAAAATGCAATTTAATCTACTATGAAAATCATCTTGAATAAGAAGTCAATATTCGTATGGGCATTTAAAGGCTCGGGTTCAATAGCCAAATATAAATACAAGCCTGAATGCTCATACACTTCGAGTTCAGGTAACTCGTGAAAGACTTTACCGTAACAGTGCAAACCTGTTGGAAGTTTTGATGAAAAAAGAAGCCAGTGGTGGTGTTCATCCGCGAGAGGGTTTTTAGAAGAATGAAAGACGAAGCCTGGAGAAGGATTAAGTGCACGATTGTCGTTTTATGGACCCTAATGCGATGCTGCCCTTCTCAGCGTTGATGCACCTCGGCACTGCTGGTGTAAAAGTTCCTTATCCTCGTCACCGAGCTGTGACGGAGACGTTCCTACGTATACCTATACGGGAGCAATGGGCTTTACTTCTTTCCATGGAGTAGACGCGAGAGCTTTTTGGGTTAACGATCGCTCGAGCATAAAAGACCGGCGGGGGACTTGAATTACGCGGTCTCTGGGAATGGGCAAGTGGTGCTGCAGGGCCATAACACATGGGGAAAGCTGGAGCGAGATGGGGGGCAATAAATACGGGAGTTTGCATACTCCATAGAATGTGCCTCGGAATCTCGAGCGGCCCCACATTATAACGCTGCCTTTCGGAATTCCGAACCAGAAATATCAGATATCTACTTAGACTCACTATCTGTAAAATTGCAAGCCGATTATTGCCTCTAGTGGAGACCAACTAAAATTGGTGTTTGTGAGAGAATTCCTCTTTGGTTTAGCGCTGCTTGTTTCCTTCACTTCGATACACGATTAGTCCGGAGGAATAATTTATGATTTTCAGATATGATTTCAAATGGAATACTGTAGACACTAGGCTTCTTGACATGGCATGCAGCTTGAATCGGTTTGGAACAGTCAGATATTACGTAAGGAAAATACAGTACATAAAACTAATTCATCGTCTTGTTATTTTTCAGAGGAGAAAGACAAGATTCGAAGAATAAAAATTCGGTTGGATAAAACTCATTGGTCTCAACGCAATTTCACCGTTTTCCATCAGTGGCTGAGACAGTTTAACGTGTGTTCGCTGATGATAATGATCTTTTGATTGTTAAATGTAATTTATTGCATGACAAAGTTTGTGTTATTTCCCTACAAATCACCCTGGCATCAATTCATGAAGGCATGACTTGGCCAGCGTATTAATTCTCTTCATTATTTGACGATTTTAGTATGATCAAATGAGATCCGATGCAGTGGGTCCCAATCACGGCAAAAGCTTCTAAAATTGCTACCAATTGTTCTGTTACTATCTATTGATTTTGGCTGTCAACCTAAGCTGTATGAACCTTGGTTTCCAGCCTTTGTTTTTCCTTCATATCTTGCCTTTCGCCACGTTTTAAATCGTGTTGTTCGAAGGTGGCATACATTGACTAATCTGGTGCCAATATGAATATTGATAGCAACGGTTTTCTGTTCTCAAGACGTTAATGTCTGATAATTTTTAATGAAAGTTTTTGCCCATTCGTGACTCTGAAGGCTACCTTTAAAAAACAGATAGTTTGTTTTAGATAAATTATGTGTGATATTTAACATAATATTTGAAGCCAATATATAGGAAAAGCGAAACCGGCGAAGCCAAAGGAAATAAATGCCATACTTGTGGAAATTGCTCTTGTTTCATTAACTGCAGTCTATAGGCCTTGTTAAGGAGCATCAAGCGTTAGTCTATGTGATCACTTATGTAAAACTAAAGATTACGGTTAAAATCACGGTATGAACGTAATTTATAGTTTGCTTCACTAACCTATCTCGTACAATTTATGCAAGATTAATGAAAACAAACAAAAAATCAAACAGTCGGAGAAGTCTAGGAATACCTCCCTCTTTTTGCCAGCTTAGCAGCATTTTGCTACCTGAGCTGCCACTAAACTTCAATTATTTCTGCATTATAAATAACTGCATGAGTACCAGAATGTAATATAATGACACTATTTTGTATAATTGCATTTCAGGGTGCAACTTTGACCAGCATTTAGCACCATTAGCTGTTGACTTACCATCTCAAGATATATCTACTCATATGTTTTGTGTATGTACTAGAGGGGCAAAGGATGAGAAGAAATAAGATGTGGTTTATTGGATGAGTTTGTTCGGGGATATCACCAAGCAGAATTACTCCAACTAATCTCCTGATGGTGAGTCCTAAAAAATTTCTATCCATAAGCTGCTTGAACATTTCTATGGTTAACCATTTTCCATGTGTATCTTATTCGATGTATAAATTGTCCACGTTCGTCTATGTGAAGCCTTTTTGAATGCAGTGAACTACTCAAGTGTACTTCACCTTGATCTTTCGTAGACCGCATTATCTTTATTTCTGACATTCTTGTCCTCTTTCTACTACATATTTTTTTCCTGAAAGAGTTATAAAAATATTATTGTTTTCTGGCCTCAATATTTTATCAATTTTTTAATTAGATAATATGCTAATGCGAACAGTCTATGCTAGATTTTGGGGTCATTTTCTAATTCAATCGTTGACCAAAAATTATATTTCATCCATTATTTCGTTCAGTTTAATCGATTACATTTCATTTTCGATTAAAGCGAGTGCCTATGGGCGGTACCACGAATATACATATGGATCCTAAATTTGCCCCCAGTGGGTGTTGCCAGACATTCCGCATGCACCGAAAAATCAGGACCAAGAAGATTGTTGCGACGGGACTCTAGAGAAGGTGGTTCTAATAAGGAAAGGCCGTGATTCAAATGGAGGTAATGGAAATAATAGTACCGGAATTGGCCTTTTAATTAAACCGGCCATTTTTGACACACAAAAGCGGAACCATGCAGATTGCAGCGCGACCTATCTTTTGTGGAAAGCTAGGCAACGCTACTGCCCGTACAGTGGTGCCGAAGATTTAGACCCATATATGGGCGGTGCAAAGCATTTTATTGTTATTTATCGTAATGAATGTGTGGGAGCAGAGAGTTTTTTTCTTTCTTATACTGTCTCGAATTGAATAAATGAATTGTGCGTAACCACTTACTTCATTTCTGATTAAAAGTATGATGCAGCAACTTTTGATTGTTTCAAATTTTGAGTTAGTGTCGGTGTTCCATGTCCTCGTAATAGAAACCTTGTATTTTTAATATTAAATTAAATTGTTCTTCTTCTTTAATTGAATTGGTCCAATTATCTTAAAATTAATACCGTGAGGATAGATCTTTTGCCTCAAATATTGCTTATATTAATGTTAAATATTTTAGCTAGAAATTCGGAATTTTTTCGGCCCTAAATTAATTATAAGTAGGCATTAATTGCATACTATAAGTTTGTGCTCTGTTGAGAAGCGTTCCTTGCACTCATCCTCGATTTCGAAGCAATTTACGGTGGATGCGATATATTGTGGGAATTTCAACCTCAGCTGGTCAGAAGACATCCAATAATTTAATTTAGAAAACACGAAAACGAGATATCCGGATGATTTTTTTCATCCACTAAAGCCAGCTTATTTACTCGAATATACATGGTGTTACCCTTTGATGTTGGCTCTCCGTGGAAAGTGTTTATTTTTTGGGTTCCGGGAATACTTTAATTTCGAGGCATTTCTTCGGTAGAGTAAACCCAATTCCGAGAGCACCGGACGTGTTGGAGATCAGGTGTTGCCTTTGCACTCAACACCCTTGAAGGGCTACACTGAGTCAGAGCCGACTGTCGGTACTTAACTGTCAAGTTTAATTGCTAGGGAAATGGTAGGTGTAATGATAAGAAACAGAACTATCGGCTGAGGCATGTCAATACTTTCTTAGCAGTCGTTGCCCTTATGCGACGCATAGCTGTAAACGTCGGTCATGGAAACCCATTTTTGTCTTCTTTTCGCCGCTTTCCGCCTTTTTTATCTCTTGCTTGAGGATAGAACCCCAATGGCTACCTATTTACGTTTGTTAGATTAAAAATTTAGAATCTTAATTAACAAGTTACCAAATATTTTTACTCAGTATCAAGGAAGAGATGCAAAAGATAAGGAAATGGAAGAGCTAGGAAAGAGACAAACTGGGAATTAAACAACAGGCTTCGAAGAGAAACAAAGAAAGCATACGAGGCATGATGGAGAGAACAGGTCAACTCATTAGAAAAATTGAAAGAAATAGGGAAGAGCAGATGGATTATATAGGCAGTTAGGAAAGTGAAGCAACTGACGGGCGGTAGTAATGGAAGGGGCATTGCAAAGATGGCAGAAAAGAGAGGAAATTTGATCGTAGAACCAAAATAGATCCGGGAGAGGTGGAAGGAATGTGCTGAAAAGCTTTATGGTAAGGAAATAAGGCCCAGCACGTTAGATATAGAAAGGGAAGACGACATCGATAGAGATGGCATCGGACCAGGTATCCTAAATAGTGAAATCGAAAGCGCTCTACGAGACAAAGAAAGGTACAAGGCGATAGGAATAGATAGCGTCCCTGCAGCAAACGTTTTGTATTTATTCGTAGGATTTATGAGGATCGAGTGTAACCGGAAGACTTCGCGAAAACAGTACTGATTCCGATACCGAAGAAGAGAAAGGCAAGTACGTGCGGTGACTACAGTATAATAAGCTTAATATCCTTTGTGGCCAAAGTAGTTCTGACAATCTGACATTTTTATGGAGATTTATGCGTAAATAATATATCCGATTTGAGGAAGCGTATATTTTTTTTGGGAAATGTATATGAAATTCTCTATTATGCATGGAGTAATCGACGTACATTCATTTGCCTCCATGTTACATGCATGAAAAGTCTGGAAAAATAAGTGAGAAAACCTTTAAATTCGATAAATAATTCCGAGGGGATTTAGAGTTTGGAGGAAGAACAATATTGATTATATTTATCAATTTAAGTACTCGAAAATCTCCCGGTTTATTTAAGCCCTAGATCGAAATATGGCGTTGAATGGAATAAGCTGAGGACAATTAGATTTCCATGAATTGGTGAATGCCCTAGCATTCTGATTGGAACACTTCTTCCTCGTAGACATACCGCTTAATTTTTTAAAATTCAGTTTCCCTAGTCATTTGAAAAAGCTCACGCACTCAAATCGATCGCGGTATATGGTGTTAGCTTGTAATCTCGTTAAAGACATAAATTGCCAGCGGCAGCGTTGACTAAAGCTTTTTAGTTGCTCGCAAAATATTGAGAAATAAAAATTTGTTTGGCTGATGTATTCCTAGTTTTTAGGCAGTAACTTCCGGGAATTGGAATAAATATAAAATTAAAGCCGTGTTATTTTCGCAGAATTTTTTATTCAGTCAACCGTAGTTTTTGCACTATCACGTCATCATCAAGATGAAACATGATTAATGGAAAATAGAAGACTGGTATTCCAGCAAATCATTGGTAGGTCCATGGAAAGCTATTTGTATCTTTTCCTGGGGCATGGATGGCCAGCCACAAATAATGATCCTTCTACCACTTTTGCTGCCTCCTTTAAATATACCCTATCAGCTTATTTGCTTCTCATAGCTTATCTTACTCTACCACATTTGTTTCCTTCGCTACCAATCTGACGCTCTCCATCTTTATCATCTCAGGTACCTCAAATTCTCTAGTCTACGCTCGTCTTTCTTACTTTGATACAAATTGTCAGAACCATATAGCGCAACACTCCATGTTAAGGTTTTAAATTATCTTTACGTATTGTATGAACTATAACCTCCCGTAATCGACTCCCTATCCCTCGTTTATGTTTCCTTCGCATGCTATCCTTCCTCCTTTGTTTTTCAAATGAAACTATACCCAGCTAGAATACACCCCAAGCAGGGGCGGCGTGGGTGCTCAGGGGCCCGGTTTTTGTGAACCCCAGTTCCCCCTTCTGAAAAATATGTACGTTAAAAACGCGTTTCAGGTCGTTAAGGGCAAAAGGTTTGCAAATAATTTATATACGACATAAAAACTTTCGATGCGATAAACGTCTTATTTTATTTAAAATCAAGGCCCTTCGGGGCCCGGGCGGGAATCCCCATCTTCCCGCCATGACCACGCCCGCGCCGCCCCTGACCCCAAGTGCCCTTATGACTTCTCCTCCTAATCGAGTTTGATTATTTCGATAGTAATATTTTTGCAGTCTTCCTACCTCTGGAAGATCTCATGCCATCGTCTTTTACGATTGATATTATTAACAATCCATACACTATGAATCTGTATTACGGTCATCATTGACTTCAGTACCGTGGGTGACTGGCCAACAATGCCCGATTGTAAAATCGCTCGATATAGGTAAATCTGTGATTCATGGTTAGAGTTTTAATAAATATTTTCTTGATTTTCTCACTCAATTCCCTCGTTCAATCCATCTTTTTGTAAATGCATTCTTTGCTAACGTATTCATTACAGAATTTTTGTTACTACTGAAACTACTAAACTCGTATCTATTAATTTAATTTTTTTTGGGAAAGAACAACTGAACGTAAATGGTGGGTTCTCCTGCCGATAAATACGCCGATGAAATTTTGAGGTATTTCTCTGAAAATATATCCCGGTCCAGCTGAATTTTTTTCTTGCGGCAATGTAAACAGTTGAAAAGGGATAGGTGTGGATCCTTTTTCTCCTTACGGTTTCACGCTAACTTACGCGTGCAACCAGCGCGATTTTACCGTGAAACAACCCACACGCAGCGTAAGTGGGGGACGCACGGATATCTTAACTTTTTTCTTTTATTTTCCATTCACGATCCAGAGAGCAGATGCCACTCTCTCTCTCACGTAGGCTTCTGCTTTCTCTCCAACGGCGGCAGCGTCCCTGCGTGAAAACGGTCTCGATCCTTTTTCGGAGAGGAAACAAATTAAATAAAAACATTCACCCTTTTTCCTCGCGGTGTGTCTTCCACCACTTGCACTCCCTCCCACACTCTGGGTCCTCGTTCCTGCAGTATCCCGAGGAGCAGTGCTCATGAAAATTGTAAAAAAAGACGGGGAAAGACGCAAGTTTCTCACGCGCCCGCATTCTACGATAGGAAAAAATAAAGGATCCTTTGAATGTCAGACCCTCTTGCCTTGAGTTTGTTTTTGGTTCGTTGGCTTCGGATGCTAGCGTGTTTGCTAGCTAAGTGGATCTATGAATTCAAAGGATTTTTCGTCATCCACTCTCATCATAGAAGAGCTGCAAACACATCTATCATTGATGATCCCGTCGGTCCAGGGAATACATTTAAGGATATGGAAGATGCCAGAGCCGTTTAGTGCAGGTTTCTCGTTTCATGTGATATCGGCCGTTTGAAATGCCTACTTTATATCAGATTTCTTTCTCAACTTGCCGCCAAAAGAAGGAAATGAAGGTTGAAAGGAATGGATTTTTGGAGTAGGATAAAAAAAATCGCTTCCTCACTGAAGGAGGGTGTGCAAAGTATTATATGTCTTGTTGAAACAATTACTTAGATTAGAGACTCCGATACACCCGGATGGAAAGCGTAAATTTCATTACTTAAAGATTCATTCTATTCTTTTATAAGTGGGCAGGGATATGCTGTAACTACCACCCCGTGTTATGTTGTTGTGAGTGACTTAAGTATCCGCTTCTCATCCTAAATCTTAGGTTCGAATCCCGGCAGTGGCGGAAAATTTTCATTGGAATCTCGATCCATATTTGTATGCTATCTAGAGAGCATTTCAACTTCAGGACCCAGTCCTTTGGATGGAAAGATAACAGGGCTGTATGCTTAGGGCTAAAACGACCCCATAAATGTCTGCTTTCCGTAAAAATAACACTCCCCCTTCTACGAGGGATGATAAAGATGGGCAGACTGATTTTTTTTCTCACAGACGTTTATCTCTCTACTCCAGTGAGTAAATTCTTCACGGGTTTCTAACCGGGTCTGATCAGGTACCGAAGTTTTGCTGACTAAAATTGGTGACGCGTCTCTTTGAAAACAATTTCGGAATTAGTCGTTGAAAACGTCGGTACCTGACCTAACCTAGTTAGAAACCCGTGAAGAATTTACTTCTACGATTCGCCAGGAAAGCATCAGATCCTTCATCATTCTATTTCAATGGTTACATAATCTATTTCCAAGTATTCCCCTTTTACCCGAATCCAATTCTTACAGCGTTTCTGCCAGTCCTCATACCGAGGTCTTTATTTGTCTGGTCCTTGAGAATCGCCTGATATTTCTTGAGAACAGTTTCAATTTAAATGCCCCGGAGCTTTGCCTTTAATGACGGGAATAAAAAAGCTACAGGGAGCAAGGTCGGGGTGGGTAAGATACGCAGCTCATGCTGAATTAAGCGAAAAAGTCCATGACTTGATTTGCGACGTGCATTGTTATGATGAAGTTCCATCCGTTTCGATGACGTTTTGGTCGTTTATTTGCAATTTTCTTTCTCAGTGTCGCCAATACTGACGTACGGTATGCTTCTGTTACAGTTGTGTGAGGGAACTGCTTACTTGTAAATCACTCCCTTGCAGTCGAAAAGAATGATCACCATCACCTTCTAGCCATGCACCATGAAAAATAATTTGATTTTTTCATGGCGATTTTTACCTCCTTATTACCCGTGCGCGTGACTGCGTACCATATAGTTTGGGCTTTTCGCATAGTTTGGAAAAATGGTCATATTTGTAATTACTTCAGTCGCCGAAAAGAACTTCAATCTAATGAAAATGAGTTGCTTTTCGTTTCTTCCTTTCGGTCCATTATACTCTCTCTATCATCTTCCCCGCCCACATCTCTTTTTGTCCGCTGTCTTCAATAACTGATTTTCAAAAATTTAGTAAGTGGCGTAAATTTTACTTGGAATCCCGATTCATTCTTGTGTGCTATGTAAAGATCACTTCAAGCGTTGTACTTCGTCCATTTGATGGGACGTCAAGTGTAATATGGGTGTACTCTTGCCTTTCGTGAAGAGAAGGATGACGACGCTGGATTTCGCTTCGCCCTTCTTCCATTCCCCGAATAATTCTTCGCTTACCAGCCCACACAGTCCTTAACGACGCAAATGACCTCAATTGTCGGTCTCCTCCTCAAAAACAACTTGCTATAAAATGAAAAACGACCGTGCCAGTAGAAGGACCAACTACAACTACCACCAGCCAACCAAGCATGTCCGCAAATCTCTTGGGCATTAAAATACGTTGCGTGGATGTTGGCTGGGTGTTAAACAATGAGTATGTGTTCTCTTCTCAATGAAAGCGCCTTGGGTGGGGTCGGGCGTGCGTATTTCCATTGGTTGGAGGAGAAGACGTACTCGGTAGCAGCTTCCGGCGACCACCTCGGTTTTCTTACGTGGTCTATATGCTCTACTATGCTCAGCCTCACTCTTAATGGTTTTGTTCGATTTACTTTGACTTATTCTTTGCTTTTTGCTTGAGTCTACAGTAGGCATTATCCATATTTAAAGTTAGTTACCGTGGTATCTTGTCAATGATCTCAGAATGGTCGTGAGTTACCCTAATGCTACAGCATTGGGCATTGAGCCAAGCACCAATTTTCTCCACACAATGGCGAACGCACTTGCTTTTCACTGTTTCTTTATCTGACCATGAAATTTATTTCGGTGGACTCCTCCTCTCTGCAGCTCTTATATTTATGTTTTTCCAGCTTTCACAATCAAAAAGTTGTTGAAGAAAGCAGGATGTACAGTTGTTCACTATTTTTAGACACCGATTAATACCGATGGCCTATTACTGAAACAAAGTTAAAATATACCTTCTCAGTAAATTTTTAAAACTGTAGCGGTGAAGATAGGAAGTATTCCAGACCCATTTCCTGAGCGTGCAAAAATAAAAGCATTTGACTGTGAACATTTTCAAATTTGCACTTTTTTTCCTTGAATATACACACTACTTTTTTTTAGTAATATCACATTTAAAGATTTGAAAGTTTTGGGAGATTCGATTTTCCAAGGATACTTGAGAGAAGATGAATCCTGTCGTTTATTAAAAGATTCGTTTTCCCAGCCTTTGCATTCCTAATTTGCAGCGCTTGTGGTCTGTTTTACCACTGCTATCGCAAGATAATCCCCAACGGATATTCTTAGCAGGAATCGCAATTTACTAATTGCGAGCTCTATAAGCAGCTTTTCTGATTAGAGTTAAATATTCTTTATCCCCTGTTTAATTTGCCTATTATTTATCACTTGCTTCGCAAAACCGAAAAAGGAGATGAAGTTGAGAGTACATTAGCCAGTCAAGCTTTTTAAGCCTTTAGATGAAGTAATCGTTCGGTAGAGCAAATAATTGGGTAGATGGTGTTTATGCAACACTCGAGATAACTTGACTTAGAGAATGCCAAAATTTCATAGGTTTTTAAAATGAGCAATGGAACTGATCTCTTGTGAAGGAAAGCGTCCTTCTTTTCCGTTTATTCATCCTACCCAAGGGAATTGCAACGCTTTAGTTAAGATTAGCTATTATTTTCTAGATTTTAAACTAGTATTCCACGTCAAATCCCTCATACGTAACCGAAATTATCTGGATCATTTGCACAATTACTTGGCATATCTATTCACTAACTGAACACAACTGGCACAATAGTTTTAGATCACAAAATAGAATGAAAGCTGAGAACGCACTTACACAGCGAACATTCAAACAATACTGTTTTTTGTCCATCAGGTAATCAAAAAACTTAGGAAACTTCCACACAATATATCTTTGTATTGGCGCGAAGCGTTTCGTTCGTATGTTTCAACGAAACGAATCGTCCCAACAATTATATATTTTGTGGAAGTTTCCTGAATTATTTCATTTCCTAGTGGAAGTGCATCGCTTCCACTGAATCACGCCTGAATCAATTGATTCTGGTGTGGTGTGTTAATTGTAGACCTATTTTAGAAGACTGCTCTGCGCTGAATGTGTGAACCTACAGTAAATGAATCATCATGCATATAAAGCTGTTGAAATTGATTTAATTTTTACTGTCGATGTCTGCCTGCTAAATATGAGTTGAACTGCTTACGTTTTCAATCCACCCTCTGTTAGACATTATTTAATACTTTTATAAGTTGTCCCTAAAATACTTCCAAAAATGCAATACTTGTAACTGTGGGAGATGGAAAAATGATGATTGACTTTTCGATTTTGGCGTAATAAATTGCATAAGGAACGTAATGAAACTATGTTCATCAGTGTAATTGACCTGTTACCCTAGATGTAGAGGATGAAAGAACAAACAAAAAGGATTACCTCGAACCGGAGGTACTTGACAGCGAAATAAAGAGGGCATTTAGGGAGATGAAGGGTAGAAAAGTCGTGGGAACCGATAACCTACCTTCGTAGCTCCTGAATAATCTAGGTAGTAAGAGGAGACGATCGTTTTTCGAGCTAATTCTTAGGATTTACTGGGAAGAAGATTGACCAGAGGATTTCGTGAAAACAGTATTAATACCTACCTATCCCGAAGAAGAAGAAAGCATCAGAATGCAAGGAGTATAGAACAATTACTTAGCTTAATTTTGCACGCGGCAAAAGTTTTCTAAGAATATTAAATAGAAGGTTGGAGAGTAGAGCAAATTACTACCATTTTGGCGATGACCAGTTTGTATTAGGAAGGGGAGAGAAACTCGGGACGCGATTGAGGCAATGAGGACACTTATTGATGGAAACTTAAGAGTATAATAAGGATATTTTGCTTGCTTTGTGGATTTCGAAAAGGTGTTTGACAGAGTGAACTGAGAGAAACTAATGCAGGTACTGGGAAAAATAAAAATAGATAGGAAGCGTAATAGGAGACTCATCCGAAACATATATATGGACCAGAGGGCTCAGGCTTGATCACTGAGATATACATGTATATCTCGGTGGTCATGACTCAGGTGAGGGTAGTGGGCGGTGAATCAGGGTGGGCAGTTATAGGTCGTGGGGTAAGGCAAGGGTGCCCGTTTTGCCTTTGATTTTTAACATTTATGCTGAGGAAATAGTAAGAGAGGCATGGGAGGAGTTATATGTGGGAATGAAAGTAGGAGGCCAGCTGATTAAGTCGGTTAGATTCGTGGACGACCAGGCGTTGGCTAGTCCATCATCGTAAACATTGAACGCTTTAGTAGATACATTGGAAAAGTAGTGCGAGAAATAAGGAATAAAGATAAACCATAAGAAAAAAGTAATGAGATTCTCTAGGATAAAGAAAGCGAGGCTGGTCGTCAAAGTAGGAGGGCAGATACTAGAGAAAGTAGAACAATTTAATTACTTGGGTAGTACGCTAGAAGAAAATGGGCATAGTAGCAAAGATATTCGGAGTAGAATAGCGTTAGCAAAGTATGCGTTTTATAAAAATGAAGTGATGACGGGGTTCTTAAATAAGGATGTAAAGAGGAGGCAAGAGAGTTGATTGGTATGGAGAGTGTCATTTTATGGGCCAGAAACGTGGACTCTGAGAAGAGAAGGCAACAAAATGCTGCATGCGTTCGAGATGTGGGTATTGAGGAGGATGGAGAAGGGGCGGTGCACGGAAAGGGAGACAAATGAGAAAGTGCTTGACATGGTTGGTGGGGAGAGGAAACTTCTGAATGAGATTAGGGGGAGACAGTTAAGGTAGCTGGACGCGGTAATGAGTTTGGTGGTGGTTTTTGGAATGGTGGTTTGCTGAAGGCCGTGGGAAGGCAAGGGAGGAAGGGGAAGCAAGATAATATTTTTACGGGTGGGATGAAGAAGGGTAGAACGTACGCTGAGATGAAGAAAAAAATGCAAGAGGTACCTGCTCGTTAAAAAAAAATCGGAAGGATTTTCTCTGGATTTTCTACCGTACCTTCATCCGGTAGGTTACTTTCATGAATGAATGTTTAATATTGAAATGTATTTTCTTATTTTGTTGTAAACCACCTATGTAATAGCAGTTCTGGAAAGTCTTCAATGAAAATTCAAATGTTATCATTATTTTCCATTAGTTTCATTTTAATTGTTGAAATACAATAATATTTTTAAGTAAAATGTCGTAAATTAAATTTTATGGATAAAAAAATTCCTGGTCCCACCTCTTAATTATTATTCGTTGTCTAAAATTAATGTGTATATTTAGGCAAAGATATTAACTGATTTTTATACAAAATATGTAAATACAATAAACGTTACGAAGAAGACGGTGAGTGACAGAGAATAATGCAAAAATTACCAATAAGAGTAGCCTAATTTTATTTTTGCCTCATTTTGTAAAAAAATCGGGATTATCCATCGTAAGTGAGCTTTATAGGGTGTGTCTTTTGAGTAAGCCCTAGGAAAGAGAGCATAGAATGTATTCCAATCCAAAGAGTTGCACATCTACAAATACATCCAGTTAATTGTAATGAATGTTTCTTCTGCGTATTTAGAAAAGATGTTTCTCTGCAACATACTTATCACTTTATTCCTATAGCATGACCGTAAAATATATGGTACAACTTGTGATTAGTGAACAACATTCAGCTTTACAGAATAAGTATGATTCTTTTGGAGAAATACGTGTAGTTCCAAGTATAGAACCTCAACGAAATTCAATTTCAGTGAAAGTTATCGCAGTTGTTTCATTAATTTGGTATCGAGGAGAATGGAATTGCTTTTGAAAACGGAGAATTGACTTGGAGCGAGGAAAATTGCTTATATTTGTGCTTATTCGCTTCCTAACCGAATGCGAAGCTGTTTTCATTCATGTGCATTCTTCGTGAAGACGCTGCTGTGCATTTTAACACTGAAAATCTCCTAATAAATTATTTGTCGTATCATTTTATAAATAGAAGAATTTATTGCAACTTGATACTGTTTATATTCACCATCTATCCATATATTTCGCGGATAATTATCCGCATTTCATAGAAACAGGTTTCATATTGTGGTTATGATCAATTTTATTAATTAATTCATTATTTTTATTTCGATCATTTATCTTTCTGTTGTCCTTTGCATAGGGGATTTATTAGGCTTAGGAAACTTTTTTTAGGATACGTACCTAATTTTTCAGTCTAATGGCCTGGTGGCACGGTACTTTAGAATGTACAAGAAAATGTGTGAATGTCTGAATGTTAGAATGAACGCGAAAATTCACCGTGTAACCACACGAAAATGTACGATTGTATGAATGTCTGAACAGAAAATAGAACCGGTTCTAATTTCGTTCAGACAATCGTACAAGTTGACCTCATTACAGAGACACCTAGTGGCAGACGACGCAAATGACACAGTCACATTTTCACAAGCCAATTGACAAGTAATTGTGTCGTATCCATGTAAAAAAATTGGTTTAAATAACACGCCTACAGTTTAAAATGAGGAAAAATAAACGAAAACGCATTATGTGCATCTAAAAATGTACGAAAATCTGTCCGAAAAAATGTACCGTGTAGCTACCTATTCATTGATCTTGTCCATGAGAATGTACAAGAATCTGTACGTGAAACCATTCACAAAAATGTACAGAAACTTGTACATTCTCATGTACCGTGTAACCAGGCTTTGAAACGCAATAAAGAGAATGATACATTAACTGCAGTACTAAGGCCTACCAGTGTGGGAAAAATGACTGGTTGCTTATCAACCAATGCTGCTGGTTACTGATCCACTGCCGAATCGCACAATCTCAGAACGTAACGTCGCTCCCGAGCACACACCCCCTCTGGATATATACCTACGAGCCCCGCCACTATGGTGGGCGCGTACATTTTTAGGAAGGCTCGGCCCGAGAGTGCTCGTCCGCTGGATTGGCGGCAGGGGTTACCCATAACCTGTAACTGTTGATCCTTTATGAACACATACATATACATTTCAATTAAAACTTGGGTCATGTGAAATACAACGCCTTGACCCTTGGTCAAGAAATACAAAGTAGTCTTGAAATTTTCATATACTGTGATGGCTGCATCGGTGATCCGCAATTCTGTGAGCAAGTCCATGGTTTTCTGCAATCCGGTCTGAGCGGGAAATACTTCTGCAGCGTCGATGGAGGACGGGGGGAGGGACTGGGAAACTGGGACAGATACCATTCTGGGATGACCACCCCTCCTTGCACAAGAGTGGCATCAGTGTAAACTAACACTGGTTCTGTTGCTCTGGGGAGGCACACTTGACGGTTAAATATTTCAGATTCTTGGAGGCAAAGCCACCAAGTGTTGCTACGTTGATACACTTAACTTACTAAAAGGGTTGGCAGTCGTAGCATCCAACATATCCACGCTAGATAACCCGCCACTTTTAGCCGGTCAATTCGTCGAGGGGGGAAACTCAGGGATAACACCGTTGACACGTTTCCTCGTAATTACTGTAAGCTGCAATGACTGATCACTTGTGTCAATTAAGATACTTAAGTATTTGGGCGACTTGTGTGGCATGATCACTGATTTGGGCATGTGCACAGTCACACTCTTAAGGAAATCACAAACAGGATACATATCGATACACATCTATAAATTTCACTCATCTCTACTTCCGCCCCCTCGAGCCCCGTCTACGGGTGGGAGTCTTCCGGAAGAGCTGATTGGCTTGTCGAGGCGGTTTCTGTGGTGCTAGTGCTAAAGCTGGCGGGGGTGTCGGTTGAAATCCTGCTGGCAGCCGGAGAATTTCGGCTGGAACTGTGGGCGCCAATCTAATGGCGTCAAGCAGACCATGAGTTGCGACAGTCAGCAGGATATGACCCCAATTGTTCGTGGAGTGTTTCAAGGAATCCGGTAGTTAATGGTAATTTATTCAATAACAGTTTACTTATTACAATATTATATTATCTTCCTTTAAGTTGACTGGTAAAATAAATTTTTTCCAGAAAAAATCATTCGCCGTACATGATAAGTAAATTCACTGATGTTACTCTTGTACTTACTTAAGGTACGACTTATTTACCTCTGGTAAACACGTATGCGCATTAAGGATGACTGATGGTTTGTCGTTTTATGCGCAGGTAAAAAATGTGGAGTGTGGGATGAAGTGAGCACAAATTGAATAACTAGGTGAGAAAAATTAAAGCAGGATAATTCGAAAATAATGAATAGTAAAGGAAGCCTCTAATTGTTGTAGGTCAGTGGTCTTCCTATTCCTTTGGATCAAAGAATCTTTATTCGTGTTAAAATATATTATGGAACCCTTCCTCGTAAAAAATAGAATATTCCCTAAAGTTTTAGTGTGCACATGAAAAATATTATCGTTTCCATATCGTAAAACGTGGAGTAATGACTAATAAAATGACAATGCAGTAATAAAAAGTACAACTAGCGCAGTCCTTGGAAGGTTGCATGAAACCATAGGGTTCCGTGGAACAAATTTTGAACATCACTATTGCAGAGTATTAAAGCAATTTTCATTCAATACTTAAAGATAGAAACATGGGTGGATACATTTTGTAGGATGAAGAAAGACATATTTTGGGGTTTTTCAGGTTACGGCGAAAGGTGAAATGGCCTGCACATCCCTCGCTAAAGTTGGTGGCAGACGCACACCGCTCGGTATTGCGCCAGATGAGGTGTAATTTCAGAAAGCAGATCACTGTGGCTGGATGGGTTGTGCATGTATGCCTAAACTCCAAGGGTGCAGAGGTCAAGTCTTTTTCACATCCACTCCTCACTTTCCCTTCCTTCCTTTCTCACTACCTCTTCCAACAGATTGACTCCCTCCGTGACATAACATTCTGCACATTTATCTGCCACCAGCTTTTGCGGATCTGTGCAATGTTATTATTAATTTCCAAAGATTCATGTGAGCGGCCATTTTTGTGGAGATACTTACTATTTTAAAATGATGATGAGTGAAGGAAACAAAACATTAACTACCCCGTTGAAAATGTTCCCCCGAGATATTTTAAGTTCCCCCTCAATTTTCGGCGAATTTAATCGCACTGCGTCAGGATAGGATAACCTTCGATGCTGGTGATTAGCCGTGACTTAACAGTCCTACAAGAGGTCACATTTTTTATTTGATATGTTTGGAAATTCGAGAAAAATGAAAATCGGCCCAAACTAATGCACATAAAGGCAAGCGCGGAAGAGGGAGAGTAAAAATAGGTTTTTTGAAGGAATGAAAAGTTGTTTGGAAGAACAATAGTAAAGATTTAAAAAATATTTAATGCACTAGGTAATAAAATGCGAAATGTGACGTCTAGGAACTCCATTAACTTCACTTAAGGGTAAGTCAATCTCAATCTGCCATAAAACAGTATAAAACCGATTATAATGATAACTTTGATTATCCACATGGGCAAGGGTGCACCACGGTAGTTCTCCAGTAGGGAGAACGGAGGTAAATATAAAAAACACTTTTTTTGTTCACAGTTGTTGCAATTATCATTTTTTGCTTAAAAATGGCATCCCCAGAGACTTTACCCATAAAATACAGATGACTAGGTGATCTGATTGAGGCGACCATTATCAACTGAGTATGCTAGCTGGGGAATGCATTTATGGTTATTTTTATCACCTGTTAGATTATAACCCTTTTACCGGGTTGAAAATGAATTCGTGAGCTTTGTGTCACTATGCTATGTGAACTCACATTTTTCAGCCGTGGGGCAGCGTAAATAATAAAAATCCATGCATTTATTGCTCCGAGCTTACACTGAGCCCAGTAGCTAATAGAACCTCCCAGCGGAGAACATGCAGCGAAGTTAAATGCAACTGAAATTCACATACGATGGAGAAACTCTGTCAAAAATACACATAAAACCTATGTATACTTACCTAAAGGATCTTGGTATTACGTCGCTGAGAATAATGGCTGTAATATAGCCATTGAAATTATCTGTACCAATCACTTTAAAGATATGGAGACATATACCTTAGCAGTGAAGCAAAGTGGAAGAGGATAAAGGTAATCTTGTCTATCATTCCATAGGTATTATTTTTCCTAATAGTCTTAAGAAATCAAAGTTGAATTTTCCCATGTTAAGCGTATTAACAATATTGAACATTCCACCCTCTATTTTCTATTATTTTTCAGTTTTTTTTCCTGAATCTTTGTTTCTGCTCTTTCATGTACGCGGCTTTCTTGTGCATGATCCTACCCATTGATGACTCAGATAAATGCATCTCTTCCTTTTCACGTGTTAGCGAGCTTATTCTGGATACAAAGCGAGGGTTTTCAGTTGTGAGATGACTTTTTTTCTACTAGAGAGCTTTCTTATCGTGGGCAATCCGTATCACAACATCCGTATTTCCCCTTTAAGCTCCATGTTCCCGGGAAAGAAATTTATTTTACTACAGTGTTGACCTTTTACCAGTTATGAAAAACATTTAGGTGTAGTTCTTTATGGTAGACCCAAGTGAACTCATAGTACGGCTTGTAAACCTTAGGGAAACTGTGAGGCGTTGGATTTCGATGAAAGTCCGACTTTATCTCATTGAAAAAAAGCATTTTCTATGTAAATGCTAATCATATTATTTTTGATGTCTGATCAAAACACGCTGTAGTACAGTTATCTGTGACTATTATGAGGTAGTGCGAATATCGCGTGAGGTAGGTACTTCATCTCGAGCGATCCTAGTTATTATTGTGGAATAGTTTTTAGATATATGTAATACTGTGGTTGTGATACTCCATTTTTACGTATTATGTTCCTCAGTAATAACTCTGAGACCTGAACATTAATATATTCCGAAACGTTGACCAAGAGAATTTGTTATAAATATAGACTAACCCTTGAAAAATATGAAAATATTTTTATTTGCTATGGTCGATTTTGATAACGCATTGCGATAGGTTGGATTTCAATGCTATGGAAATATATTGCAATACCATTGATATTAAAATATTCTTCAAGGAACGACTAATTTGTGGCATTAATACTAAGAGTTGATAAATCCGAGGTTTTACTGAAGCGCGCGATATACTTTGAATATTGTTTCAGTAACTAAAATTGAGTTGTTTTTCTCTGCATTGATAATTTATCGAAAAGAAATCTCCAAAATTATTGTTTTATTTTTTTTTGCATTTAAGATGAAATGTATTTCCTATTTTTAAACTTATTATTTTTTCACAAATGCCAAGCGTAAAAGGAGGACTGAAAGAATTCCTTTTGGCTAAGGACACACATTGGTCGTTGACCTTCCAGCCGCGAAAACGAGAAAACGAGAATTTTGCGACTAGGGCAGAAAAAAAGTACGGATTCCTTCCTTAAAAAAATGAGACATCTGCGATTCTTATTCGTGGAATATACCCTCTCTTCTCTTTTCCACTTCGCTGCTTTCCGTGAGCTCACATGGTCAGGGAAAAGGAGAAATAAAGGTTTTTTTTGCAGGACTGTGAGGGCACAAGGAGGAGATAGGAAGGGGTGAAGGTAGCGAGGGAACAATAACTGCGAGGGGGGTCTCTAGAAACGTAAGAAATCCGTCGATCGCTGGAATGGGAGTCTCTAGCCTTTGGGACGGAGAGCGGATGGGAACTCCCTCCGGACGGCTTTTCATTCGATCTGCTTTCGACGGATCAGCAGAATGAAAGGGATGGGTATGAGAAGGGGCACAATTCGAATAGCTGGGAGAATTGCAATCCTTGTGATAGTCAAAAGCAGAGATTATTCGTATCTCGTGATGTTTTCATTGACTGGAGGGCCCTCGGTACATCACAGTGGATTTCGTTAGGTTTAGACAAGGTCAACTAAATACCTATCCAACCGTTAAATCGCAAACTCTCTTCAATAACCAAATCCAGTTGCTTATGTAACTGCATTGGTTGTCCACATGTTCTTCTACAAACTACTCTGGGGGTCGGGTTGGTAAAGTACGTAGCGTACAGACTTACCATCCAGAGTTTTCGTGCTCGATTCGTGGCAGAGGCGGAATATTCAGTGGAAATAATGTTCTCCGTGTCAGCCTGAGGCGTTCCTCTGGAGATACGAGTGCCGACGGGATTTTTCCTGAGACCAATAGCTGTTTTAATTTATTTTTTTTGCAGAGGGCGCTAAGACCAAAAATAATGGATATCCCAAAGCACTTGAATAAAGTTTTTCAACTATAATTTAATACACAAAAATTCATTGCCTTTAATTTATTTTGAACGTGTAAATGTGTCTGCTTTGCATATATGTGCCTACTTAGAAAGAAAAAGAGGCATTAGAACGCATGCCGGAGAAACTTAGGTGAGTTGTTGTACGCGCGACTTCGAAGGTTTTTGAATTATTAAATCAATTGTACAATAGGTGGAGCGCGAATAGTTTCAACAAATGATTATTGGCATGCGAGCTTCTCAAACAAGCGAGGAACAACGAGCAAGCCTCGAAGCAGATAGATTACGAGTTGCTCAATCACGTGCATCAGAATCATATCAGGGAGACATAATCTGTGTTAAAAGTAACGTTATTTATTTGTACGTAGGATAAGATTTGGTGCAGTGGTCTCTTTGTTTACTTATTTTAATTGCTTACACTCATGATATGTATTTTAAATTTTAATTCTTGCATTCGATTTTTCGTATACGCCTCGTTTTTTCCTAAAATTGTAATTTTAAGCTCAAAAATCTTAAATTTTTGCACTACTTTAGCATTTGAATATTTTATTTACTTGGAAACCGCAGCATAGGCGTGGATTAGAAACTCGTACCAACATTTGTGCGTTACGCATTCCTGTGTAGGTACGAATAATTCATTGGAATAGGTTTCTTATTCGTTGAGGGACCGATTTTGAACCCAGAAAATATTTGTGGGCGAATCCATGAAAAGTATGGAAATCAATTGAGACTTCAGGATAGAGAATTTTATTTTACGAATACAAGAAAAATCATAGTCCTTCATTAATTTTGTACATGTCGGCTGTATATGTGTGCCTACGTAGAAAGAACAAAAGGCATTGCAACGCATGCAAGAATGTTTGTCTGTTCGTGTTTTATGCACGCCAATACCATACATCCGAATGCGATGAAACTTTGGTGAGTTGTTGTGTTCGTACCCAGAAAGGTTTCTGAATTATAAAAATGGCAATTTTTGGGTTTGTTTTTACCTCAATATTGTTGACATTTACTCCCCTTAGAAAAACATTGAATTCTGTGCAGGTTTTCATTTAATTGATTTGTTAAATTACTTGAACTCAAGATAATGGATGGAAATCAGTATCATAGAACGCATAAAAAAAATGGAGTATTTAATTATTTCATTCAATTTTTATACGCTTCGTTTTGGTTCAAGCATTGCGTTTTTATCTCGAATTTCATCAAGTTTTTCTTCCATTTCAACAATACAAAATTTTCTTGGCAACCAGGCGTGAGTATCCATTTATAATAGCGATTAAATGGATGGTTGTTCTATCCCGCAGCATTTAAAGGCCAGATTCAGTGACTAATTTGATACTTGTATTTAAAAGACTAAACGACGACAATTCCCTGTTCGCGTTGGCTTCTCAATGACCTTCAACAAGGCAAAAGGTCAATCGCTTCAAGTGTGTGGATTAAATCTGGAAAATTCATTCTTTTCACGTGGTCAAATATATGTTGCATGCTCACGAGTGGAACAGACCAGTAATACCAAATTCAACACCAGCTAATGAACTCAGCGCTTGCCTCAAAGCGTCGCATCTTCTGAGACATGTGCAGAACTCACGTTAACGACCAATATGCGCGTAAATCTGCAGCTCATTGTGTCACCCATATTTTCGTAACAGTTATTAGACATTGGTAATGGAAAAGTACCTGTTGATGCCGACGCAAAATATATTTCAATTCTATTGGACTTTTGCGTCATTGTTCCATCAATCGAACAATTAATTCAGAAAGTTTTTCCACTAATTGTCACCAATTAAAAAAATCACCAATGACTTTGTGAACGTGCAGTTATGGCAGCAAAAAACACCGACGTTAACGGAATCAACTACGCCATCCACGAACACATTTCGGGCGAGTCTGTCACCTACAAATCGATTGACAGCGTCATGAACGAGATTTTTAATTATCCAGTTGATTTTTTAAATTCGTTGGATCTTTCTGGTGTACCTCCGCAAAAATTGTCACTCAACCTCGGCGCACCAATAATTCTTTTGCTCAAAATGAATACACCAGGAATGCGCAATGGCTCACTGTCAAACAACTGATGCCAAACGTCATGTAAGCGACAATTCTGAATGGCAAGTAAAAAGGAAAAGATGTGCTTATTCCACGTTTTCCCATCATTCCCACCGACATGCCATTTGATTTAAAACGACTACAGCTCCCCGTTCACCTTGCCTTCTCAATGACCATGAACAAGGTCAATCGCTTCAAGTGTGTGGATTAAATCTGGAAAATCAATGCTTTTCACACGGTCGGTTATGTGTTGCATGCACACGACTTGGACAGCTGAAAAATTTATTTGTTCTTACAGAGGGCGGTAGGACTAAAAATATTGTATATTCGAAAGCACTCGAATAAAATTTTCAGCTTTATTTTAATTCCCAAAAATCATTTTCTTTCATTTATTTTGAACGTGTAAATGTGTCTGCTTTGTATATGCGTGCCTACTTAGAAAGAAAAAGAGGCATTGGAACGCATGCATGAGATCCTTAGGTGAGTTGTTGTGCGCGCGCCTTCGAATGTTTCTTAATTATTAAATCAATTGTACAATAGGTGGAGCGCAAATAGTTTCAACAAATGATTATTGGCATGCGAGCTTATCAAACAAGCGAGGAACAAAAGCAAGCCACGAAGCAGATAGTTTACGAGTTGCTCAATCACGTGCATCAGAATCGTATCAGTGAGACATAATTTGTGTAAAAAGTAACATTATTTATTTGTACGTAGAATAAGATTTGGTGCAGTGGTCTCTTTGGTTGCTTTTGGATTTTAAATGCTTATCATAAGATCACTCAAAGAACAAGGTTTTGAATTCTTGCATTCGAGTTTTCGTATATGCTTCGCTTTTCCCTAAAATTGAATTTTTAAGGTCGAAAATCTAAAATATTTGCACTACTTTAGCATTTGAATATTTTATTTACTTATAAACCGCAGCATTGGAATGGAATTGAAAGTCATGCCATCATATGTGCGTTATGAACTCGTGTATAGGTACGAGGAATTTATTGAAATAGGTTATAAATTTGTTTAGGAACCGATTTTGAACCCTGAAAAGATTTGTGGGCCAAGCCATGAAGAGTATGGAAATGAATAGGGACTTCAATATAGAGCATTTAATTTTGCAAATAGACAAAAAAATCATTTTCTATCATGTATTTTGTACATGTCTGCTTTCTGTATAAGTGCCTACTTAGAAAGATAAAGTGGCATTGCAACGCATTCCTGGCACAGCTAATTTTTATATATTAGTAGGGACTATCGGAAGACTCCTGTTGAAATGAAACAGGTGTGAAAATATTGAACATGTTTTATGAGAAAACCTCTAAGCCTGAAGAATACTGTCAGCGTGATCATTTGAGGAGTTGGTAACCTATCTTGTATGTTGTGTTCGTGGTAGTAGACACGCTGACATTTTTACTGGTACACGGAGAGATGAGTGACTGTTGGTCCTCTTTCATGCACGGAAAACCCAGAAATGGGCCACTCCGACTCATTACCACTTAAATAGCACCCAGGTTGATAAATGGTCACCTCGTCCCTCCGGTTCTCATCAGCCGTCTTCGGAGTGATTAATAGATTGATGGCTACCCTTTCGTACATACGTTTGCATTCTACGGTTTAATTGACTTGTGCTATTCAACGTTGATATGTGCGTTGAGTATTTTTATAAGGATTGAGGAGTAGAGTACAATCCAGCGGTTGGCGACGTTTAAAGGAGCATTTGCACTCACAGCCATGTTTATTTGACCTATGAATCCTCCGTCACCGGGACTGCGCCTTTGGCATAAAGAGGTGTATAAAGAGCCATAATCATTGGTGTTGGTTGCTAAATAAAAAAATCTATGGTGATTTTTAGTGCACTGGCCGACTTTCATGCACGGATGTCATTAATTGCGCTGAAATTCCGTTCTTCCTTCGGGTAAGAAGTCTAACCTTTGTCGTATTTGTGCAAGGACTCATTTTCTCGCAAAGAAGACATTCTTCTTGCTTTAGAAGATTGAATCGAAAGGTTACTCTTTTTTTATTAGGCATGTTGATAGATATATTTTTAAGTCCAAGGAGGGGAAACAAAGAGGCGAGTGAAAGTCTTAATTAGGCAACTCGATGATTGAGTGAATTAAAGTTGACTGCACTGTAAGACCTTTAAAAATATGTAAAAACTCGTATCGTTTATGATGTGTGAATTGGTCTAAAAACAGTTCATAATCGTAATGAGAGGCAGACGGTTCCACTACGTGTAGTACATCATATTAAACTACGAGTATTAAAAGTAGATATGGCCGAAAAGTAACTAATCGTAATTTGGTAATCGTTACTCACTCGGATCGGAAGTAACGATTACTCAATTTGAGAAGAAACGATTACCTCTACGATTCAGGTGCTTTCACTGGGATAGAGTACTAAATCATCCTTGGGCATACCGATACTACCGAAACGGGTACTCGTAGTCCAACGAGTCGGGACTTTATGATTACCAGTTTTCGGTACACCCATATATGGGTGTAACGAAATGTAATCAAAGTCAAACGAGTAGGGATTGTAGGAACCTTATGATTGCCAGTAATAGTTACGTCTTTATATGGGCCAATATCGAAATGTGGATAATCAAAAGCTAAATAGTAGGGACTTAATGATTATCCATATCGGCATACATGTCGTAAGTGAATTATTATGACATCCATCCCCTATGAAAAAATGTACCTATACAATTTCTATACAGGATCTATACAATGTTTACATTTTGTATACATTTGTCTACAATCTCACATAAATGTATATATTGCATGCAAAATGTATACAGTAGGGATGGGCGGGATCCCGAGACTTCGGGAATTATCAAAGTTTTTGGTCTTCCCGAAATTCGAGACGGGGAAGGTCTTTCCTGAAAATATTGTTTCGGGAAATGTATTTTTCTTTTGCTTTTCCGACTTCCGGGCTTAAAATTTAAAGCAGTCACGCGTCGTTTAGCGCATTTACGATAAGTACTAATGATACAAAAGTGAATCCATAATATTTATTGGTATTCATATGAAATTTTAGAAGAGATCGCAGTTTTTCCTCGGCATAAAACCATTTGTCGTATCAATAAACGAAATTTCGTATCCCATCGTACGTATGCCAAATTGTCCTAAATTTTGCATAACTTCCGAAATGTCAGGGGCAATGACGAAAGGAGATTGCACGCATGCACTTAAACTGTTACAACTTCCCTATTAACAACAATGGCGCAGAGATATGTATAAAAAATATAAACCTAATATTAATTAATGTAGTGCATAAAAAATGGATGGAAAAGGTCCTGAATTAACGGAGAAAAGACGCTATGAAAAACAATGGTTTTTAAACATTAAAATTATTAATTCTCTCAATAACGGCAAGATGAATTTTTTAAACTTTGACTGGTATTTTTTAACTCATTTCTCTCCATCACAAGGTACATAGAATGACTGTGCCCTCTTTAGATTCACGTGAAAAAATCGTCAAAGTAACCCCTGCAGTAGCAGCGCGAACTTAGGTTAAAAATGAGCATTCCTCGTATATGAACAATACTGATTTTACAGTAAAAATATTAAAAAATAAGATGTTAAAGCACTAAACGGTTGTACTGGGAATATTTTTCCAGATAAAAAAAAACAAAAATAAGGGAAATAAAATAAAGAAAAATATCAATTATTCAAAAGTTAAACAACAAATATCTCAAAAACCGGCTGATAGACTTTGTTAAAAATTCTTACACATAGCAGCGAATTTTAACCGAGTGCCTTCTGTGACAAAATATATTTTTGATGGTAAATTGTCGTAGCCAAATGCGTATGCAAGTCTTTAATAAAAGCAGCAAAAAGTATATACAATTGAAATGAATACGGTTGAATGGAAATACAATGGATTTTCCAATTACTTGGGATACATCTATATGTTAACCATGGTTACATAGTCCGATCTATCGCAAATTTTAATATCGTCAAAGACTCAGAAACGTATCATTTGCGGGAAACTAAGCGTGGCTACATCTTAATCTACACCTATTGAACAATTGAGAATAGATATCTTTCAGAGCGACACGGAGAACATCATATTAGAACCCCACTATATTTCCAGGTCCGACAGAAACGATAAATTAAGAGATATATTTTGCCGAACGGATAGGTATGGAAATTCGTTTTTCCCCCGAACAATAAGGGACTATAATAATTTCTAGGCGTAATTTCATTATAGCGTTTCCTTTTTATATATAAACGGCTGGTGTCATAACACCCCCCGCCACACGCCTATTGAGGCGGCTTGCGGGGTAGTATGTAGATGTAGATGTATAAGGGCAGTCAATGAAGACCCCAAAACATCAAGCTTAGGAAATAATAAGCGTTTAGCTGAATTTTACCCCACTGATAGACTACTGCCAGAGAAACATTTTTACAAAATCCCTCTGAAGCTTCCCCTCCCCACCTCCATCCGCCCTCGAAAGTTCAGAATACCAATATTTACGGAACACCCATCATAATAATAATTTAAGTTACGGCATGCCGAGTGTTGAAAAGCCGGGACCCCCTGCTCAATCTCGTGAGAGAGCACGAGAGTGCGGGAGCAGGGGCGTTTCTCTTCCCGGCGGCAAAGAGGGCAGCGGACGAAACCGGTCTCGACTTCGACCCGTCATCCGATGGAAGCGACAATGACACGATTAGTCCATGCATGGATGTTTCTATCGAAAAATCGAAAAGCATGGGTTATCGAATGAACTGACGCTTGCCTTCCTACGCTCCGCCGGTCTGAAGTCTGAGACCGAGGGTTTTGTTCTCGCGTGCCTGGATGGTGTCACAAACACACTCGTGTACCGCCGAATTATATTCATGGCGGAGGTCGCGGACACGAGATGTAGGGCGTGCCGAGCCCAGCCGGAGACTTTGAGTCACATTCTCTCCGGCTGTAGTTATTACGTTAGGTCAGCGTACTTAGCTCGGCACAACGCGGCCCTGCAGGTGTTATACTTTCACCTTCGACACAATTATGGCATCGAAGAAACACCAGTGCTGCCCTATGCCCCTGGAGATATTGAGTCCGTCGTGGAGAACGAAAAATGCACCATCTGGTGGAATTACTCCTCTCCACCACCAGGCAGTTGGAGGCGACCAAGCCTAATATCTTTCTCCTCGACCACCTCACACACTCCATGTCCGTGATCGAGTTTTCGGCTCCGGCTGAAACTAACATGGATGCGAAGGAGGTGGAAAAACGGACGAAATATCAATACCTGCTTTTAGAAATTCGACAGAGATACCCAGGACACTGTGAAACTAGTGGTTCTCATCATAGGTGTGCTTGGTGGAGTCAAGGGCTCGCTGATGAATAACATCAAGTGCATTCCGTCCTGCGTGGCACAGGCGGAATCACTAGTTGCACGCATGCAGAAGGACGTCATCCTGGGGTCACTCCGTCTACTGCGGACGCATGACCCGACAGCAGCGTAGCCACTCATCCGATGGGCGTCGGACGTGGCTGTGATCACTGCCCAACCCCTCTCGAGTCTTCGGCTATTATGACGGTAATGGAACCTGATGCTTGCCGGGGACTCGGAGGGGTTGTTACAACTGTAACAAGTAAATAATACTAATAATAATTTCTACATACTTAAAAGCCAAAGCCAATTACTAAGTATTTATTATATTATATACACACAGACAACCATGCCCTGGGAGGTGTATATGTCCTACCCAGGCGTGATTCGAACCCGCGACCTTCGGTTAGGCCGGCGGAAACCCATTATATCTGTTACTAATGATCAGATCAAGTTCAAATTTTTTCTGTTTTGTTTGTTATTAAATTTTTTACAATATTAATACCTAACATATTTACATTAAACCTAATAGGTTTTGATGAATCTAAGAAAATATCAGGAAAAGTGGGAGTTTAACTTTGACACTTTATTTTTGCGCCATAGGCTTTGTATGTGTCATATTATGTAAAAACCCTTCCTATAAAGTTATACCCTACACTTTTTTGAATCTATTGATATAAAATTTTATTTATTTTTTTGTGGTGCTAACGCTGGGAAGGGGGAGAAAGCAAGAAGGTTCGCCTCTTTCCCTATTCCCGTCCCGAAATCGTCAAGAATTTTTTTTCCCGTTCCGTCCCGTCCCGAAACCAGAAATGCCTTTCCCGCTCATCCCTAGTATACAGTGAACGCGGCTCCTGGGAAATTTTAAGTTAGCATATGGTTGTACCTATATTAAAAAATAATAATCCGTTCATTGTTTACGGCCTTGAGAAAGACCCACGACCAATCGAAGCCCATTCTATTCACGGAAGTATCCTTATATTTTCAAAGTCTAAACATATTTGGTCTGTCAGCAAGTGAAGCCTATTTTCGGCCAAACAAGAATCCAGAAATTAGCTTCGAAAGTCTCCTAAGGGGGTTGATTGAAAATCCAGCAAAAATGCTGAAAATTAAAAAAAATGGTGTTACTGCCGGAAATGGCAATGCCATGTAGTGACGTCATTATAATTTTTGCCGTCTAAAAGCAGAATGAAGTTCCGCCCGTAGGTTCGGTTAGAGTGAAATGTGTGCGGCTTTTAGAGTAACCTGAAAAACACCACGGGGATGCTCATGAGATCGCTAGTGGGCATGAGCATCCAAGGATAACATTTGTCGTTTTTCATGAAAGGATTATTTTACTCGCAAAGAAGACATTCCTCTTGCTTCAAAAGATTTTATCGAAAGGTTACTCTTTTTCCTATCAGGCATGTTGATGGATATAGGTATGTTCAAGGTCAAGGAGGAGAGAAACCGCGGCGAGTGATAGTCTTCAATAGGCAACTCGATGATTGAGTGAATGTAATTTAACTGCACTTTATCGCTTTTAAACATATATAAATATTTCGTAACGTTTATGATGTGGGAATTGATCTAAAAAAGTTCACAATCGTCATGAGAGGCAAACGGTGCCACTACGTGCAGTACATCTAAGTATTAAACGATAATAAACAACGCCATGTTTGTTGTAGCAACAGAGGCATTATTACCATTACTATTCGCTGCACGTAAATATTCTTGCACGTTTAATTGCCTTTAAGTGTACCTATCGTTTACTACATAAATGTTCTCTCATATAAATGCAGTTCCCATATGAGGGCTATTATGAAAATAGAGATTGAAGAGTATACTTGTTGTAAATATGCATTGAATGAATCGATTATTCCCCGAACCAATCTCCCGATTTCAGAAAAAAAGTGAGATTTTTCAGCAAAAACATGATTTTCAGTCAATTACGTAGCGTAAAAGGAAATCAATTGAAAGAATTAGAAACTTCATTTATTTAACCATCCGATAAAAATAATCCCAGCCCTATCTTTAGTGAAAGTAATTTTAAAAAGCAAAAAATGAAACCACTGCACCGAACCCAATGCTTATCATGAACCACCAGGGACCCCCAGGGGGGGCATTTGGGGGCCCTGAGGGATTTTAATATAGCCTATGTTACACCCAGATACATTTACTCACTACATTCCAAATTTCAGCTCAATTGGTTCAGTAGTTTTGAGTGATTGAGCAACAGACAGACATACACCATTCAATTTTTCTTATACTAGTATGATTTTCCTTATAATTGGACGTTCGTGTTCGATTCCAATTTTCATGCATTTGAAATGATTTACTAAAATAAAGAACGAGCATGGAAGGTGCAGTTCACGTAATAGTCTATGTGCGAAAAACATAAGTAAAACTCAAAGACGAATGGAAAAATGAAGAAATGAAATATTCCGCCATATCTAGCGTGCATTGAGTACGTTATTTACCTGCTCAGTTTTCCAAATTATTGTTTCTTGAGAAGTTCCTCCGGTAGGATGAAGTGAATGTCATTTTCTTTTGTTTTAGTGCTATTAGGTTTAGTTAAGGCCGTAATAGAGGGAAGGGTATCGGGTAAACGGGGAATGGGAAGAAAAAGATTAGGCTTTATGGTCAGGATGAAGAAAGGTAAGACTTATTCTGAGATGAAGAAAGAAATATTAGAGGTAGATAGGGCACGGCTCGTGTAAGAGTCCGTTGGATATTCTCTGACTTTCATCAAAACCTACCTCTAACCGGTAGATTACTCTAATGAATGAATGAATTAGTGCTATTCGCGGAAAACGTGTCCTAGATGGATTGATTTGATGACATTCTCAAACTCCTCACTTAAACCATAAAGTGTTACAAATTGAACATGTCTTAAAGGAAAAATTGGGAGAAACATCGATAAATTTTTATTTTTATTTTTTTAAATTTTAATAATATTGCTATTTTTTGGAAAATATTTATAAAATAGCATTAATTACCAGGACATTATATAGCAATGAAATGGAAGCACCACTCCAATCTTTTATGTTAATTGAAAATAAATCCAATTCTGACACTGAAATTATTTGTTCAATGAAAATGGTAGAGGGCTCCTTTCACTGGAAAGAAGTGCTCTTCACTATTCATTTTACAAGAATTCTTCGGCTGGACTAAATATTCAATATCTATCTACCTTGCTTCCATTACCTAAGTCATATCATCAATGAATTTAGTATATTTTGAACGTCACAAATGGAGATATGGCACCTAGTATTTGTTTTGACACCTCTTGGGATACTTTACGTATCTTAACCACTTTTAATCGAAGCATAGTTTTATTACGAGTCGTTAACACTATTTTATGGACTTAGTTTCCAGAAAGGCCATGATTAAATCCTCTTTAGAAAATAAGGACGAAGAGGAAGATTTAGTGCCTACTGTTATAAACTTCTCCTGTGGAGACAAGAGGGGCATTTGGGTTAATGGCTAAACGTAGTTGGGTTCCATCCCAACCGATATCGACCGTTGAGCTATTGAATTCCACCGAGTGCAGTAACGTGTAGCGCCGGAAGTTTTGTTTTCAACGCAGAAAAAAGAGTTAAGGGATCTTATAACTTGGGATAAAAGCAAAGGCCGGTGTCGATGATCTCATATTTGCCAGAGACTGGCCGGACGCTTACGGAGCAGAAACACCTCATCCGCGGCTTACTTAGCGGCAAGGGAGTGGAATGGTGATGCAGGCAGGCGGGGATCCTCCATGTACGGCGGTGGAGCGAATCCATCTCAATTACTCAAGTCGCTGACTCCTTGCTTCTTAATCAGGGGCGGGTGCTTGTCGCCGTGACACCGTCAATTAAAACCGGCAGGCGAGACATCTTCATGGTTTTACATGACATGGAATTCATTTCGCGCTCCGTCCTCGTGGAGTTAAATTTGGCGACTGAGAGATAGATGCTCTTATGCGATAAGAACTCGGTAAAGGGTCTAGTATCATAGCTCAGTATCATATCATACGCCTCTTGCAATTGGTAAATGCCCGATGTTATAAGGGTCACTTGACGAATAAATATTTGTATTTTTAAGATGTTATAATTGAATAAATGTTTATAGAATGGATTATAATTATGTTTGAAATTACAGTTCAACTACCGCTTGATAATAGGCGTATAAATGTTTAATGGCTGATCCTGTCCAGTTTCTTGCGACTTACAAGGTGTAATAGAGTCATAAACATTCAGAAACTATATTTTTTGCCTTTAAACGTCCGTTTTATTCAGTCCATAATACTTGCAACACTCTTCCAGTGAAATATTCGGTTCTATACTTCTGTGCTGCAGAGTCTGCCATCCAAAATTAGAAGTAAATAGTTTACATAATCATGTTCCGACTACTTCGTTAGGCACGCATCGGCATGCCTTTGTGATAGCTATGCCCACTACAAATTCCTTACCAATCAATCTATGCAGTAGAATAGAATAGAATAGAATAGAATAATAAGTTTATTAGAACCTAGTCCAAAGGACTCTAGGTTCAACAAAATGATACAATTAATGGTACACTCTCCCATAATACAGATCAGGTCTGGTATATACCCATGGGGTGGTGGATAGGCCGGGGCAACATAAACCTACACCCTTCTTCACCTGCCACCATCATACCCACCTCCACCCACCCGGGCATTTCGTTACCATAAACCTGGTTCACATATCCAGTTTTTATATAATCACACAATTTTATTATTTATCTCAATAACAATTATCCTGTTACACAATTTGCCTCATTCAGATCCTTAGATGTACAATATTACAATATTTCTATTAACAAAAAAAAGTCATATTTTAGTATGATTTTATTTTCTTCCTAAAAATAAACTGCGGATGATATGCATTCAGAGGGTGGCGGGTTGGCCGGGGCAACAAATACCTACATCACTCATCGCCTGCCACAACCGTACCAACCCCCACCCCCGGGTTACAGCTCCATCCAATTTACATGTCCCGATATTGATATTGACCATATGCTTTGTAATTATATTATTCTGAAAAAGGGTAAAATCCCTTTAATTTATAGACGTAGTTAAATATTTTAGTTTTGAATACACTTTCGGATGCGTTCCTAATTTCAATGGGTACCGCATTCCAACACCTTGCTGCCTGTACTGCGAAGGAGTTGCTGTACATTGTAGATCTGTGGCTAGGTGTGTACAATTGTTCTAGTGGTGCTCGGGTTACTCTTTGCTTTATTTCTCGAGAAAATTGAAAGAGGTTAAACAAGTATTCTGGTGTTTTGGTAGTTAAAATTTTCCGTGTTAGATTTATGATGAAGTAAGTCCTTCTCTGTTTGGTAGTAAGGAGTTTTGCCTTCCTGTAATATGAGTTTATATGGTCGTATTTAGGGACATTGTATATGAATCTGACACAAGCATTCATTGTCCTCTGTAGCTTAAGGTCCAACTCTTCAATTATGTCGTTGTATACTACGCAGCAATAGTCAAAGTAAGGTAACACCAGTGAGGTGACCAATTGAAGTCGGATTTTTGGGGGTAGGCTCTTTCGGTGTCTTTTCAATCTGGATAGCGTTCTGAACGTCTTATTACATATTTCGTTAACATGTTCTTTCCAAGAGAGCGTGTCATCTATCTTCATTCCCAAATCAAGCACTGACTTGGAAAATTCAATTTTGCAGTTTTGCACCCTAATATTCGGGCCTATGTGTCTCAAGTTATTCATGTATTTCGAGCTACCTATAATAATCGCATTAGTTTTCAATGGATTAATAAAAATTTTATTGTCATGGGCCCATATGCATATTCTATTTATGTCCTCATTCACTTTGCCGATCGTTTCATGAAGTAATGATGTGGGACAAGATATGTAAATTTGAAGATCATCGGCATACAAGTGATAGTCGCAGTGTTGGAGGGCATCGGGTAAATCTTTCATGAAAATAGAAAATAGTAGTGGTGACAGTATTGAGCCCTGAGGTAGTCCGATAGAGACAGGTTTCCAGGAGGATAATGATCCATCTTCACTTTTTATTGCTTGTACGCGTCCTGTTAAATATGATTTGAACCAGTTTAACGTACTGGCGGAGAAATTTAAATCCTTCAATTTCTGTAGAAGCAGTATGCAGTATGTATGTTTTCAAGCGACAATTTTTGGTTACCAGATATTATGTTGATTTACTTGACTTATGTGCATTTTTTAATGTGCATTGACTTATGTGCATGTGCACCTGCATTTTTTTGTATGATATTTTTGGAAATATTTATGATATAATCAAGTATTCAGGACTATCTAAACTCTAAGTCAAGTGCTATTAGTTGTTCTGTAGAGCTAAAAAATATTCCCCTTGTGTCAACATTCTCAATTTTAAAAATGAATTAGTTACTAAATTTAGGTCGTTCAAATTTGTATTATTATTTAGGGCTTTTTTTTGCCTTAAATGCCTGAGGTTCGTTTTCCATCATTATTCAACATCGTTAGCAGTCATGGAACGGAATATTGCTGCAGATTTATTTCTATTCTACATTCTCATTTCAGATGACAGCTTTAGGCCTTCATGACTCATTTTAACTGATTGATCTTCATTCACTGACATTCATGACTCATGACTGACCTTCATTTTAACATCCCTCATAATCTATATTAAGAGTTCTTGGTCTTTTTCAGCAATTTTACCCATTTCTCTTATTTTAATGGCTTTCAGGAGGGTGTTAAGTCCGGGTGTGTTAAATAATGCCTAATTATCATTTTTAAATCCCTTTCTCTTATTCCTTTCTCCATGCTTTCTTTCATTTTCCTCCATGCTTTAACGTATCTTTCTTCTGTTAGTTTCATCCTCACATCCATTTATTTTTTTAGGTGTTCCTCCAAGTTCCTTCGTAGAATGTAAGCAAGTTTTGTTTCCGTACTGTAAGGCCCAAGTTTTCCCACCCTGCGACCTTTCCCTTTCCGGGAACATTCTCGGAACGGAAGCAATTTTCCAATTTCTGCTTTAAAAATTGAGGCCAGTCTTGTGTTAACATTTACACTCCTTCCATATTGAGCAAGCTGCTTCATAAACTCACAAAGGCAGAGGGTAGGGACGTTTTGTGTGGTTTAAGGTAACAGTGAAAAAAGGATGGATTCACGACTCGCATGTTCTTCGAGTTACTGACAATATAATCAAGCAAAGGGCTAAATTGTGAAATTTCACTCATTTTTAGGCGCATGGTGACATATTTCCCTATTCCTAGTCATTCCTGTGTTATATTAACAACTATAAAGCGAGAAAAACGAAAAGAATGTACTGCTAACATTAGCCCTTTTATGATGATCAACATTTTATTCTCGTTGCGTAACTATAATGCAGTATTTGCTTAGGATGGATCGTGGCAATAATATATTAGTATATTCAACCATATGCATCTGTGAGCGACGATACCCGAATGTATTCTATAATACTTTATTATTATATTTTTTATTATATGCACCGTTCATTTCTTTAAACAGAAAATGTTCTTATGGCGACCTTAAAGCTTTTCAACTGCTGAGGAAATTAAAAAAAAATATTTTTGGCAACCCCGGTAATTTTAGGACATGTTTATTTTTGTCTTTTATTTATGTACTTACAAAATCTGACGGCCAAGGGAAAAAAATTCTTGGTATAGCGCCTACCTTCAAGTCTCAAGTGACGGACGCTGCAGAGTAAACGTAATGTTCTCAGGAAGAAGCCAACGTGGGATGATGTATTGAATGAAAATGTAGGTACTCATAGGTAGTATGTTATTCCGTTAGTGTGATGATCATCGTTTGGTTGAATATGTATTATGGATCATTCTTTGCTTATTTTTTTATGAGTTGAGAACTCATTTATAAATTTCTGCCGCTTATGTATTTTTTTATTTATACCTATGGAACTTTATAACTACTTTAGTACTATAACACTAGAATATATGTTCTTACGATGAGAGATTGTTTTTGGAATGGATGCTTTGTGATGAACAATAATAAGGACATTGGCAATAACAAACAATTGTGGACTAAAAATCCACGTAACATGCTCCATTTAAGTTTTTTTTGTTTTGTATGACTAAAATGTTTATTTCATTGCTGCATTAAGTTGCATGGAATGGCAAGGTCTCACTCTCGCATAATGGATTTTAGTTTGTCAGCATCCATGTATACCAATATAATTTTAATGCAGCTCTCCACTCCATTGCCTTTTCATTTAAATGCTATCATTTTTTAACGTCTTATTTTGAGTTTCCTCTCCATTTGCATAATGTATTCTATTCTTTATCTACCTCGGTAATGGTACCCATTTTTTGTTCCTACGAATTTTGTTTACTGGAGTCTGCTTTGCCTGACTTTCAGGGTGACATATAAATATAGAGATGATCTTTAGTGATCACATGTAAATTTATATATTACCCTGTCCCTATAGTAGAGATTGTTAGCCAGCCAGCGTTAATAACCCATATATCCTGAAACATTGAATTAGGTCGATGTCTGAAAGCAGTGTAAAATAGAATTGAATATAAGTCATAAATGAGTTTTATTCATTACCATTAAGCAATTTGGATGCTCACGAATCATAACTTTATTTGCCAAAATAATTCATTAACTCAAGCATTTAGACAAGTGCCTCTCAGTCCTGAACATACCTTTGCAACATTTAAAGTGTTAAATATAACTTATCAAATCAGCCGAAATACTCCAGGAAATTACAGAAAATTGTCGTAACTGCTAACGTCAGCTGCCGGTCTGGAAAGGGGCGTCAATTAGGAAACGTTTCCTACGAACATTTCTCTCAACGACGCAGGGCAGGTCAACTTACGCGAGTCGATGACCGTTGACTTCCTCGGCCCCGTAAAACTTTTATGAGCCTCTCTGGTGGTGGTACGCGGCGCCCTAATTCTGCGCCCGGTAAACTGTGAGCGACAATTGACAAGACCACACCTATGGCCATTACATCGTGAGACGTAGATTTCTCCCCTTTGATCTTCATCAAAAAAGCATCTGCTCATTTCTTTGCCTTTACCACCGACAACCGTGCCTTTTATTGGCAACAATTGGCTAAAACCGGCAGAAGTGCGTGGCCAATGACCTCAGAAATACTATTTCGGAAGTAAATATTACTTTCAAATTTCTGTGGGATGAAGCGCGTTGATTTTGTTGGAGCGACCCGTTTATAAAATAACGAAAGATACGAAATTCACCTTGAAAAAAGTATTCCTTTGAAATGGTTGAAATGGTGCCAGTACTCTAAAGAATTAAGATATAATCAGATAAGTCACTAAATTGAGAATCAATCTATGTAAATCCTGGGGATTTGGGTGCTAATTCCTGTTCGGGCACACAGTTCTTTGCATGGTTAATGAAGAAAATTTGTACTTTAAAAATTGTTTAATGAGTTAAAAAGTGACTATTGAACAACATCGTACGTACACTTAAATCACCCTACGGATTTGCTTTTCTTCCCAGCTCAGATTATTTTGAGAATTTTAGGGCATTGTACAAATTTATGTGTAAAATCTCTAGCCATAATAGTGAGCAAACCTCGAAATTAAGTTAAAAGATGAAAAGAAAACGTATGCATATTACCAGTACCTACTAAAGGTTTAGGAAAAGTATTTAGTTTAACCTAATTACTATGCCCAAGCAAGAGATTTGCCGGAGAAATGTTTTGAGAGGCAATGGAAAAACTAGAGCGAGGAAATATTATTGGGAACAACTTGTAAGCACTATCAGATTCACCGACGAACAAACTTTAGAAAATAAAGCATCCATAGGATTGGAGGCTTTGGTAGATGCATTGGAAAAGCAGGGCAAAATACACGTAGCGAAGACCAATCGTTCAATTCAGAATTAAGTAAGTTAGCATTGAGATTTTCTCGTTCAAAGAAAGCGTGGCAGATTGTAGATGTGGGTGTGCTTGATCGAGAGCAGAATTAGAAATTCAATGGGCAGTGCGTCGTAGAAAAATGAGCATAGTAGCTGACATATTTCAAGGAGAATTGAGTAAGCAAAGGAGGCTATTAGGAGTTAGCTATCAGGAGGGACTGATCACGAGGGATTTAGAGCATGTAAATAAAATATTGGAAAAGAGTAGTATTATATGGAGTTTGGCGTGTTATTATGCAGAAACGTGACCCTTGAGGAAAAAGGATGAAAGTAGGCTGCAGGCGTTAGATGTATGTAGAGGAGGAGGGGGTGCGATGGACGGACAAGAAGAGAAATGAGGAAGTGCTCAACATGGTTGGTGAGGAGAGGAAACTTTGGAAAGGGATTCGGAGGAGGCGGCGCAGGTGGTTTGAAAGTGTAATGAGAGGCGATGAGATGCTAAAGGTCGGGATAGTCAAGGGGGAAGTGAATGCTGGGTAAGCGAGGAAGTGGGTTTGGGTGGGTTTTAAGGGTGGGAAAAAATGGGTTTTAAGGGTGTTGTGAAGAGAGAAAGGAAGTATGCCGAGCTGAAGATGGAAATCATTTCAGGAGATATGAGACTGCTGCTACAAAGGATCAGTAGTAATTTAATATTTTTCCTATTATCCTAACCTATTTAACCCGTTGATCAATCATAAAAATGAAATAAAAATATTTAAAAGACTTTTTAGCAAGTACATAAATATTGTAATTTAAAATGGTATTTTTTACCAGATAATTAGGCGCCAGCGATTGTTTTGTAAATGTCAAGGTTTAGCGAGAAATATAACGACAAATGAAATATTAGAGGGCATATAAAATTAGTTGAAATGAAAAGAGCATGCATGGATATTGCGTATTTTTCATAAAATCTAGTTATTTTTCGTCCGTTTTGCCCTGATTCACTACCAAATCGTTTGAGCGTTATTTTCGCCAGATCAGAAGAAAAGGAGAATCCTGCCATTGAGATTATTCTGCTCCTATCGATTGGCATTAGGAATGAACTCCCAACGTACTCAGGTTAACGCCCTCAGAGAGTCAGGGGTGACTAGCAGGAAGAGGTAACCTTATTTAGATTTTCCCCACTTGGCAACAACGGAAAAACTAATTAAGAACGAATTATTACCTTTATATATTTTGGCTAGCATAAAATATTACGTATCCTTAGGTAATGAAGGAGATTTTTAATTCATAAAGCCAATTTACGTGCAAAAATTATAATTCGATATGAACTTCAATACTTGGTTTCGTCGTGAGTTTTTCTTTATACTTTTTTGCTGCTTTCGGTTCACCAATACCAAGGTTTCAATAGACGACTGTTGTTTTAAGTCTTATATTATATATAAATGATATAAAGCTGCAATACTTCATCCATATTCATCAATGTCGCCGTGTGTCATGTGGTTTCGTGATGTCCAAATGACAAATATAAATTTTTTTACTAAAAAATATGAAGGTGTTTGAATAAGTCACATTCTGTGTGAATGAGGTAATTGTTTAATAATTTATGCTCGAAAATATACCTTGTGAGTTATATGAGGCTTCGATTTCTCGTCAGAGCCTCAGTCAGATTATTAACTTTGAGTTGCAGAGTTGCAAAATTTCTAAGAAAGACTTCCTCGTCTACTTCTTTTTCCTAATTTTGACTTTTTCGAGTTCCTGGAAATTTTTGCGTGGAATGCGTGGTGGCTTTGGACGAGATATCTCCTTTTCTGTTAGTCCAAGAGGCGACTTGGAGGAATGGAGGCAACTTGTTTTGGAAACAAAAGAAAAACATTCTATGCTCCTTCCAGTCGGAAGGAGAAGGAAATTGGTTGAGGAAGCCGTCTTTCTCTCTTCCTTCTTCTAGGATTTCCTTTCCCCGAAGGGCATGGCATAATTTCCGCGAGATTTGCGAAAAAGGTCCGTACAATTACGGCACCTTCCTTATTTCTAGAATTGGTCCACAAGAAATTACAACCGAATGATGTTCGTTGCAAAATTGTTTATGACAGGTTTTCTTCACTTATTCATTTCAATTTACTTACATTGCATAGGAAGAAAAAGACAATGGTGATCGTGAGCTTAAAAGAGAGTATTCTAGTAGTTTGGTACATCTTAGTCTGATCTTATAATCTCTGGTTAAATAATTTCTCGGAATGAAAACTGATTCCAACATGTTCTTCCACCTATTAAGCTAATGTAAAAAAACCGATAGTCTGGCGTTGATTACAAAACCCAAACTCTCACCTAATATAAAGTTAACGAGCAGACTTTGTCATATTGCAGTCAAAGTTAACCAGACATAATAAAGCCGGGTCTTAGAGGGTTTAGGTACGTGCAGAACTCTTCTCAAGGCACATATGATTTAGTAACTGAAATGCAACATAATTGTAATGCATATTTTATTAGTTATTAGGGGAACTGACCAGATACTGAGGTAATTTGCACCATTATGGGTATTTGGGTTGAATGGCAGGGTAGGGTTATTGGGGTGAGTGAGGAAAAGAGGAGAGAAAGCCGGTTACGGCATGAGCCTACCCTTAGTGAGAGGCGCCAAGGGGTTCAGAATTTTGCCTACCATCCGACGGATGGATTACTGCTTTATAACAATCTCCTCATGGAACCCGATCAGGGATTGATACACTAAAACTCTCCACCACGGGTGGGTTTCTAAACCGGCCTGTGGATAAATTCAAAAGTTGAAGGTTTATCTTGGTGAAAAGGCCTCATGATAGTAAAACGAACTTAGTTACCTCCACCATTTATTTTAGAATGCACGACTGGTTTCGCTCTTCCTTGAACTACGACCTTGACGTGGTGGAAGGGCTTGTGCGTTACAATGACCCCTTGAGCTGGACTGACAGGAGCAAGTACTATTGCTTCTGGTAGGGCCACCCATATCAGATAAGTCGAAGGGTAGGAGCCAGAAGAAAAGTAGTTCCGTGATGGTCTCACGTTAAAAATACCGTTTAGTGGCGTGGGAATACCTCTCAACTATCACTTCCTAGAATATGAAAGTCATTCACAGAGAACTGATTCCTGGCAACTACGGGACGCCGCCCACTACGGCCGGTGACGTGCCCGGCAGCGGGGGAGGCAAGGCCTCCGCGGTCGTCATCACACGAAATCCTTGCACAGCATCATCATCGGCGTAAACAAGGGATAGGAGGGAGAAGAATTAAGAAAAAGAGGAAGAGGAGGAAAACAATGGTAAAAATGAGAACTTGGAACGTAAGGACCATGATGAGGGCCGGGAAGCTTGAAAATATTAAGCAGGAAATGGAAAAAGGAAAAATTGATACTCTGGGATTGTGCGAGGTGAGATGGAAGGATATCAGGGACTATTGGAGTGATAGCTACAGGGTAATCTGTAGTGGAGGAGAAGAGAGTCCGCGTGAGGTAGGCATGGTACTGAACACAAAATTGGGGCTGAGAGTGGTAAACATTAAACAGGTGAGCAACAGGATACTAGTGATAGAAATAAAAGCACGCCCGACGAATTTCGTACTGGTCCAGGTATACATGCCTACGAGCAACCATAGGGAGGAAGAGGTGTACGAGCAAGCAGAAGAAATAATTAGAGAAGTGCCGGGAAAGAAAAACCTGTGAGTGATGGGTGAAGGGAATGCAGTGGTGGGGGAAGGGAGGGACGGATTAGAAGTGGGAGGGTTTGGGCTAGGCAGAAGAAATGATCGCGGTTAAAAGGTAGTTGAATTTTGTAGAAGGATAAAATTAGTAGTGACAAACACTTGGTTTAAACATCACCCCAGGCGTAGGTATACATAGAAAATGCCGGGTGATACTGGGAGATACCAAATTGATTATATAATGGCAAGGCAGAGATAAGGGAACAGTGTAAAAAACTCGCGTAGTTATCCAGGGGTGGATGCGGACTCAGATCACAACTTGGTGATGATGAAGTGTGAAGTTATTCAAAAGGCTTTGTAAAGGTAGGAAGATAAAGAGGTGGAACCGTGAAGCATTGAAAGGGTTGAAAAGGAGGGAATACCGAGAGCTGGTAGAAAAGAACATAGGTGAAGTAAAACGGATGGGAACAATAGAAAGAAGATGGGAGATAGTAAAAACAGGCATCGCAGAAGCGGCAGAGAAAACAATAGGAACGGTGGAAAAGAAGAGGGTTTAGAAGCAGTGGGTTTAGAAGCAGAATTGATAAAGAAAATGGAGGAGAGAAGGATATGGAAGAACGTCAACACGGACGTAGAGAAGAGGAAGTACAAGGAATTTAATAATAAACTCCGGGGAGTGACCAATCGGGCAAAAGAAAACTGGTGGAATGCAACGAAATGAAAATTTCCACAATGTGACGAAATGGAAAAGCTGCAGGAGGAGGGGAAGTGGGCCAAGGTGCGCCAAGGTGAAAATGTTATCGGGTGGTAAGAGAGGGCAAACGACACAAAAGATTAAGGACAAATCAGTGAAGATATTAATCGAACAGGAAGATATCCAAGAAATATGGAGGGAATACGTAGAAGAGCTATATGACAGCGATAATAGGAACTTTAGCCAAGATTTAGAGGATGAAGGATCAATAGATAAGGATAACCTAGGACTAGAATTACTTGACAGCGAAATAGAGAGGGCATTAAGGGAGATGAAGGGCATAAAAGCCATGGGAACCGATGACCTACCTTCGGAACTACTGGGGAATGTAGGTAGTAAGGGGAGAAAATCGTTTTTCGAACTTATTCGCAGGATCTACGAGGAAGGAGTATGGCCAGAGGATTTCGTGAAAACAGTATTAATACCTATCCCGAAGAAGAAGAAAGCGTCAGAATGCGAGGAGTATAGAACAATCAGTTTAATTTCGCACGCAGCCAAAGTGTTGATTAGAATACTAAATAGAAAGTTGGAGAGCAGAGCAAAGTGCTATTTAGGCGATGAACAATTTGGGTTTAGGAAGGGGAGGGGAACCATAGATGCGATTGCGGTAATGAGGACACTTTTAGAAAGAAACATAGAGTATAGTCAGGATGTTTTCGCGTGCTTTGTGGATTTCGAGAAGGCGTTTGAAAGGGTAAACTGGGAGAAACTAATGCAGATACTGAGGAAAATAGGAATAGATTGGCGTGATAGGAGACTCATCCGAAACTTATACATATACGGAACAGAGGGCTCAGGTGAGGGTAGCTGAGGGTGGATCAAGGTGGGCAGTTATAGGTCGCGGGGTGCGGCAAGGGTGCCCGTTGTCACCTTTGCTTTTTAACATCTATGCTGAGGAAATGTTAAGGGAGGCATGGGATGAGCTAGATGTGGGAATGAAAGTAGGAGGCCAGCGGATAAAGTCGGTTATATTCGCAGAGGTCCAGGCGTTGGTCAGTTGGTCATATAAAGGATGGAAAACTTTAGTAGATGCATTGGAAAAGCAGTGCGAGAAATACAGGATAATGACTAATATTTAAAAAAGTAATGAGATTCGGTAGGACAAAGAAAGCGAAGCTGGTGATAAGAGTAGGAAGTCACAAACTGGAGCAAGTAGAACAATTTAATTACTTGGACAGTACGCTAGAAGAAAGAGGGCATAGTAGCAAAGACATTAGGAGGAGAATAGTGCAAGCGAAGGAAGCGGTCAATGACAGAAGGGAGCTGATGACGGGAACCCTAAGTAAGGATATAAAAAAGAGGCTGGTGAAGAGCTTGATATGGAGTGTGGCGTTGTATGGGGCAGAAACGTGGACCTTGAGAAATGAAGACGAAAATAGGCTGAAGGCTTTCGAGATGTGGGTGTGGTGGAGGATGGAGAAGGTGCGTTGGACGGAAACGATGACAAGTGAGGAAGTGCTTGACATGGTGGGCGAGGAAAGGAAACTTATGGATGAGATCAGGGGAAGGCAGGGTAGGTGGCTGGAAGTGGTAATGAGGGGCGACGGTTTGCTGAAGGTCGTGATAGAGGGAAGGATGTTGGGTAGGTGGGGAAGGGGAAGAAAGACATTAGGTTTTATGGACGGGATGAAGAAAGGTAAGACTTATGCTGAGATGAAGAAAGAAATACTAGAGGTAGAAAGGGCACGGCACGTGTAAGAGTTCGTTGGATATTCTCTGACTTTCATCATAACCTACCTCTAACCGGTAGATTACTCTAATGAATGACTGGTTTCGATAGTTACGCAGCTTGTACCTGATTATGGCGTAACTTCCGCTACTAAGTAACAAATTTCGTTGTGGTATCCGTGCTTTTGGGGTTTGGAGGACAGTATAGGCATATTCAATGGACAACGGAACTTGCGGTTCAAAATTGGAACGTTCAGATTATCACTATTTATAAGTTTTGGGTGAATTCCACGCGTCAGAATTGGATGCCTTCATGTCGTCTATGGGCTCATTATCAAATCATTATGCTTGGCGGTGTAGGACGAATTACTGTCAGCGCACAAACCAGATCACACTACACTATCTTTTTGATCTCATTCAAGAATTTTATTTTCATCATCACCATCATCAAAGCCTCCAGGCAGCAGAAGTGATTTTATCTAATGCTATTGATTAGCGCTGTTTTGCCAAATAGATCGAGAATTTATAATCCAATTTCGCTTCATTAACCGGGTTTGGCTCCAATAAATAATATATTCTAAACAATAAACACTGAAATATTTTAATACGTACGCACTCTTTCTGATAACATGTTAGCTGTCAACACACTTTTTTTATATTCTATTGGCAGAAATTTGATATCTACTCAATTCTTCTAATATCAGCTTTGAGCTATTATTTTTTTTCGCTACGAAGTGGAGAAAATCGGAAAATGTTCTTAAGATTCTGAGAAAATTCTCTAAGCTCTCAAGGCCTGAAACCTTTGCCATGCAAACGGATATAAAACATTAAGTTATATAAAGAATTTGTGGCATAAGCATATTTGAGTATAGGAAAAATCATAGAATTAAAGACGTTCTCCTGTTATCCTCACAATTAAACAGATCATCTTACGGCATTTAGGAAAGTTAACTTGCAAAAAAACTGGTCGCAATTATCAATACATGCTTATTCGTAATTTGAATCTACGATATGTCATTGAGTAAGAATTTGGGGCTCGGAAATTTAGTGAATAAAGAGTATTCAAAGCTCATCAATGTGTAAACTGAGAACTAATATGTGTTTGAGCAATCGTGTTATGATAAGTAGCCTATACTCTTAAATAATTTGAATGTTAGCCAATTATTCCATAAAGGGAACTTTAGCTAAGCAAGGTTTAAGGTTTGGAAGTATTTATATCCCTCATTGTGATAAACATTTTGATGAATGAAGCTGACATTTCAGAATTTCATTTCAGATAAAGATTTTCATCAACATTTAGTGGAGTGTTTCCTAAGGATTTTAAATGTGTGAGATTCAATCTATGTTATCACCGCACCGATACTCGTGTATACTTGGCGATGAAGTCGCTTCAATTCAATTTATAATTACGAGGCTGAATTGGTGAACTTGAGAATCTGCCACGGCATGCGTTCTGCTAATTGAAAATTTGTGGGATATCTCCCCTGTAACACCAACCTTCCATGAAATATGTAATGCTTCCTCCTTTTATCGAAAAATGAGCTGTGGGGATAAGGCTTTGTAGCAATAAAGTAGTTTAATTAGTTTCCAGAAATTTACTGAAATCTTAAGATTCTTTGTATCGGACTTGGTGGCGGAATCAATACTTTTATGTCAAATATGCTGACATGAAGAGGGAATAGGTGGCTGTCATTTAATCCACATTTCATTTTGCAGCTAAATAACTTCTCATATAACTGCCTTTACACCGTATTAATTGACTTAATCTCCTAGCTATTGTCAGCATATTAAGTATCGGTTTGGAAACGGGAGGAAATTGTAATGTTCTATTGCTTTGTGCATTTCCGTGAGGATCGAGTTTGTGCTGTGGCATAAGTACCGGATTCTCATCGCATAGATCATCTGGTTCGAATATTGAATCAACAGAAGTGACGATCCTTCAGTAGTAGTAGTTCCTAGTAGGACGTCTTGTATATGACCATCGGCTTGGTGGATGGGACGTAAAATTGTGGATCTCTTTTCATATTTCATCAAGGGTAGGCTTGTTTCGAGGCTCCACCAGCCTAGTTCCAATCCTTAAGTATTCTTTCCCGTATCATGCTACTTAACTATCATTAATTATATGTGACTTAAGTTGCATTCCGTATTACTGACATGACTGTTATTTCCGTATTAGCTTTTTATTTGAATTTCTAATTACTATAGTTGTAAAGATATGGCGGTCAACCTTTCTGAAGAAATTACCAGGACGCTTAAACGATTCTACTCAGTGGAAATTATTTCTACTCTTTAATATGCCATATTATTTCACTACATGTTTATCTTTTTAATACCACAGGATATGAGAGGAAAACCATATATTGATTCACTTGACTCACTACGCACAAGCTTGACATATTCTTCGTTACAATTATAGTTTGCCTTGTTAATTCCGTAGGTAAACTTATGCTGCCAGATGAAAAATAGTACACTCTGCCTACATGAGCGATTCCTTATGATTGTAGCGGCTATACATTTCGCAAATGGTTATCCTTATATTATAACTTCGGTTCCATGAAGCACACTAGATATGTGGGTACGCAGGTACGTGATAGGAGATTCATTCAATTATATAACCTGTTGCTTGCATTCTAAAGGAGAATTTTGGGCCCAGCTAAGTATCATTTATTCATTTCACTACTTTACGGCTATGAATCCATTTTGGATAGAGTACGAGTTCGATAATTAAGCTCTTTAAAGTAACTTTTTATTTCTAACTATTTGAATAAGCATCTGTAAAAGGACTGAACTACATGTAATTAAGTGTTGTTCTATACTAAGCAAGTAGCAATTTGACTCACGTAAAAGTAAATATACCGTACAATAAAATATATACGTTTATATTAATAAGAGGAACGTCCCAGGAATGTCAGTGATATACAAGTTTATATCGCCAGCACTGTCTTGAAAATGATGTCCTTGTTATTCTGTTTCAACTGTTGTATAATAATTACCGACCATTTATACTAATAAAAGTCAATATCGGATAATGGATAATCAATGTCAATAATGGATATGCTAATGATGGAGAAAACGGCTGAACCGATTTATTTGGTATAATGTTTTCCCCATAGCATCGCAAATATCTGTAAAAATCTCCGAATATCCATTTTCGACCAAGATATATTGTTTATAAAAAAATGAATACCCCTTAACTGAAACTCATCAGCACCATGCTAAATTTGCCTAGCAACTACATAAATACCGCCACTAACTTTGCAATTTAGTACAAATGTTTATATTTTGTAAACATCAGCAACGGTCTCTGGATATTTGACTGTTAGCAATGAAATAAATTACTCAAAACATATCTAAATAAATCTATACTAATAAGATTTTCCATGATTGGGTAATTTTCCGGGCATTTTGACGGGTTATCAGCTTGTATAATAATATAATTCATGTACATATATGTAAGGATAGGTGTTACTCTGACGCTTAGTTTTCCAGGATTTGCCCAGATATAGTTCAACTAAAACATTCGTTGTTTGTGTAGGGTCTATGTATACCATAACTGTGGATTCTATGGAAATCAAAAGTAAAAGCTTATTATATGTTCTCAAAGGTAGAATAAAAAAGGCATCGAATAGTTTGTGATTAAGTCTCAGTAGTTCAATATCTATATTTCCTCGAACTCGTCCTAAGCTTTTCTTTCTTGCTTTCGTAAATTGTTTCAACAGCTTTTCAGGATTAAATTTGCATGATAATGAAATAAAACGATGTTCCATTGATTTCTTAACTTAATAGAAACGCTTAAGCTCTTTGTACACTGTTACATGACTTTATTAAATTACAGTCGTACAAAATGTGCTCTTATTCTCAGAGAAGTCAATTTATCAAGATGTATCGACAATGTCACATACCTTTAGTCTTAGAATCAATTTCCAAGAGGTACCTAGTCAAAGTTAATTGAAAAATGACAATAGCTAGTTGTTCCTGAAATGCTTCCTTGGCCTCCCTTAATTTTATTTAGGTACGCCTGCTTAGATCCACTTTCGAGCAATCGATTGCTTATTTCAACAACAATTGCTTTCCGATTCCTTTACTTATACCGTCTTGTTAAGGTCGGTCTTGCTTTGGGATAGAAGATTTTAAGTATCAATTCCCTTGATTTGCAATTTTGTTGGACAATTATTGAAATCCTTTGCCATTACATTTTCTTACTTATATGTTCTTTAGAATAGCGTAAGCAACAATGATTGTAATAGAATTTTTTTTCACCTTCCAAATCATAGGAATAAGCTAAGTAGGTAGTACAGTGTTGCTTAGTGCTTGGAAAGAATCATTCAAGCTCTCAAGATTTTACATTTGTAGTCCATTGCTATTCCCTACTCCAAAACATGAAAACTAAAATTAGTATAGCTTTTAGAATAAATCCTAACGACTTCATTCTTAAACTTGCCTTACTGTTTCAAATTACAAATAGTCTCGAAAACACTTGTATAAGCAATTTATTATTTAATGCAGGATGCAAATGGGACACTGGTGTTGTTGCGGGATTAATATCCCCTTTAAATACTCATATATAATTTGGCTCAAGTTGTAGCAATGACTCATGGCGGATCACCCCTTCTTGAAAACCTAGGACGCAATATGCTATTTTCAGAGATTTTATGAATGAATGTTCACAGCTCTATGAAAATAATATTCAATTCACACACTGAAAAGGTTACGTCAAATGTTAAAAAAAAATCTTATAGTAGTTATCTGAATATGGAATGAATTTTGACCCAGCGTCACTATTTGGGCTGTCGCTATATCCAAACTGTATTTAATATAATTGTAATAGTATTACTTGGTATAATATTTGCGGCCTAATGAAAATGTGTATCTAAGGGAACACAGTAAAGAGTAAAGGCCGTTTAACACGGAGAACGAAATTACACAACTTACAACTGCATGTTTTTCTCAATCGGGCGTGCAATCATTTTCGAATTAGAGCAGGCGCCATCTCGCGTTCATGCATTCGCGCATGCATTCTTGCAATTCACGAATTTACACGATGCAATTTGAAATGCACGTAAGTACGTAGTACATCAGATTGTGCAATGACTTGCCCCGTGTACAACGGGCTTAACAAAAGAAATGTAACCTTTAGACCATCGCCGAACATTTTGGTAATGGGCAGTTGTAATGTGGCAATGAAAAAATAGACATTATATTTAGCGTGCCTTCAGTCAACAGCGTTACCGAGTTTTATCCTGTGGAATTGAGGGAAAATTGGCATTAGTACTTGAGTATAGACTACATGTTTTTTTTTCCAGTAATCGGCTTAAAAGGTAACCCAAATTTTAAATCTTCCATCAAATTTCTAGTGCCGGTTCACTATTTCTTCGGTGAGCATTATATTCTCGAGTCTTTCGCCAAATGAGTTATATAGTTTGTAACCTTTCCCCCCTTGTTACAAAGAAATGGTTATCATTTAAACATATATATATACCAAGAAGACATCTCACACTACAATTCACGATAGTAAATACATTTATTTGGGCAAAAGTTTAGAGACTTGAACACAAATATACCGTTTTCTTAAGTATCGATATTTGGCTCAATTTACAAATATAATTATACCTGTTTTCAAATTTCTCTAGTTAAATTTTATAATACAATTCATTTATGTTATGTTTTCAGTCTTTTTTTTAGCTCACTTCGATATTATTTGTAATTGTTTCACTTATCGTGATCTGGGAGGTGTCCGCAGGAGTGAGCTATCCTATTCCAGGTTATCAGGCTCGTGCTTCGTGTGCACTATCGGGTCCCGTCTATAATTATTTCCGCTCCTTCCGTGGTTCCCCTCAAACTGCTCCTATTGTTTCTGTCTATCTCTCTCATTCTCCGTGCACTCTCGTATGTCTTTCTTGCGTGTCTATCACTTTCTCCTTTCTGCGTCTTACTTTTCTCCGGTTCTACTCCCGTATATCGTCTTTGCGGGCACACTCTCCTCCCTTGTTCTCAACAATCCCCTTTATTCCCCTACTAGCGAAAGTGCCCGTTGAAATTCAACGGGTGTGAAAAACATCGAACTTATTTTATAATAAAACCACAAAGCCTCAAGAATACTGTCAGCGTGGTCATTTGAGGAGTTCGTAACCTATCTTGTACGTTTTGTTCGTTGTAGTAGACACGCTGACCGTTTTCCAGGTTCACGGAGAGATGGTCCTCTTTCATGAACGATAAACCAAAAAATGAGTGAATGTAGTGCTTTTTAACGCCTTTAAACATATATAAATAATTTGCAACATTTATGACGTGGGAATTGGTCTAAAAAACAATTCGCAATCGTAATAGGAGGCAGACGATTCCACTTCGTGTTATACATCTGAGTATTAAACGATAATAAAGAACGCTGTGTTTGTTGTAGCAGCATAGGCATTATTACCATTACTATTCGCTGTACCTAAGAATTATTGCACATTTTATTAAATGTGTAGTCTATTTAATTCCTTAATGTATATCGTTTACTACGTAAGTGTTCTCTCATATACATGCAGTGACCATATTAGAGCTACTTTGAGAATAGACATTCAAGTGTATGCTTGTTTTAAATATGCTTTGAATTAATCGATTACCCCCCGAAGCAATCAATCATGGGGCCCATGGGACTCGGGGCCCTTCTTATACAGATTTTCTTTCTACGTGCTATCATGGGCCTGCAGGAAAACGTGATATTTAAATTCTAGAGGCGTGAATATAATTTGAAAATCAAATCTCTGGTTGTCAAGGAAATATGCTATTGTTGATTTCAGATAAAAATGTGAGATTTTAAAGCTATAAACATGATATTCAGACAAATACGAAGCGTAAAATAAAATAGCTTGAAAGAGTTATAACCTTCATTTATCCAGCCATCCGAAAGACATTATTCCAATCCTCTTTCTTGAGTGGAAGTAATTTTAAAAAAAGCAAAATACTAAACCACTGCACAAAACCCGATACGTAGCGTACCGAAAGGGCCGGACCCTTTTCGGGACCTTTTGGGGCCCTGAGATCTTTTTAAAATAGCCTACAATTTTCCCCATGTCTTGAACTAATAGTCTACAAAATTTCAGCGCGATAAAAGTAAAACTGTAGATTTGTATAAAAACTAAACAGACAGACAAACATTCTTCTTTATATATATATATAGATTTCTCTATTTATTTATCCTGTTTCTCAGTTTCGGTTAATGTCAATATTTATTTTCCTGCGGGTCCTTGGTTTCGTATTGTTTAATTGTAATTTTCTGTATTATTTTACTGTGTTAATAAATTTTAATTATTCCCGGGCCTCGGGATAGTTGTTTTGTTACAAGTTGATTCCAGCTTTTGTCTATCTTTGCCATGGTTCTAAGGTCAGCTACTAATTCGTTACAACGTATCTATATAATTAAAAAAAGTATCAATGTCACAGTAGTTGATTGCTTAGGTTGAAAAAAAAGCTTTATTTCAATATTTATCCACCAATATGAATGTATAAAGCCTCAATTTTACTTTTAAATGAGTTGGGCGTTTACCAGGGAAATTATGCTTCTAGTGGAAGCAATTTCCTTTTTTAAACCGCAGAGGTATATATTATGGAATTAAATAGTTGTCCTTACTCATTCAGCTAATACCTTACCTCATTGAGCTTGAGACTTGCTCTTAAATCTGTAGCCGCTTTGGGATTATTTATGTGTTCTACGCTTCAGTGCATATTTCTAAATTTAACATGTCGATATTTATTATGTGGCAGTGAAATGTTGGTATACGAGGATATGCTTAGGTGCAGGGGGAAGATGGTTGAATTGTAGTACTTTAGGAGTGTTGTCGGAAAATGAAGGTAAGATTGAGTACACAATGATATGCGAGTCATGAATGAATATGGATTTGAAACTCTAGTGATGGACATGTATGAAAGGAGCATGCTTCGTTGGCCTGGTCATGTTGAGAAAAACATGATTATAGCCGAATAGTGAAGCAGATGTATGATGGAGGAGTGAATGGTGTGGGAGGAAGTGGTAGACCGAAAAAGTCATGTGTTAATTGGGTGGAAGACATTTTTAAAAGGATTATTAGAAATATTTATAACAGGAGAACTTATATGAAGCAGTACATGAATACAGTAGAAGCTAAAGAGGTATGCCAAATAAGACATAACGGAGGAAATCGTTAAAAAGAGAGCCAGTTTCGTAGTTCTAGCAGCATTAGTATAGCTCTATTACTGTGCCTACTCCGAAAGGATATCGTGAGAAGGGTATGAATGTATGCATATAATATGTCCGTGATAATTTTTTCCGGCTTTTTTTTGGTTAAACCTTGACCTATGAGAGGAGAATTTGCCCTAATTTTTGAAGTGAAGGGTTTCAATCGGATATGATATTCATTTGAACCATAGTCACGTCGCTCTCTGCGGGGCGCGTCCCTTAAAACCCTGAGGATTTCTCCCTGTCATACTTGTCGAAACGCTCGTAATTTAAGTCAATCTTCGGGAACTGTGGTTGCTCGGCGCTCACCCTCAGCTGAAATATCTATTTTCATATTCTTCTCATTCCTCTTGAATGGTGGGTGTGTCGGGAACAAGACATGCAGTGATTGCAAAGGTCGAGACATCTCCTTGAAATTCACCGCTCTCTCCCCATTTTGCGTCCTGCAAAGCTCTCATCATTTGCCCTCATTAAGAGCTTGATCGTGATTTGTAGGATGCCACGGGATATGACAGCCGCTGGATTTTAAGCCATGGAAAATTAATTTCAATTCCCTTGTTAGTATTCCGATTAATCAAGAGTTTCTGTGAAAACGGAGAAATGAAATTTTTAATTGGGCATGAATTTTACTTATTAATTGGTGATGCATTTGTTTCCGGTCAGGTTTCCCAGTCACGTTTGCCTTGCCTAAAGAAATGTTGACATGAACGAGAGGTGATTACTTGAATTATAAGTCAGGATCGCTAACCTAGATTAAGATCGCGAATTGTTGGAACCGAAATCGTTCTCTAAAACTGCGTGATTTAATCGAAAATAAGAGTCGTAGAATAGGAAAACGTATCGTTCAGATTTTATTCCAGAAGAGTAAAAATAACTTAGAAAATGGCAATGACCGATAATCATGTTCTTAATGAACTGAAGAAGGTACAAAGTAGCAGAGGAACAGGAACAAGCAAATGGAAGTTGAGAATGAATAGGAAAGGTTTTGAATCGACGTAGGAATTAAAAAGCATGATAATACGTGTAGAAAGCGTGTCAAGATATACAATCAAATGCAGAAAGCATAAAAATCTCAAAAGAACGATTGAAAAAAATCATGCTGAAAATTGTTATGAGAGTGCAAAAGGCGTAAAGGCTTATTGAGATTTTGCAACCAGAATACTGACCGAGCAAATATTTTATTGTTCGCGCACATAAATCGTGCATAAAGTCTGTAGTTTGCGTAAAAATTGGGCTTAAGAAGAGTGCAAATATGTACTTACCGGTTGCGTATTAAAAATAAGCAGGGAGGGGGAAAAAAGATGAAGAACAACCACGTAAAAAGTCTGCCAGAAGCATGCAAAAGCGTAAATGTATTTCGGAACTAGTAAGAAGTGCTAAGGGCATGACATGCCGGTGAAGAGCGCGAAAAAAAGCATGGTTGTAAATAGCGTGAAAAGAGCTTGCAGGAAATAAAAAAATAGGGCAAGGGAAGCGTGGAGTCGAGATGCGTTGAAACGGGAGTAAGGGAATTAGTGCAATAAGCACGCAAATAGCAGTCAGGAAGTGTGAAATAAAACCAGACAACATGTCAAAAGGCAGGACAATAGGTGTGATAAAAGAGTGCAGGATTCAATCAATTATAATATTTACTCTTGTTTTCTCGCGTCTTATGCAAGGTGATTGTTACATTGTGAACTATGTCCGCGACTGTGGCATATCATGCATGACAACGTCTCCTGTGCTATAATGTAGACTGGGGACGAGAACTCCTTTTTTTAAATATTCCCTCTGAAATTCGCCTTGGATTGGGATGGCTTGATGGAGTAACTGGCTAACACACCCGACCGGCAATTGTGAATCTGGGTTTGAAGTAAAATGATTTTTTCGTGGCGAATTTCACCGTCTTTGGTATTTGAACTATGTTAAGTTCCTCTAATTGTAAGTTATTTTTTACTATTCTATTGAGAGGAACCCGCGTATGACAGGTGACAAAAATGATTGATTTCTGTATTTGAGGAAAGTTTTGTTCTAGATTTATTTTTTTCAATTCTGCTGTGAAGTACACGAGAGTATTCCTTTTACTGACAGAACTGTAGGACATATATCAACTTAATTTATTTTGCACATGTTCCTGACTTCTGCAGCAAGTTCTAAAAGTTTATTAATTTTGGTTGAGCCTGCATTCTTGAGATTATGACTTAATGGCAACGTTATCTCTTAAAAGGTAGTTGGGGTACGCTGTTTGTCCACCAAAATTATGTTTGGTCTACTGGCATGTATTTTTCGATCAGTTCGGATTTCTATATTCCAGTAAAATTTATTAGTGTTATTTTCAAGTACTGTGGCTGGATTGTATTTGTAGTACGGCGCATCAGTAGTTAGTTAATTTTTATGGTGAATTATTTTTTCTACATTACCATGCTTGTTTGTATAATCTCCAGAATTTTTAAGTAGCTGAAATAGCTGATGCCGTGTAACTTTCAATATTATGTTCTTTTGCTTCTGGTTGCTGTGTCCATCTTCCACAATGGTCATTTAATATCTGTTCTTTCAGAATGTATTTTCTGTAGTTTCTGGTCGGAATCATTCGATCCAGAATTGCTCTCATAAATCCAGTTGTTTCACCATAAGGTTTTTCATCTTTAAGCGGATGGTGGCCTTGCAGTTATTCACTTTTCCGTTGTTGAATCAGTTCTTCTGTGGTTTGGTTTTTTATTTCTAATTCATTTGTAATTAACTGGAGTGGTGTACTTAGCGTACTCTGCTTTACGTATGACAACGGATATTTTGCATGCAGTTGCTGTATTTTGGAAATATTTTTTGAGATCATATATTTGTTTGGAATGAAATTGTCTTGTATTTAAGATACAAAGTCCCCCTTCATTTCTTGGAGGCACAAGTATTAGTATGGAGCTTCTCAGCTGATTCAAGCGATATTTTTTTAATTGGGCTCTTTCTTACTGTCCGGCTCAGCTCAGTTGCCAATTTAATAATGCCGAAATAGTAGAGAAGAACAAGTAGGGCAAACGTAATAATAGCTTTTACCTTTTTTCTACCCTGTAGCTGTGCCTTTAGGATTTCTTCCATTCTACTTGAAACATCTTTTTTCAAGTTATTTTTTATTGTGATATGGGATACACATTTTAGTTTTGCAATGCCTATGTGTTTGTAGTTTAGCGTTTCATTGTCATCTTCTATTATTCTATGATCATCAATTTTCAATCCGTTGATGGTCATAGGTTTCCCTGGCTGAATTAGGATGAATTTGCATTTATCTATTCCCATTTCCATTCTAACATCTATGGTAAAGTAATGGCTAAAGGTGAGTTTTTCTTGCTGGGTAGGCGAATTTTCATATAACTTCAAATATTCCATATATAGGCCGATGGTTACGCGTAGAGATGCTGGTTTTTGAAGAGGTGGTTATCTTGAATACTTATCTTGAGTGATTTAGTGCTTCACTGAGGGGATTGAAGCACACACAGAACCAAAGAGCACTTACAAAGTCCCTATGGAAAATTCCTCTACGGAAATAAATTAGTTTCCATTGATATACACGGAATGTCCCTCTGCGGAAATAAATTGGCTTTCATTGGTATAAACCTTAGCCTGTGATTACTTGCAGTGTTGTGGACCAGTTTTGCCTGGTTAATTCAATAAATGATATTGAACTTTGATCTTGTTGTAATATCTCAATATTTCAAGAAGGCATGCGTGAGGCATCGAATCAAAGACTCTCTTGTGATCAATGAATGTCATCCTTAGATCACGCCTCTTCTTAAAAGCCAGCTGAGTCATGATTGAATCTATGTACAGTTGGTCTTTGCATCGTTTAGAATTTCAAGACTATAATATGGCATCAAATCATCCAAACGCTGGGAATAATCAGTCGCCTTACCTTCTGCTCTAAGTTTTTTATTTTGACGTTTAGTCCTAGCCTTTTTATTGTTCTTGAAAATGATAGAACATTACTTCTGCAGAAATGATGAACTGGTGTACGCTGACGAATCTCAGTATCCATGTATTCTTTATTTCATCTGTCAGGTCCTTATATGTAATTGGATTTTTTTTATATTTCGGTTCATTTTATGTTGTGTCAGTGGAACTGCAATATCTATGGTATTTGCGCTTATTTCTACTTTATTGATGGTGCTTTTATTATTATTAGAGGTCCATTAGAGGATTAGAGTCCACTGTAGCAGTTAAGTATGATATTGATTGATAAAGGACGAAATACTGCCATTTAATCTTCTGCAAACGCTGGAATGTGCCCTTTTTGCAATCTGTGACTCCTCTTTATCTCTTTCTGAATCCCTGGTTTTTTTATCCCTTTACATATTTTGCTTCCCTCCATCCCGGCCTTCTGAATCCCTTCACTTCTCCTCAACTACTCCATCCACTTACTCTGCCTCCTACATCAGCTTCCTCTCCTCACCAAGGACTTTTTTCGCTGTATTTCCTCCTACCTGTCCTCCGTCTTCCCCACATCCGCATCTCAAATGCCTCTACTTTTTACTCTTCTTGATTGAAAGTTTTCGTAACGTACAATGGTACGCTCTTTACTTATATTTTAGAAAATAAAACAAGTTAAATTGGATTTTATGGTCCCAAAACTGAAGAAAAATGAACGTCGATGATTGATGAGGGGACTTACATATGTATGCATGGAATGGAGAAGTGAGAATGGCAAAATGAAAAGTAAAGAATTGCAAGGGCAAGGAAAGGGAAGGAAGCCTCTGAAGGAAGTTTTTAAGTGGGGGAGCAGATGGTTGGAGGCTGAAGGAAGAGACATTGAAATGTTCAAAACTGAAGTGGAAGAGCAATTATTGGGAATGCAAAAAATATGGAAGAAATCGTGTCTCTCAGGAAAAATAGGTTTAAGAGAAGAATAGAAGAGGAAGGACTTTGAGTGAGATAATCGGTAATTAGAACGAATTAGATTAAAATACCTGAATGAATGTAGGTTCAAGAAACGATTTTTAATATTTAAGGGACACACGGTTTCTCCCTAGTCATGCATAATTCCTATAAATTTTCTCTCCTCCTATGGTTACTCTCAACACTATCTGCCACCTCCTTCACCATCCGTGTACCAAATAATGCCCTTGATTCGAAATTCTTACCTTCTAAGAATATTCTAATGTATACATATCATTATACCCTTCCATTTTTAACCCTTAAGTTTGATCCTTAGAGCTTATTTCATCTTCCAATTGCCTTCTTGGATTGCAAAAAAAATTATCACCATTGCAGTAAGACGCGCAGTACGCGCAGTTGATCGAACGTTGTGAGTGCTGACTTGAGGTATGATAAATATTTTTGGGAGACCGCGGCACAGGAAATGTAACCTTCCCTTTAATTCTTATGTGTGCAATTCTCTTTTAGTTGTGAGTATTACTTGATGGTTTCTCCGTAATTTATCAAACCGACATTCAAGCTGAAGATTGCGGTCGAAGGGAATAATCAGTCGCATTAATCATAAAATGCTCGTAGACTTTGGTCTCTTGTCACCGAAGATTCGAATTCCAATCACTAGTTTTAACTACAGGAGGCAAGCGTTTCGCTAAAAAAGGTTTTTGTAATTGAGTTATGAAATTGATAAAAGTGTGGACATAACAAAAATGAGACCAATCTGACTAAAACAACCTTTGAACTGAAAATTGCGTTTTAACAGAGCAATCAATGTTATTCACAATGAAAAATTTCAATATTTTTACTTCAGTCACTGAAGATGTGACCTGCTATCAGTATGGTGCACTGAAGAATATAATCATTTCTATGAAAGGTTTTTAATATTTAAGTTAAAATAAAAATGAAAGAGTAGGCGTAATCCCGGGAGAAATGAGTTGAGGAAGACCCTTTCTATCCTCCCCCTTTCTTCCGTGAATGAACCCCTGAATGTGCCCCTGCTTCGCAAAATTTATCAAGCACGGTGATCCTTATCCGATTACCGCGTCAAATCAAAACCATGTACGGAATGGGCGCGCCTCCGGATTTACGGTGGCTCCCTTCCTTTTACCCGCCTCTCTTCCAGGGAATCTATTATTTCCCGTCGGCAAGTGCGTGAACTTCCCGTCCAAAGAAGGTTGAAATGAGAGAGCGCGGATCCCAGGGTGGACGGGTGGATGATTCAGTTCGCAAAAGCGGCGGCGAGAGTAATCCGACAGGGGTAAATAGACACAGCGTATGGATAACCTTCGAAACGGCATTCCCATGCCCCTGGGAAGCCCTCTTCCCCTCTTACGTCTTCTCTCCACTCTTTTCAGATATTTCTCATGTCGTATCCTATCTCATCACCCATTCGTTTCTTCTTCTTTCGATTTTGGCCGTCTCAGGACGATGCAAAATAACCCGTCTTCTCTTTCGTGTCTTATTTCCCTCTTCTTTTCCTGCTCTCCAACTGCCCTTTGCCCTTCAGTCTTTTGCTTTGTTTTTTCCTCCAATCTTCCGTCCAGGTCCTATTTCTTTTCTTAATTTCCTTGCTGTGGAAACCTTTTATGGTTTTGTATTAATCTAAATATATTTTAATTCTGTATTATGTCTTCTGTTATTCCTATCTGTTCCTTGTGGTTTTTATTCTGTGGACCCTCTGGTTGCCATTCTAAACATGATTAAACATGATTAAACATTCTTTGTACGTGTCTGCTGTTTTACATCTTCTTTGTGTGGTTCTCCTTTCTCTTTGCTTGGTCTCTCTCTTCTTCTATCTCTTCTATTCTTCTCATTCAATTGAGAACACACTTTCGGTGACGCACAGACTTTCTGTTGAGGCTTCAGTACTCTATTGTTGTGCCTGATATTGGTTATAGTGGAGAGGTTCTTCTAATTGCATGCATCCTTGGCTATTTGGTATGCTAGTTCCATTTTTTTTATATTGCTTTGCTTGCTTCTTTGTCTAGTATGTTGGTTGAACTATTTTACCTAGCTACTTAGATGTATCAACTTTAAGAATTTTACCTTATTCTGTTATTAACACTTACGATGAGTTTCTTATGTTGCTCATGAATTTGGTCTTCTCAAAAGGTATTTGAAGAATAACTTTTTGGAGATTTCTATCAGAAGTTTGTTTTGTCCAAATACCCATTTGTTAAATTTATTTTGTTTTACTCCTTCTAACATGTGGCATTACTTCAGCATAATGGTAACTCAATGGGTGGCAGTCACCTCTGAAGAGTATGGCGTCGGAAATAGGAAAGAATACGATAAAAGTGGGACTAAGAATGTGATGGTCATTCTAGAAGTGCGTGGCAGAATTTTTTGGTACCTCTGTCCTCTCAACAAGTCTTGTTTCATCATCACTGACCTTAAACTCTCTGTTTGCGAGCGCCATCACATTTGACTATTCCTATAATACCGACAGAAACCTGAACAACGCGCATTTTATTTTCTGCTCTTTGATGGGCTTGAAATTTCCGTTCTTCCACCGGCATTTCGATTTTGTCTCATATGCCGCCTTAGCACCGAATATTTCCTTGGGTTCAAATGGGATTTATCAACACAATCATGGCCATTTAAGCACACGAAATTCACATAGGAATTTATTTTGAAAATGATGCATTTTTATCTAGTCTATTTAAATTGACAAGTTTCATTGAATTGGTGACATTTATATCCAATATCAGTAATATTTTAGGTCTGTATTTAACTTGGGAGAGAAATGTCTTTAGTCACCCAAGCTATTGCTATTCTCTTCTCAGAGCTGTAATCCGGAGTAATCCGGCGGTGGTGAATGGACGATGGTTGATATCCATGGAGACGGCTACCCATCTCCCCATGGGAAATATACCGCTCCCCCCTTCTGTCTACTCTTCGCTCACACAGGGTTGTCCGGGGCAACGCGAGGATCCCTTCTAAAAGCCTTACACTCCGCCGCAGCCGCTTCAGGCGGCGAAACCCGAAGTCTCGTCGAAGGGAGTTTTCTCACTCGCACTTCCTCTTCTCCCTTTAGCATTGCGTCTAACCCTCCAAACATCCGCACTACCTCATGTAGCTCGTCCGCTCTTCCGCTTCTTTCTATGCCCATGCACGCTGAGGTTTGCTAGAAAACTAGGTTCGGTAAATATAAACAACAGAGGAAATTGCCGGGAAAAAAGCGGCTTTATTGTCACGGATTCCCTATCGAATCCCTCACAATGCCTCTCGGATGTGTTTGGCAATTATCAAGTTTGGATCAAGCAAGGTGAGTGCGAGATCCGGGTTCGAATGCCCATAGGGTCATATGACTTTTTCGTTGGTAATTCCCTCACTTTGGTGTTTGTATTACTATGATGCATATTATATATTATTGCTTCCGTGCGCGTGGCTGAGCACCAATTCATTTGTATATTTTTGCAATGAGTTACATCATAATGGATATCTTAATATTTTAATAATATACTACGCCAGATTTGGACACCAGAGATTTCGTGGCTAGGGATTTATTTGCGAGTGAATTATTTTGCCCATATTTGCCCATTCGTGTAATACTTAGTTTTGAAAGAATGTGTAAGGCCTGCTTCCTTGGCAGATTATGCCCCTAGCCTGTTCGCCATCATTTGTTCTTTGCAGATCTTGGTTTTTGGTATCTTTCTTTCCCTAGTCTTCGAATTACGTCTAAATATCTTGACCTATCCTGTCTGGAATCACTGTATATTTTTGGATGGTTCAGAAACTAAGTCGCTTCGGAGGCTGGTGGAGGTGGATGGAAAATGTAACTGGGCGGAGAGGAAATCAAATGAGGAGGGTTTGATGTAGTAGGAGACGAATGGAAGGCGATTGTAGAAATTTGGAAACAGAAAAATTGGTTTGAAGATTTATTGAGGGGTAGGACATGCTGGAGATTGACTGAGGTTAGAATGTTGGGTGAGGGATAGGGATGTGAATGCTATGTTTATTGTGCGTTTTGACGGTAGGAAAAAGATAAGATAAAGGTAGACTCGGTCATCTTCCTTTCTACCCCAACCTCCTACCCAATTCATCTTGAAACCCATATCTCTTAGGCCCTCAATCTGCGCTCTTTTTCAACAAACCAAGTACATAACACCCTTAACGAAACAGGAAATCTTTTGTAAAATGTTTCGCGGAATCAGTTGAAAACTTTTCAAACAGCTTGAATACATCTATACATTTCCGTAAAATCTAGTCCTGTAAAACGTTTATGCATTATTACATATTCCACCTCGGATTTGTAAAATTTTATTATCCTTCTGTTTTGTCCATTACGGTCCATTGTTTCAAAATCCCACGCAATTTCCGCAAAGTTCTTCTCGAGTTCTGGAAACTAAAGATCAGCTCGATGAGTCAGAATTCCACCATTTTTTAATTTTAGTCCAATTCGGAAGTTTGAGATAGAAATATTCCATAACGAAAAGGAAAATAAGTTATCTCGACTATATTTTCCTAAAAATTATTTTCTTACATACAGTCCATAAACAGTGACGTTTAATATTTTCATGTTTGGCTTGTTTTGTCTAAAGGAGTTTTTCTGATGACAGGCGATCAGTTTTTATTATATACGTACTTTCGGCGATTTGGTGTGCGGCCGCCGCATTTTTTTCGCAGCTACCCGCTTGGCGTGTTATCATGCTATTTCGATATAGGGCGATTGATGGTTTCTGAAATCCTCTTTTTATAAAAAATAGACTACTGGGCTAATGTTGAACAGTGTGGAGGATCACGTAATCGTAGGGGACTTTTATTTTAGTTGTTAAAGCTACCAAGGTTTTACCATATGATCTGATCTATGACCTAACCAAAATTCAGTCTCGACATCCATGCTCATGGAGAAATTCGAACCCTTACCCTGTAATTTCGTTGCCATCGCATTTTCTGCCTGGCTAAGGCTGTCTGCGGGAGAGATTTATTTTTACGAAAAATGAGGAATGAACCTGTTTCACGAATTGAGGGAAAGACAAATCATAGGAGAGAATCAATATTACAAAAAGTTAATGAAGTGTATACGAAGTACTAAGGGTTGAAAGAGGACGCTCTGGAAGCTCCGAAAATACAGTAACAGAAAAGTGATGTGTGCGATGCTCAATTAAGGAAGAAGTGGTTGAACTAGGTGAAGAATGGACACGTATGAAGTAAACTCGGAATTATGGTTAAAGAAAGAATATTGTTACATTTATCAACAGACGATCCAAAATCCACTTCTAATCGCCTAGTAATTTGCACAGGCATCCGGTACGAATCTATATTTCCGCCTTCAGGCTTGTTTTGACCCTTATCACCTTTGAACGTGAAATTCCTGCATGGATTGACTGCCTGGGGATTTTCTCACCCTCGGCTCGTTACTGTGCTGTGGTTTCATTGCGCCGTGTCCCTCAATTGGAACTGCAAACAGGTACTATACTAACTGGATCTGAAGATAGGGATGAGAAAGCTTAATTGAGTGCTTAGTTTATGCCTGGGGTAATAACTCAAATGATCAGGCTCTCGCTTAGCATGCGAGATGTACCGGGATCGATACCTGACGCTTCCAGGTTTTTGTTTTCGTGATGTACAAATTTGAATGCCTGGGTTTTTATTAGGCTCTTTCGTGAACCAATAGTAGTTTCTGCATTTCTATTCTTTGTTATTTCTGTTCAAGTTATTTGGTATTATCGAAGCCGAATATAATTTAATCGCATTATTATGGAGGAAATGGCAATATCAGAAATGCTTTAATAGAGGATACTTAAGGCAACTTGCGGTTGTAAGTATGGAACTATGAGGACATTTATCTGCGCGGAAAAGATGTAAGATGAACACAACTTCATGAATGGTTGTGGTGGAGGTGTTAAACCAAATTAACGGTAGGTTTTTTCACTCTACTGTATTTATTTTCGTGCCAACCGGGGATTTCTTGACGTTTTATTTACAAATTTAGTTATTTCTCGATTACTAATTCCCTCATTCCATTCGACATAAAGACGTCCACTGGGATATGTGTGAAACTGTTGTCTACAAAAATTACCTACACCGTGAATACCCGAGAAATAAGGAACATAATTACCCCTCATTTACCCTTCGTCATTGAATTAACATATTCAAATCTCCCATTTACCCTTCTTAACTTTTTACTCCCTTTAAAACCGTCCGTAATTTCTGTTCTCCTACCTCGTCCGCGCTAACCCAATATTATTCTGCCACATACTACACATTTCCTGTCTCATTCGAATTTATCCCAACGGCCACAATTCCTCTCTTAACTCAGCTTTTAGCTCTTGTTTTTCTTTTCTTCTCTCATCTATGCTACTCTTTCTTCTGTATTGGCGAGATAAAAATAACTCAAAATTCCCATTTCACTGATCCTACTATGTGTATTAGGGAAAGAGCCGTTAGTGAATAGTTAGGGAAGATAATAGTAGTAAACGAAGCAATCATCGTATTTAGATCTTAAATTGTATTCCTCATTGTCATCAGTCATTGGTTTTGGTCAACACCCATCTATAACACACAAACACAAATGTTTCTAATCAGTAACTTTACTTTTTTGGGATTTAATTATGAAATGGTGAAATAGCTGCATACGCTGAAATATAAATAGGCTCCATACGAAGCTGAAAGAAAGAAATGAGCTGAAATACTAAGAAGAATTTCCAGTTGAAAGATCCATGCTGAAATATTTGGAGTATTGGCGCACTTGTTTGGAAATCAATCGTAGTGATATGATGGATCCTGGATGGATGCAAACAAGATAGAAGCGACATCGATGAAGTTCACCGAAAGTAGGTAGGACGTATAGGTAGCTGTTTTTAGGCATTTCTTTCCATTTATTTTTCCGTTTATAATTGTTCAAGAAAAAGTTCGTTCGTTCGTTTATAAAAGTTCAAAGACATTTCAATCTCATTTAGCACCACCACTACATATTTAATATGCCTAAAAGGTCTTTCCAAAGGCTGATGTAGTCAGTGTGAGACGATTGTGAGTATTAAAAAAAATACGGGAGTTGCCTCACAAACATAAATTTTAAATTTTGTCCTGTCTTTCCACAGCATTTCATATTTGTTTTCCTATATTCAATATCTCCTATCGACTTATCTCCCTTAAATTTTCTGTGGGAGAACGCTTTGCAGGGTGAAAAGAAATAAAAGTCTTTAGAAAGCGTGGTGAATATTTGTCTTGTTCCTCGTTTTTTCGCCTGTCTTTTGTGTCTTCGTCCCTCCCTCTCCTCCTATTGAAGTCGCATCTGCAGTTGTCACATCGAAACAGACAAGATGCCGGGGCGAAGCTTTGCCTGCCTTTGCCGAAACTGATGGGTAAACCCTTAAATAAGAACTCACGGGTTACGTGAACTAAACTGGAATGACTGAATCCCATGAACATACCTATAAACTTCAACTGAATTTACTGCATACCCGGCGCTAAGAGCCAGTGGCGCTAGTAAAGAGGTTGAGTAATTAACAGAGAGGGACATCTTTCATTTACTTTTGAAAACGGACTGGAATGAGTAGACAAATTTAATTAGTTGGAGAGCACGTTGAAGAAAAATGGGCATAGTAGCCAGGGTATTTAAAGGAGAAGAGCGATAGCGAAGGAAGGTTTTCAGCTGTAGGAGAGAGCTGATGGCGGGGACCTTGTGTAGGAATATAAAGAGAAAGTTGGCGAAGAGTTTAATATGGAATTGAGCTCTCTATAGTGTAGAAACCTGGGATCTGAAAAAATATGACGAGAAGAGGCTACAGTCGTTTGAGATGTGGGTTAGGAGAAGAATGAGGACGTGCTAGGGAGTGCTCGAAATAATGATTGAGGAGAGGAAACTTCTGGAGGAGATCACGAGGAGGTGGACCAGGTGGTTGGAACTGGTTATAAGGGGATGAAGGATGTTGAAGGCAGTAATAGAGGGGTGAAGGCTTTATGAACACTATGAAGAGAGATAGCACATATGCTTAGATGAAGAAAGACAAGGAATAGGAGCTTACCCCTGTAAAAGTCAAGAGACATTTTCTGCCATTTAAACATGCCAAAACCGCTAGATTACTTTAAAGATTTTTCATAAGTATGTTTTTTTTGTTTTAACTCACGCGTATAGTTATCTATTACAGTCATGTCATATATATTTTTATAATACATGTACAATCATGATACATATGTTAAATTTATTGTTTTAGGTTTTATTTTACAGCTTACACGCTATTTATTTTAGACATTGTAGTCTTTTTTTCATTATGGTCCTCCTAAGTACTTAGTGAGGGTGCCACACTAAGTGAGGGAAGGGAGGTTTTTTAAAATTTATGCTGCATCTGAAATTTTTTCTATATAACCATTTAAGCCATAAAATCCATTATCTAATCTCTCTTTTTTATTGTCCAGTTGCAATTATGAATTATTCCTTTTTGAGTATGTGTTTATTAATACATTTTGGTATTGTTTCAATAATGTTAAGCATGTGAAAAAATTTCTCACTTTGTACATTCCACACCTTTTTCTGCTTTCCGACCGTTGCTTCGACACCTATAATGTCATTATCAAGGTCTTCGATAATGAAATCATAGATGACATAGATAATGACTTTATAGATGTCGAAACCATTGTCGAAGAGAATAAAAAAGGGTGTAGTGTACAAAGTGAGAAATTGTTTCAAGTGACTCATTTCCGCAAAGTAAATGCTGAAACTTTAACTTTTATTAAGTATTTATTTGTTTAACGTGCTTCTACGGCTAAGGTCATTTCGCACATACTGTCTGCCACGTTCAGACAGGGGTAACAGCACTCGGAAGGATCGGAGGATCACCCCTCCAAACTCGAGCCGAGCCCAACGATACTTCACTTCGGTGACTGATCGGGAACCGGAGTATCCATCGTGGCGGGCCGTTGCCCTTTGTATTAAGTATTCCTGGTATTTCCACAAAATGGTATTCCGTTTGGGATTAAATTATCAATACTAAAATTATTAACATAAACAATTATTAATACATACAATATATACAATAGGGGATATGTAATTATCCTAAGTGTAAAAAAATGATATATTTCTCATTTAACCATTCACTTATGTTCGCATGTAATTGGAAGTTATAGCCCAGAAGATGGATGAATAAACATCCGAAACGTCGGCAAAAGTTAAAAAATAAAAAATCATTTGACCGATACTCATGAAATTTGCACCATTGGAAGTTCTGTTTACATTAAAGTAATAATAAATTGCGACTTGGTCTAATTTTTAAGCCTCCTTAACAGACCTACTCACCCTCCCATACATCCATCGACCTTGTTACGGCCACCCAAAACACGGAGGCTATATTACGGTGGTCTTTATTTTTTGGAAATTGGAATTTCTTTTGGGACTTAGTTCCACATGGATAGAAAGTAAATTGTGTTAAATATTATTTCAATCGGATGAAGGAAATACGTGCCACATCGCACATAAAGTTTTGAAACCCCAGTATTTTTCGCAATGTTCCTGTTGTTCCTGGCGTTTACGGATCAGTCTGCGTTTTTAACTTTCTTTTTTCTTATAAACAACAACTTATTATACATTTTGCAAGTTTTGTCTAGAATATTTTCAATTTCTGCCCAGTAGTTTCCGATTAGAAACAACGTATCTCCTTGTAGTAAGGTCATTCCCCAAGGAATAGCATGTGAAATTTCGGGCAAGTCATCAAGTGCTGCAACGATTAAAATTTCTTTTCCTCTTTGAAATTTAGTTATCATTCCTCCACTCCTGGTAGAATTTCAAAGTGTAAGGAGATGAACTAAATTATTCTTCATTGTTTCACGCTTCCTCCCTGGAAATTCCTTATGTGTTGCTGCTTGACTAGCCCTAGAGTGTACATTTAAATTTACTTTCTGGATTTTTAAAAAAGCACGCATGGCACTGACCATTTGATATTTACTTAAAGTATCACATTATGCCTCATTATATCCACAGAAACTGCCGGGATTAATCGTTTCCGTTGTAAAGTTTTATGGACCAGTTCCATACTGTGCTAGATACCGAAAATAAAATGGCTGCACATTCTTGCTTACCAGAGGTGTTAGAAATCAAGTTAGTTATATATGAATCAACGTGGGTCGTGCACTTGTTCATCTTTTAGAGGATGGTAGTTCTATATCGTTGTTAAATGCAAAAATTCTGTCAAGGGACTCGAACAGCTAATATAAGATCCACTCACAGAGGAAGTTAAAAAGTTTCTTTATCTTTCAAACAAAGACTTCTTCTAGCTGAATATCGTATCACTAGGCTTTTGTTGGTATTAAATTAAAAACATGTTTTCTTCTTCATGATCAAATTTATTGAGAAAGACGTAGAAGAGAAAGAGCAGTTGCTTGGAGTTAAGCTCATTTTTGCAGAATAATGTAAAACTAAATTACTAATGACGAAAACAAAGTTTAATAATATGGCTCTAGTAAAAAACCCGAGTACTTATCAAGTTAAAAGTTTTTACACAAAATATGGAGTACTTAAGCTGAATAATCTTTAATATCTACCACTTCAAAATATACCATAACTTTTTTAAACAAATAATGCAACGCAAAATGAGACCATCGGAAGCGGGAGCAGTAGATTCCAGCGTTGGGGCGATAGGGCGCACCCCGCGATTTGGGTGGCATATGCCCCCTCTTGGGGCCGTATCTCGGAAACTACTATCCAGAAATTGAAAATGTTCGAGGTGAAACATGCAAAATTTATAATAAGTTGTTGGTAACAAGATAAAAGCAGTTAAGAGTTCCGAGTGCTTCTTAATCGCCAGGAATAACCGGAAAATAGCGAAAAACGCCGGAACGTCAAAACGTTAATTGCGATGCGGCTCGTCCTTCCGTCATCCGATTGCAATAATATTTAACATCATTTACTTTCTAACCAAAAGGAGGAAAATCAGGGGGCGTCCCAAGAGAAATTCGGATTTCCAAAAAATAAGGACCATGCTAGGGTCCCATAGCTTAACTAATTCTCACCCTTCCACACAACAGACTACCCCACCGACTTTAACTCTCCCTCCCACGCTCCTTCTCCTCCCCCCAAGTCGTAACACTGTATAAAGACGAAAACAGTTTTCTGTGTACTCAGGACCGTATTTATGATTTGTAGATACCTAGGCTGGACTTGTGGTGCGAGCCCTACCGCTTTCAGGGGGGCCTGTGAAGTATGGAATACTTCGCAGTAAAACATGGAAATCATTTAAAAATTAACCTTCGACAACAGAATTTTAGGGACATTTTTGAACAAAGAAACCAAAAAGAAAAGTTTAAAGATTGTTATTTAATTTGAGAAAATTTTATTTTGCAGTAAAGTATATAGAAGTTAATGAACCAATGATTTAAACATTTAAAAATTAAAAATCGTGAAGGTAATTAACATTATTTATTAAACATGGCTTTGGACCACAAAAACTAAAAAAGAACAAAAAGTTGATTTTCAGGCCTTTTTTCCAAATACCTACACAAACATCAGTTTTTAAAATAATAATAACAAAATGCTGTAACATTAAGTAAATATGATAGGCAAATGTGCACAAAAAAGGAATATAACAAGGCAAACATTACAGTTTATTTATATTTAATTCACTCCCATACTTCCCCAAACAATGAAGCTTAAAATAAAAGCGTTAATTAACTTTCAAAATAAATACATAGAAATGGGTTCTTAGAAATATAGTGCCAAAGTAGGCCCATATTTAATTTAATTCCTCAATGAAACACTATTCCAATATTATGGATATATATATATATATATATATATATATCAATATGTTAGAGGATGATTTTTAAATCCATCAAATATTTAGGAAAAAGCGTTTAAATATACATACGTAGTGTAAATCGTCAAGGGATGTAAAAATTTTACAGTGTTTTATTAGCAGAGTGTCGAAAAAACAATACTCGACTATAATAAGTTACATATCACTACAGTAGTGAGTAGAGCAATATTACATTACAGTTCTATAAATCTACGACATTAATATGTGAAAATACTGTGTGAAGAAATAACTACTGAATTATAGTTACTACATATAATTAACTTTGATGTGGTTTAGTAAACCACTTTAGTACTTATAGTGACTAATTAGTTTGCTCCTTACATTCACACCTACAAAACTACGTATGATATCTTCATAACGTATTTAAAATATCATTTTCAATGCTGAGCAAAGCCAAAAAGTTGAGCTTGTCTTCTAATGTAGAGGTTCAAAGCCTGCTATTGATCAACCTCAATTTTGAGAATGACCTTACTACACTGCTGTTTGCGACCATAAGTGTCAGGTACATTTTTCAACCTCGATATTTGGGAAACAATCTTTGACTTTTTTTTCTAGGAGTTTATGCACTCCACCTCTCCTGACTTATGATTTATTTTATTTTCCCATATCCTTTTTGAAAGTCACGGTAAAAAGCCTTGAACTGAGTCAGTTCATTTCCAAATTCATCGTCTAAGTCATTGTTATATGTTCCTACTAAGTTTTGAGATGCTGAAATTATCTCTTCATTAGTATGGGAGTCCAATTTGTTAAGAAACCCAAAACGGGTATCATCTAGTTTGTATGTCTCGAACCTTTGCTGCAGTGAATATTCAAATTGATCTATGACGGAAAGTAAACTCTGGGTTCGAAAATTTTCTGATAGTGTCAGCTCAACTTATGGTGCTTGAACCCAATCAAAAGTTGTCAAACGCACGTTCTGCTTGAGTTCTGCCGAATTAGTCAACTTCTTAACTTAAAGTCAACATTTTAACTGTGTCGACGTATTTCATTAGAGGGCCCCTACCACAATCCTGAAACATAATATTTCTATTCTAAATATTTTTTTTGGTGCGGGCCCATAGGCTTTCACGTCTATATAGCCTGTGCGTAAATGCGGCCCTGTGTGTATCACTGATCTGAAGATTAGGCTATTTGTTGAAACCGGTTGTCGTTTGAGTATTTTATGTGATTTTATCAAGTCATTTCATTTTCCATTATAAATCGCTACCACCAACAACAACCACCTGAAACAGTGTCACTCAGGTAGTAACTATGTTTCTGATTTTTACTTTTATTCTCGTCAGGGACTAGAGCTATTGCCTCCAGTTTGAGGTTAATTTTTTTAAACAGCCTCTTTAATAGATTTAATTCCCGATAATACGTATCACATTCATCGAGTGTGTCGATACTTTGTGGAAATTGAAGATAGAATTCACTGTCACAAAAACGGTGCAAAATTCCACTAATTATTTTATTGCTGTCGACCGGGTTCGAAGACTAAAGCGTCATTTACAAGACAAAACAGTTTTTTTGTCTTTTAAATGACGCTTTATTCGTCGAAACCGGTCGACAGTATTAAAATAATTAATAGAATTTTGTACCGTGTAATTTGTGACAATGACTCCCTAGAATACGTATTTATACCAAAATAAACTCAAAGAATTAGCAACCAAAGTACTGTGCAGCAACAACTCCGACGAAAAATCCAGAGAAAAGTGGCTTAGATTCCCAAATTTAGGGCAACTGTCAGCCTCCATTGCTTAAGCCCTACCAAAAGAACGCATCAAACCAGCGTTCAACAGCAAATTTAACCAAAATAATCTCATCTCCAACATTAAAGACCCATTCCGAAGTAAAAAAATTGGGATTTACAGACTACAATGCGAATGTTCAACGGTGTATGTGGGCCAGACGGAGAAAATGTATGCAGCGAATTTAGGAGCACCAAGCCTGCTTCCTGAAAAATAGTAAAATCTCGCCGTTAGCCATAAATCCTTTAGATGGCCATTACCTCAGTGACTTATCCCTCAAAATTTTACACGTGGAGAAAAATGGATGCGCCGAAGCAATTAGAAATTTTAAAAACTGACAATTGTGAAATTATTAGTGGCATTCAGTTTTCCTCCCATTCACCCCTCCTTACATTTCCATCGACCTTGTTACCTAATACAACCGGAGTCCTATAGCTCAACTAACCCTCACCCTTCCACACATCATGCTACCCCACCGGCTTAAGCTCCTTCCTCCCTCTTTCGTAACACACAAGGGCATATAAAGGTGAAAAAGTTTCCTGTGTACTACTGACCTGAAGATAACTCTATGCGTCAAAACCGGTTGTGAGTAAAGTTTTTTATGTAGTTTAAAAATTTTACAATATGAATCGCTACAACCAAGTAATTCCTGAAACAGTGTCATTAATGTAGTAACTATGTTTCTGATTTAATTTTACTGTCATCATAGACTAGAATTAGAGCCTCCAGATAAAGGTTAATTTTTTAAAAGATGCCTCTTTAATAGATTCATTCCCTTGAAACACACAACAACCATATTTTCAAATTTATATCAAGACACGGTGGCAGTTTATTTTTAGATGTTACGTCAAGAGTGTCTCTCGGTAGTAAATTTCATGTTTTGAAATGTACTACCGCGTAAATCAAATCACTCTGGCGTAGGTGAAAAACCCTTTGATTTCATTTATATCAGAGCGAATACTAATAAAAAGATAAAATAAATCTGCCACTCAATGTTTTCTTGGTCAAAACCGGAGATTGCAATTTAGTTGTTACTACTTGTGCTCTTTATTTTTTGTTTATACTTTGAAAGGCTTGTGAAATCAATTCTTATTTAAACTTTAGAATTCAGTTTGTGATTTTGCTTTCTGAGATAAATTAGCTTTTCTGATTAAGATAGTGCCACCCGTGCTAATTTTCATTTTCCACAGTGGTATAACGCCTTTATTTAGTGAGTAAAATGGGTTGTTATTTATAATATATCCTCCGCCTGAAAGTTATTACATGTTTTTGGAAATTTTGTATCGAATTAATCATGTGAAAATGTGCATGGTTATTTAATTTAGTGAGTTGTAAATATCCTTATGTAAACTCGTATACGTGATGTAAAGTAGTAATTTAATTTTTGAGTGACTTAAAAAGTTATCAAAAATAAAATTATTACCTCCTATTTCTTTTTACGTTCACGCACATGACACGTGGTGGTTTCATTGTACTTCCGGATAATCGGCTGGCGTAACTTTAACGGAGTCAACCGCTGTGAATTTCACGTAGTTTTAGGTCATCAATAATAGACTGATTTGCAAAGTTGAAGGGTGCTCTTTCTGCAGACCATTACCACATGTACTCCACAACAAGGTCACCCCTTAGCCTATCCTGAAAACTCTGTTTGTCCCGCACTACCTCTCTTTCTAGCTCCTACTGCCCCCTTCTTCGTCATTAGTCATTCAATCCTAAGAATGGTTGGCTGCGGCCCTGAATTCCACCGGGTTCTCTGCTAACTCCGTAATGTCCTAGTAGCCCTTCTGTTGTAGTTAGCACATGCACTTGTCCCTCGCTCTTCCTCCCGGGAATTTTCCTTACAATAATAATAATGATGTCTCTAAAGGTAACAGCCGAAGCCAATTACTACCTATGTATTGTATAGACGAACACACACAACCATGCTCGGAAGGTGAAAATCCTACCCAGGCGGGGTTCAGACCCGCGACCTTTGGTTCAGCCGGCGAGGACTATACCCCGCCACCGCCGGGGTTTCTTTCGGGGATTCTAGTTTCCCATTCAATATGCTTCTTATAAAATGATTTTTGTCTCTAAATGTGGTCTATCCATCAGGTCCATTTCTTTCTGATAGTTTTCCAAGTGGTTTTCTCCTCGTCTATTCATCTGGAGACCTTTGCATTTCTAATCCCACCCGCACATTCAATCTTCAGTATCCACCTCCAGTACCAAGTTTTGTAAGCCTCTATTCTCTTCTATTCCAGCTTTACAATGGTCCATGTCTCAAATCTCCACGAATATTTCAGGTACTGCTTCCTCATTGGTAACACAATATTTTGGACGTGACAGTTTTTCGTCATCATAATTACTTTCTTGGATTGAGATTTTCTTCGATTGGTGTCCGTTCAACATCTTTCGTCCGATTCTATCTACGCGTCCACCCCCCGTTTATGCCCGCCAAAGTTTCGTACACACTCCTCCTCCCTGCTTACTCCTCATTCTCTCCTCTATAACCCTCTTCAACATATCCTTTCCTGTCGAAGGGTCCTTCAATAATTTTTGCTCCCTCTTCCGAATCTCCGACGCTAAGGTTCTTTCCTCTCCTTCCACCCTCAGTCCGCCTCCCATCTCCCACTCATCATTTCCCATGTCAAGCGTATCTAAGCCAATGCAATTCTGCGCCTAACTTCGTAACGTGAAAGTATAAAAACCATACACTTCTCCATGCTTTGGGTTAATAAAATAAACTTTGGCCATGTAAAGAATTTTCAAGTTTTCTCCTTGGCTTGCCTTTCTAATTTCTCTCGTTCTATTATGCAATATTAGTTTATTGCACCATATATGCCTGTCCGAAAAAATTGTCGAGGCAGGAAGTAATGCATATCGTGGATATTTATCGGAAATCTGAGTATATCGTATCATCGGCCTGGGAGAATGCATACTCCATCTCAGAATGATGAGTGAATTAGTCGAAACTTGGTACTTTGCATATGTGAAAACTTACCGTGTGCCGCCGATGCGTGATGAGAATGTAAAAGGATCCACCGTACTTGCCGAACTTGCTTTTTTCCCATTTTGAAAAAAAATTGAACACCTTCGTGGTTTATACCTTTAAAATTAAGGTTATTCTTAGCTGGCAAAGCAAACATGGAATAGAAATGTACTATTGGATGAGGTTCTCTACTCGATCAGAGATTTCATTTCTTCCGAAGTTTCAATGGCCGCCTCATCCTCTTTTATCAGGGATGCTGATATGTAGTATTTGTAATGAAAATAGTTTTATAGCGGTGTTTTAATACACCTGTTGATAAGGAAGTAGGTTTCATGTGTAAGCGTTTGAATATAATTTACAGCTGTCAGAGTTTGCTGTTCAGTAATCAGAGTTTGGAGTAATGGGAGATGATAAGAGGGTGAAGCATATTTTATGAGGTTTACGAATTTGGCTTGTTATTTACAGTTTTCTTTTCCATGTACCCCAATGGTGGGATGAACATGAAATGAACGGCACTTCTGGTGAATAACCAACATATTGGCGTAGTGCCTCTGAAGGCTACGTTTCAGTCTAGCGGGTATTACTTACGGAGCCATGCCTTATTTTTGATTTTTCGGAACTGTGATTGCTATTATTTTTGGAGATATTTATACCTTCTCAATGATCTTAATCTGACGTCAAGAACTTTATTTTTGGGTGATACCTTTATTTTGTGTACTCTTTTGAGTGATTTTTTCCTAAATTATCACATTCCGTTGACGAATACCACTGGTTCTTCATGTCGTATTAGGATCCTTAATGCAGATGCCACTTGGCTCTGCATTAAGAAAGATGAAAATGAAATGGACATACTGAACCACTAACGACGTCTTACTAAGAGTTACGAGAGAAAAAAAGTACAATAAAAACTCCGCGAAGAAGAGACAAACATATAGGGCATAGTTTGCGACAGAACAGCAGATTGAAGACAATATTGGGAGAAGGAATGAATATAAAGAATTTCAGAGGAAGACCAAGAATGGAATACATCGAGCAAATTATGATGGACGTCAAAGTGAAGTACCTACTAATTGGGAATGAAGCGTTTGGCGGAGAGGAGAGTGGAGCGGAGAGCTGCAGCAAACCAATATTCGGATTTATGACTACTGATGGTGAAAATATGTTAGCTATTTTTTCATTAAAAGGGAAAATGATTTTTTGCTCGTTTATTTTACCTGTGTAGCATTTAAAATGAAGTCTTTTGAAGATATCACTAATTATAATTTCCCATTTAACTGTGAGTTGTCAAGGGGTTGATAGCATACATTTCTTTATTCTTTTTCGAAATTAAGCCAGAAACTCTATTATAGTTTGAGTTATTGTGAATGAGATATATCATTTCAAAATTTGGATCATTGGCGTTTTTTCTGAGAAATGGAAATGACCATTTACGCATCAATTAAGCAGCTCAAAAATGATACCAGGATGAATATATCCATGACGTATTGTACAATAGACGGACCAAAATTAAAAATATAGGTAAGTTAACCTTTGAAATAACATTTATTTCAGCAGTTAAACTTATCTATTAACTCCTTCAGTTGGTCTTACGAAAGTCTGGCTAATGTTGGCAACGGCTGTATGTCAGGTTTCGTTAAGCATGCAACGTTTTGATATCTAGCGAGCTATTCTGCGAAAAGCAATTGGGGTTGGGATAAGAAATGACTGAGACGAAAAATCAGGTTATTTTCGTCGTTAATATAAGTTACTGGCTGTGCCCGGCATACGTTGCAATACCTCTTTTTGTTTCTAAGTAGGCCCACATATACAAAGCAGACACAACTTCATGTACAAAATAAATGAAAGACAGTGATTGTTTGTTTTTTAAATTAACATTTATTCAATTGCTTTTGAATATACAATATTTTTTGTCTTACCGCCCTCTTTAAAAACAAATAAATGTTTGACTGTCTCACTCATGAGTACGCAACACATAATTGATAATGTGATAAGCATAGATTTTCCAGATTTTTATCCACACACTTGTAGCGATTAACCTTGTGCCTTGTTGATGGTCATTGAGAAAGAAAGGCGAACGGGGAACTGTAGTCGTTTGACTACAACTATCAAATTAGTCACTGGACCTGGTTTTTAAATGCTGCAGGCGTGAAAAACAATTCATGAAATCGCTATTAAGGTGGTTTCACCGTGAAATTACTTAAATCATTTTATTCATATTCTGAGTACTTGTAGAAAACGTTTTCCTCTGTCTGATATGAACAACAAAATAATACCTTTCCACGCTATTTTATTCTATAATTTAACTTGAAATTACATGGTGTTCAATGGGGGAATGAGAGAAACACGGGGAGAAATAGTATTTTTCCATATAATATAAATTCAATTTTTGCGGATAATTATTTATAAGAAGGAAATAACCCAGAGAAATTGAATAAAAATAAAATATAGTCATCTTACCATCTTATTTTTTTAGTTATTAGGGAATTACTGCCGTAATTGAAGTCAAAATGCGGTAATTTGTAGCAAATGGCGCTGCAGTCGGCTCCTATGGCTGGAAAAAAGAGCTAATTTAAAATAGATTTGTGAAATAATCTGCATATTTTGTACCTTACTTTTGGGTTTCTATTGGTGACGCATTTCATCAGCGAAAGCAGGATTTTTTTTGGACAGAATATAAAAAATGTGGAATTTAGTATTTTTTTAACTCATACAGTCGCGGCGGAACCTCCTTAAATGGATATTCACGCCTGGTTGCCAAGGAAATTTCTTTTGCTGAAAAGGAAGAAACATTGATAAATTTAGATGTGAAAACTTAATACTTGGACAAAAACGAAGCGCGTGAAACTTGAACGAAAGAATGAAATACTACATTCTTTAATGCGTTCCATAATAAACATTTCCGTCCAATATTTTCAGTTCAAGTAATTAAAAAAAACAAATAAAGAAACACCTACAACGAATTCAATGCTTTTCTAATGGTAGTAAAAATTAACAATAATGGGGTAAAAACAACCCAAAAGTTTTCGATTTTATAATTCAGAATCCTTCATGGGCGCGCGCGCAACAACTCACCAAAGTTTCATCGCAATCGGATGAAAGGTATTGGAACGCATGTATTGCGATCAAGAAAACAAAATTTATTTTTTATACATTAGAGTAATAATAATTAAAAATATATTCAAACGCCTTCACCGGCATAGGTACTCCTAGGAAAGACCGGAAGATCCAGAAACATAAATTAAATCATATTATGGTCAGATTAATATTTATGAACAACGTTTAAACTCACAATGCTAAACGGGCGCTATGTGGACTCCCACGATATTTTTCTAACGAATTTTTATCTAAAATTCAAAGGTCTAAGGCCCGTTTGACACGATGCTTACGTCAGCACTGAATTCAGTAGTGAAATCAACGCCGAAAACATGAAACCAAATTAGGGACTTAAATCGGATTCGCTGCCTCGGAGCCTGTGTTTACACGATGTTGATTTAAGTGCGAAGTCACGCTATTCGGGCATTCGACGAACAACGCATTGTAAATAAACTGCGCCATATTGTTTCGGCACATTTAAGCCATATCATGTCTTCGCGGAATAATTTTGAGGTAGTGGATTTGGTAATTGCAGTTTTCAACAATTCTGAACAATTCCTCGAGACATTATTTTGGCGTTTTATTTTGCATTATTTTGGTAGACTCCAGCTCCTCCACCGCTATCCCCTCGAAACGCTCGACTCGTCTGCTTGCCTATGATTGGTCGTTGGATTCAATAATCGGATGGAAAATAAGTATCGTGCTTATTTCTCTTTTCAGTACTGATAATCGCATTCGATTCCGTAATCGGATGCAATCAAACCCTTTTCACGCTACGATTTTAAGCATGCTGTGTTCAGTTCGATTTTCAGTGCTGAAATTAACATAATGTAAAACGGCCCTAAGAGAAGATAGGAGGATGAAGAACTCTTTACGTTGAGGCCTTAATTGGGGTAGGTTAAGGAATACTCGGAGATATTTGAAACAGGTTTAAACCTATAAATATATAATACCGCAATAAATAAAGGGAGGAAGTCATTAGACGAAGTGTGGGAAAGTATTAAATTTAGATATTTAAAGCAGAAAACGAATTTATAGGTGCCTAAGGCACGTGAATGAGGAAAAAGCCTTAAATAATAGTGGAATTCATTGAGAAGATAGAAGGAAGAGGAAAAAAAGGTGTGCACGCCCTGTGGCAGGATTTATAAGGAAAGAACTATAAATAAGAAGAAAAAGAAAGCAGAGGAAGTCTTTTGGAGAAGACAGTGCGGAGAGAGGAAGATGTTATCGGGGGAGGAGTAAATGGGTGCTGCTGAAATGCTGAAAGGAGAGGATGGATGTGATAGAGGGGTGAATGTTGGATAGCGGGGAAGGAAGAGAAAGTGGAGAGACTAAGGACGGGATGGAGGGAGGCGGAATGTATGCGAAGCTGAAGGATGGAAGTCTTCAAATTAGGTGGGGCTCTGCAGCTCTTTGAAGTATACGTAGAGGAGTTTCAATGAGCAAAGTAAAGATTATAAATCCACCCGACTGACGAAGTAACTGTGTTGGCAGGAAGTTCACAAACTGCTGTACCGCTTTAAGCGGGATAAACAATTATTCAACGCAAAATCTCTCACCTGGCCCAACATCTCCGTAACAAGCAACGCCATATTCTTCAAAGGGAATTATTCGAATCCAAACTGGTTGCTGGAGGTAACAGTCGGATGAACAAGTTGATTCCGAACTCAAGTATTTAGAGAGACAAGGGAATGCGAGTATGCCTCGCAGAAAAGAATGGGGTTGTTGTGCGGGATCAGGAGATCAGGGGTTTAAGGGAAGGGAGAGCACTATGCGAGAGGAACCTTCTACTGAGGTCAGATATAATAGTATAGGGTCACGGGTTACACAGAAATGGGATACGTAAGATTTAGCCCACCAAAAAAGCTGCTTTCAATTTGCCCCTCTTCGTCTTCAAAGCAGCTGTGAGATATTTTCAAAGGGGAAAAAAGGAAAATTAAACGGCTATGGCATCTCATTTTCTACGATGTGGGTACTTACGCGAATGACTATTGCACTTATATACTGCATAATCATCTTAATAATTTTTCATCCCATTTTTATTAGGGTAATCTAACATCACGTGAACAACCTTTCATGTGTAAGTGGAGGTTTCTCGGGTTTATTCACACCGGGTAAGATTATTTAAATGGATCAACGTTTCGATGGTTGACTTAGCCATCGTTAACAGGATAATGAGTCGATCGAGGATGCTGGCGGTTATAAATAGCCGCAGATGCCCCTTTTCAATTTTCACTTCAACAATTTAACTTCTTCGAACGAGATTTGACCAAAACACCATTGAGTTATTTCACCACTTTCTCACTTCGACCTATTTCCTATACGGCGGGAAATTCTACGAACAGACGGAAGGTGTCCCTATGGGTTCTCCGTTATCACCAGCTATTGCCAATTTTTACATGCAAGATTTTGAGGATCGAGCCCTGACTTCGGCCCCATTGAAGCCAAAATATTTCTTCAGGTATGTGGATCACACATGTGGTCACATGGACGTGACAGCCTTGATGGATTCCTCAGTCACATGAATAGCATACATCCCATTATTCAATTTACCATGGAGTTCGAGGCCAATAAAAGTTTACCTTTCTTGGATATTCTGGTTGAATGAAAAGGAGATGGAAGATTGGGTCATGCTGTATACCGAAAACCAACACACACCGAACTATACCTCAACGGGAGGAGCCATCATCATCCGGCGCGGAAAAGGAGTGTTCTCACTACGCTTTTCCATTGAGCGAAAACCATTGCGGACTCCAACAGCCTTCAGACGGAGTTAATACACCTAAAAGACACCTTCCACTCGAACGGCTATAGCCTACGGGAAATAAATTTGGCCTTTAAAAGAACGTTCATCGCCAATGGAGCGGAGATGTTGGAAGAGAAAGAAAAACCCATCGCTAAGGCTTGCCTTCCTTATATATCATCTATATCTAACAAGATATCGAGGATGTTAAAACGACACTGAGTGGAAACGATTCATAAACCGCCTGCTAAACTAAAACATTTCCTGGTCAACTGTAAGGACAACCTCGGCCTAAAAACAACAGGGATATACCGCATACCATGCGAGTGTGGTAGGGCGTATATTGGCGAGACAGGAAGGACCATTGAGAAAAAAATCGAAGAGCATGAAAGAAGTATTAGGCTTTTCCAACCGGAAAAGTCTGCTTTAGCAGAGCATAGCCTTTACCATGGGCATCGTGTTGAATTCCCAAATTCCACACTACTCTCCCGTGCGTCCAAATACATATTGGGAAAGAATAACGAAATAAGCGATATTGATACAAATGGAGCAAAATAGCATCAACAGAGACAACGGCTTCAACTTAAGTAGGGCTTGGCGCCCACTGATTGACGAAATTCAAAGAAATCGTAACGGCTCCCACAACAATGGGGCATCTGCAGCTACATATAACCACCAGCATCCTCGCTCGACTTATTATCCTGATGACGATGGCTGAGTCAACCATCGAAACGTTGATCCATTTAAATAATCTTACCCGGTGTGAAACCCAAGAAACCTTCACTTATATAATTCGTCGGGAAAACATTAAATCCTTTAAACCTTTCATGTGGCTCCTACCCTTCGACTCATCTGACATTGGTGACTATACCAGGAGCAATTATTTTTACTCCCACATGTACCATTCTAGGGGTCATTAGAACGCCCAAACCCTTGCACTGCGTCAAGCTTTTAGTCCGACGGAAAGGTTTCAACTCATTCTGACCGAAAGGTCTATTTTCCTTCGTCCTCCTCCAACATATTCTGTTTGAAAAGCCTACTATCAATGCCTGTGTTCATTTTGTCACTACCATTATCGAATAATTTTATCATTTATCGCTTTTAAACCTTTTTTATTTCTTAAAATTACAATGTCTCCATCCCATTCGACTTTTGACTTTTAACCTCTCTTGAGTGCTATGCACTGTCTTTGAAATGTAATGGTGGGCATTCGTGTAGCCCATATGTTTTGATTGATTAGCACATTGGGAATCGTGCGAAAGAAATTGGCCCCTAAGGATCTACGTATATCGCGTTTCACATTCAGTTGACAGCATGGGGCTTATGTAGAACGCTGTTCCCGAGCTTCCGCTCCGTGGGCGGCATCCTGACAACATAGGCAACCACTTATAACTCTTCGCCAAAATTATTTAGTTTCAAAGAAGTATTTAATTTTGCACATAATAAGACTCATGGGGATGAAATTTTGCGATTTAAAGGTTACATGAATTACCGGAATATAAAGTAAACATTTTGTTTTCAAAATCCCGTATTTGTAAAATTCAAGTTACGTATATATGCTGAAAAATGAAATGGAAATGTTATAAGTCTTAACGCTTAATTATAAGTTTCGTTCACCTCGCGTGTCGATAATTTACAGCATTTGAGGGTGCAAGAATTCTGGAAAGTCGGATAAGACGCCAAGCGATCCAAAGGAATAAGGAATTGCCAAAATAAACCTCTAACCTACCTCCAAAATTCCATTCTTGAAAATGAGTCAAGCATGAAACATTTTCGGGTTTGCTCAGTTATTTATTACCAATTGTAATTGTCTTTCGATTCAGTGACTTGCCAACAAACTTATTTATTATTTTTATTCAGTTTTTAAGCTACAAACGTATTTATTAGGTTTTTTTTATTTCTTTATCGCGCCAAGCCATGTTTATCGTCTGTCCAACATTGATCCACGTCTCGTCTGTGTACACAATCTTACAGCGATATTTTTACAACAGTCTTAAATAATTATGAAGCTAACGAATAATATCGTGTCATTCAATAAGCATGCTTCGTCTGCCCCTCCGTTTGTATACAAAGCCTAGCACCCAGTGTCTTTCGAAGTTTCTTTGCAGGCTTCAGTGACATTGAGCGATTAGTTGAAATATTTGAACACATTAAACACCATTTCTCTTTCACGGCTTCTCAACTTCTCCCCTTTCCTCCTCCTCTTTGTTTCGGATATGGCGATAGCACACTGTTGGAAATATTGATCTGGAAGGTACTCCACAGTGCTGTTGAACTATTATACACACCACAAACCACGTGTTCAGGCACAGAAATCTGATGAGAAACTAAACGCTTTCGCCCATTCTTTCCCCGGTCCCTTGCACCGAAGGGTCGCTTCTTATGCAGATGTTTTATGGCACCTTCTTAACGAAACTTCTAGAAATACCCAATATACACTCAGTCAAAAGCCATACACTGGATAATAACATCCCTCGTAGGAATTCATTCGCATTTCCAGCCGAAAGGCACGTTAGACGTTTACCTCTTCTTTCTTGGCTGTCAAAAGGTTTTTGCTGAATGCTTCATTGTTTATGTATTTTCAAATCTACTGTTTGCTACATATGTATCTACTGACTTTACTAAATGTCATACATACACGATATATTTGTTAGCAAATAAGCAAGAGTAATTAAAGTATCAAGCTCATTCCCCGACCGATAATCTCCCACGCGATAGGTTATCTGGCCGGACAAAGCGAGCGGCGGAGTTATAGAGCGTCGAAAATATTTGGCGACATCAAAAATTCATAACTCCCTTTGCGATAGAAATAGAATTATGATTCTATCACAAAAAACAAATACAAAGTGTAATCTAAATTTCATGTGCAGCGTATATGGATCTATATCGTGAGATACGAAAGTTAGCCTGCGAACGCTTTTTAGCTTACAAAATACAAAATTATTTGTCCAAAAAATATTTTAATGAAAACAACAGCAATGAAACTCAGTGAAAATAAAAGTAAAGCTAACCGTTATAAACGGAAATGTATGATAAACGATTTTTATAAGTTTTATCGTAATACTATGAACCGTTTGTCTGCAACTGGGTGAGGAAGATGAAATCAGAAGCGCTCTATTAACAACATAAATTCAAGGAATTATTTTTTTATAACAATCATTTTAAACTAAATCGCTTAATTATTACCACCACTACATTTATCATCTTTTTCTGCTTTAGAGCATGTCTTTTTATATTGCGTATCATCACCTTAATTTTCCTGCTGTCATTGGCAACGTTGCACCTCCGGCCTTATGGAGATGGGAATCGAATCTCCATAAGAGCCCATACTGTCAACTAAATGTGGAACGCTCTTTAGTATAACAGTGGATGAGTATGATAAAATAAGTTAAACATATTTGATAAATTTATTTGAGTTAAAAACATTCTGGGTTTCTGAAGACTGGAGAAATCAGGGAATGGAGGAAGCCTTTTATAAGAATCGATAGACTATGAAGGGAGCATGTGATCTGCCGGAGAAAAGGTTGAAATAAAAATTTTAATTATCCTAAGGAGGTCAGAAGAAATATAAAATGAAAAATCTTACTAACGGAGTGACAAGATAAGCTAGGGTAGAAATGGTTAAAGCATTTCTAAAGAGGTACGAAACCTCGTACAATCACTGGGAAAAGTTGAAGCTTCTTACTGAAGCGTAAGAAGCCACTACAATGACGCGTCGTACAATAGGAAAGAATCTTCGGAGTGTGAAAGGAAAAGAATATTTCGTGAAACGAACAAAAGTGCTGAGATGGGAAGGATAACTGGGAAAGTTTGACTATGGGAAAGAACTGAATGACTGCCCGGTAGGGGATGACGCTGGGGATGAGGATAACACTGAAGAATCCTTCTACAGAGGAAAAATGAGTTTAATTTGAAGTATTTTAGGCGAGCTAATCTTTCTTCAACTGAAGAAGTTCTGTGAAAAAATCCTGGAAGTAGCACGCCGAACAGAAAATTCACACTTTTTGAACTTGAGTTAATGCATAATAAGTTTCCCCTTTGAGAATTTTCTCTGTTTTGAACGTCTTAATTTGACCTCTACCTCGTAATAATGCAAATGAGGTCCAATTTTCCGCAAATGGAAAAATAATTGCGAAAAATTAGTTGCACTTACCACGCATTTTATTTTTTTATTAATTTTTTTCTAGCTGACCCTGTACATATCACTCGCTTGTTGTTAGAAAATAGTGTTACACATATTTCACCGAGTTCGTTAATTTTCTAAGAGTCCAAAAAGGTGGAGTGTAGTTATTTCGTGGACACGGCCGTGGGTTTTTCGTGAAAACTTCGTGGTTGACGGGACATTTTTGGGGGCCGTCGCGTCGTCACGCCGACTATCTGAAGATCCCAAAGCCTTATGTACTGTTTCGCCTAGGCCATAGCAGTACTTATCGATTTATAATCGTACTTTTTCGAAGTGTGTTCCATTGTATTTTTCCTATGGGCTGTTCGAAGGATTTTTATCGGATTAGTATTGTACTTGAGGTTGAATTACTTATTTTTAAAACGTCTGCCAAAAATGTAGAAAGTTTGTTTTGACTTTGTTAAACAGAACTTAACGAGATAATTCATATGGATCTAGAATCTGTGCGATAGCCCATCGGAGTCTCGGAAATATTTGGCCTTGGTCAAAAAAACCACCTAACTCCTACAATAGCGCCTTGAGAATTCGCGGCATCAACTCACGGCCATGTTTGCATTGTGTGCATGTACCCAATGGCACGATACAACATTTATTTTATCTACGTTATCAGTCAAGAAGTGATAGCGTCGGAATGTATCGTCCTGCAAACGTTAAATCGTCGTTTCCATACTGCTGCCACATCATAGAACTGATTTTGAGACGAATTCACGTCCGAAGTCATTGCCGTAAATACAGCGTACTGTATAATTTTATAGTTTATTTATTTTTGCTTGCCTAACCTGCCTTTATAATGCAATTATTGCTGGAGGCTATTGTTACTTGTGTGAGCCATATTTTTCTGAGTTCGTGTATCAATTCTGATTAAAAATAATTTGTTGCGAAGACTGGAATGTCTTTAAGGTTTTTGGAAAGCTATTTAAATGTTTCATGTCACCTTTACTCTCTTCAAACTGAAATTGCAATAACCGTCGCTCTCCATTTTGGTGACACCAACTCTCCTAGCCTTCTTGGCGCGGTAATTGGCTTCCATTTCGACTCGGATTATATTTCGTCACTTATTCCCCGACGCCATAGCCTTTACACTTAGCATTCCTTTTTTCAAAGAGAATTACTTATTTTTCTAAGCTCCGAGTCTTAATTAATTCTCATTTCTCCGTCTTTGCACGATGATGACTCACTCAGATCGCGAGAATCCTTACCCTCTCCTGCATTCACGAAGAATCTTAAATGTAAGGGAATGCATTTTATCGAACACATTCCAGTGGTTGATAATAGAATATAATTTTATCACTCTGGGTACTTACCCTTTAGAGTGAGATACACAATGAATACATTTGTTTTTGTGGTGAAAAACTAGTGTTATGAATGTTTTTTTATGTATTAAACATTGAAAATTGGAAGAATATATATTTTTTACAATCAAAAGACAATAAAATTGAACGAGGAATATAAAATATTTCACCGTACAGTACATAACATTATCTCCATAAACACATGTGGTACAAATGCCTAGTTAAATATTTACTCGAATAATTTCAACAATCAACAGTGATTACAATACAATACAGGAGACCATTTAAATATTTAGTCATAAATGCAGTTGTCTCAAATATAGGAAAAAGTAATAGGCTTCCTGAAATAATAACAGAAATCCTCGATTGACTACGTTTCAAATATCAGATGGAATTTTTCTCCATATTTTGGATTATACTACCACAAATGAGTTAATGTGATGGTCTGATAGTCAGGAACATAGGTACCTGGGCTCTAGAACTTCTGATTAAAAATTAAATTTTCAGAAGTTCTATTATTTGAAAGTAAAATCCGCCCATAAACAGAACATTGATGATGAATCGATTCAGCTTAGGGTAATCAACTTAAAATGAACAAATTTCGCACGAAAATGCAAAGAAACGTGAGAAAACAGACTGTGGAACGTAATCAGAAATAGTAAATATGTGCCTGCGGCTTAGTTTAGCTGGTAAATGGTTAGGAATATATTCGTGAGGTGTGAAAAGAGATCCAGAAAAATGTTAGTGAGAGACAATTCAATTAAATAAAGTGGATCGGAAGGGATTATTAAATGCTGACATGTTATAGTCCATAAGTTTAATGAAATCAGTTTTTTGCGAGCACTACTTCTAATAACTACTTTATACAAGAACCCTCCACTTTTCCGTATAGTTCTTACCATGCCGAAAGTCACTGAAAATTTTCTACTTATTTCATTTCATTTAAGTATTCTACCAGGTAATTGGTAGGTTCTTGGACAGTCCGCATTCTGCATACCAATTTCATAGAAATTTTCTTGATTTCTCTCATAAGGATGTCACGCCATTAGATCCCTCTTAAATTCCGCATATCTTCTTCCTCCTCTTATTTCGTGGAGAATTCCTATCCTATTTCTTTCTCTTCCACGCTTCCCGAGTGTTCTCCCCTTTATCTCTCTTTAACATGCCCTATCCTCTCAAAACCTCCTCCATCCATATCTTCTGCCTTCTCCGAACCTCCGCCACAAGCATCCTCTCCTCTCCGACCATATCCAATACCTCCTCGTTCGTCTTTCTCGCCATCCAGCTAACCTTCTCCATCCTTCTCCAAACCCACATCTCAAACGCCTCAAGTCAACGCACATCCTCCCTTCGCAATGACCAAGTTTCCGACCAATACAGCGCCACGCTCCATATTCACCAGCCTCTTCTTTACGTCTATTCTCAGACCCCCCCTCATCAATTCCCATCTCTTCGAAAATTCTTCCTTAGCCACGGAAATTCTGCATTTGATGTCCCTACCACTTAACCCATTCTCCTCCAAAATACTACCCAGATACGTTCCCTGCTCAACCTGCTCTATCTTCTGCCCTCCCACCCTTACATTCAGCCCCGCCTTCTTACTTCTAGATAGTGTCATCACTTTCGTTTTCTTGTGGTTTATCTACTTTTGGCACTGTACCTCTTACGCATTCATTGACTGTAATCCCCTTGGCCGACTGACTAACCAATGCTTGATCATCTGCAAATCTCACGGATTATATCAGCTCCCCTCCTACCTTTTTCCTACTTCCTTATCATCCAATGCTTCCCTTATAATTTCTTCTGAATACACGTTTAAAAGCAACGACGATAGTGGGCACCCCTGCCGCACTTCTCGTCTTATCAAGGCCCACTCCGATTCTCCATTGGCTACCCTAATCTCCACCGTCTAATTCATATACAAATTACGAATGAGACGCCTGTCCCTCCAATTGGCCCCTAATTTCTTCAACTCTCCCATTAATGTCGTCCAGTCCACCCTATCAAACGCCTTCTCGAAATCTATGAAGCAAGAAAACACATCCGGTCCACTCTCTAGGTTTCTTTCTACTATCGAACTCATCACTCCTATAGCGTCTCGCGCCGCGCTCCCGTCCCTCTCCTAAAACAGAACTGGTCGTCACCCAGGTTAATATTCTTCTCTAGCCTTTATTTATAATTCTCAGAACTACTTTGGCCGCGTGGGATATTAAACTTATTGTCCTAAAGTCTTTGCACGTATTTGCCTTGCTCTCCTTTGGTATAGGAATTAAGGCTTCGGGAAGTCTTTCTGCCTCACGCCATCCTCATAAATCCTACGAATAAGTGCAAAATGTTTTCCTCTTCCATTCTTCCTCATGCTCTTTAAAACCTCTGCAGGCATGTCATCTATTCCCACCGCCTTATTCCTTTTCATGTCTGGTAGTGCTCTTTCGATTTTGCTATTTAGGATACTTGGTCCAAAGCCATCTCTGTCGATATCGTCTTCCCTATCTATATCTCACCTATTGGTCCTTATTTCCTTACCATACATCTCTTCAACATACTCCTTCTACCTCTTCTTGATCTCTTTTGGTTCTACGATCACCATTCCTGCCTTGTCTGTTATCGTTGTAATTCCACTTCTCTTATTACCGTCCGTCAGTTCCTTTAGTCCAGTATTTTATTAACACTTATTTAATCCTGAAAGCGTTAAAATGGCTCGCATTTATGTGCTTGCATTCTTGAGCAATTACAATATCTTCGTTTTCAGTATATGCTGACACGTTATGCTGCAACATCTGCTATGTCTTCGTTTTCAGAACCTATTTTAATGGTACCAATTTCTATTCTTATATAATATACTAAGATAGATGAAAAGGCCTTTTTGATCTGTTCATAAATATATTAAGTCCATTAGTTATCAGAAGTCACTCATAAGTAAGAGAGCTTGATGACTTTGAGAGACTTTGATTTGTATTTTTGAACAATAATAGATACTTGGACTGAAGACTTGATTCTCGTTTTAAAGTTCCGTAATGATTTTGTTGCCACTAAAATTTCTTCTGGAGTTATTTTATTGGTTGGTAACCTATAGCATCTTCTGTTGTTAGTATGTATACAGTTTTCCTTCAATATGATTACGTTTGCTCAAAAACGGAGTAAAACTATTATGCATTCTTTGAAAAATGTTTATCAGACCCCTTTTTCAAAATTTCTTGCCGTTTAATGGATTCGGATAAATTATAAATAACATTCCGGCTCTTCATGCTGCATTTAGATTTTTCTACATATTAAATCTAGTATTGTGTGAAGATTCTATTTTTCCTGAAACAGCGAATCAATTTAATTGCAAATTTAGATATTAATGTTAGCTTTTCATCCTGCAATTATTTTTAAGCTGAGGCTTTTATTTGAAGTTTTAGGTCGAAGTATATGCCGATTTTTAATTGGAATCTCTAGAATAAAATATTACTCCATCAGTGAGAGATTTTGGGACCATAAGAGATTGCCGAAGGGAAGAATTCCTTTTCTCGCTACGGACTTCATTCCAAGAAAGAAAATTTCTGGGACATATGGTTAGTAACCGTCGCTTAATTGAAAAAAATACACCATGAGAAGCATTCAAGTTAAAATACAACCTTATTTTCTTATTCTCGAGGGATCGAAGGGAAAATAGTGGAATAAAAACAGACGAGGAATGAGAAAGAACTTAGTCAATGTAATGAGTAACACAGGGTTCGTGAAAGATTTTCATCCTCATTATTTTCCTTCGTTCGAAATTTCTTCTGTAAAAATAACAAATTTCAAACACTTAGAATGAAAAATAAAAGATAGTTAGAATCCGTATTCGTATTATATGGAGGAAATTTCTTTCCGAACGTACGTATACACAGCAAAGTAGTATTTTTGCTCTATATTTCCAAAAAATAATTAATAGTGATGAAGAGAAGGTACTTCACTCCTCCATCCCCTTGCTAGAAAAATCGACCATGCATTTATTTTTTGTATGTTTAGATTATACTTGTATGAAGTTATTCAAGCCCCTTTGCCAATTTATTCGGTAATCCGTATATATACCTGAAATTATAAAACAACGTATTGCTTCAAAAGTGGATTCTCAACGTTGATGTTTCACTACATTAAAGTGACCTGATTGGTTGGACTAGGGAATACATGGAATGCACGAATAAATGCATCCTAATTTTAGCCTAAAAACTTCCTCATGTTATTTGTTCACTGTGGAATGTAGGCTGATTGAAATATTCCGCCAAATTTCTTATGCCTACGGGTGTTTAGTTTTGGAGTTAAACTCACTAAGCTTGCTCCCTGTATTGCTGTGGCAAAAGTGTTGATTTTTCTCAGAGTTTCATGAAAGTGATCGAATTACTTGTAAATATGGTGAATAAAATCAAAGGACTTGTGCTTAAAAAAATACTCAATAGTATAATGAGTTGAGAATTGGTGGGCTATGTGTTGTAGAAATTTGCCTTTTTTACTTAAGCTAATTATTTCAATGCGATATTTGAACAGTAGACTACTGTTGGATTGTCTGTGTCCTATGAGACTGATTTATTGTTAAAATCCAAAAACATTAATCAGTTAGTTGCAAAATATACGAGGTTGTTCTAAGGGCAGATAAGCTATTTAGACTGCAGAGAAAATTAGTTCAGCGGAAGCAGTCCTTGCTGTAAATGATCGTTTGATGTTTAGTTAATTAATCTTTCATAGGCATATTCAAATTTCTGATGACAGCGTGTTTAAAAGATCTGAGATGGGACGAGTCGTAATTTAATTTTGTAATTTAATTTATTTCTGTATTTCTCTTTGTTTAGCTCATTGAAATGTCACCCCAACAAAGCTTCGAGAGATAAAATACATTCCGTCTCATTGGCTCCTATGTTATTGCCTCCAGGCATTTTTCCATGCACAAAGGGAAACGTGAAACTTTATACGCGTGATATTTCCACACGTCCTGAACTCACGGTTGTTTTGCATTCTGTTTAAATTACGCTTATGAATTTCATTTGATCAAATATTGCTCAGTTAGTGGAGAGATCCTTCCATTTCTCAATTTACCACTGAACTCCGTAAGTGCTTCTCCTCTCTTCTTTGTTATCATTACTGGAGTGGGTATTACTCTAATTTTCACAGTATATAGTTTGAATATCCCCCGACTCCAAGGATAACGAAATACAGGTCTAGTCTAGCAGTTTCCTACGTGTAAGCGTACTCCACGAGCCACGTGCTTGGTGGTTGAGGAGTACTCGAAAATTTGAAATAAGTCGTGTTCACAGTTAAAATGGTACAATTTACATAAATAGTAAACTTTTCTAACTGTAAAAAACCTAATGCCTAGCACAAAATATTTGGAAATGTGTGACTAAAAGGGTACGCAAATTATATTGTTTTAAAATTGCTAGTCAAGTCTCTCCCTGGGCCTTGTTAATATGCATCAAATTAAGCTACGAGATTTAGGTTTGTTGTGTGGAGACCACGAAACCTGGACGTAATTTTTGTCATAGAGGATAGGTGATTGGGACGGTTAGGGAAGGAATTTTTTAATGTGAGAGGAGTGGAGAGAAACCCAGCGACGGCATTAGCCTTCTCTTAGCCAAAGGCGCTAAGGGGTCCACAATAGGGGTGATCGTCAAAACGTTTTTGTTCGAATTTCTGGGAGATTGGGGTCAAAAAAGTTGTCTTTGGGACACAATATAACGCATGATTTTTTTCAAATTTTTTGTCAACTGTCCTGAGCTTTCGCCAAGAGTTTGAAGTTTAGGTTTTTTAGGCCATTTTGGTAAAAATTTGAAATGAGCGGAAGATCGTGCCCTACCTTATTTTTTCATGAAAAACGCTTACATACTGACAGAAGGTAAGTAGAAAAGTGTTTAGCAGTAGTTATATGAGTGCAGAACCGAAATAAAAAAGGAAACAATTATAAACAAAATTAAGTATAGGCAACCCGGCAAACACGTCGTTTCTTATTTCTGTGGAATTCGATGACCGTATGAATGCGGTAACAAATTTTAGTAGTTTGACCCGACAGAAGATGATTACTCAGAAAATGCTTTTGATCGTCAATCAACAACCTCACAAGGTAAAAAGCTGAAGCGCAATTCTACAGGACTAACTGCATTTGCACGAGTGTGTGACAGGTTTAGAGTTCCATCAGCTACTGGTGCAGCATTAGCAACGGCAGTAGTAGAAGATTTTTACATTGCCCACAAGGAGAACTCATCACAAGTAATAGACCGCAAGAAACTTAAGAGACAGAGACTAAAAACAAGATTAGAGGTAGAAAAAAACACAAAATGGTGAACCCGCAGTTGGGCTTTACATTGACGGGAGAAAGGATCAGACAATACTTCAACAAAAGATGAATGATAAGTATTACAAAAGTATCATTCTAGAAGAACATGTGGTGATTATAAGTGAGCCTGACTCGAAATACATTACTCATGTGACTCCTGTTTCCGGTATAGTGCAGGTTATTTCTAATTCAATCATTAAATGTATCGGAGAGCATCCTACGTCTTTCTCAAATATTTGCGCAGTCGGCTGCGACGACACTGTGGTAAATACAGGAAAAAAATGTGGTGTCATTAGGATTCTGAGAAAACATTTAAATAATCCATTTCAGTGGTGAATATGTCTTCTCCATTTAAATGAACACCCACTCCAAAACATTATCACTCATTTAGATGGAATTACGGCTGGACCCACAACCTACAGCGGCCCAATTGGGAAGCAGATCCCAAACTGTGAGAATCTACGTCTTGTTGACTTTACACCCATCTCGTCACCTTCCCAATGTATATATTGCTGAAATAAATAGTGATCAAGCGTACCTAATAGATGTATCCAGAGTAGTTGTAACCGGAAAGTGCCCGACGGGGTTAGCAGAACGGTCACCGGGAAAACTTTGCCACGCCAAAAGGGTTACAACAGCCGCTAGAATTTTACGCTTGTGGTTGTCTACAGAGAATGCTTTTGAAGAGCTGACTATATTAGTCACGTACACACAGAAGGTATACATCAAAATGTGGTTCATGATTAAATCAAAACCTTATTGTATTGATGGAACTCGACACATATTCGAGTTGGTGAACTCCACTAGATATTTAGGAGAACACATGCTGAAAGTTACGGATACAACGTGGCGCTTTCTGGTGTCATCCTGAAAATATGCTCATCTGCATGATTCATTACAGTATTCTACCGGTTAGAGGTAGGTTGTGATGAAAGTCAGAGAATATCCAACGAACACTTACACGTGCTGTGCCCTTTCTACCTCTTGTATTTCTTTCTTCATCTCAGCATAAGTCCTACCTTTCTTCATCCCGTCCATAAAACCGATTCTCTTCCTTCCCCTTCCCCGCTTACCCAACATCCTTCCCTCTATCACGACCTTCAGCAAACCATCGTCCCTCATTACCCCTTCCAGCCACCTACCCTGCCTTCCCCTAATCCCATCTATAAGTTTCCTCTCCTCGCCCACCATGTGAAGCACTTCCTCATTTGTCTTCCTTTCCGTCCAACGCACCTTCTCCATCCTCCTCCACACCCACATCTCAAAAGCCTTCAGCCTATTTTCGTCTTCCTTTCTCAAGGTCCACGTTTCCGCCCCATACAACGCCACACTCCATATCAAGCTCTTTACTAGCCTCTTTTTTACATCCTTACTTAAGGTCCCCGTCATCAGCTCCCTTCTATTATTGAACGCTTCCTTCGCTGGCGCTATTCTCCTCCTAATGTCTTTGCTACTATGTCCTCTTTCTTCTAGCGTACTACCCAAGTAATTAAATTGTTCTACTTGCTCCAGTTTGTGACTTCCTACTCTTATCACCAGCTTCGCTTTCTTTGTCCTACAGAATCTCATTACTTTTGTTTTCCTATTATTTATCTTCATTCCGTATTTCTCACTCTGCTTTTCCAGTGCATCTACTAAAGTTTGCAGTCCTTTCGATGACCGACTCACCAACGCCTGGTCGTCTGCGAATCTAACCGACTTTATCCACTGGCCTCCTACTTTCATTCCCACGTCTATCTCATCCCATGCCATCCCATGCTCATCCCATGCTCTTACCATTTCCTCAGCATAGATGTTAAAAAGTAAAGGCGACAACGGGCACCCTTGCCGTACCCCGAAACCTATAACTGCCCACCCTGATTCACCGTCAGCTACCCTTACCTGAGCCCTCTGCCCCATATATAAGTTTCGGATGAGTCTCCAATCACGCCAATCTATTCCTATTTTCCCCAGTATCTGCATTAGTTTCTCCCAGTTTACTCTGTCAAACGCCTTTTCGAAATCTACAAAACAAGCGAAAACATCCTGATTATGCTCTATGTTTCTATCTATAAGTGTCCTCATTACCGCAATCGCATCTCTGGTTCCCCTCCCCTTCCTAAACCCTAACTGACAAAAATAAGAGAGTGCGAGAGCAAGCAGCCAAAAAAATACTCGGTGTGCAAAAGACGGGTTTTCACGTGTTCACTGATGTTTGCGACAATATTCCGAAGAAATCCATTGGGGAAAGATGCATTATTACAAAAAAATTACTAAGTGTTTCATTCACAATATGGGTATCTCTAAATTTGACTAAGTATATCCTGATGTAATCAATTACTCCTTTTCCACATGACCGCGTAGCAAACTACTAAAATTTGTTACCTCAATCATACGGGCACCGACTTCCGCGGAAATAAGAAACAACGTGTTTGCCGGGTTGCCTATACTTAATTTAGTTGAATAATTTTTCCCTGTTTATTTCGGTTCTGCATTCATATAGCTACTGCTAAACCATTTTCTACTTACCTTCTGACAGTTTGTAAGCGTTTTTCATGAAAAAATAAGGTAGGGCACGATCTTACGCTCATTTCAAATTTTTTCCAAAATGGCCTAAAATACTTAAAGCCAGCATTCTGGTCACCATACCATCCCAAATAAGGGCTAAAACTTGGCTATCAGGGTTTAAAATAACATGCTGAGTATATTCTAACAATATTTTCATCCCAATTCCTTAATATTTGTCTAAAGAATGGTACAGATGGTAAAAAAATCATCTGCCCGGAGAAGTGAATGTGAGGGCTACGTCATATTTTTCGACATTGGAAATTGAATATCGTACTGCCTTGGGCGGTAGATTTCTAAGGGTACGTCAGGGTCAGGAGCGTGATCGGCAAAGGAGCAGGAGGGGATTTTTTTTTCTTGGCAAGGGGAGTGGTGAGATATTATAGGATTCGAAATCCCTCGTGAACGATTGGCAGTGAAAAACTGGAGCGAGAAGGGAGAGTTGAGATGCTGTTATGAAGGGAAGAGGAATATGGGCAGTGGAGACGACTGGGGCCATTGGGTATGGGTTTTGTAGGAAGCCCTGGGTGGGTTAGTGTGAAGGGGGGACGGGAGTAATAGCCCCGAGGCAGGCGAGAAACCGAAAACAAAAGTTCCAATTGCTGCCATCTACTCCTCTTCCCAACCCACCGTTTCCCCGAAACAAAAGAAGGGAACGGAAAATTGAAGACCGGACTGGGGAATGGGAATCGATAGAGGGAAGGAGGAGGGGCCTTGATTGTGAGGACATGTGGAGGCGACGCGTCGGTGCCCTGGGTGAATAAAAAAAAGCAATTAAAATAAAATGGGAAGAAGAGAAGAGAGTTAGGAGAGTGAGGAGATGAAAATCGGTTAGCCTGAAGCATAGGAAAAAAATATATCGCTCAGAAGAAAATGCCCACGCAGTCAATATTACATTTTTTTAGTAAAAGCAACTGTTTATATTTAAGCTCTCAAAAATGTAAAAAGTCTATGAGTGATAAAATCACTCTTGAGAATTCATTTTGCAACATTTTTCGGGGAAACAGACTTCATTAGTTCAGGTATCCTTAGGATAGCCTCTGCCTAAAATCTCCTCAAATGTCTGCTTCCTATTTAGCCTTCAGCCTCACGCAATACTAAGCCGTACTATGGGGGAATATTAGAAAAGTTAATTAGATATGTGTCCCTCCCGCCGACTTTGAGGCCTGTATAAATAAAACGAGTTCCATAATGTCATCGGAGAATCGCCGCTTAGAATTTGTTTCTTTTCTTACTGTAAAAAAATATCTCGTTAATGAAATCTTAATATGCTGAATAGATTTGCGGGTATGATAGGTTTTCTCATCAATAAAGGTGGTATATAAATGGTGCTGTAATATAAATGGTGCTGTGATATGAAAGTGGTGTATTTCTCTCTAACATTTAGCTGAGCAGAGATTAAGGTACTATGTAAGCACCTACTGTCCGTTGCAAAATTCCGTCACCCGAGTTTGAAGACTAATATCTCACAGATGGCTCAATCGATTTTGAAATGAAGTACATCACGTTAAAGCGTGATTATTTCTGCGTTCATTGATGGTGTACAAAACGTTTTACAGTTTATATTTATTTGAGTGTGTGCTTAAAAACAGAATTTTAGCGCATTTTTCAGGGTACCGGACGGATGCATCGTATTTACGGCTTCGTAATAACTTCACGGATCAAGATATCGCAATATCCTATTAAAATATTTTAGCAAAGATCTTTCTTAACAATTGTACGAGGTTTCATATTATTTAACGCATTAGTATCTTAGTTATAGATGCAAATGCACGGAATCGTTATTTTCCGTTCCGCGCATCCTTGAAAACCGCCGTTTGGACCTTTTAGTAACTCATTTTCATTATGGAAGTTATCTTAAGCAGATTTTATTTTCATCATTCCCTTGACATTTCGCTGTAGTTAATCTCTCTGTGAAACTTAAAAAATGCTTGGTACGAGAACAGGACAAATCCGGTGCTAATCGTGTTTGGATAACCAAAAAGCCAATTCGTTAGAAACCTTAATGCATCACAACTGAAATTTATATCTTTGTATTCAGTTAAAAAAAACGCCCAGTCCCCGTAATATGAGCGCTCTTGATAAGAAGCTTCAAGCAAGTATTAGATTATTAAAATAATTTCAGCAGAGCGATTACATAAAATCTCTTTCTCTTTATCCCTCCCCGTATTCGAGTTAGTAATGGTATCATAGCTTTTTATTTTATTTATGATATTTCAGCAAAAGGGAAAGTTAAATCCCAAATATTCTATTTGTTCAACTACTGAAGTGGTGGGACATCCTTAGAAGGGAAAGCGAGACAATGTGTATGAAATTGGGATGCAGAATGGGGACGGTCCAAGAACCTACCAATCAGCTGGTAGGTTACTTAAATGAAATGAATGAATGAAGACTGGTCGTTTTATATATAAGAGGGAATTCTTATATTGATGAATCAAGGAGTGTAGTAGTGTGAAACAATCATAACTAGGGGCGTTTTTTTCTTATTGATCTCTTTGAGAGCGGATGCGAATGCAAGCCTGTCTTTTTTATTTCTTCGCCAATTGCCCTTTTAAACATTTAGGAACTGTATGAATGGAGAGCACGGAATAAGGAAAAAAGAGCCGTATTCTGTTTTTTACGTTACATTGATTCATTGAAAGATTGAATTAAACAATTAAGATGCGTAGAAATAATATTGATAAAATTGGAGTAAGAAGCCAAATAGCTGCAGTAGTCCAATGCACTTGGCGACATTATTGGTACAAAAGTATTATCCGAAACAAACCCTATTGAGCCAAACATTTCGTGCAACCATCACATTCATCATCATTATCCTGTTGGGTATACCCCAAAGAAAATCCGCATCCATCATGAAAAAAATAATTTGACATGACCGGGATTCGAACCCGGATCTTCCAATTGCCGGTCAGGTGTGCTAGCCAGCCACTCTTTGGTGTACATCTTTGCAACCGTGGAAGTGACTGCGTACCACATCATTTGTGCAACCGCAATGATTGGAAAATTATCCTATTAGGATTTGAGTGGCTCCTGCAGTTGTTTCCCATAATCGCCTGGGCATACGAATCATTCTCTCACAAAACGATCTATTTTTCTCAACATAAATCCATTTTCCCTCCTGTTCCTCTCGTCTTTTGCCCTACGTATTGCTACCCAAAATTCCATAATCGCCGACATAGCGTTTCCGTCCTTCTTAATAGTTTTCTCAAACCTCTCCCCTTCATCATTCACTTTAATAATCTCTTAATATATTCTTCTTTCTTTTTTACTGTATTCGTCGGATTCCTTTCTCTAATTGCTCTTTCCTCATCCTTGCATATTCAATGCGCCTTCGTTTGTATCCCTTTTTGTTTTACCTACTTTCTAGTTTGTTTACATGTCTCAGAATGATGTTGAAAACATTTTATCAAAACCTTTAAATGCATTAACTATAAGGCTTAAATTCAACAAGATGATCTGAATTTTGGTTTGAATCGGCGTTAATTCGTCATTTAACGTTTTGGATAAATATTGTTAATTTTTCGTTCGCATTAAAGTGATTAAATGCGGCTTCATTTCATCCAGCACTTGATTTTCTGATCCAAATGTTTTGGAAAAGATTTGATTGTATGGTTTATTCCGGAATGGAATAAAACCGGAAATTTCGTCCGCATACTTTATTAGGATGATCTTGTTTCATGAGTCACTTTCAGATCACAAGTAATGGTGGTAATTTGGTTAGTTATTAAGTGTGCTTAGGTATATCGTGCTTGCCGTTGATGACGCGCAAAATATTGTTGTGAAATTAATGACACACTTTTAATGCCTGCGTGTTTGTAAGTTGGATGTCAAAACATGAAAAATCAGATAATTATTTAGTAAGTTAAAATAAATGAAATATTACTGCGATGGCTAAAAAGCTACTAGGGAATAAATATGAACTATTTGTTATTTGGTGTGTCCAGTAAGCTATTTTCTTGCAGTAATGTACGTAGCCAAATGACAATAAGGTCGTAAAAACTATTCAAAATTACCTCCGAATTGACCTCTATTTGTTTTCACTCAAGCGTAAATTTTCGCGCAAAGGTTTTCACAACTTTTTTAAATTTAAGTAGATTGATCTTTCAATTGCTCCTGCACGGTCTCCATTGCCTCTGTTATAGCTTTTATGCATGTTGCTTCCCTGAACTTCTTGAAGTTCTGAAGTTCAGGTCTTATTCAGTGTTTGTTAACGTAATCAAAAAGCATTAACTTAATTAAACATTAGATTAATCAATTGTTCTTGACAATTCTATCCACAACACGCGAAATTTTGAAGAGTGGCTGAGGATAATACGCAGAATCTACTGAAAGCGTTTCCTAGTCACCATGAAACTTGACAGGATCAACTTCAGAAACGGCAATTTACCGTATTGAGTCATTATGAGGAACGTTTTACAATGTTTTCTTATTCATGCGACGCGTTACGCCAACTTGCCTGATGGTAGCGTAAGTCAGCAAAATTCTTTTACGAATAAGAAAAAATTGTGGTAAATCACTGGTGTTTTTTTTCCGATGATGGATACTAAGTAATTCTATGAAGTGAAGCTTGATCTAGTAAGTTCGTTTATTATCAGATGCGAGACGATGCCGTTGCTAAAACCCTTCGTACTTAAATTATATCTGTGGGGAGGTATAATCATGTCCTCATTATTAATGGAAACATTCGAAGCATCCACGAAGTGTGGCCATCGATAGTTATGTCTTGTTATGCCAGAATTTTACGAATATAATAATACGAAATACGAATTAGGCTGGGAGCCGCTAGAGACTCGGAGGCTGCGCGCTAGGCTTAGATTGCTTGAACAATTGAGAATAGATATCTTTCAGAGCGACACGGAGAACATCATATTAGAACCCCACTATATTTACAGGTTCGACAGAAACGATAAAGTAAGAGAAATATTTTGCCGAACGGATAGGTATGGGAATTCGTTTTTCCCCCGAACAATAAGGAACTTTAATAAATGCAAGGCGTAATTTCATTAGTGTGTATCCTTTTTATATTTAAACGGCTGGTGTCCTAACACCCCCCGCCACACGCCTATTGAGGCGGCTGGCGGGGTAGTATGTAGATGTAGATGAATTTTCTTCTACTACCATTGCATTTGCATTTGAATCCCGGTCAAGGCGATTGATTTTTCCTCTGTGGAATATCGCAATTATGTTCACATACGGGTGACTCCGTAAAGGTAACTGCCGTGGCTAGTCCCGGCATCCTCAAAATTGATTAAGATAGTTCTTATTTAAGGGTATAAGTTCAAAGTTATTATTTTGATGCTAGCCGCATGAAACCATTGTGCCCGCTTCACCTCGTGATCAATCAGGTGAGTGCTGTACTCTGCGCTGTTCTCCATCCCTCTGCTCTTGGAGTAACCCGCATTGACGATTTAAGTGAGATTGTTGATTCAAGAGTGGTGTAGATTCTAAAATTTATTTTACTTTCTCCAATGTTTTGATTTGCTGCTGGATGCATTTCTTTCACCACTTTTTATTTGCAATAGGACCATCTTCACGAACACGTATTAAATAGAAGAAGGGAACTGATAGAGTATATATAGACTGATATAAAGACATTTTTGTCTATCTACGTACCAGCGTAGAAAAAGTTCGAATTTTTACGCGTAAACAACTGAATTTAGAAATTTCAAGGGGAACAGTTTTTAATTGATCCTGGACATGGATTTCTATTTTCGAAATTATGTTGTCTACTTTGGTGCGTGGGTAAACAATCTTTTATGGGAACAATAATATATCAATGGAAGGAGCATTACATTTTACCTCTTCTTTTAACTTATTGAGTGTTGATCAAATAAAAATTCTTTGAATAAAATTCACAGGTTTGTTGATATTTGTCAAATTAGTGTACCCGATATAAAAAAAATTCAGTTTAGTTATCACAAAATTTGTGAACAATTGTTATATTCCTGTTTATACCTGCTTATGTTGTTAATTATGTTTTGTGGTTTTAATTAGCCCTGAGGTTGGCAATAAATTTGCCGAAACGTTGGCAGTGAATGAAAAAAAGATTTTTTATCCGACCAAAACTCAATAAGTTTAAAGAAGAGGTTACATATACGTGGTCAAGATATACATTAATTCTGACATTTTAAATTCTATTATTTTTTATGATGAAAGGAATATTTTGGTGTGAGTGCACTTAGCGGCCGTGACACATTACCGTCGGTTAATGCATCAAAATTTGTAACATTAATGGCTATTTATATTGCGGATACAGCTGTTTTCTGCACCTCAAACGTTTTTGTGGCTTATATTCGTGGGATGGACTACGTGACAAAAGGGTCCACCCCCGCGTAGAGCTGATGGAGGAAATTTGACTGTAGGCTGATCAAGCGTTGGTTAGTCAGTCAGCCAAGTTATTAATGACGCTTTAAATGCCATTGCGAAACACACTAATGAACGAATGAAGATTATTCACCAATATGCTACATTACCTGATGAGACATAGGGAAATGTATCTAAGGCAAACAAAAAATTGTATTTGGGCTACATTAAAAAAAACTGAACGAAGTAATTAAGACATTTGAAGGTAAAACGCCTAAAGGCCGCCACACACAGAATGCTATGCTAAGCGTGAGAACTGTTCTCGCAAAGGACGTCCGCTATGTGCGCGCACACACCAGAAACTAACCATGCCGTGCTATGTATCAAGATGGCGGACAGCGTAAAACGCACTTCTTAGGTTTGACACTTGACTTTTCCGTTAATATTGACTTAATTGCAATGAAGAATGATTATACAATGCGCATAGTATGCAGAACTAATGTACGTTATTTAGTTGAAATTGCTCTGTTGTAAGTAGGTTAAAAATGTATTTGAGCTGGCTGGACGAAAGCGCTCACTAACCGCAATAGATACTGCGCATGCGCCATGAAAGCTAAGCGATGAGGAAATCGCCGGCCGAGCGATCCCCTGCGATATAGCGCTATGGAAGTTCGCATCGGTTCGCGTGGCTCGCATTTGGTGTGTGCGGGCAGTGGAAAATCGCTTTACGGGATCATAAGACACGTGGCGAAATCTGGTAGCGCGCTTAGCATAGCATTCGGTGTGTGGCGGCCTTTAGTCGTAGAGGCCTGATAACTGCTAGGAGAGAAATAATGGCAATAACTCATTGCAAAGGTCATAAGAAAATAAACTGGAGATAAGTGAAGGGCGTGCTGTAGAGCACTCTGTTTCATGATCGCAAAAGGTGGACACTGGCTATAGAAAGTTATAATATATTGCAGGCGTTTTAAATTCACACAGGAGCGTAGTTGTGAAGAAGGATGAAGAAAGGTTCCTCGGGTGAAAAAGATCGTTATGTTAGGAGAGTAGTCTTCTAATTGAGAAAATAATGATGCAGTGCAGGGGACTGAAATAAGATACAGAATGTATTAAAGGCAAGGGGATGCGGGAGTCTTGAGAGCGTTGTTGAGGGTACGAGAATTATAAGAAAACTCGACAGGGAGAATGGAAGTATCTTCGACGGATGAATAGAGGTGAAAAGTATATTGAGATAATAGTGTAAGGAAAGAGACCTTTAAGCCGTAATTTGCAGTGTAAGTCCTATCTATAAAATTTAAATCTAACTGGGAGACTACATTCAGAAAAATATATAGCAATTTCATATCTGGTCGCTAGAGGCTTGAATGAATATGATTCTGTAGTAATTTTGCAGAGCGTTTTCTTGGATATGATTCTAACACATACTTATATGTTTATGCTGTAGATTATGAATCTCTGTAATTACCTAACCATGCTAAGAATTTCACATTTGTTATGAGTAATGATTTTACTGATGTGAGTTGTCACGTTTTCGTAGAATATATTTCCACGCGCTTCATGCAGAATGTGATTCTTGTACGATTACCTCGCGAGAAACTTAACCCAAAAGACCTTTTTTCAACCTCTTTCCTCAAATACCCAATCCTTAGTTATTTTATTTCATGTACCTGGAGCGAGTAACGAGCAAGAAGGCGAGACTCGATATTCTGTTTTATTGGAGAATTTCTCCTCGTCATATGTCGTTTGATGTTCTCCGTAGGAAAATTTTCTCACCGCGTGAACGAAAGGAATGTGTGTTAGCAGGTGAAAGTTGTTTTTACAAGTGCTTTTTCCGATCACCTCTGTGAAAATAATTCATTACGGCTGTCTAACTTCGTTCCAGAATAAAACTCTACGTTTTCCTTGTGACATAGTACTGTTTGATTGCTGGAGTCAAATTCTGTAATGAATTTGATTTACTTTCCAGTGCCTGATGGATTTTATGGACTAAATATGCTTATATAAACCGATCTCTATGGTTTTTTGAATATTTTTAAGTATAGAGAGTTTGTAAAGAAGGATTAATGGAAATAAATCGCTGTTCCTTGACAAATTTGACATTTTATATTGATGGTTTGTCTTTCAAAGGCCAAACCTTCTGTTTTTTTTACTATCGGCCAGATTTTTGCCGTGGAAAACAGCATCTCGTGAAGCTAATTGATTACACTATGTTAATTGAAGAACTTTGTATAGTGTACACAAATGTAAGCTATCATTTCTGTGAAATGTTTGTTACAAGTAGCTTATGCTTTCGTATTTGAAGTAAAATCAGTAAAAGAGCAATTATCTATAATGAAGCGTTGTTTGTGGTTTTATTATTTTGTTGGCATACCTATCCTCATGCATTTAAACAATGACAAATTTATCGAATAATATCTTGTTAATCTTGCTCCTTTAAAATCTATTGCATATAACGTTTGCTATGTATATCTGTTATTTATTTAAATGAATATCCGTGGATAATGTCAGAAACGTGTTACTTTCTATATTGAAGAATTCTGGAAATGCGTTTGGCCCAATCCCAATTTCAATTCATTGCATACTATACGTTCATGATAGCAAAATCCTATAAGACAATACTTGGGATAGGACTTGGGATAGGACTTGGGATACGTCCTGTGTCTAAACACCAGCGCTTCTTTTCTTTAGTCTTGTTTGCCTGCCTGAAAAGGATATACATTCAATGTCCAGGTTGGCACAATTTTTTTTCTCTGCTGAATTCCATGTTTTTCATTTGGTGTGTATCCGTTAGTGAGGGACCATCTGGTGTATTATTAGGTCTTAATGATAAACTTGGCGTAGAAGTTACACCGTTAAGTCGGAGCTTCAACTCGGGCGACTTTGAAACTCCGTTCTATCCGATTACGTGCTAACAGGTTTGGATCGCTGGACGGTAGTAGTCCATGGAAAAAAGTTGTGGAAGTGGTTGAGCTCTTAGCCGTGGCAGTTGCGCATTTATAAAAATGATGTGTGAAAGAGGACAGAAATTCATTCATACCACCCAGGGAAAAATCACCACTTTCAGTGAGTCCATACAAGTTTTGATCCCCCTGTGAATCTACTGTATAAAGCAGGCAGCTTTCATCGTATTATGTGGGCGTTCCAAAGGGGTCCTCCCGTCAATATAAGCCACTCATGAGGCTTAATGACCCAGTATTTCTGTCTTTAGTACCGTTCTGATGATACGTTTGCTATCCCTTGAGATAATGCGCAACAAAAGTCAAAGGCCATTTCAGTAAGCTTTTGATGGTGTTATCATACGAAGAAAGTTAAAAATATGATATTTTTTCACATTAATTTTTCTATGTCGCATGGTGGATTGACACTTTTTGCTTTTAAGCCATTGCACTAGGTAAAGCTACAGCAGTTATAATCTTAATAAAAAAACTTTTTTTGCTTTTGATTGATCCTCCTATTTGAAGAAAATATCGGAATTGCTCTTCCTGCTGCCTTTTTTTTTTAGGTACGAGGCGTTATTTAAAAAGGCATTCTTTATCCTTGAATTACGATATAATCCTGAAAATAAATTCCAAGTAGTACTCGAAATAAAATATTTTTCATATTTATCATTCACACAATCATTGATCTCAGAAATACTTTGGTGATGCAAAAGCCATAAGTGTAGATCATTTATTAACGTTCCTAAAATCGTTTCAAAAAACGACTTATGTCATAAAACGTTATCAGGGGTCCATGCTGAGGTAATCATAACATGTCCAGTGAGAAATTACGACTTAATGATGTAAATATTAATTCACGTATAGTAATTAATATGGGAATGCGAAAAAGACATGAAATTAAAGTAAACAATATACGTATTTCCGGAGTCATTACAAATAAGGCACTCTTAATTACAGCATACAAAATAAAGACATGTAAACGAGTAGTTGTTGATCACTCCATTGTTTCTGAGTGGTCACCGAGTTGGAACTTTGTTGATGACGACAGTTTCGCTGGTATTCCTACCAGCGTCCTCAGGTCGAGTTGCCGGATTGAGATTTTTTGCTGCCATAAACAGGATATTTGGTGCCTTTTTATGTAGGGTGTGTAACGTTTGAATCATACTTCAGTATTTGTTTTTTAATTTGGTACAACGTTTTGTTTAAATGTTTTATTTTATTTTAGTGTACAAATGGCTGATTGTTGAAATTGTTTTGTTTGGGAGAGAGATGGGTTGTTAAGTGAGAGGGAGAGCAGGACTGGAAGCTGCTCTGCACAACTGAAAAGAATTAAACAATAAAGAAAGTAGAAAACAAGTGCTAATTATTTGTAAACACCGTCCGACGCTACAGGTGTTTTGGCGCCTTGGTGCTTTCTCGGAGAACGCTCTTTCACGAGCTATGGAGAGGGTATCCGTCCTCTATATTCATGTTGTTGGGGGTCTTATTGATTACGATCGCTTCCTTTATCAGCCTCGGGTAGTATTGTTTTTCTCTAGCTATGCGGTGTCAACCCAGAAACAATGTAGAGATCAACCGATCAACAGAATCAACGAGAGAGATGTTTGTCTGTTTCGTAATTCTGGAGACGAAAGTTCAACTAGAACGCGCTGGTAAAGCATACGAGAACCAGGGAATCGTTCAATCAAACTTTCAATGGAACAAAGTTCTCAAAAACTGCTTGTCTTGAAATTGGAGAATTGTGAATTAATAATGAATAAATGTTTAGCGCATTGTCGAGCGTTAAATTAATTATAAACGACCTGTAATTATCTTTTAATAAATGGCCTCAATGGAAATATACTCTATCTAGGTTTCCTGAGCAAGGCGGCATTTCTATTCAATTTCAGGCATAATAGTGTTCCGTTTGAAACTTATTCGTCATTGTACCAGACGTAGAGACCGATTTAAGACGGTGTCACCCTCATGTGGTACACAGTGACAGACACTCTGTCGGTAACTTTTCTCACAGCCACATAGTGGAGGAGATTGCTCCAATTGTTAGGTATAGACGCTTAGTCACTGACTGACCTCGGCAGTGTGCCTTGAGTACGTGCTTGGTGGCGGTGGCTCTGGCTGCTTTCTTCGCATTGCGTGTCATCTTATCGCCTGTCTCAGCTCATCATCCTGCCTCTTCTTCTCGCCCACCATCTCATCTCATCTCTTCACGCCCCATTGGATCCACAGCCTTAGTACAGCCATTCTCCCAGCTCCTACAATCTTCCCGGACTCCTGCACCTACAATTTAATTTGCTAGTCGTCCCTTATAAGGATCGCGACAGATGCATTAGTCAGTAATAATAATAACCCATCGACCTGGGGGGGGGGGAATGCTAACCAGCTCCTCCTTATCACCCTCAGGTGGCGCCTGTGTCGTGTCCAACTCTGGTTGTCTCCACCAGTAACCGCGAGAAGAGGGCTTGCACCTTCACTGCACTCTCGGGAAAGCTAGAAGGGGGGGTCCCCTCGCTAGGGTGTTATATTCCCCACTATCTCTCCTTCCCTCCAGAGTTGCCTGAGGGTAAATTTGAGTTCTTCATGACAAAATTTTAATTATTAATAAAAATAAATTCTACTCTTAACCTCATCAAAACCTTGCGAAAATGAAAAACCCGTCAAAAACCGACTCTACCTCAGCTCCATCACCACTGCCCTCTCCTTCTCACCCCCTATCCTTTGCTGAAGCTCTCTGTGTTGAGGAAGTTCTTAACTCTCCCTGCTTCCTTAACATCAGGAAAAATAAATTCACTGCCTCCAACCGCCGAACAGGGCCCAAAAAGCAAAATTAGTTCCTCCCGTAAAATTACCGTTATCCTCCATAGTTAAACCACCTCAAAAGCCGACATCTCCTGTGCCCCTCATGTCACTGCTTCTGCAACTGCTAATAATGCCTCTTCCCTGTCTCCTACCTCAGCCACTGTCAACCCTCCTCCTGCCGTTTCTTCTAATCCTGTAAACATCGACACCTCTCTCGGTGCTATCCCAAAACGCCCAGCCCCCAACAGCTTATCCTCTACCTCTATTCCTGAAGCGATCCCCGGCCCGTCTACTGTCCTACCTCATTCCTTAACCGGTTGGACTACCGTAGAATCACACTCCCGCATTTCTAAAACCGCACCTCCCACCCTGTCACCGATTCCTCTGGTCCTCCTCCACCAAAATCTCTCCCCTCCGTATCATGGCCTCAACTCGATACTCCAGTCACATCTATCAACTTTGCCGCCTCCTTAACTACCACCCCTTCATTACTCACTCCCAGAACTTCCATTACCTTCACCCTAAAACACCCGATGACCATCGTAAAGCCCGTAAACTTTGCGAAAATTACAATATTGACTTTTTTACTAACCCCCTATTATCCGAAAAGCGCAGCTTCTACATCATGAAGGGCATTCCTCCCATCACCCCCACCAATACCATATCCCATGATTTAGCTGAAGCCGGGTTTGAGACAACCGGGGTGGTCCGTTTTACCTCTGACCCCAACCATCTCAAATCCTTTTCCTTCTTTAATTCTCCCTCGCAGATCAATCAAAAGAAAAAGAGTAGCTCATAATGAAATCCTACTGTGGAATTGCTATCTCCATTTCCCTATTCACTCCCTCTGATAATCCTGCTCAATGTATAAACTGCCAGCGTTTCGGGCACACCCGAAACTTTTGCCAACTCCCTCTGCGATGCCGCCGTTGCGGCAAAAACAACTCCCGTTCAGCCTGTCCCCTAACGACCCCTTTCACTGTTTCAACTGCGGGGGCAATCATGCTGCGACGTACCGCCAATGCCCTACCTTTTTAATTGCGAAAGCCAAAAAACTTAACGTCCCTCTTGAAACCCTGACTAACTAACCCTGAAAAAATGTCCCTGCCCCTTCCCCCTCCTCCTCTGCCTGGGACATCAGACGTAAACCCTCCCATGCTGCAGCTGAAAAATTCCCATCCCTCTCCACTCCTATTCCCTCTCTTCTTGATTTATCCCTTACCCCGTCTATGCCACGATTGTCCGATTCTATCTCTTCAACCTCTGCTCCTACCATCATCCTCCCTCACTCCCCCCTCCTACCCACTCCGCGCCATCTTCCGCCACCCTTTGCCACTAAATCACTCCGATTCCAACTCCCCGATAACTATTCCCACGCCAATGGTCAATGCCACAGTACCCCCCTGGTTCTCACTCCCCCCCCGTCATCGGCCACCAACTCCTCGACAACCCAAATTAATTGGGCAGCGATAGTCAACTCAGCCATTGAACATCTCATCACAGTGACAATTTTCCACATCTCGTCACAGGCACTGTGACAATTTTCCACAAACTGTCGCCTGATACTTTAAAATCTGTTCGATTGAACATCTCGCCAACTTATTTGCCGCTTCTATTCCTGAACGTCCTCAAATTTTCTTATCTTCCTTCTCTACCCTTTGTCACATAGTCCTTGATGCAACACAGTAATAACCGCATTTCTCATATTAAGGCCCTTCTGTGGAACTGCAATTCCATTTCAAACCGAATTCCTGACCTCCACTTGCTAATTTCTCATTGTTCTCCTGACATCGTTGCCCTAACAGAAACCCACCTTCAACCCAATAAATCTCTATTTTCTCCAGGCTAATCCATCTACCGTAAAGACCGTACCCCCAAAAATCCCGTCCAAGCAAAAATCGGAGGTGGAGTTGCCATTCTTATTAAATAATCCCTTGAGCACACTCAAATTTCCATCCATTCTAACACCGCCGAAGCTATTGGTATCTCTCTTCACACCTTGCTTGGACAAATGCGCATCTTTTCCTACTACCAACCTTCTAAAACCATCTCTCCTACCTTTCTTCGCTCTACCCTCTCATCCTCCTCTCCCACTATTGTCCTGGGAGACCTAAATTTTAAGCACCGATCGTGGGGCTGCCGAATACAAATTTCCAACGGAGAAACACTTGCTTCCAATGAAGCGACCAGCGCCGCTTCTCAGAAACATCAACCCTGCACTCACTGCCACGAACCCCAGAATCCATGTGGAGCGACAGGTCTTCAACATCACTTCTCTACCACCAACCCACCCGACGGCCACCTTTTTACATCGCCAGCTACCGCGAAACACGTCACCTACACCGACCGCTCTCGTCTTATACACTCCAGCGTCGCAGTTACTACCCTCTTCCTTCACCATCCCTTCCCAACCCTCCGAGCCAACAGCCAAAATGTCCCCTCCCCAACTCATATTTCCAGCTTCCTTTATTTCCCACACAACTCTCCAATCGCTCCCCCACTACCCTAACCACCCGCTTCCTGTTGCTCCCGCTCCTATTTTTGCACTCGGGCGGAATCGAAAAAGGTAAACTTCAAAACTTCATTAGTGAACACGACATACAATTTCACTGTCCTTTCGAATTCACACACATTTAAGAACATAACAACACTGTTACTTCTGACATCCTCGACTTCGCACTCTCATCCAATTACGCTTACGAAATTACCGCCAACGTTATTCACCATTATTCCTCAGATCATCTTCCTGTATCATTCTCCATTGAATCGTTCCCCACGCTTCCTGCCCCTTCATCCTCCATCATCCACAACTGGGACCGCTTTTCCAATATCCTCTCTCAATCTGACCTTTCCTCTCTCCCACAGGTAACCCAAGATCCTATCTCAATCAACAATGCTATCGTCTCTCTAAACACGGTTATCACAAGTGCCCTCAACCTCTCCCAACTATCCTCTAATTACCTCCCACTTATCCCCTCTACTCTTCCCCCCTATCTTCTCTCACTCATTCAGGATAAAATAGACTTCGCCGCAAATTCAAGATCACCCGCTCGCCAATCATGAAATTTCAATTTAACTTCCTAATCAAACAAATAAAACGTTTTCACCGAATACCCTTTATCACCGATGCAGAAAATGAACTCCTCGTCAACCAATCCCTAATTTCCATTTCCCTCTGCCCTACACCCGAACCCATCTTCTGTTAGGAGAACGAAGTCAAGAAACTCACATCTTCCCTTCCGAACAAATGCTCTTCATGTCCCGTCCTCATCTCTCCACGTGCTGTCATATTACTACCTTCCCCCCTCATTTTGTACCTCACTTGTATCTTTCATTGCTGTCTCTTCTCCTCGTACTTTCCACACTCCTGGAAGTCGTCCACTCTTATTATGATCCCCAAACATGATAAAGTCCTCTTCGATCTTAACAACTACCGACCAATTTCCTTGACCTGTACCTTTGCCAAACTTTCTGTAAAAATAATCCCCTCCCGTCTCCGCAAGCTTCTCCCACTATTCCGTAATGAGCAATTCGGCTTTACCAGCAAAACCTCCACCGTCCATCAAATCAACCGTCTCACTGAATACATTTCTCCCGGGCTAAACTCCAATATGATTACCACTGCTGTCATTCTGGACATTAGCCAGGCCTTTGATGAGCCACTCTTGGCTCATATTTAAATTACTTAAACTCAACATCCCCATCTACCTCATTAAAATTATCCAGTCCTTTCTCCATCACCATTCCTTCTCCATCAGACACAAGTCTTACCTTAGCGCTCCAAACCCTATCCACACTGACGTCCCTCAAGGCGCCGTCCTCAGTCCTACCCTATTTAATATTTACATTGATGACATCCCCTCCACCCCTCTCTGCGAACTCTCGGCCAAATGGGGAGGAAGCTGGTCAGGCCGTCTCTGAACTACGAACGCGGTTGTTAAGCACCATTAACTGTGATGAAGGACAACCTAGGCAGAGAGACATCCACCGAAAGATCTCTCTGTGGGGTAACCACCTGCCCCAGTTGAATAGTTTATCGACGAAATCCTGACGGAAACGTCGGACCTTTGGACGGTAAGTTGCGTGGTATACGCTGCTGCCAAAATTATGGCTCACTCCCAAAAGAAAACCTCTTGGGAGGACAAAGCAGCAAAGAGGCTAGAACAGTTGGAGGTCAAGATCACGCAGGTGAGGCGACAGGCGTCGAGAATCCAGTGTGTGATGGAATACATCGTATCTGGGCGAACTTTCACTCCCAACGTTCGGCGAATAGCGCGCAAACTCAGATACAACCATCACACACTGAAAGAAAGCGTGTTACTTACTATTAAGCAGCACGAGGTCGATAGAGTACGAGCACTCACCACTGCCCGGAAAAAAACTCCTCAAGAGGAGTAGGGTCATGAGGGAAAACTCCATATTTCTTCTTCACCCGTCCCGTTTCTTTCGACCACCTCCGCCTGTCGTCGAACCACGCCACCCGTCCAAGAGGTTGAACGTTTCTGGAAGGAAATCTACGAAACATTGAAGCCATTCAACGGAGACACTCCGGCCATAGGCCTCTTTAAAGAGTTTTGTGACTACCACCTACAAGATGTGGATGGACCTCTTTCAGTCACCGAAAGTGACGTGAAGAAGGCCTTTTTTGGCAAGAAGAATTTCTCGGCTCCAGGAATGGATGCCGTGAATAACTTCTGGTGGAAGAAGTTTACTTCCACCCACCAACACCTCGCCAGAATCTTCACGTCCTTTCTAAATGGTAGAGAACCAATTCCACCTTGGCTGACTGAGGGACGCACGGTTGTGATACCTTAGGAGGGATACTTGTCCAATCCAAAGAACTAACCGCCCTATAACCTGCCTCAACAGAGCTACACATGCTGACAGTCCTAATATGTTTAGATTTTAAAAATACACGGATACTTCCGTGAATAGGATGAGCTTTGATTGGTCGTGGGTCTTTCTACTGGCCGTAAACAATGAACGGATTATTACTTTTTAATTAGCGACGATGTACTCACTTAAAATTTCCCAGGAGCCGCGTTCGAGTAATAACTTCTCTAACTCTAACTTCTTGTTCAATAGTGAACATGATATAGGTAAAAAAGAGATGGTAACTGTTTCCTAGGTTATGTCAAAAAATTTTGCTATGACCTTTTTGCGGAGCAACATATTATATTGAAGCTAAGCCTGTATCGTGGGGGAGAGGAAGATATTCCAGCACAAAAAATATCACGTAATGATAACACTATTTCTATTCCCACCTCATGTTTATTTCAATTTAAGGAATTTAACTTTTCATTCATGGCGTAGAATTACATACTTTCGGATGACAAATATCATTACTCGAGCGCGGCTCCTGATAAATTTTAAGTGAGTACATCGTTGCTAATTAAAAAGTAATAATCCGTTCATTGTTTACGGCCTTGAGAAAGACCCACGACCAATCAAAGCCCATCCTATTCACGGAAGTATCCGTGTATTTTGAAAGTCTAAACATATTAGGACTATCAGCATGTGTAGCCTCTTTTCCGCCAAATAAGAATCCCGAAATAAGCTTCAAAAGTCTCCCAAGGGGATTGAGTGAAAATCCAGCAAATAAAAGGCTGAAAATTTAAAAGAAATTGTTGCTACTGCCGTAAATGTATAGGAGTGGGCAATTTACAGTGAATCCGTAAATTATTGGAAAGAAAAAAATGCCGCAAACTGGGATGGAACCCGAGCGACCATATGAGGATTATATACCGGTTCAGCGCCTCAGCATACTGGGCTACCACATCTGCTAAATACTGCGTTAACTATAAAGGTTTAATACGGAAGAAGATTCTTTAATAGCGTTTTTCTCTCGAACCCGGGCCTATGTGGAAGAAAGCCGTGACACTTTTCCCGCATTCTCTCTATAATTTCAGAAAAAATTGCCTCGTTTGGATCCCGAAAATCAGTGACGCGATGTCTCCTTGTGAGCTTATATGCCGAGGGTATTATTATGCTCTATGAAATACACATTATGGAATAGCATGTACTTTAGAGAGAGAACTTATATAGAATAATATTAATTTTTTAGAGAGTATAAATGTTTCGTTTCGTATTAGATGCCTGAGAGGTGATTTAATTTCCCGAAAAGAATATTGCAATAAAATGGCGTCGCTACTTATCTGTTTACTCCTGTTATTATACATCAACTATTTAGACGAAAAGCAAAATGCGCTGAAGTAGCGTTGAGTCCTTCACGAGCAAATGAAGTTAATCATTGAAAAACTTTTATTCTTCAAGGAATCCCTTTGCTACCGTATTTTTTCCATGAATTAGGTTATTTATTGGTAAATTTGTCCATTTTGACGTCCAAGCATGCGATATATGTACATCTGATGAGTTTTTATTCACAAGTTTGAGTTGATAACCCGTAAAATGTGGCGAACAAAATACCCAGTCATGAAAATCTTATAAGTATGCATAGATTTTATTTATGCATATGTTTTGTGTAGGTTATTTCACTGCCATTAGTCCAATATCCTGAGGTCAATTTTTCTATCGGATTATCATTTTTCTATAGATAAAAAGAAAATACTCTACCTTGAAGTCCCTATCAATTCCCATGCTATTCAATGATTTGGCCCGGAAATATCTTCAGCGCACAAACTCGGTCCCTTAACGAATTATATTGAAGTTAGATCAAGAGCAATGAAATTTTCATCCCTAAAACTCTCAATATATTGAGATTCCTCTCAGGTGTTCCCAGAAAAAAAATCCGTCATACACAGATTTACGCAATAGCTTTGCGCTAATTACAGTAGGAAATGCCTTTTAGACAGTTATAAATTCTTACAAAATATAAACATCTGTGCTGAAGTGGTTATTGACGTAGAACGTTGTCTACGATAGCTACGTGGTTAGTAAGTAGGTACACAGTGCATATTAGTTTGTGAATATTTTTTCAATTTACAATTTACCAGTGTTGAAAATAGAAATTTGGGGATTTTCCAGATATATGTGATGCTGTGTGAAAAACATGACGCCAAAACTAACTAAATCGGTTCAACCGTTTCTCAGTCATTATCATCGCCTCTCCCCCCAGACATTGGCTATTATTAGTATATATATATATATATATATATATATATATATATATATATATATATATATATATATATATATATATATATATTGCTTTTTCTAAATCACTGGATGACATCCTTTGTTTATTGACTTATGCAATGCATTCAATAAAAAAAACATTTTTCAGTCTTTCCCATCGATATGACTACAATTGTCGTCCAAATTTATTTGGAACTTTGATTCAGTATAACATTTGGCGCATTTCCAGGGGAAATAGATTACAGATGTGCTAATGGTCATTGAAGATAGTGTTGTAAGATCGATAATCAGGGTGCCAAGAGAGATTGAGAACAATCAAGTTAAATGATGAGAATTAAAGTCAACTTAATGGATCTCATTGAAAAACGGAGTGAGAATTAAATGCCAGGGTTATTGACGAAAATGAATAATAGATTCTCTTCTATGATTTTTGGTCATCCACAATATCCCTTCGAAGGGATTTATCGAGACTTAACTGTAACAATAAGTTCTTTTGTGCTGTCGAAATCTTTCATTTTTGTAGCAAAATAAAAATATATAACATATTAAATTAAAGAGGGAGAGATTAAATTGAACTGTGTTACTTTTTTAGTTTAATGTTTTCCAAAAAGATTCCTAAAAATAGGTGAATAAAATGAAAACTCTAAACCCATATTCAGCCATTTGAAAAGAATCTATTGGTAACTTGGTGTGAAGTTACGTAGTTACGCCGGAAGTCCTGAGTAAACTTACGTCTTTTTCCAAAGATAAGGCCAAATTTTGCTGGAATTTTCCTCTGAAATGCGTTGCCCTTGAATCTAATATTGATCACTTTTTTCTTCACCTGATTATGGTATATGATGGCACTTCTGAAGCTCAAAATTTGCTCATTAATAAATTCTGATGTGGGAATTGAAACCTCATGCAGTGAATTTATCAATTACCACGATACACCAACAACGTGCATCATCTGTGCGTTAGACAAATTAAATGTCATATCTAGGGACCCTGAAATTTCGCAAATGGGTTTTTTCGCGAATTTTTTTTAAAGAGCATAAAAGTTTTTATTTTCATGTTTAACCCTAGAGTGGTGACGTGAATTTTTGGTTCATGAGTGGTGACGTCGGTCTCCTGGACCGATGTGGTCTCTTTATGCTGTTTTGATGATTAATCGAGTATTTCCTTGAATTAGCTTTAAATAACAAAATTGCATTGCTAATTATAAACATTTATTTCACATTTTCACTACAAACACAATGTTTTTCATTTTTTATTCATTTGAATGTTAACAGGAAAAAATATTTATACATTAGCATTTTTTCATTAGTACACCAAAAAATCCGATACAAGGTATTGATAATTAACAATAGGTTTCATTTACATTACATGCCAGAAATTAAAAAGATATTCAATCATACATAATCAAGCATTTTTCAAAAATATCAATGTCAAAAGAAGGCTTCTGCATTTTTGGCATAACACCTTTCGCATAGCAAGGTTACGTGTTCAAGGCAGAGAAATGAGTTGCAAATTTTACAAGAGTATCGCGTTTTACGATTTCTCTTACTGTCACAATATTTACAGCGCCCAATCTGCCCTTCAGTAGGATTAGGAGGTAGTTCTGATGGCTTAATGGTCAGTAGTTCATTTATCCGTAAACGAGTGATTCGTGGTATGTTTTCCATAGATGCACGATTCCTAAGATGTTTTTCAATCAGGGTAAATGCAATTCCTTCAATAAATTTACGCCGTACAAGGTTTTATTTCTTGTTGTTTATAGTGTATAATACTTGAGAGTTTATTGTTGATATATTTAATAATGAATAAAACACGACCATTTGCCAACGCCTTGTTGGTCTAGCGCAATTGTAGTTAGCGCACAACCTATCCACTATATCTACTCCACCTTTCGTGTTGTTATAGGTCAAAATGATCTCAGGTTTTTTAGTTATTGCACCCACTTGGTCATTGTCGTGCATGCTTGAAATCAAGAGAACATTTTTTCCTGTTCTTGGGACGAACGAAACTAATGTACAATTTTTCCTAAAACCAAACAGACATGATTTCACTTTACGTCCCTTTTTTTGAACGAATTCTGGTGGTAAGCCGCGCTTATTTTTTCTGATTGTGCCCACTGAAGTCAGCTGATAGATATTCAGCAGTCTCTCAAGAAGCTCAATGCTAGTGAACCAGTTGTCCATGGTAACATTACGGTTAATGTAATAAATTGGCTTACACAAGCGTTCAACCACGGCAAGTGCTCTATTGTCCATTGAATACGGCCCTTCGGGTTGTTTTCCAACGTAAACCTCTAAGTTGGACGTGTAATGCATTTTAGCATCGCAGAGAGCAAATATTTTTATTCCATATTTGGCGGGTTTATTAGGTATATACTGACGAAACCCACAGCGACCTCTAAATGCCTCCAACTTCTCGTCTATGGTAACCTGGGCAGATAAGCTGAAATTATTTTTGCAGTTTTCAACAAACAAATCAAATATCTCTCGCACGGGGGCAAGCTTATCAACTTTACGTCTTTCATCTCTAGTTTCTTTGTCATCAAAAGTTAGATGACGCAGCAGAAATCGGAAACGCTGAAGTGACATGACAAGACGAAATATTTCAATTGAATTGCCTTTGGTACTAAAGAGGTCTTCGGCATTTTGGTGATTACTTTTATTGATACCACAAAGCAGTAGCATTCCCATTAGTGCTTCAATTTCATGAACATTAGTAGGTCTTACGTACGTGCTACGCCCGTAATTAGGAGAAACCTTTTCGATGACTTTATTAGTACAATCGGTTATCACATTTATTATTGTACTGTCAAAAAAACATCGCCATGATTCTATAGAACTTTTTATTCCTTTCATTTTTCCTCTATGCCCTGGTAATTGTGTAATTATAATTTTTGAACGCGTTCTTACGCTTTGTTTTGGTGCCTTCTTTCTCCATCTGGTGGTCCCATCTTTCCCGGTGAAGATATCATCCTCTTTCATTGCTGCTCCGTCGTCCATGTCCCAGTCTTGCTCCGAGTCACTGCTCTCTAATCCCACCTCCAAAAGATCTTCTTCGTCATCGTCGTCGTCGTCATCAAAATGTAGGGATTCTTGTGGTTCTCTCTCTACTTTGGACAACAACCGTGACACCCTCTGTTGTTCCTCTTCATAACTCATTACTCCAACTAATTTCGGTAATAAAAAATGTTCACATACATTTAGAGGAAAATTGGACGTAACACATGGAACTGTAATGTACGGCATAAGGTATAAAAATGCAAAAGTGAAATTGCTGCGTAGCGTACTTACCAAGTGAGATAAGTGCAGTCTGAGTTGTCGCAAGAGTTGCAAAAGGAGATACACAAAAAAACGTAGATAAGCCAATTATTTACCCTGTCGAGATAATGATAAAACTATAAGTAATTACATATAATGCCATTCATCTCGTTCAGTTATTATGAATCAGAGATAAGTGTAAACAAAAAAAAATGTATATATATTGTAAAATTAATTATTTACGTGAAGATAATAAGCAATTTCAAATGAATGCATTCCAAAATTTATAACGTACCTGTTAGTGTCGTTGTGCACGGGTGTTTTTCCTGGACAGCGGCGTCGTTCCACAAGCATGTCTAATAACTGCGTGCACACAGTGACTGACTCGTGGAAAAAGGATTCCTTGGTCTTATATAGGGTACATGTAACTTCCAAGACTTGAAATTGGAATCCAAAGCATGGTAAAAGTGGCATCATTGTAATCTATTCTCATGATACATCAATGTTACACTTTCGGTCTGTGAGACCGGGCGTCACCACTCCGGCAACAAAATAAAATTTCGGAACATGAGTGGTGACGCGCGGTCTCGCAGACCGAAAGTAGCAGTAAGTAACAATTTACTTTGACAAAGTAATTTTTTGGGTCATATATCGGAAGAGCAGCGTAAAATAGGAAGCTACTGAAAAGCATAAACTGCAATATTATATACTTCGCTTGAGACACCGATGAGATTTAATCTTCGGTCTGTGAGACCGGGCGTCACCACTCTAGGGTTAAAGCCATAATAAGTTAAAATTTGCCATTTTAACGTTAACTAAATACACTGACATTTCGCTAATAACTTTTTAAACGCGAAATTTAACGATATTTGGCTGCTAGTGCGATATTTTGTACGAAATGTCACATTTTTTTAACCTATCGTACGATATTTTGCGAAAAAAATTAAAATTCTTCAGGTTTATTTTGATATGTATGTAAATGCGTAATGAAAGTCGTCGTCCCATTTGGTGAAAAAATGTTTGCAAACTCATGGTGTGAAATATATACATAATTATTAACGTGACCACGCCGCTATCATCAGTCTGATGCTGCACGTGTCCATGATATCTGCGTATGTCCTCCTAGATCGCATCTATGGTGGCGAGGTCGGTCGCATCGTTTTCGTCGCGCCGCCGAAATATGATTTGCGTAGTATTTATTCCGAAAGATTCTTGGGAAAAGTTGCCATTCAATCAATTGCTCTTACGAAAGATGATTTTAGTAAGTCTGCGCATAGCATTAATTGGACCAATAACTACGCTAGACAAGAGTATCTTAAACGTCTTAGCGGTTGGGTGAAGAGACAAATCAAGTTGTCAATTGGACGTATAAATCTTATTCAAAGAGCGCTCCTCATAAGCTGTGACTGACGGGTCGTATAATTACTCCTCGGGTAGACAAAAAGAGTTATTTAAGGATAAACTATGGAATTCACTGACTGATGTTGAGTTTATTATGTTGCCGACTTTATGATATGACTCCGGCGCGACGGCAATCACGCCGCAGCGAACTGATTCGGCGCCCGTGGCGGAGGGTCGGCGGCTGGAGAGTCGCCGGCATGGCGGGGCGGTAAAAAGTACGGGATAGGGACACACTAATATTTCCATATGATGCGGCGCATTATTTGTCCCGAAAGAAATTTTAGAAAAATTAAGCCAGGCAAGCCGGAATTTTCATTTTGAATAAGTTGCGGCGTCGCCGGCGCGGCGGGGTGGTACCTACAAAAGACAAGTCTGGGCAGGCAGATATTTCCGATTCTCAGTATCTCTGGATGAACTAGTGTCACCCCACGATTATAGTTCGATCGGAGCTACTGTTGATCAGAAAAAGTATCTCTGTAGACCATAATGCCGAAAACTGTCAGCATATTTGATCGCCAAATGGAGTTTGAAAGCGATGGTTTATATATATTTGACGCAAGAAGAAAAATCATGATGTGCGAATTTCGTAACATCCGAATCGACTGGAGCAAAAAAGATTCCATCATGAAGCACATAAGGGGCAACAGCAAGCACATCAATTATGTCAAAAAATCGAAAAATGTTGAAGGACGACGACGGTCATATCCTATAAGGTACTTAACTGGAATTTGCGGATTTATGTTGGGACAGAATTCCTCATTGTGCATTTTTGAATGCTGTTGTGGAAACTGCATCATCTTGGGATAGAGTAAATGTAATTAATATTTATTAACTTTAACCTTGGTTTTATTTTGAAGAACAAGTATTTAAATGCAGGTATGTGTAATTCGGTCGGTATTGCCATTAATCTGTGTAGTCTTAAATTCCTAAGTAGTTTAGGGTCATAATTATTCGGTAGTTATCGGCTCACTCCCAGCTTATCTATTAACTTCAGGTTATTTAATCCTTTTACGAACAGTTATTTTTCACAAATGTTTAAAATCGCCAATACGCAAGGTTTTTATTAGCTTTTAATCTGTTATTTACTGATTTTCCCCTGTCCTCTCCTTAGGCTTTCTTGTATCCTGTGTGTCGAAGTCAATTTTCTGTGGTCCCGCTCATGTAGTTTTTTGACTCGGATACAGTAATCAGGATAAGATTCAAATCCCCTGTCTTCAATTATTTCTAAGTACTAATAAACCATTTTAGGCATTTTTCTTTACTCAGCTGTATCGATCGAAAATAATTAACTGAATGCCTTAATTTTCATGTATGTATTTCATTCACAGTATATTAAATCTCATGGGCATACAATTTCAGGTCTTTTTGTTGAGTGAGGAAGAAGATTAAGGGCAATTGAAGATAGGAGTGATTGAAATACTAAAGAACAAGCATTATCGCGGGAGAATTCTGCGTTAATGTCAAAATTATTGATTTTTGGATCCTCAAAGATTTCTCATTTCAGTTCTCACCAGAAATATATATTTCCTTTCCAAAGTCAGTTTGACAAGAACGAATGATAACTTTTTAAATGTCATTAAAATAAGAGGAAGAATTTACTCAGGCGTTATCACTGATAATTGTTAGCTATGTTAAGTTTTGTTGCGAATTATTTTCACAATGGAAACATATTACTCATGTATATTAGTTATGCTAGGAGCTCAATGAAGTCTCTTTGCCTTTTGAAGTTTATTCTATTCCTTATGATTTTTCAATAGGATTTAAACAGTTCCGATTCCGACAAATCATTCTCTCTGCAAATGCTTAGAGAGTTGCCTCTTCCTGGCGGTATTTTAGAATGTTTAGCTTAAATTTTATTCTCATTTATTGAAATATATCCACCTCTTTTCTGTAAAGCGTTTAAGAAAAAAATGTTTTAGGAAAAGGATAATTCGCAATCCAGAACAGTTTTATGCTATCATCATTTTACTGCTGTTTTTTAAAGGCTTGTCTGGGAAAATTTACCGCGAGAAACAGACTTTATGTCCTATACTCCTACGTGTGTCCTTCCCATGCATAAGTAACATAATTATTCAGTAATTTAATTCACCAATCTTTAGAAGTAAGTATATGAGGACTAATAAAATTGGTTTGAAAACTTTAAAATCGTTCAAAATTCTTCATTATTATCTTTAACATGTAAAAATGATTAGTATGTGCCAACGTTTTATAGCCGAACACCGAATGTTCCGTTTTGGAAAATGCTGTATTAATTTTTGAGCAGGTGCATGCTTTTAGGAGTGTCTATTTCAGTCGCTTAAATGGCAGTCAATTTCTCTTTTTGACGTTTGAAATCCACTCAATAAAGGCATATCCACATAAAGCAGTAAATTGCAATGATGAGTGCCAGGATGAATGACGTTTACTTCACGGAAATTGCCCCAGATTCATTTCCCTGCTGGCTTTCGCGGATTTCATTCATTCACGGTTGATTTCGGCGATTCTTGTCGTGTCTACGCGCGCTATCATTTACCCCAAAAACAGCAGAATACTTACTGGTGTGGAACGTTAATAGTATTTGGCGCATACCCAAATCGGCATTGTATTTCTAATCAAATACGCATACCTGCCCGCTTCTGTCTCAATGATATTTTACCAAATGAATAACAGGTCCTTGGATAGTCGTGACTGTGATTGCGTGACTCGTGCGTGGGTAGCACAGTCACAGCGCTGCTTTGAAACGAGATCAAGTAATATAGCAGATTTCAGGTGACCAGATGTCGGCTATTTTAAATTATGAGAGCGATTGTTTAATAAAAAGTAATTGTAGAATCTCCATTGTCTTCTGCGCATTAATATACAATCTTCTAGTGCTTAATCCTTCTATTACGAAAGTATTCGTTTCTTATCCTTCCCTTCAGTTCGTCCCAAATTGATGTCATACTTACCCATCGTTCTTCCTCTCCCCCTATCGTTGCATAGGATTTGTGTAAAATGTTAACGTATAATGCATATTAATTTTGCCTCTGGCTTCATTTTCCTCGAATATTTATCATGATATGCCTCTTCCTTAATGAAAAACACCCGATCGGCTAATTTAAATTCAGTATTTAATTGTTAATGAAGATACTTCGTCCTTGCAATGAATAAACGAAACTTGCAATGGTATTTGCCGTCACTTGGTGGAGCTCCTTCAAAACGTGACAGGAAGAATACTTTTCCATTGAAAAGAATATACTATATATACGACCCATTTATATTCGAAAAAATTAATTTTAAGGTGTGTTGTCTTCTACAATATTTTTTTTGAGTAAAAAATCTGAAAATCTCTGTCTCAAATTAAGTATATCAATCTGTACAGCAATTTTTTATTCCCATTACTGAAAAAAGGAATTTCATCAAGATGCCCCAAGTAACAGTGCAAGTTTCTTTTATTTATAATGAAGCATTTTTGTAGATTTCAGATGTTCTGATTTAGACTGTTCAATTAATACGGTCGTTTTTAATAAAATCAATTCCTGGAATCTACATAGATTCTTATGAGTTTGAAGGTACGAGGCTCAAGTAGGTGAGAATTTTATCTATTAGAGAGCTATTTATCTTTCCACGATATTTTATTTTTGAGGTACTAACGGTTTCAACGCTTATGCGTATAACTCCCTATACCCCCCATTTGACGGACGTGCACCAAAATCGGTAGAGGGGTGTCTGTGAGGAACAGGTGAACGAAGGGAGGACAGTCACGGAAGGAAGGTCCCCGAGAGCTCTGCTTATATAGGAGTTTTATGGTCGACTCATAATTTTGAAAAGTGATTTTGTTTTTCTCGCAAAAGAAATCGGAAGTGTGTTAGGTATGCGTGTGAATGTGCGCTTGCGCATGTTTTATGGATATCGGAGTTGAATGCAGTCCCATGTGTGACGTCGAGCGGAGGGATACTTACCTATCCGATCGTCAGTTGTTGTGTTCGTCCGCCTGGGACGTCTAATTGTGAAGGACTACTTGACGCCTGTTCATATATGACCAACTTGCGATATCGCCAGAACAGAATTTGTCCCGCATCGGCACGGGTGTGACCAGGCAATTTCGATATTCCCTGTTAAATACCCTAAGTTTCCCTGAAATGGCCAAGTTCTGTCTTCATTAAACTCAACGCTAAAAGACCACGATTCCTCTAACAATAGAAGTGGGACACAACCAACGTTGCTGACAATGATTCAGGGGAAGGAGGAGTGATCGTAGAGCATGACTGAGAGAATTGCCAAGATGAGATACCACGCGGCGAATCCTGCTTCTCCAGCTGCATTCGTCCATTGCGGTAGCCAACTGTCCTGTGGAGAGCAACTTGGACGAAATGATTGTCGCACTAAAGAGTTGGCAACAACATTCCATTGTCGAGCCGCGGCATTGCGGTAAGTGTGGCATCATATTTTGTGGGGTCCGTAAGGCGCTTGCATGAGCGATGACAACCTTGTGATCAACCGTGGGAATAGTTTGATTAAAAATTTGTTACCAGCATTTGCTTTGATAACATATATTGGTCAAAATTTGAATGTTGATTGTACAAGTCTATTGCTCTAATTCGAGTGAGTGACGTGAACCTTGTGAATTTCGCTATGAATTGGTTGGTAAGAATTGATTTATGATAAAATGCATCGGCTATTAGCTTGTTTGTACGTCAATTCTCCTTTTTAATTGCTAATCCATACCTGATTTAAGTAATATTTTCCGAGTTTTTTTGTGACGTTAAAAGTCAGAAATTGATGCTTGTATCTCTCTGCGGCAATGCAAAATACGTAATAGTTAAGTAGGTTTTAGTTTTTTCCCAGCAAATTATATTGAGGAAGTCTTGTCGGGTCTTCCATCGGGATAGGTTTTTAACTGCCGACGCACCGTGGTCCCAAATCGAAAAAAGCTGGCCAATAGTCATTATTTCGACTTTCGGCGAGGAAGTTGTGAATTGTGTATTCGGATTCTAAAGGATATGGTCTACAATATACGCTACTACATTGGTAATTGATCAGAGTAGTCTCTGGGACCCGTCAAACATGGAGCATTCAATGTGAAAATACCAATCTCGAGAAATCAGTCGATTTCGGAGAAGTTCACCTTCATGGAGGACAAATCTTAGCCTATATGTTTAGTCCACAAACGTTATAAAATTTATAATATAAACCTTTCGTTTCATTTGAACCTAGTTTTGTTTGATTTATGTTTTATTAATTATTTGTAGTATTTTTAAAACTTTTAGCGTTTTTTACCTCAATTTTCAAATAAAAAGTGCAATATCGTTTTTAGCGCCTCTTTGCTCCCCAGAGTTTTTTGTATTAATTAAAATAGTATAGTATATTCAACATAACAGTAAAGAAAAATGTTGCTAATACTTGCAAATTCGACCACAAGGTTGTAATTTAAGTATAACGATGCAGTGCGCTGTCGCGGGCGGCGGCCGGGCTGGCGCGTAGTATAACTCATGGGAATCCCATGTTTGTGGCTGCTTTTCTAAGTTGTTGCATGTGTTGCCTCTTCTAACACATTTTTTTCTCATAAATGAACCACTCTTCTCGTTGATTATACATTCTCGTGTCTATCCACGGCATGCAGTTAGGCTCAAATATTATATGTGTGTCCCGAAGTTCACCTAAAAATAGCGTGAGAGCTCCAAAGGAAGGAAATAGACGTAGTTTACAAACAACTTGAAAACATTTAGAATTTTGAGATTCCTTAAAAAGCTACTCCATCCATAGACAATGTCCTTCTGGGAGTTGGATTATTCTCCATCCTCTCGCGGCACATTGTTCCTTAATACTGCGCTGTCGCCTCCGTGCCGCTTGCAGAGTAAACGTCTGCCGAAAAGCTGTGCCGCATTTTTATTGCTCTCCAACGGGAAAACCCAACCACTGCTCTCTGTGCGCGAGGAATGAATTGTATTTCGGCCACCGGGGGTGAATAGGGTAAGCCTTGTCCCCTTGAACGTGTGTGAAGTTCCTAGGAAAAAGGCGATGATAGGATCACGGTCCTCACCCGGTGGAAAATTTTGCACAAGCTACTTTTAAGCATCGGTTGTCCTAAATTTTCTCGCTAGAATCCAGTTTTGCTCAGTGCCTTGTCAGAGAAAGACTTGAGTTGTGAGTTTTTTTTTTATTTTCAAGTGTGGAAGCGGTTGGATCTTCTTGACGTTTGGAAAACAAGACACGGCAAGATTGAAGAAGAGAGCCCGTAGTGTTTTGGTGTTGTGAATTTTCAGTTTCAATACTCTATCGCGAATTGGTGGCTATAAGTGGTGCTACCAGTGTAATTAACTGTGTATAATACAAACTTCAAAATTAGATTCGTTAGATATAAAATATATTCAAACATTTGCGAAGCTAAAAAAATTTCATTTGCTTTATTTAAAATTAATTGTTTAAAAATTGACCAAACAATAACAATAGTAATCACTAGATAGATGAAAGAAAACATCAAATTCAGGTTTATTGGATATATAATTTGTATTTACGATTGCGGAAATACCCTGAATTACATTTGAATTTTTAAATTCATTGCTCAAACAAATGCTGCAATAAGAACAAAAATATCACAAAAAAAATAACTTCAAATTCGTAATTACCGGATCAAAAAACAAATAACTACCAAAAAATGAAGTAAGCAAGCAATAATAGCAGTGGTATTAATTTTGGCCAGCTTTTTTCGATTTCGGACCACTGTGCGACGTTTCGGAGTCCGTCTCGCACTCCTTTCTTAAGGCGAATGCCTTCCTCAATAAGTAATAGTTATGTTTGAAAGGGCACAGTGTAACGCCATTTCGCATGTCAAAAGTTTGGTCATATGGTGCAGAAATTTCGTCTTCCACTAAGAGAAAAATGGATTCCGAAGTAACATGGGTCAATACATATACAAATTCGCCAGTAGCTCCAATGGGAGAGAAAATAAGATCCGCTCTTTGGAATTTGCTTGAGGAGACACTAGGTAAAGTGCCGGATGAGTGTCAACTTATTTGTTTCCTTTTAAAATATAAATTTGAGCGAGCTATCAAAATTACCTTACGTCTTCGTCTTAATACGTGGAATAATAAGTGACGTATTAATAGAATCGTGTGCTGAATGCCCTGCTATCATTGAATAGCAGGGTAAATACAGTTTCGTGAGAAAGACTTCCTGCTCGTAATGTACTCAAGGGAATAGGTACGGGAACAGTGCTTTCTGCTGGAAAAAAAACTTTTCCTTAGTTACAGGGAGAGCTCAGAAGTAAAGTGTGTCAATGTGTAATGGTACTATGGTTTAAATTGCTGTAAGTGAATCTGGTATGAGTATCGTTATTGGTGATATTAGAATGAAAGTTGTGAAGATAAACCGTATTGCTTTTTTTCATAATGTCTATTTATTACCGGTGTTACGATATTTTCCGTGAGCATTCCTTGTGGTCGCGATAAATGAACTGCAAAGGTTTCTGAGTGACAGGAGATAATGTTTATGTTTTAACCTCTGAAAGGATAAGTGATCGCTTAAATGACGACTCGTTGTGTTATCTTTCTTATCGCCAAGCTACATCAAAGCATCGGGTTGTTCGAGAAATGATTTACGATCCCCGAAAGAAAAGAAGAAGCCATCGTTGCTATCCTTCGCCTTTTGCCTACCCAGTCATATTGAAAGTGACTGGTAAAATAAAATTGGTCATGTGAAATATGTGAGGATATTCGAACATTGGACCGCTGAATGGTAACAGACCCGCAAGTTCCACTGCGACCTTCTTGTCGGAGGGGTTGAGTCAGTTGGGCCCTCCCCTGCTGGTGCTTTGTTCACGGGCTCGGGTCCCCCTGGGTGAGTTTTCTCAGGCCGAGGCACGAGTGTTTACGTGATTCGTAATGAATTAAATGCAAGAAGAAACTATATTCCCTATGAAGCTCAAGTAAAAACGCTATTGTTGCTACGTACGTAAATTGTGTGATTGGATACGTATTAGCGTTGAAGTTATTAGCGCCAGTCATTGGTTGAAGTTATCGCTCTCGTGCCCGGTTTGAGGTCCTGGTAATACCACCCATACCTGGACCTGGAATTGGTGGATGGATTTCATTTTGTGGTGGAACAACCTTAAAACACCGCTGTGCGACTTTTTACACGTGATCACTAGTCATCGTTGAAATTTCCGCTTCTCTCAAAGAAGGACAAGGGTCGTTGGCATTTTCGGTCGCGTAACCCCGTCATCACTCTCATCTCAAACTCTTCAGTCTTAGTTGATATTTTATTCCAAGTGATATCAGTGACTCTTTGCCATTATCGTGTTAGCTGAAACTGCTGATCTTGATTTTCAGTTATCCTAAAGAAAATAATAAAATATTTATTTACAGGTTCGGCGAAAGTTTACTCCATTTTTACTTCATCACGGAAAATTAAAAGTTTTTAGTTATTCATTTGTAGTTTTTAAAACTTTCTTCAGTCTGCCGCTGCTGTAATTCACTCCCTCTGTGAGCAGTTGCATCTCCAGAGTTCAAAGCATGATCTAATTACCAACACCGTATGTCTAACCTGATAGGTATTTCGAAATGGTTGCCCAAATAATGATGATGTATGCCCTTAGGACTAGGGAAGTGGAGACATCACGGCTGCATATTGTGTACATGTGAGTCACTAGCGTACAAAGATGACAATTGATCTTAATATGCGAGAAGTGTGGTATTCATTGTGTTGCGTGTGAATACCACGTATGGTATTCATTCCCATCATCTTGTATTTGCCCATTCCATGCTTGCTTTCAGGGGCTCTTAACACTGAGGTGTCAAATTTCGAAAAGGTCAGTGTGATTCATGCTCTTTCCTTGCGTGTTACGAATGGTGAAATTAAAATTCTGTCAACTCCTGATAGCGTTAGGTGCTGAATGTAGCAGCTTTCCAGCATGGTTCGGACGGATCTTGAAGTAATTTTCTTCCTGTTATTAGTACTCAATTAAATTACGGAAGATGTCATCACTTCCCATAGGTAGATTATTTGGATGGGGATAGTTTGAGGAGCGTCAAAACACTCTTTCGGCAAGAGGTTTGCCGTTTTATTATGAGAGTTAAACTAATGTCGCTGAGTTAAGACAACCTCTACTACTGGGACTATTGGAAGATTTTTCAATATTTTTAGAAAGGAAAAGGTACCAACTGAGCTAGATGTTTAATGAACTACATAATTTTTGTGAAAGGTGATGTATAGGCGTGCGTGGATAAAATATGTGCTCAGAAGTTGATAGTAGGCTACTTAAGGAGATCGTGGAATAGGGATGGGCAAGTAAAAAAAATATATCGATAGATATCGTATAAATATTTAAAACATGTATCGATAGTTATAGAGCCAAAATTATCGATATTTTGATATATCGATAATTTTGCCAAAACAAGTGGTTCCTTATAGCAAAATATATAATAAATGTTGAAGTAAAATTTGGAAAATTATGGACATATAGAAGTAATAAAAAATTACTTTATTTTTTATTTTTACAATCAATTTTAATCAATCAAACCAGTATCAATCAAACCGTTTTCCCATTCGCCTATATTCTAAGCGAATATCATCACTTATTTTCGTTATAGCACTAGACACCGCAGCTGGAGAAACAACTTTACAACGGTGACGTGCTAAACAAATATATCGAATTTGATACTCGGAAAAAAAATCAATTTTAGATATATCGACATGAAAAATATCGACGATAATTATCGATAGATTTTAAAAAATATATCGAGTTTTTTATACATCGATATTTGTTGCCCAAGCCTATCGTGGAAATGATTATTTGAGAGGGACGTGATGTCTCTATTTTAGAATGAAGGTTCTCTGGAACTTAATACTCAAAATAAAGGGAAAAACCATACTATATTTTCCTTATTTCGATAATATGTCCTATTTTTCGTATTGGTCCCCTTTAAATTCTTCAAAGAAGCCTTTTTAATGCAACTTTTGAGAATTGTAGAGCCGTGTGCATATAATTTTGTAATTAGTATAGCTGTTACGGTTTGATTTAAGCGATTCCCCAAAATCATGATATAAATAATCACTGCCTACTTGAGAATCTCTTGGGAACTGCTAAGAAAGCCTTCAAGAAACTGCATTGGGTGATGAGAAATCTAAAGGGTAGCAAGTTTTGCACGAAGGAAATGGCATATAAAACACTGGTTAGGCCTATCCTAGAGTATGCCTCTATGGTGTGGGATACTTATGAGGTGGGACATATAAAGGCATTGGAGAGAGTTCAAAGAAAAGCGGCTCGATACGTTTTGGGTAGGCATAGGAGGACAGAGAGCGTAACAGAAATGTTAAAAACGCTGGGATGGGAATCTTTAGAAAGTAGGAGAAAAATAAACCGACTCTGCGGTATGTATAAAGTATACAAAGGGGATAAAGCATGGAGAGAACTAAGCAATAAAGTGGGAAAACCTAATTTCATTGGAAGGAACGATCATCAGTTCAAAATTAAATGCCGGGCGCAGAGGACTAATGTTAAAAATATTTCCTACCTCAATAAAACAATTTTAGATTGGAACAGCTTGCCTGCAGAGTTATTTGAGCCCTTTCCGGGTAATGTGAAAATATTCAAGAAAAAGCTGAAGAAATTGATTTAGTTTTTTAGAAATTTCAATTGAATTTTAAATTTTGTTCACTGTCTAGTTTATATGTGACTTTGTGGACATGTTGTGTTTTTCTTTTTGGGATGTGCATGTTACCACCTGGCCATTTGCCAAATTGTAAGTGATTACGATAATAATAATAATTTAACAAATTCGTATTCATATGCGGACTTTTCATTCCACACTCATGATCTGGAAGATGTAAGGGAGGAAGTAAAAAAAAATACTTTTGGCTTTAGGGAAGACGGCAGTTGAACCTGAGAAAAGATAATGGCGGTCGGGACTGTGAGCGGATAGTGAAAAAAAGGCGAGGTGTCTAACAGTGGAGACGTGATGGGGTGAACGTGAGAACTTGACCTTTTTCCGAGCCATAGACGGAAGGGTTTTGATGGGTGATATCGGCACCAGAGGGAACCTCAATTTCTCTGAGTGTTCTCTCAGGGGTGCCAGGTCAAGGCAAAGGTACTTGTAAAATAGCCGAAGGAGGTCACCCTCAAACATTAATCCTTAACGATTATCGATTTTATCGGTGGCGCTAGAGTTAAAGAGCACCTACCCAACGTTTCCGTTACATTAGTCTTGCGCATAATATTGATAGCATTTATTGTATACTGGATATACTTAATCATTGTTTGGGTGGTAAATTTCATGTTGTTCTTGACTAAACTATGCCTTCAGGCTTGTTATGGTCTCGCCAGTGCAGAGGTTTTCTTTAAAAAGTGAAGATCTTGATTGAATATTGCCGAATTGCCGAATATTGAAAATTGAATGCCGACTAATATAATAATCAGTATTATTTGGCATTTGTTCGAAGGTCAAAGGGATACAAATATTCAAAGAAGTGGGCGGTTTTACTCAACAGGCATTTTTATATCGAATACCATTTTGCTGGTTCCTATTTTTGCTTAAAAATATGAATGGGATTGTTTTGAAGGGCCAGAAATATTATGGCGATATTGAAGTTAAAATTTTCTTCAGTTTTTAGGCTCATATTTTTATTGAAGTTTTAATTTATTTTCATAATGAATAAAGACACTTGGTAATGAATAAAGACACTTCCCAAGTGTCTTTATTCATTATGAATATCGAGAACTTCCACCATATCCAGCCTGAAACAGTTGTGTTTAATTTATTTTGTTTACACATCATGCATTAACATTCCAGGGGGTTGACCTCAGCAATGGATAATACATAGAAGATAACGCTATTGTATTCCACGACTTCAGGAGTTCTCCCCATTAACACCTCTTGCATCTCTAGTATATATTCTTCTGTTTAGATAATACACTAAAATACAATTTATCGTTGTTTTTGTGGAATAACTAGCACAACTACATAATTGAGACATGCTAAAATTAACTTCTTTTATTTACCATCGAGGTAACTTTGACTATGCCTCATTGCAACTCGTAGCATTTAATTTGATGACGGTGAAATTTATTTTGCTACGTCATTATCAATAATTATCCTTCTTTAGTTGTAAAAGCTGCATTTTTTTATGGAGTTTAAACGATATGGAGAATTCTCCATCGAAGTTACAATCAATTTGGAGACCAGCATAAAACCTAGACAATTTTTTCACTTATTATGGTAGACCGCCAACTCCCGCCATTTTCTAATAGCTTGAATGTCAGGCATCCTGTCCCAGTCGTCCCAGCGAGTTGATCTAATGATAAAAAAGCAAGAGTAAACGTGAAGATAGATAATTTAAAAGTAAACTAGAGTCGCATAGCGTATAAGGTAATTTGGAGTAAGACATACGAGGAACTGGAATTGGTGATGAAATTGGAGATGGCTGCTGAAACTTGGAAGTGAGAAGTTACCTATATTAACGGATAGAGTTGCTCTCCATAGTGCCTTTGATATTGGAAATGACTACTTCTGTCACTGCTGCGGCTCCCACAGAATCGAAAGAGTAAAACACATTGTCTCAGGCTTAACTTCGAGGAATGTTTTCATTTCCTTATGAGTAGGTACTAACTTAAAGCTATCTACTAGGTAAGCATAACAGTAAAGCACTTTAACTTTGCACTCAGTCGTCTATTCATGCAAGCCACAGAAGTTGACTTGAATGTGTTCTTCATTGAGTTTCCCCAATGGCATCCATCATTTAAATAATAGAAATCAACCTCAAAGCCAACAATTTTAACCATTTTCGCGTTGCTGGAATCTACTAAGTGTTAAAAATATGCTATTTTAGATTGATTCGAATTCTAAACAATATTAGTTTGAGAACAGCAACAATCTTTCACACGTGACTAATGAAATATTTTTACCAGAAATGGAATGGGTAGCAGCTTGTTAAAATGAAATGTACTATGCCGTCTGCGTATCAGTGCGATTATGGGTCAGCGGTTGTTTCAATATGCGCGCCAGAACGCTTAGGGGGGCGAATGGGTGAATAGGTGTATACAGTTTGTAAATTTACTATAAAAGATGCGTGATTTTTTTCTAAGACTTTTCTGAATGAGATAATTGATCCAAAGAAGCCAACGAGCAATGTTTTTGCTCCATCTCTCATATCAGGCTGACTTTCTGTCTCTAGCCGTTCACCAATTGGCCAGTCAAAATTTAGTCGTTGGATGACTGACTATCTTTTGGGTGCGGGAATGAATTTCAGCTGGCCGGAAAGGGATTATCAGAAACCAGCTTACATGCAAAAGTCTGAATGACTACATTAACAGTTCCAGTCTAACTTCTCTTAACCACGTATGTGCACTATCTTGTCCATTTTCTACTTTAATCTTCATGAAAAAATAGGGGGTTACTTAATCACTTTTGATATTTAGGATCTTAAAGTATTACTTTACAAACTTTATTATCAAAGCTTGTACAGCAGATGTCAATGGCCACTCTCCTTTCATTTTAGCCTACTTCTAACAACGTTGGAACTACAGTTTGACTATATTCAGCGCTGTCCGAGACAAATGAATGAAATCAAATTTTTAAATAAATGAAATTCATGAAATAAAGTTATTTAATTCGTCTCGCCATTCCACCATAATCTCCATCCCACTCTAAAGCCATTTCCACCGAACATCGCCCCTCTCACTGTCAGAAAACCTGCATCCTTCCAGAATCTTCCCTCTCCAGTTTAACCCATTCAAAATGCAAGTAATTATTTTTGATAGTACAAGGCACTTAAACAGTATTGATTATGATCACGTTCCACCTGTGTGTGCTAGTACTACTATTTTTCAGATCAAAAAGACTGTTTTTACCTTGGACTCACCCTTTCATGTAATTTGTCGTGGGATCAGTATGTCCTGGAAATGTGTAACAAGGGAAATAAATCTCTCTTTCTCAAACAAATTGCGAATGAATAATCTTCCTGTTTCTACCAGAGTTCTGCTTGTGTCCTCTCTTATATTTCTATTTTTGAATATTACATAATAGTTTACAGTTACTTAACTAATGTTCTTGATAAGCGTCTTCAGCGATTTATAAACTATTGTATTATATTTAGATTTGACCTTCGCAGAGATCATGTGTACAAATATCACGCTGATCTATAGTGGTAACCACTTTAGATCAGCGTTACCTCTTGATTCTCGAAGGAAATACTTCTTGGGGTCCTTTCTTTTCTCCCTCTTCCTTAATCGGAATCCCGCCTACCTATATGATCTATTAAGCCCCAGAAGAAGTGTTTCCCATGGATTAACCCGATCAGACGCTGGCTTCCTTAACTCCTTCCTTATCACTGCTTCCAAGTTTTGGAGCTTGTTACCCTCTCACATTAAAACATCATCACTCCAATCATTCAAAGAAAAACTTATATTCACATATAAAAGCTCAACATTAAATTTGTGAAAATCTGGTTAATGTAATTGGTGTCATCGGTGTTAAATTGCTAAATTTTGTTTTTTAAATGTTTGCATTACAATTATGTCAGCAGAATGTATTAGTTGTTTTTTATTACTATTCAAAAAACAAAAGAAATTACGATATATTGACATAGGAAACAATCTTAAAATATTTGTAACCATAACACAAAATTTTGCTGGTGGTATCAGCCGTAACTTTATGGAACCTTGAATTCATGATTGGAATGAGAATACTTGTTAATGACCTCCTGTATTCTTCTCACTCCCCTCTCCTGAACCTCCCCTTTTCATATCCCAATGAATAACCCTTCCTTTCCTTTCCTCCTTCCTGCGTCACGTAGGGTCTACGGCCCTCATCCCTCCACCATAGTGCTTTCCCCACAGGGGTCCTCTTCCCATTCCCACCCATCCTTCCAGCCAGCGAATACCTCAATGACACACCTCCTCTACGTCACCTCCACCCCTCCCCCTCGCCCCTTCCACAACCACCCCTTCACCCACCCCTCCCCGAGTGCATATATAAATACTGATGTTCTGTAGAGTCTTCACCTGAAGATGACGTTTTATCGTCGAAACCTAGGTCGTGTTGTGAAATAAAAATTTTTATGTGGAACAACCTAGTATTCTCATTCCAATCACAAAATTTTGCATTAAATGACCAAAAATATCCACTATCAAATTTCTTTTACGAGTCCTTCTGAGCCCTAACAGTCTCATCAGAAGGTGATCTTTCTAGCTCTTTAAATTATCGTATTACTGTGTCACGTACATAGAATGATATACAAAAAAGAGAATCAGTCTCCCAATTACCTCTGATATCACATTTCGAACAAATGCTTCTTTAGTATTTTTTTTAAACTTCCGTATGTTTTCCAACCTCTATGTTTATAGTTACTTGCTCTAATGGGTTACCCCAGATCATTAATAAAGCTTCATTCATTCATTCCATCCCCCCCCCCCAGTCCCCAAATAGTGCATAAACGCTGTGATTTTTTCAAATGAATATCGTACCCGAGGATGACGTGTAGACGTCAAAACGCGTAGTTAGTACACCAAAACATTCAGTAGACAGAACTTAGCTGTATATATTGGTTACGTTTGCCTCTTCATAAGAGCCGTACTAGAGGGTCACGGTGAATAAAGTTAGGACCTTTAGCAAGTTGTCTCATGCGATTGGATGCTTGTGAGACGAGATTGAATCGTGTTAGAGGATAATAATTTCTGTCCAAAATGATGTTGTGATTGATTAAGAATGACTGCATAAGTGAAACATTTTCTTGGCCGCAAAGGTTATTTTTTCCACTGAATTGGATATTGTAAGTTATTAATAGGTTTTATGAATGCATTCTCCGATTAGAGAAAAATGGCATTATCAGTATTACTAATGCAGCATGAAACCATGTTGTACAGTTAAAAAGTAACTTTGCTGGCTAGTTACGTACAATTTTCTCAAAAGTGGAAAGAACAACCCTTTACCATGTTTATGTGAATTAAGCGTGGCATTAGAATTAAAATAATGATTTTTAGTGCTTTGTTTAAACAATCGCAATTATCAATACTTTACTTTAACCCTTAACCGATGACGTGCGGTCTGAGAGACCGTTGCTTTTTTAAAATTATGAATATTTTCTAACAGTAATTTTCAAAACGTCTGTCATCTTTATTACATTCTTATTTAAGTTCAATGAGAGTGTAGCATTCTTAGAATTTTATATATTTATTTTGTATTTTTGTAAAAAGGCAAATGAAATTGATGAGCCATCGGTGAGATCTCACGTCACTTAATTGGAAAATCATTAGTCGTTATGTTGGTGGATATGATTCCGAATGTGGTTAAAAAACAAACCTAAGAGATTGTACAAGTATAAAAATTAATAATACCTTGTTTGTGTCAATTGATAGTCACGCAATGTTGATAAATTAGCTATTAATATTTTGAAAATACGTTCAGTAAGATAGAATGGTTACTCAAATCGATGCTGAGGGTGCTCGTAAAATAAAAAATCCTGCTTTTTTGGAAATACCACCCTCCCAGTTCTATAAATGTAAAGCGAGTTATAATTTATTAACAATAATAATAAAACAGCTGTTTATTTTTTTACGTTAGCAATACGCGGGTCATGTATGTTGGAAGAATGAAGGAACCCTTTGAATCCCGAAATACTGGGCGCCCAAGCTACGCGTTTGTACTCTTCTTTGGGAAATTGACCTTTCGTCAAGTCTTTGGGTTCACCGCATCAAAGCTACGAGTTTTATGTTATCAGAAGTGATCACGATACGGATACTGATTATAGTGAAGGATATAGTAGAGATAATGAAGAAGGAGATGTAGTGAAAGAAGATTTCCCCAAGCAAAGGCCAAACATTTTGCAAAGACAGATAAAAATTTAAAAAAATAATAATTATACAAGGGACAGCAAGCCTGAGCTTCATAATTTAGATTTGATTGAATTGAAAGCCTTTCTTGGTCTTTTAACTTATTCTGAGGTTTTCAAATTAAATAATGAAGACATATCAAGTATTTTGTCACAGATGGCACTAGCAGGGAAATTTTCCGATCAGTAATATCTGGACAATGGTTTTTCCTACTTCTCACGAGTCTACGTTTTGATTACCATATGGACAGAATGGCTTGATCCAAAACTCACCAGGTAGCTCCGATTTACGATTTATTACGTTGTCTAATAAAAAACTCCCAACACTGCTATTCATTGGGCACCGCAACTTGTATTAATGAAATGTTATTCGCCTTGAGGGTTCCATATAGCTTCAAAATGTATACCCCCAGCAAGTCGGCAAAGTATGGTTTGAAAATAATGTGCTTGAATGACGCCACAAACGGTTATCTCTATAATGTATATTTGTACGCTGGGAAAGACACTGATATGATAGGTCTGTCAGAGGAAAACCTAAAGTCATAGAAACCAACTCCATTAGATCTTCGTCTCTCTGAGCCAACCATGGGGTCCCATATAAACATCACAGCGAATAATTGGATCACATCTATTGAGCTGATAGAAAAGTTAAAAGCGAAAGGATAGACGTACGTTGGCACAATTAGAAAAAAAAACATAAGGGAATACCGGAAATAGCTAGTGATTTTGGGCCATCCAAAGGGCGTATAGTGAGCTCTTCACTGTACGGATTCTTGGCCAACATTGCTCTAGTTTCTCATGTTCCGAATAGAAATAAGGCTGTTTGTTTGGTTTCCTCATTGCACCACAAGGGAGAGTAACTACATCGAGTCAGGGAAACCTGAAATACTTGCATTTTATAACTCGACTAAGGGTTGTGTAGATGCATTGGATAAAATTTGGTTTAAGTATTCATCCAGCGGAAGGACAAGCAGGTGGCCAATTGCAGTGTTTTTCAGGATATTAGTTATTTCTTTTGTCAACCCTTTTGTGCTTCAGCAGTCCACGAAAGCCAAAAAAGATATGAAAAAAATTAATTTTATTTAATCGATAGCTGTAGAGTCAGTAAGGCCCCACATGAGAAGAAGGTCCAATGCTAGACTTCCAAGACAGGTACGAGTAAGTATAGGATAGGTTCTCTATTTACCGTTGGAAGAGGCAGAAAAGGTTGAAAGGCTAGAGTAGCGAACGACATGTTGACTGTGCCCTTCGTACACAAAACGAAACGCCTCTTTCTTACGTTTCCAAAGCAAAGAGCCTGTGTGCTTAGAGTGCACAACAGTCATTTAAAGGACTGAGAGGAGTGAGAGATTTTATGAAAAAATGTAATTTTGATCAGTTGCAGATTTAATAAAAATAAGCATTAAATGAAATAATTTCAATCGTGTATTTATATCCAGCACTCCTACTTAAGTATATTAGCCCTTATTTTAAACTCAACCTTAACATTAATAATTAAAGACGGTATTAATAAGTTTGTTTTTTCTTTAAATTTGTTTACCTTGCTTCAAATAATAATTTGTAATGAAAAATTGGTTGGTATTTGTGATTAAAAAAATTAAATATGAGTATGAGACAAAGTGCTGAGAGGTATAAAAATTAAATTATACAATAAAAATGTCGTAGCAAACTATTATCAATATTTAATATATTTCGGTCTCCCAGACCGCACGTCATTGGTAGTGTGACAAAAAATGCACGGCACTGGCACGGATTAACATTGCCTCATTTTCCGGTTTTCACGCTTTATGTTAGGCCTTAATGGCTACCGTGTCAGTTCCAGGGCTTATTCGGGAAAATCATGACCTTGACGATGTCGTGAACGCGGCGTCACCGCTTCGACAAACCTCGGCATTCATTATTTGAAAAATTAGAGGTTGTGATGTCAAATTTTCGTCACCGTCGAGGCTACAAATTTTCGCTACCTTTCTGAATAGGGAATCAGTGCGCAAGGCCCCACTGAACTTCACCCCACGAAGCTATATTATACTGGCTTGCTTGCCCCCTGCGACGAGGACACTGAGGTTTGGTTTTGGTGGCTATAGCTAGGTTATAGTCTTTATAAAAAAGTAATTGAAAAGTAAAAGATAAGAGAAAACATTTGAGCACGACCAGCCGAGAGGGTGATGAAAATAATTAAGCGTCTATTTATACAGGCTTTTGCATAGAAGGAATACTTTTAAGAACATATGATTGCCTTCTATTTGGAGTAAGCCATGCCTTGTGTAGGAGAAAATTTTTTGAGTATGGTTAAGTTTCAAGCCAAATGATGTGGAAGGTGAGGAGGAATAAGGGCAGGAAAATGAGCTGGGACTGAGCATCCGTGGGCCAATGGCTTTTGGATGCCTTCATCCCTTTCCAATGTTTCCTGATCCCTATGACCCAAATGTTCCCCGACGTTTGAGCCTTGTTCCTATGCTCCGTTTTTCACCACAAAATCTCATCTAATGGAAGGATTATTTGTGCTCACTTTTTTCCTTCCTCTTCTGCCACGTGATATTCCTACTCCCTCCATTGTTGATCAAACCCACTCCTGGCTACTGCGTTTGAAGCGATATAGTAGTTTCCCATTAAGGAGGTTTGTAAGGGTGGTTGGTCGGTCAGGGTGTATTGCATATGAAAAAGTAGAATATTTTTAAACCTTATATTCTATTTGTGCAGAAGAGAATTGTTTCCATTTTATCGTTGGAAACTATTTGCAAATGGGAGGAATAACAATGCAGTCCTCGTTATCTCCGCTTCTGGCAGACGTATTAATGAATGAATTTGAAGTAAAATTATTTTTAAAAACACAGTTATCATGCAAAATATTCATTATTGGGTCCGTTACGTGGACGATATCTTCGCTTTGTGGACGGGTACTGAAAGACGGTTGGACAATTTTTTTTCGGGCTTTTAAGCTCTTAATCCATCAAAAATAAGTTCATTTGTGAGAAGGACAAGGTAGATAAACTCATCTTCTTGGGTATAACCATATGAAAGGCTAGATGGATTTTAATTCTTGTTTACATTCTGTTACAATACTTGTTAACATTCTGTAAAATGCAACCTGATACCAAATCATTCCCTTAGACTCCCGCTATCACATATCGCCGAAACTATCTGCATACCATTTCATGTTGAACAGTCTTCTCAGTATCGTATACCCCTCCTTATATAAATTACAACAGCTAACTATAAATTATAAAATTGATTGCAAAAATAATGGATTGTGTGATACAGGTATTTTAATGGATAAAATAATAGAGTAAATGATGGTGAAAAAAACGGGATCACTTCTTCATTATCCTGCTAAAGTGAAGAATACAGGTAAAAAATGGTGAAAAATACCTTATAAAGGCGAAATGGCACAGATAATAGGAGATAGCAGATAATAAGTCTTCCCGAAGGACTAATTCAGGATTGACTATTATATCAAGAATAATTAAAGTTGTTTGCTAAACAAAACATAAGACGGAACATATCGCTTGGATAAGATTGGAGTGAGCAAAGTTCAAAGGTTGTGACGCTACACATGAATGGTGTGATCCTTCGGGGAGATCCTTCATAACGAGAGCGGAGGAATATAGGAGAAGTTTCCTTCTCGGAAAATCTTCCCAATCTCACTTTACAAGACATATGCTAGAGGAGGGACACGCAAGTGACTTCACCCCGGAAATCCTGCGCATAATAAGGAAAGGGAGCAAGGTTTATAAGTATGAATACCTGGAATTCAGATGAAATTAAAAAAAAGACATTCTAGATTGTGTTTGGAAAACATTCCCCACTGCTTGAGGCTTTTCTTTCATTTAAGGTAATACGTGCTTTTCCTGTATCGGAAATGAGGAGATGAACAACATTTTGAATTGAATTGACCACCAACCGTGAGCCTTCCCTGCCACCTCCATTACATCATCCTGTCGACACTTTCCTCGGAAAAATAACATCTCCCATCCCCCTTAACCTCCCCAACCAACAGCAGCCTAAACCACGGCGGTTGGTTTAGGTTGCTCTAGGTGGGGGAGGGTAACGGGGATAGGAGAGAGTATGCCGTCTTTCCCTCCCTTCTTACATATATAACCAACCTCGCCAGTATAATTTATACTTTATAAGTTGAAACTAGTCCTGCCGGAATAAATATTGGCGGAAATATACATTATGTTTTCACTTCATTGTTTGAAAGCCTTATTCATTCTTCAGCTGTTTTAATACATCCTGGTCCTTTGAACAACAACCACCGTTGCTATATGCTATAACAAAAGTTTGTTGGTAGTTGAATTATTTGGTGTTGTATAAAATTGCTCAAAAATACTGGTTATGATGTGGGAAAGATTAATAATTAATGACTCCCTCTGTTTAAGGCCAGATAATACTGCATACTAGATTCAAAGTATAGATGATCATTTATTTTTACGAAAATTAATTTTTAGATTGAGATATGGAGTTAGAAATCATAAGCTTTCAGTTAAGGTAAATAGAGTGAAATTTCGATTTAATCCTGACTTCAATTAACATTCTCCGTGATTTACTCTGGTTCAGTGACTATCAGGATAACAGAAATAATGGTGTAGGCCAGTCGTTTAAGAACTGTGTATGTTGACCTTTTTCTACTTTGTTTATACTTAATCATAATCTGTCTCTTTGATTCCTCCTTTCTTAGAATCAATTACAATTTTTCCTTTAAATTTAAGCCTTATTGCATCCTTGAAATTTTATCGGCTGGGTATTGGTATTTAGGCCTTTCCATTTGATTTTTAACTTCTAGATACCAAATAAATCCGAAGACGCCTCAGCCTTAAACGGTGGATAGAGTTAGGTGGACGCTTGGTTTTTCCTATTTAAGCTTAATATTTCTGTAAAATATGTCAGTTTAAATGTTTTAATTCGCCATTCTAGATAGCTCTTAATGGATAAGTTGACCCACTGCATAACTTTGTTTAGCACCATTTCTCATTCTATAGCTAACAAGCAGGAAAGCGAGGCTCAGAAAATGAATATTTTAAAGATCGGATTGGATATGTTTAGAACTAGACTTGCTATGAAGGGTACACAGGATATTGTGGAGGCGTAACCAACCTAGGATCCTCATTTCACAGTGAAACAGACGAATTTTAGATATGCACACAAGAAAGTTTATCAACAATACCAAACCATTACCTATTAGTATGACTGGATAACATTCCCGATCGGTTAAAGAGAGATTCAGGTTCTATCCTGAATAAGAAAAACGATTTTGTCATGCTTACTTACTTTGATGTATATTCTTGCATAAAAGTGCGAGACTGCGTACCAATTCGCTATCTTACTTTCCGAAATGAATGTTTGTCATAGCAGTTCTATTACCAATCTGAATATAACGGTATATTTTGTTGTCTGCATTGGTAGCATAGATCAATAGACAGAAGTCCCAGTCTGAAGAATGTTTATTTCACCGGGAATATAACCAATGCGTTCTTTTAAGAGAATTGAAAAACCAAATCCGCTTGGGAATTGAGTGCCTCTGTCGTGGTTAGTATAATAAAATACTGCACCTTTTGGATAGAAACTTTAAATTGGAGTCTTGAACTGATGGTGAGATTTTTTCGGTACGAATGTCTGAGAATGACACATATATGGCGTAACTAATCTCTGTAAAAGTCACTAGTTGAGAAGATCAAGTTAAATAGCTATCGCCAAAGGCAGAAAAATGCAATCAATGGCTTCCAATCTATTCTCTTCTCCTATTTGCTGAAAAGCTGTTATTTAATCGAATAAATGCATTGCAGTGGCAAAAAAATGAAATGTGCCTTGCGTAAGTGCAAACAAACTTGACATTTTGCGCCATAGTATACTTCCATTCACTTTTTCTCTTCGATTTCCATGTCGACCAAATCAATTAACAGACGCCATGGTCTTTTTTTATCGCAGAATTCAACAGACATTTCTGCCACAGTGGGTATTTTCTGCTCTCATTGTCAAAATAAATGATTATCAAGGCGAAAATATGATCTGCGGGTGAACTAAAAACTAATGAAATCTCTTCTCACTTTTATTTTTAACCGAAAGTGCTGATGTTATTCTTTGATCTTTTTAATTTGATTTATTTTAAATAATTTCCCGAACCAGAACTCAAGCATTTTACTTTTGGTGTCAGTGACCAGCAGCATTGGCCGGAGACATACGATGATGCTCAGAGCGTGGAAAAGCCCTAAAAAGCACACACGACCTTTATGTTAGCGGTTGAGGACTTCATCCCACCGCCAGCGAAACCACTAATTTAGTTAGGCATTGCAAAAATATCAAATTTCAAGTATCTAAAAACCAATATCTCCGTTTCGCAACAGAGCATTCTGAGAAGATTTTCTTTAAGATATATTATTATTAGTAACTAGATAAAAAACGAAGTTATTTTATTTTTATCCCCTCTTTTATATGACATTCCGCCTATTTAATAAATTTCAAATCAGCTTAAAATACACATTACGGATATATGAGTCAGAAACATACAACTTTCAGCTTAAATCTTGTTCTTGTTTTTGGTTTTCCGTTTTGTCTCTCTCTTTGGTTTTCGGGGGTTTTACTGTATCCGTCAAATATTTTATTGAAAATTATTATAAAAATATTTTCATGATTATAAAGGACACCAGCTGCTGGGACATCTGAAAGAGTCAACTACTGCAATAACTAGTCTGAGTATTTAAATACTTAACTTAAATTTTGAAGTTTTTTTTGCTTGAGATAATACTTAAAAGAAAAAGTTGGTAGCGTCAACTAAAAGAGTCTTAAAATGATACTATTCAAATTATAGGGAACAAAATATTTTTGGATCAAGGTTTTCTTTACGACAAGGAGTCATAGGGGGGCAGATATTTTTTACCAAAGTTACTATAAAATGTTCAAAGTGGTAACCTTCTGCTCTTCTTCATTACGAGTCAAACCTTTATTTGCCAACAGCTTCTTCACGGTGGCATGTAGGCACTCATTTGAAAGCAAAAAATTAAACTAGAATGCCAGAGGGGTCATTTTTCACCTCTTTTGCTTTTTCTACGTGGCTGTTTCCCCCAAATTTTTTTCAAACGTACATATTTTTGATTTGTGACTTTTACTTCCTTTAGTCAATGAGAATTCCCTCAAAAAATAGTACATGTAGCCCTCACCCTTTCGAAGACGTTTTATTTTTACCTTCGATGCCTGAGGGGTCATGTTTGACCCCTTTTGCTTTTTCGACGTTGCTGTTTCCAGCAATTTTTTCCAGCGACTGGTGCCCGATCTTTGCTCCAAAGATCTCTCTGGTCTTCGAAATATGGCTTTCCTATCATTCAGAAAGCTTTGTCCCAGGACTAATTGGAAGAAATTCCTAGGTTCTTACGATTTGACGTTAGGTATACCAGACCCAACCGCTTGCAGAATGATAAGTTCTCCGTCATGCCCTAGTTAGCTCTGCCCTTCATATATGTATCCATAGATTTTCTTTGAAAGTGGGACATTATTATATTATGATACTTTTTGATAATATTTTCTATTCTTACGGAAATTAAATGTTGAAAAAAGTGATTCAACCATTACAGTAGCATTTCTAGGAATTTTCTCATTGCAATTTCATCGTAAATATGTCAAATTAAGTGATATCTAACAATATTCATAACGAAAAAATTATGATATACAGTAGAATATAAACGAAACTATCGCGGTGCTTTCTATTGCATTTGTTTTTACAAACTATCAGTAATATCGTGACAGAAACGCATCCTGCACTATAATCCATGTAACTTCTTTATTCATCTTCGAAAGTACGCATTTTGGGATTATCGCTGTTAAATAAATTGACTTTTACCCTTCCCCACAACCGGAAAATGCACCATCAAGAAGAGAAAAAATTCATTTCGGGGCCGCGTACCGTCCCCCCCTATCACCCCTGTTTCACTCCACAGGCTTGCAAGCTTGTTGGGGTGAAAGGTTAAAGAACATATTTAGCAAGTTATTTTTTTATTAAAAAAAGTCCAAATATGGCCTCCAAAACTGGTGTAAAATTACCGAAATTAACGTTTTTCCAACGGCTGTAACTTCTAAAACTTCACGTTGCACGGGTAACAATTATACATTTCCTAAATGCGCAATCCGTCGTGCACGTATTAATATCATCATGAACACCTCACCCCACATTGAAATGTCCAGTATGATTTTGTTTTATGCATGAATAAGTATCTTGTAGTTCTCATGAATTATTAGTATTAATAATACTAACCTGAAGTTGTATCTTAACGCGTGTACCGCCTGCTAGCATGTTTGTCTACGTAGCAATGTCCTAATTTCTGGTTTGACCCCGCATTGTCCTTCTGATTGCTTTTTGGTTTGCGCCTGACGGCCGGGGGAACGTACAAATTTCTTATTAGTTTCCCCGTGCCACAGGCCCTTACGGTGGCTTGCACGGTAATTCGTAGATGTAAAATAAAAGTATATTTTAGTGTGCCCATATACAGTCGCCAGTCTTCGGGTCCGGGAATACTTCCCTTCAGGAGGAATAGTCCAGGAATTTAAGCGTAGCACTCGAGTTCTTCATCCTGACTGAAATATGGCAGCACTACCGCCTTACTTGTCTGCTGGTCTGTGGTTTTGAAACGCTCATTTCTTTTAGTATTGATGCTAACAGTTCAAATGCCTGCTTTGAAAGATGGAGATCTTGTTGACAATTGAACCCTTCAAATTCACTTCCACTGATAACACCTGTGTTACACTCTTCCTGCGTATAGTCCAAATCGGACCGAGGAAGTTCAGTAAGTGTAGTCAACTCTGGAATGGAAACATCTTCACTGTGTGATACCTGTTGCCTTGCTGATTCCAAATCAGGATACTCCCACTTATTTTTCTTCTAGTGATTGAAACCGTGACATTCACAGCACAAATATGAGTCACTGTGCTGGTTTTTCGGATCCCTACATAGCATAGGTACACCAAATCTAAAACTTTTCATTGTTATAATTTTCCACTGACGTAAAAACTCCACGAGGGTTGAGCATATCTTATGGGGAACTCAGGATTTCACTTGGTCCCAAAGTTTCACGCCAAAATATGCAACATATGCTTGCTTTACAAAGTCATTAATATTATTTATTTTATTTTTTGCAGTGTATCCTCCACAAATGCGACAGAGTACATTAGGGTCATTTGTACCACTTTTTTTCGAAGAACTCATATTTCTTTGGAAAAAAATAGAAACAAATGAAATATTAATTTAAAAAAGAAGGAAAATGGGTATCTTGCCTAAATTGAATATTAAATTAACAAATAAGTTTTATGAATAAAAATACAAAATAATGGTGGAATGAGGGCTAATGAAATACTCTAATTTTGGGTAAAATCAGAACTTCAAAACCTTCTACTACAAAAATAGATCCAATTCTGCAAAACTAAAGCCATTTATGAATTTAGTACCACCAAAATATACAAAATGGGTTCAAATATCCTTGGTGAGTGGAAAAAGGGTTTTTGTGTTGAGCTGTGTAAATGTTGGAAAATAAATTCAAGTAAGTAAGCGGTAAAAATTATATTAGTTTGAAGTATTTAAGAGTACATAGTTTTTTATTATTGAATAGCTTCAAATGTGTATGAATCCAGTAGCGCACTTCTCTTATTTGTATTATTTGTATTGCTTCCTGTACTTGCCTGTTTGCATTTAAAAATACCCTTTCCTATCTACCTCCACTTAAACTAACTTTCGTTCACACACGTAGAGCAATGTATGACCTGTAGCCTACGCTCTCATGGCAATCATTCTACCCGGGTGTGAGTTACCATGGAAGAAGGGTAGTATATGGTGTTAGCGTGAGTGATACCAAGCATGGGATCCGGAAAAGCATATTGTCCCCATTCTTAAATCTTTACTTGAATACTCCTGTACACTACCCTGTTAAATCTTCACTTCCATACATGTAGGAGCGGAGTGGAGGAACACACAAACAGTTATTCAAATAAAATTCTCCGGAGAAAGAATACTGGACGGTGCTCTATTTTTAGAGAATTTTGAAAATGACTGTACTCGGAGGTGGTACGTCGTATGGCTTTGGGACTTGCATTAGAATCACAGTGACATCGTTCTGAGTCAACTTCCTTTCCCGAGTTGGAAGAACTGGAGGTGTTTTCAATCAAAGTTCCTTTGAGGGCAACTCCGTCCGGATGCCTGCAGAGACAGACGAAGGCTATTCTTTTATATTCCGCTTCCTCCGTGCTCTCAGAGCATTCGGGCCCAGTACCCGGAAGGACTCGGATACAGGAGGAAGTGGTTTCCGATATGATTCTACCTGTCGAAATGCTCTGAAGAAAAGCAAACATATCCCTGTATTGATCCCTCCATTTTATTCTTACGATTCAAATCGTGATCGCGATGGGCATTCAGAAGGGAAACTACTTACGGACGTTCCCGTCATTTCATGGTATCCTGGAAGTGATTTTTCTCTTGAAGTAAGAAAAAGAGCAGTGCTCTCCCGGAGCCATTCACAGGCACTGACCACGATATTCATGTATCAGTAATTGGTCATACCATCGTTTTGATTGCGTATTTGTGTATCGAAGCTGAACAATCCCGTCATCTTCTATTCTGAAAGATAGGTACTTTCGCTAAATGATGATAAGCCCTACTTGATGGCTCTAATACTTCACGCTTACATACATGAGATTCATTCACTTCCATAACTCAACTTAGGTCTTGCTGGACTATTTTTAAATTACCCTTTCAGTGCGATATAATAGGCACTTATTCATTTAAATCGGTATTCTTTATATCTCCTTGCATTCAGTCAATAATGTTATCTCTTTCTTTATTCCATTTACGTGACATTTGCTTTTTGCCACGGATTTGGCATCCTAATCCAATAATTAAATCATGCCTTACGAAGGGTCCTTCTTATTTTCCCAATAAACGCATGTTCTTTATTCACTTCATTTTATACGCTTAGCACTTCTGAGTTCACTGTTATTCTTGTCCTCTAAATCGTTGACAATTTTGGCATGACAGTCAAGTCATATGTTAAGGACTCACTACGTTTCACCTCTAAATTCGTTTTTTTTTAAAGAGGGCAGATTCTTCTTCATTCATCATAGTCAGTCGACACAAATTCGACGGCAAACAGCTTGGAAAGTCTTCCGTGGAGCGCTACATTTCCTAGGTTTCTAACTATTTAACGGAAATATTCAAAGCTAAACTGATTGATTATCCCTAAAATAATATCCTTTTTCCCTCTGTACAATTTTTAATTTTTTTCTGCAACTACTTGTTGCTCTGCAACTTGCATGGCCAGGTTCCAAGAGCTGAGGGCAGGAGGCCACCAACCATGATGACGAGATGATGGAAAAAGCATTAATTACGTAAAGGGAATTAATGAAAATAGAGGTGCTTCTTAAATGATATTTATTCGATCTGATGGCGTTGTATTTAAGAATGGTGCTATGAGAAAATAAATTCTAGAACCTGTTCTCATACAAGCATTTTTATATTATTTTAACTAGCTGTTTCTCTTTTTCTCTCGCTCTTATTAACCTGAAGGTGTAGTGGATCCTGGTTTACAACCTTAAAACCAAAAGCGATGACATAACTATGCTCGCCGGTGACCTTCAATAATATCGATCACCATGGTTAATTTGTTCTCTGGGTATTTGTAGTAGGTACGCACTGCATTCCGAAAGCGTGTTCGGTGCTGAATTCGAAGACTTCTCGATGAAATATCTTTCATATGTGCTCACACCCTTGAACTCACTTCCCGGAGGAGAACAACGCGGGATGGAATACTCTATCCCCGGAACCAATTTTCGCGGGGCGGCTCATATTATTTGCAGCCCCGTGTGGTCGAACTGGGTCAGCGGACTGTAGTGCTTCATTTCATATGCTGGGGGCGCGGGGCCTTCTCTGGAGCCTCGCTTGCCTCCTCTACCTGCCAAGGCTCTGGGCTCCCTTCCGTCCTCCCCTATCCCGGTCAGTATCTATGAATGTTTCCCGCAGATCGTCGCTCAGTTTTTCTTTTCGATCACAATCTATTATTTCGAAGCCGCTGCAAGAGTGGTGCGGCAAGGACCTGATGCGTCTTCATATCTGAGTTCACTTACGTAGTGCCGTGCAAGCTACCTTAAGGGTGTGTGGCACGGGGTGATTCCACACCAGGTATGCAATACTAGCTACTGTTCAAAGTTGAACCCCCCACGCTCACCTAGCTGCTAGATGCAGAACAAAAAGCAATGAGGAAATCTTTACACGGTAAAACAAGAAGCTAGAAGAGTGCTACGTTTGGGAATATGCCAGAATGAAGTATACCGGTTAATATGCTACTAAACTACTATGATACTACTATGCTAATATACAAACTACTTATTATTATTACTAATACTATTAATTTATGAGTTCTACAAGATACTAATTCATACAAAAACAAAGGTATACTGTGCATATCCAGCGGGGTGAGGAGTATAGAGGTCAGTTATTGAACAAGCAACACAATCACAATGTCTACTATACCTATTAAGGGAGGTAATTTCATAGAAATGATCTATCGCAACTATTGTGGTCCCTTATTGTCCGCGGAAAAAGGGCATTTTATCTCTATCAGTTTTGCAATCTATTTCCTTTTTCTTGTGCTTACGATCGTTTCCACCACAATACGATGCACAGTGCCCAAACCTGGCCTAAAACCCTAAAAACATTTTTTTTCTGAAAATAGTTTGAAATGGCATAAGTTGAAGATAATTGTCCAGAGCATACTCTTTATAAAGAATTTTTAACACGAATCTTTAATTTATGCGATAATTACTGCCGTAAGATGGGGATAGAATATAATGGCGAATGAAGTGTCGGGACGTAACGTTTAGACAGACGCGTATGGCAGAATTACTACACGATAATTCATAAATATTTTAATTGTAAATGCATCTATGAATATTGCAGGGACTCTGCATGAAGTTACCGTAAAGAAATGTTGAATATATTTTGCGCTATATAACGATTATTATGGAGACTACAGTTTTCAATAATTATACTAATTCTTTTAGATTTACAAAAAACCTGCTAAAAGCAGGGGTAGTACCAATTTAATGTAGTTAGTTGTGATTTTATTTATGAGGCCACCAAAATTCATTTGCGGATACTTGCGGACCCACGAGATATTGTTTATTTTCTTCCAGAGAGCCCCAGCCGGCTGGCCCCTAGCGCGCCCGGCCGCCGCCGCGTAAAGTTTTTAATTATCTAAGCGCGTCTGGTCAGTGTTAGCTGGAAATGTTAAAAAAATCTAAAAGTGCAACCATGTTTATCATCTAGCGTTTAGATCTTTTTAAGTTCTAGATCGAATCCTAGGATTAATGGGTCCGTAAGATTTCTGCTAGCATGCTCATTTGTTGAAAACGCATTACATTTACCTAAGTAGATATACTAAGCCATCAAGAAGATCATCATTGAATCTGTACGCAGACATTGTGGCCATTTGAGGAGGAATTGGGAAGAGTGCCATCGAAAAGATGAAGTGTTTTTTAAAAGACGTATGAGGCATGGTTGGACTGCATCATATCCTTCCAAATACCTGGTGCTACTCCATGCAGCACGTAGGGAGATAACTTTAACACTCTGGAATTTGTATAGAGAACATTAGCTCCACTACCGTATTTCATTGGTTACTCATGCGTGCTCATAAACTTATTTTGAATTATTCTAGAGATACCTCGTCAAACGTACTGTTTTAACAAAATACTAACGTTATAATGAACAATTATGAAGGGGTTTTACGAGGCAAATAGATTACTTATTTATGTGACACAAATACATTTTAGCCGTTGTTTTTAACTCGTTTATCATTGTTGGAGCCTTTTCTCTGAGGTTTCTATTTTCTGGAAAAGAAATTCGCGACTAATGGTACGGTTTCCGACGTATACCAGTGAAAACCGCATTCGAAAACAAATGAAGACAAGGCCTATTGTAAGTCATCGAGTCATAAGGTCACAGCGAAACAACTAATTGATATTAATTTAAGAGAAGACATGTTGGACTTGAGGAGATCGTATTTGTGAGACAATAAATATTGAGACATGATATGGAAAAATCCGGAGTTGTCCGTTGGTTGTCCACGTCCCGTGGAGGAGTGATCCGTTGGTTCAACGTAAGTGCGTTTATTTAAGTTAATTACGAATATGGAGATGAATTTATTTTATTCTCATATGCATGTCGCTATCTTCGTCGCTATCGCTTCTTTTCATGTCGCTATTAGACCCAAACCTTATGTGTGGATGGCCAAGAAAATTATTTGCAGAAAGTAGTAACCATTCCAAACGGAGAAGAGCGACAAAATTATAACAACTTTTGAAGCGGAAGAACTTACCTTAGCCACTAACCATTCTATTAGTTTTTTTAAGTATATCATGAGGGTGAAATGTTAAATGCGATTTGTGTGAATGATTTTGTGTACCTTGGTATAATGATTGGTAAAGGTAGAAGGGGAGATGAGAAGGCGAAGACGTGTGCAGCTGCTGGAAGGAAAGTCGTTGGTAGTGGGTGGAGCTCAACAAGAAATGGTATTTGTTTAAGAAGTGATAAATCGCTGTGTAACAGTGCTCTACACCTCACTTAATGTTACAGTAGTGAAACTTGTTAATACCATTTTAGCTTGAGGAAAGACTAAATGATGTTAGAACGGTGAAGCTGAAAAGTTTTTGCAGTAAAAGTAGGAGTGATAGGGTAACTAATGATTGAGACATGAAGTAATGTGGATTGGATGCTCCAATATTGGACACATGAAAGTAACTTGATTCGTTGGCTTTGTCAATTTGATAAAATGGATGGGAGTCGTGTCACAAAATATTTATGATGGAGGAGTGTATGCTGTGAGATGAAGAGGTAGACCCAGAAAGTCATGAGTACCTACATGTTGTGGAAGTCTCTCTGAAGAGGAGGAATATTTAGAGTCTCAAGATCGAGAGAGTGTGTATGAAGCAATGCGTGAATTTAAAATTAGTAACATGCGTACACAAGAATAGGCTAATTATTATAGAAAAATTAGTTTATAGAGAGTTAGTTTCCCAGGGTTAACTCCAATATCTAAGTTTTTTAAGACTGTCCCTACCTTGAATGGAAAGTAATGGCGTCATAGGTGGGGACGTGTATGACATAAAAGCAGCTTCGTAAAAATGCAATGGCTCAGTAATTTGGAAAAATTTGTATAAAAGGAGCACTAGTTCTTAGAATAGAATGAATGGTTTTCGCTGTTTATCGGTGCCTAACTGGAAGTAGGAGACGTTTAATGGATTTATGTTATCACAAATGTTTCAAAATAAAACATTTTCGCAGGCATTTTTTCTTTAAATTGATTACGTTATTGAGGACACTTGAAGCTCACACGATTTTGACTCATGACCTTTCCTGAATCGAAGCCTCCCGTATTCAAATATCTCCACCTGGAATTGGTTTCCTCGTGTCCCTCTTTCCGGTGCCCCGCTCCTCCCCCCCTGCCATTTCCGCCGTAACTTACCTCCCTGTAGCTATCCCCATGATTGTCAAGGATCCCCTACGGGTCCTCTAATCCCCCAAGGTCTTCCTCTTCTATTGCGTACTACTTCCCCAAGAGGGACCTTTCTCACGTCTCCCTCCTATTCTGTGAAACGTATTTCCTCCGACATCGAAATGGGATTTATTTCCTCCTTGAAATGTAATGGCGATGGATGAAAGCCTGCCGGATCTATTAAATTATGGGATACTATTCACCCTGTTGAACTTGTTTTTATCCTTTAAGGGTGATTTTGATCGTTTATTCATGTTACTCAATTTACCTTTAAAGATCCGGTTTGGAGATGTCTCCTACTTCCTGGAAAGGAACATCAATAGAAAGTCCGCCGCAGCTGTCCAAGCGTACTTCACGACGTCATATTTAACTCTCCCAGAATGTTGTCCAAACACTTATATGTGTGTGCAATGCCAAGAAATGTTACGAAGCATGCGTATCGTTCTGCATTTCGGAGTTCCCTTTCAACATCTCCTGCGTTTATGCATTATATTTAAAATCTATTTTATTAACAGATTCATGCAGTTATTCTAAATATCTTTAGGACAAATATCTGATAATAATTCAAAGGAGTACATGTAAAACTAAATCATTTTAATATATGTTCGATGAAATAACTGAGCTTGATTAACACAGGCAGTCTTTAAATGTTCATGGCGAAATATGGAATATTTAGAAATAAATATTTCTTCTCTAAGCCCAAAATACATCCTAATCAGCTGCTTATTTACTGTATTGGGAAGTGGAGTGGATTCAAGAATCAAAATATAATTTTACTAAATGAGCAGGGAATCGAAGTATTATTTGGTAGAAAAACCAATACAAGTTTATTTAATGGCCCTTTATCTGTTAAAATATTTATCAAAATTGTTTTTGTGAGTCAGTTTCTATACCGCTCAGAATGGTTACATGGTAAATAAGTAAAAATATTTGGACAGGAAGCCATACAATAGGGCAGGTAGAAGAATTTGCGTATCTAAGTATTTTATAAAAGGAAAATAGCTTTAGTGGCTGGGATATCAGCTTTAGAATTAATCATCCAAGGAAACATTTTCGAAAAGAAGGGAATTGTGAAAAGTCCTCTGAGCGAAGGCGCACATAAAAGATAGGTGAATACGCTAATTTGTCATTTGAGTATTCTGCTAGCTGATTGGTAATTTTTTGGACACTCCTTATCCTGCATCCCAATTTCTGAAACAGTCTTTAGCAGTATTTTTATTTAAAGTGCTTCGACGGCTAAGGTCATTTCGCACATAATGTTTGCCACGTGGTGACTGGGGCAACAGCACTCGGACGAATCGGAGGATCATCCTCCCCAAACTCGAGCGGAGCCTAACGATGTTTAACTTCGGTGACTGATCGGGAACAGCTGTTCCCATCGTGGCAGGCCGTTGCCCTCCTTCGTAAATATGTCCCATCATTGTATCGCTCTTGAATTCCTCATCTTCTGCAGTTTCTTATATCGCCCAGAGTTCCTATTCTCTTCCTCCCTCTTCCACGCTTCCCCAGTTTTCTCCCCTCTATCACCCTCATCAACATGCCTTCTCCTCTCAAAACTTCCTCCATCCATCCCTTTTGCCTGCTCCGAACCTCCGCCACCTCTCCAACCATATGGAATAACTTCACGTTCGTCTTCCTCGCCACCCAGCTCACCCTCTCCATCCTTCGCTAATCCCAGATCTCAAACGCCTCAATTCTACGTAAATCCTCCCTTCGTAATGACCAAGTTTCCGGCACATACAGTACCAGGTTACATATTAGAAGATGGTGGAATTCGCCATGAAAAAATCATTTTACATAACCGGGATTAGAACCCGGATCTCCCAATTTCCGGTCAGGTGTGTTAGCCAGTTACAGCACCAAGCCTAACTGGCTAACACACCTGACCGGCAATTGGGAGATCCGGGTTCGAATCCCGGTCAATTCAAATGATTTTTTTCATGGTGAGTTTCACTGTCTTTGGTGTATAACTTCGCACCCGTGCGCGTGACTGCACACCATATCATTTGTGCAAACGCAATGATTGGAAATTTTCCATATTAGAGTTTTCACCAGCTTTTTCTTTACGTCCCTTCTGACACCCCTCATAAATTCTCTTCTGTTTGAAGATGTTTCTTCTTCTACATCTGATGTCCTTACTGCTAAACCCATTCTCCTCCGAAATACTACCCAGATAAGTAAACTGCTCAACCGGCTCTATTATGTGCCCTCCCACCCTTATATTTAGCCTCACCTTCTTACTTTTAGAGTAATTCATATTTTTCCTCTTTATGTGATTTATCCTCATCCCATACCTTTTGCATTGCGCCTGGTACACATTCATTGTTTATTGTTACCCCTTGGTAGACTGAAAAAAATGCTTGATCATCTTCAAATCTCACTGACTTGATCAGATCCCCTCCTACCATTATTCCTACCTCCATCTCCCCTATGCCTCCCTTACCATTTCTTCTGAATACTCATTAAAAAGAAACAGCGATAGTAGGCACCCCTGCCACACTCCCCATCTTATCTCGGCCCCTCCCGATTCTCCATCGGCTACCCTAACCTGCGCCATCTGGTCCACAAACATATTCCGAATGAAACGTCTGACCTTCCATTCTACCCCTAATTTCTTCAAAATTAATATGAAGCTATGTGGGTATGAAAATTGGTCACAGCGGAGAGAGTATTTGTGTAGACTGGAGGTTTTTGAAAGATAGATTTTTTGAAGAATGGAATCTGGGTTGTGAAGAAGACGAATGAGGAAGTGTTTGATACGGTGGGAGATGAAAGGAAGTTGGCAGCAGAGATTCGGCGAAAGGAAATTGAGGACGTTATGAAAAATGAAGGCTTGAGGAAGGTGATTGAGGGAAGAACACTTCGCAGGCGTAGGAGAGGAAGGAATAGAGTGGGAATCTTGACCCGAGAAGATGCAGAGGTTTTGATGAAATGAACAGAGAACTGAAAATGAATGTTTAGCCGTAGCTTTCCCCTGAAGTTAGTCAGAATTTCCTTCACCATGTACGAATGCATTGCAGCATTCGTCTTCAGATCAATTCCGAAGTCACTTCGAAAGTGACTTGAAAGTCATTGAGGAATTCACCTGAAGGATAAAGCTGCAAAGTGTTCGAAACGTCGCGTCGTTGAGGAAATTCTGACTCAACACAGCGGATATCCCCGGAAAAACCTGCTATCTCATCGTTGTGAATACCTCCTTTTGAAAATTCAGAAAGACCTGATGGACAGCAAGTAGTGCGAAGGGAATTTAAAAGAAGCTCCAGGAATTGGTTAACACCTGTTCAAAAACAAACAAATTAACCGTTGGAATGCAGAATGATGGTGGTTTTTGGAGAACCGACCTAAAACTAAGTGCGTCATCTTAAGTTTGGCTGGGAAGTTTGTTTTGGAAGGATTATATGGTAGAGAGAGAAAGGGTGGAGAGAAACCCGGCGCCGGAAGTATCCAACTTCAGATAGCGTGAGTGTCGAACTTGAGGCGCTCCCCATATATCATCCAAGAAGGGGAAGGGAATTCTAAATTAAATCTTCGCTATTCCAGGATGGGAAGCTAGTACTCAAGCTTTCCCCCAAATCGATTCCCCTCGAGGTTTATTCAATACATTTCCAGTATGAGCGGTTTACTCTAGGCCATCTCTGGCGGCCATATTAGACGCTCACCATCCTTTTTAGGCAAGAAGTGTGCCATTTTCTCGGATAATGTTTCTCTCACATGCCACCATTTTCGTGGGCAGGCGTTATGTATAACCTATTTTTTCTCCTCTCTCTTTCTTCCCCAGAATTCTATTGCGCCTCAAATACGTAACTCCTTTTGCCTAGTTATATTTCGAAAAGTAAGAGCGACGAATTCGGGAACATTGATGGGAAACGTTCTTTAATAAATTAACCTATTAATTTCATATTTCCAGAACTTGGTAAGAAACAGACCGTTTCAAGAACGGCTTAGGGGCGGGATTGGAATTGGATCGGTTTCAATATACCTCACCAAGAGTGGAAAGGATAAACAATGAATTTATCATTTTCTACCTTTCTTTCTTTCTTTTCTACCAGGAATGGAAGGTAAAATGATTGCCAGGGACCCTCATTACTTGGATATTTAGTAGGAGGTTGTTCTGAGGGACTTCGCGTGATTTTTAATCCCGATTCTAAGGATTAATCCCTTGTTCGCCCTACACGCTATGTATAGATAGAGAAATTCCCTGATTTGTTCTGGAATTTATGATCAGGAAGTAAAAGAACCTTTTCAATGGTGTTTCAACATGGGTGTTCCCTTAGTTGGTTGCTATATATCTTTTATTTTATCGCTATCTCCTCATCGATTGGAGCAAGTGAAAGAATGTAGTCGGTGACCAGGTTGGTATTGTGGCTACAGTACTGGCTTTCAACCATGAGGTCCCGCGTTCGACTGCGTCCCGGCCAAGGAGGTTAAAATGAAATGGAGGAGGCATGACTGTGAATGCTCATGGGCGAAAGTGAAGCAAGAATAGGGGTGCTTGGGAAGGATTTTGTGCCGAGTAGGTGTTGCAAAACTAGTCACAAAACATCGCCTTGTCTGTGATATTTAACTTAGATTTGACGAAAATCGAACGCGACCGCCGGACACGTAAGCCAGAGGAAGGTCTAAACTGTGCCGACTGCAATGGCGGAATTGGCTTCAAGAATCAAGTGGTATGTCACCTCCATTTATTTTCTAACCTCCTTGATCCCGGCAGTGGTGGATTTATTTCATTATTCCTATCCCTTCTGGTGTCATGTGATGGGCACTTCAGATGTAGCTCTCTGATCTGTCGGTTGGGACGTTTACTTTGCGACTCCTTGGCGCCTTTCGTTTAGAGAAGGCAAATGATAAGTTTCTGTTCACCAAATCTCCATTCCTCGTGTAAATCCTTTTCTTTCCGAGATAATTTATTACGTGCATGCATACGTTCTGGAAGAAATCACTACACCTACTTCCTTAGCTGTTCAATTCTCTGTGTGAAATTGTGAGGTAGGTCTTCTCTCATGGAAAATCCATCGCAAAGCCGCAGGGTTTGGGACGGAATCTTCGCTGCCGGAGGATCGGTCGAATATATCCGATCCTTGATCCGTTTCCTCCCGTGGCCCATTCTATACCGTATCGGATTTTCGCTTGCGCGTGCGATGACTCCTTGCCGTCTGGCTTAGGGGAATGCTCAAGGGATCGTGGGGAGACTAGTCCTTGATCGCTTCGCAGATAAGAGAATGGCATGGAATCACCAATAGCTGGGAATAAAATGGTACTCTTTATAAAGTCCCGCGGGTTGTCGAGCTCTGGCCAGTGTGCAACGTGTCGTCGGCGTGTTGTGTACGGCTCAACACTGCGCCTTCGTTAGTCCTCCTCCGCAGGATCTTCAACTGAAGCCATCGCGGTGCAACCCGGCTGAGGAACATACGAGGTGATTACATTCTCTCATAGATTTCAGAAGGGTATATACGGCGTCTTACCACGGATATCTGTTTGTTTACTCACTTTTGTTTACCCTAAACTAAGTGACATACTAACCCTATGAAATATCTGTTCTCTATAGAAAATATTTCTGGAACACTGAAATCCACAATAATAATTATTGCGAACTTTGTTGTCCTACGCTGTAGGATCGCTGTACTAAGTGGGTAGCGCATGGGTAATCTAGTGAAACCATAGTTGGCGTTATTATATTCAACATTATGTAAACGCCAATGGACACTATGGGTCTGAAGCTGATAGAAGAAGGGGGAGAAGTCTTTTGGCGAGAAAAGCGTTGAGCGGGACTGTAACCAAGGCTGATTTCAGGGCCAAGCCGCGAGAATTTCGAAGTAACATAACACTTAAATTAGCTCCAAGAGACAAGTATTAAATTAAACGAAAACAATTCCCATGATTTATGAAAAGTTGTAAAATAGCGTTGGGCACAATATATGGTCCAAGCAAGAATGATACCGGATTCAAGGAAATCACCAAGAAATATGTCTCTCCAGCTCTCGCAAAAGTTTCTAGCACTGCGCAGTGGGCGATTTTCCGACATGGGGTACGGAACTTCAAAATACTGCGAAACGGGGGAGGAAGGTTGTTTAGTTGGGGGGTCAGAAAACCTTTCCAATTGCAGCCAACACAAGCGTTTCGAGAAGTGGGATGACTCCCCACCAGCTGCCCTTCCATTTCGACTCGTCTCACAATTAGGAATAAAACAAAACGCCTTGTATTGTCATAGCGATGGGTGATTTTAATCACTTATCTTGCGAGTGTGGCTCTTGCCTTTTCCGCGAAAAAGTTTGGTTTTCCTGCCTATCTCTTGTTGTCTCCCTCTCTCTCCCTCCGTCCTTTCCCTTCGCTCTCTTCACCTTATCCTCTGCCTCCCCTCATTGCCGCGAAGGCCTGCGCTGGGAACCTTGGAGAGAGTTATGATTAGAGATGTGGCAGTGGGTGTGTCGATTAGTACTAAGTCGATCTTTCGTAAGACTGGGGAAGGAGCCTTTACTCGCGAGTTGATCTTTTACTTTGAATGGTAGTAGTAGTAGTATTTTTGTTTAACGTGCTTCGACGGCTAAGGTCATTTCGCACATACTGTCTGCCACGTGCAGACAGGTGCAACAGCACTCGGACGAATCGTAGGATCACCCCTATAAACTCGAGCCGAGCCCAACGATGCTTAACTTCGGTGACTGATCGGGAACCGGTGTTTCCATCGTGGCAGGCCGTTGCCCAAATCACATTTTAACTACATTCCAATTCCATTTGCAATTTGAGTATTTTAATTTGACCTGTACATTTAAGATTTCTTAAGATTTCTTAATAAAAGAAACAAATCGAACTATACTTTAAGTCCTGAGACAAAAAAGTGCAAATCACACCCCAATATTCATGCTTCGACTCAGCACGATTTCGAACCATCATGTCCTACGGCTTTCTTGAGATGAGAACAAAGTAACTCAGGCTATATTCTGTTCTCTAACACATGGCTCAAGAGAACTGAATGGTCCTCCCCTCTTGGATGGCTATCGAACGAAAGTTGTCCAGTGCTGTAGAACTCTCGCAGTATCTCTTAGTAGACGGCGCCATGGGATTTCGGAACTTAAAAAGGACATATTTCATAAAATAAATGCGTAAATGCCTCGGGACACACGAAAGAAATGAAAGATCTCTACTAGTTTTTCTCCTAGGAACGTTATGGAATTTTTCATTAATTACTAGAAATTGTCGTGCGTTAAAAACTGGCAGTTTTATGGCGATATTGATGTCTCCATTAATAAAATAGATAATAAACAAATAGAAATTTGGCGAAGAGTGAGTGTTGGCTAAATGTATGCGAGGGAGTGAAGTGGAGCCGCGGCCGTTAGCCCGAGAGCACGCCTCGTTTTTCGTCCTCTTTCCCAGGGTGTGGGAAAGAGGACGAAAAACACCCCCCCTCTTTCTTCACCCCTCCTCGTGCCTTCGCTCTTTCCCCTCTCCTTCCACGCTTGTAAAATTCCAGGACTCCCTACAATGTGGTGACGATTTTTCATTACATAATCTTTGAGCTCATTCCCAGACCGCGTATAGTGGTATCTTGAAACTTGATGGTAGTCTCGATGGTGGATGGTAGGTCGATTAAAACTATATTCTTGTGGAAAATTGCCAGTCCTTTTCTTTCTTGATGGTAGTCACCTGCGCGAAGCGTGACGTCAAGCAGGGAAAGGCTCGTGTGGATGGGGTCAGCCAAGGACGCTGAGGGTAGAGGGCAGCACATAAAGAAACGCTGCATAATTGTATTTGACTTGAGACTGAGAGGCCGTGTGTGACTGCAGCTACGTTTTCATGTGGCCGTTTTTGCGTCGTTTTGGCTAAAATATTTGCGTCACGCAAATATCTCGTTTTCATCTCAGCGGCAGCATCATACGGCCGCAGAGTTCCGTACGGAACACGTACGTATGTTATGCTATTATTTAATAAAATATAATAGTTTACTATTACAAGTACACTTTTCAACATATTAGTTCAATTTGACTTTGAATCCTTTGAATTGAGAAATGCGTTTGTAGTCTGCACGAGGCATATTATGGTCGAAATTAAGGATAAAATATTTCTATCGACACAAGGGAAGCAAGGGAAATCCTTCAATTCGTAATTCTAAATAACTTCCAATAGGGTATTTTGGTGTTAATTGATGATTGAAGCATTCCAGTAAATCATTGATACCGTTGATTTGTTCTCGGGTTTCCCACCGGGTTAGGCCCATGGTTGCCGACGTTTCGGCAGGAGACTTTCCTACCATTTTCAAGGCTGTGTTTCACAGCCAAGGCTCATCCATAGCCTTGATAATAGTAGGAAAGTCTCCTGCCGAAACGTCGGCAATCATGGAAAGCCTAACCCGGTGGGAAACCCGAGAACAACTCATCAGCATCATTCGCCGCGAAAGCCTAAAATCGTACATCACCATTGATACCGTGCTTCATATTTATCTAACGTCAATTGTTCGCATACGAAGAACTTAATGTACAAATTTTCCTAACAATCTTCTCAGCCGAAGAGGACACTGAAACACCTTCCAAGTATTTATCATAATTGACGATTTCTGAGCCTGTATCCTCCAAAAATATGAAGCCTGACTATATTTATGTAAACAATGATAGCTTTCGCGTATAACGCACGCGCGCGCTCGCGTAGCCCTCGGGAACATATGAAGAATCATATGCGCCAAAAATAGCTCAAATCGGAGACAAGAATGTAATGAATGCTATGCCGTGGCCACGCCTTAATTAGGTAGGTTATATAATGCCATGTTTCCCTAGTATTTACAGATTTTAACGTATACTAGTGGTTAGCCTTTTCGACTCCGGGAAATAGGTGTACCGGTCGAGGCCTACCTCGGGTAGTTTTATATTTTTCTTTTTTTTAGTCTCAATATTTTTTTTATGCTCTGCATTTTAATATTTTCAAAAAGTGTCGGAGACAAAACTTAACTCTAGATTCTAACATTTTTAAGGTGAAACTTGAATCGGCGATTCTTGGCGAATGATGCGGAATCCCTCGTCTGCAGTTCGGGAAAGAACTGAAATTTTCATGCCTGATGCACGCCTTCGTCATTGCCATTACCCGTTCAAATCCTGCTAAGATTTCTTTTGGAGGCTTTTTATGTAATGCCACAACTTCAAGTATAATGAAAATGTCACAATAGCAGTATGTGCTTCATCAATACCTTTTTTATTGAAAACAAGAATGTCAAGGATATGTCTTCGCTTTCTTACTTACCTCTTTCGTTTTATTGAACCTTCGTAACCTATTCCTATGTCTAAAACTGTCATTAAACGCAGCTACTATACAATCAATTGAAAGGCATCCAGGGCGTTATCTAATATGAAGCCTGATTTTATGTATGAAAACAATGATAGTTTTCACGTAATTATAAGATCATCTGTAACCATAAAATGCGAAAAAATAACCCAAATCTGAGGTGAGAATTTAATGCCATGCCAAGAGGCTACGCCATATATAAGTTATATAACGAGATGTTTCCCCTACTACATGACGTAGCCCTGATTAGCGTTCTCGATTGCGGGCAATGAGTAATTTCGAGCTATATCCTCCCAGTTCGAGCCTCCCTGTGGTCTTTTTTGTCTCTTTATTTTAAGTCACAGCATTTTTTAAAACTCGGGGTTTAAAATATTTTTCAAAACAGTGTCAAGAGTCTTACCGAAACATTATTTATATATATATATTTAGTTTCAGACTTTTTTTGGTTGTGAATCTTGTATTGGCGATTCTAGGCGAATGATTCTGGCACCTTCGTCCTTGCCATTACCTGTTTCTAATCCTACTAAGATTTCTTTTGGAGCCTCTGAATGAAATGCCACTGCTTTAACTCCAATGAAAATGGCCAAATGTAGCAAAATGCGCTTCATCAATACATCATTTTTATTCAAAACATGAATGCCAATGACATGGTTTCGCTTTCTTATTTACCTATTTTGTTTTAAAGAACCTACGTAACCTATTTCCACGGCTAAAATTGCCATTAAACGCAGCTACCTCACAATAAATTGAAAGGTATCGACGGTATCATCACAATATTTACCTTTAAGTAATTATCACTATGCCTCAGGTCCCTTATATCTTAGAAATAAGGGTGATTACCCCGGATTTTCTCTGTTAATTTCTCCTCCTTTGCGATGGATTGGAAGACCATGCTCCCGCCATAGTTCAGCTATCTGATGAGGACCCACAATTCCTCGGGAAAGAATCACGTGATCAACAAATGACTCGCAGGAAACGCGGATCCTCCCTCCCTGATGCAGCTTCGGCAGCGCAACTTGCGTTGAAGATCTCGCTTCTGATTGGCTACGCAGTGTGCGTCAACGCAAAAACGGCCACATTAGAACGTAGCTTACGTGTCAGCAGCATGTATCGCGACAATGCTTACGATCCAGATAAAGCTGGATCAAGATACTCTGATATTGTTGCAACCCATCGGAGAGTCCTATCTAAGCATTTGGTTAAAGAGCTATAGAAAGGTAGGTAGGTAAGTTGAGGAGAATAACAGACTGAGAAATTTTAAGTTGATAGTGCTGATTTGCAGCCTTGGGAACCCTGTAAATCAAACGCGGTGACTACCTGAACCCTTGCGGAGCCAGTTGGTAGGCAATTACTCTTTCACTACAAAGGGCGTTCTGCGCAACTGCCACCATGCTTCGCTACCACTCTACAGACAGTGGCGGAACGTCCATAACAAAGATTTACTGCCACCACCTTTTGCGAGAGCTATAATTTTTTATGATGTGCCCTTCAGGGAAATTTTTTCGGTTCAATCGTGTTTACATAAATTATGAGTGTCACAGCAGCTCTTTTAGTGAACCCACTGCTTTCGGTGTATGAAATCTAGCTGATCATTCTATGCGGCTGATGGCGTATTTTTTATGGTTACACTGCTAATCTGTGATATCGTATCGTTTGGTTCCATGTAATTACTTCTTTTGGGCGAGTTTCGCAATGCCTGATGATGGCCTTCACTTATGGTACAGTTATGCATGACAATCTTCCGGGAATGCGTCTATAAATATCTAACCAAGACATTGCGCTTCTGGTCCTTAGTCCTCGTTTTATCTGTTATCTTGCCTTCTTCACCAGTTTCCTTGGCTTTTTTAAGTCTATTTTGAGTCCAGGTGTTTCGGGTAATAACCAGAGTTTGGCCAGCAGTTGTGAAGCCATTAGTGTGATTTCAATAAAAAATCTGTTTTTGTCGTAGTTTGACTGTCCGATGCCTTTTACCGTATTATTTGATACTTGGTTTGTACTCTCAAATAATCAAATTAAGCTAAGAAAATACTGCCACTCTAATTATTTGTACGGTCGTTTTTTTAGCTGGCAAATCGTGTTTTTACAAGAGTAGCTATCGATACACTAGCTTACTCAAGTGAACTTACTGCCAACTCTGAAATTTGCCATCTTTCACCTAAAAGAACCATGTGTTCCGGCGGAAAGAAAATGTGGATAATTTTATTTTGGTTTTCTTGTCTAGCATGTTGTTGCTTTCAGCTCCCTTTGTCCTCCATCCCATCATTTTCCCATCCCACTGTCTTTATTTCACTATATATGTTTTATATATTAATGGATTACCTCGAGGTTATTTTGAAATTAACAATAGAGGTACCTAGGCGATGTGATCGAATTTAATTTATGTGCATTCAGTAAGTTAGTTCAGTCCATCGTAATTACCCGTATAAACTTCAATAAATATTTTATACGAGATAATAGCTGAATGGCACCTAGTTCGCATAATTAATTTTACTGTGGCATAGAAACGCGTATAGGTCCCTATTTGTATTTGCTATTTCGTCTTAGCCTGCTATTTTTATTTAAAAGAAGCCGTATTTGTAGCATTTGGCGTGATGCGCTAATTCAAAAGCGAGGATGCACACTTTGGTACCATAGCAAAATACCGTCGTAAGCTAAATCGAATGTCAACAGGAGACTTGAAAGAAAGAAAGCTCATACTAACATCCCGAGCATGGAGTACAATAGACGTCAATAAAATTTGTAAAATAAGTTCGTTTATTAATTTGGAATTCTTTAAATTGATTTATAGGTTTAATGGGCAGCAATTACTTCAACCATCCAATTTCGGGAGTTCCTTTAGAAGTTCTTACGCATATCTATTTTCCCTCCATTAAGTTTTACTTGCTCTCGTCATACGTTCTGCTTCCCCTTATTCCAACCAGAAGTCGTATTCATCCTTAACCTTTTACCTCTGTGGTTACACAGCATTCTCCCGACTAACTCTTATGTCAACATTTCGTTTCCAATCAATACGTCCATCAGCCAATTTCGTCCCTTCTTCTGCATGGTTGTCACCAGTCTCTACTCCTCTCTACCCACTTTTAACACTTAATTCGTTTGTCCTCCTCTCTACCCAGTTCAATTTTTTCTCCTCCTCCACAATCATATATCAAAAGCCTTCATGATGGTCATTACGTGTTTATCATTTGCCTTTGACCTGATTATTTAGTTTTGCTTCCCTTCATTGTACAGAGTAAGCAGAGGATAAATTCGAAATTTAAATTATTTTCAAATGCATTTTATAGAGAAGAGGATTCAAAAGTTCCACCCAACATATATTTGCTTCATCGACCTAGAGAAAGCATTTGACAATGTGAACTGGCATAGAATGCTAACTACACTGAAGAGCATAGGAGTGTCATTTAATCACAGAAGAGCAATTTTCAGGCTGTATGGAAAATTGCTGGCAGTGATGAAATGTGGCGGAAATGCAGAGGAAGAAGAAATGAGGAAAGGAGTACGAAAAGGATGCACGATGTCGCCAATGATCTTCACTATATGTATTGAAAAATCCATAAATGAAATAAAGGACATATTAAGAATAGGAATACAAGTGCATGGAGAAAAAAAATCAGCAATATTTTCTGATTACATAGCAATTCTTGCTGAGGAGAAGGAAGATCTGACGAAAATGATGAACTATTTGGACAAAACTTTGAAGAAAGAAAACCTGAAGAATATTGCTATGAAAACCAATTTTATGGTTTATGGAAGAAAAACGAAGAAAAAATAACCATTAAACTTCGGCAGCAAAAACTTGCGCAAGTAGAAGAAGTTTGATATCTGGGCAGTAGAAGAAAGAAAGACACTGTGAGCAGAATGGTCCAAGAAAAGAAGACATTATACCAGAAGAGGAGTCTGATGACAGCTGGCTACATAAGCCTGGAAGTTAGGAAGCACTTTATTAAAACATATTTAGAGCATGCTCTTATTTTACAGCGAAGCTTGGACAGTAGCAGCAGCAAAGCGAAGGAGATTGGAATAAATGGAGATGTGGTGTTACCGAAGAATGATTAAGATCAAATGGACGGAGAGAATCACTATTGAATAAGTCCTTCGAAGAGCTGGAGAGAAAAGAAGCATTATGAACACTGCGAAGAAGGAGATACAAACTTATTGGGCACGTTTTGCGGCACAACCGCCTAATGAAAATAATATTGGAAAAATAAATAAGTGGGAAGAATTATAGAGGCAGACCAAGAAGAGCAAATCATGTTGGACGTCAGAGTAAATAATTTTGTGGGAATGAAGCGCATGGCAGAGAGGAGAGTGGAATGGGGAGCTGCTGCAAAAAAATCTTCGGATGGATGACTGCTTACGATAATGTTTTTACTTTCCATTGTGGACCGTATTCTTCTTTAGGCACATGGATACATTGGTCATCGCTAATAATAAAAATAACATATTTTCCCCAGGATGTCTGAGAAACATTTAGCAAAGGATGTCATAATGACGCAGATAAGTGCACAAGGCGGTCAATAACGTGCCAGTATACCTACTGATGCGAATACCCCCGCATCGCCGTGACATTTGCCGACGGGAGAATCTCATAAAAACTCTCCACGAGAGTTTGTGTTTGGAGCTTCGGGAGCCCTCCAAAGAGAGTTGATGCCGTTCTACAGAAACAGATGATCAGTTTCTTCCATGCGATAAAACGTTTAGGCCCACCGGCGGAACCTTTCACCTCCCCTTTTCACCCATATTGATTCAGGGGCTTCGTGTCAATTCCAATTAATGTAATTGCCTGGGAAGGACTCCGGGAAGCAGAACAAAAACATTTGGCGTTCTCCCTCCGGACGGCCAACCGCGGGGAGGGGATGTGGACACACGGTGGCGTGATGAGTGCCCTGGTTACTCTGCTTCACTAATGCACAGTAGGTGGGAAGGATCGGTCGAGAGGTTACCCAGGGACTAGGAAAGGAAAAAGAGGATGTGCCCGCGTGATTCACAAAAGAGAGAGTTGAGCTGTGAAACTGTAGGCAGGGTGCGTGAAATTGATTTATGGGAACAACGAATGAGGAAAACGCGTCGCTCAAGAGTGTGCTGTGATGGTGGAGGATTTATTTTTTCACAAGGCTTCAATTACTTTTAAATTTTCACAACCATCATTTGCTATTATGATATTTTAAACTTTTTCTGAATATAATGAAATAAGAACTTAAGGTCACTGGTTTTATGGGCACATGAATGAGTGGTTATAAACAGGCAAAGAAAACCTTCATCTATATAATCAAATAAGACCACCACAAAATGGGTTGGGTAAACAAAAAGTATGTGGAGAAAGTTGGCATCCACGTATAAGATAGCTGAAATATACTATTTTTTGGAGGAAGGTTGATAGATTTAAGTATTTACAGGAAAAAATAATAAAAAGGGAAAAATGTGTCTGGATAGAGAAAGGGAGGAGGAACCACAGCGAAAAAATAAAGACGTTTTGGGGAAGGAAGAGAAAGACAACCTAGCGAACCAATTGTTAATCTCCGTCCACTCTAGATAAACTCCGAAATGAGGAAGAAGAAATGGAAACTATAACTCGCAATTTTCTTCCTCATTGGGATCACGTACCTCCAAATCTTGCAGTGGTAATAAAAGATTTTTCGGGTGCGTCGCATCGAGGTCATTTTGAATCGTACAAGAACTATTTTCAATTCATTTCATTTAAAGCACTTAAATAACAAGGAAGCATTTTGTTCACTTTTTGTTAAGAGCACTCCACTGGCCGGTAAGCTTTTCATGGGTCGTTTCTATTATAATTATCCAAATTTTACGAATCTTTCCTGACGCTGTTATCATTCATGTTTGCATATTTTTTCATCTCTCCTTTACCGTATAACTGCCTATTTCCTCCATCTTCAATTTTTTCCTTGAATTCGGTGTTTGGAAACCTCTAGCCTCTTATTACATGTTGCAACCGCCTGCTCTGCCTCCTCTTATTCTCTATCAGCAATTTTCTTTGCTTCCCTTCCTGTTCAAATCCTTATACTTATTTTTTCTATCCATCTAATCTTCTTAATCCTTCTCCAAAGAATCTTCACGAGATTCGATAAACAGCGAGAACTGAGATCTACAAATAAAGAAAAAGCTGGATCATAGTGGACTGAAACGTTGGATGAGTTCCATCCTCATATATCTCCATTATCTTTAAATCTATGTAACCTAAATGTGCTCTTAGAATCGCCATAGACCATGATCGTTTTCATTGATGCATAATAATACAATGGTTTATTTTATTTTGCATGATGAGATATTGAGAGAGTTAGTCGGGATGCAAGGGTGATGAGTGGTGCTGAATATGGAAAATACCTCAATTTAGTTATATTCACATTAAATCTGAGTAGAAAGTGGACTCCAAGGAAGAGCGTTGTGCGTAAGCATTTGAGAGTAAAACTAGAAAACCTGTTCGACACTTAGAGAAGATTGCAGCATAGATGCATGCTTGAAGCAGAAGCAGTTAATGTATTTGGGTAGTATTTTGGAGGAGAATGGGCTTCCTGGGAATGAGCTTCCTGGGAATGGTCTTCTTTGGAGGAGAATGGGAAATCCTGCAACCCACTACCATAGGACCCGCTCAACGGTTTATACCCTACGGTGTTTCGAAGATTTACGTAAAATGCATTGAATTAGAAAGTAAAATAGCTTCCCATGTAAAATTCATTGCCAGCTTTACAAAGTAAAATAGACTCTCTTGGCAGGTTTAAAACGGGAAACTAGGATATTAGGCAAATGCGTCAACAACAAGGTAATCCTGTTTGGCATGGATATACTATCAAGCGGCCAGTAAATTTGCTAGTTTTACATGCAGTTGGATGAACTTAGGTTGATTGATTTATATTCTGCTTCTGTGAACTATTACGTTAGTCATCTCATAGACTAAACTCAAAATATCCATTGCCTCATTAAGCTCGGAAATGTATGCGTGGTAAAACTTTTAAGGGAGGATGATCACATTAAATATTCAGTTACAAGAGTAAAATATTCCAGAGACAAATTTTCTCGCGGCTTTCAAAGCTCATAGCTTGCTGAAAATAATGCGTATAAATGAGATATATTGGAAGAAATACCGTTTTGTGTGTTGTTTTTAATATCCAGTTCATTACTGGGATAATACCCATTGCGATTTACACATGTCGTTGAGTTCTCAGTGTCATTATGCTTTCTATTTATTTAATACCTTTTTCGTATTAATGCTTCTATAATATCGCATGATACTGAATTTCTCTTGATTTTTGCATATGGTTCAATTTAAATTATTTTGTTTTATTATGTGCGTGTCAATTTCTGCTGGATGCAATTAAATAATCGAAAAGTATTCGCCTTTGACCTCGAATGGCAAATTTAGAACATTATTTTTTCTTGTGGGTTCTTGTAGAAGTTAAATAATGGACTGTGGGAAAGACATTGAATTATTAAGGTTTAATTTAGGTTTTGGAATGAGTGTGATTTTTTATGGTTGCAAACACTTTGCTTTGAAGATAATGCACTTTTTTAAACGCTGAGAATGAGGTAGGTAAAGCGGAGCAAAATATATAAATTGAAAGAATTACGAAATAAGACACTTCAGCCTTGTCAGAAGAGCTATAGGAGTTGCATTAGTGTAAGACAAGAGACAAAGTAAGTTGATGAAGAACGTGGTGCAAATGTATTTCTGCTGCCTCTAACTAATTTTGCAGCAGTTTGTAATACTTTTTAGTTAACCACAAACCGCAGTGTGCTATGGTTTTTCCAGGAAGTTGTGGTGCCTACTCGAAAATTCCGCTGCTTTAAAATGCATGAAAGAGTCCCGGGGCACCAGCCGAAGTGGAACGCAAGTGTTTACGGTCCACATATAAGCCGTCTACCCCCAGTTGAATCACCCCAACTCGACCTTTTTGAGGGAGGGGAAAAACCATTCTGGAGTAAAATGATTTCTTGCTCTCATCAGCGTGTAATCTGTTTACTCAGGAACCAGTATTTGCGGTTGCCTCTATTTATTTCTGGTCGTAGAATATTCGCTAGGGTTGGTACGTGCTATATTGATTCTAAAATATATATCCTAGCCTAGCTTTTCAGCAATCGCAATTCCATGAAAAAACTTGATATTTCTCTCGTTTATTAAAAAATGTATTTTTAAAAATTAAATGTTAACGTATCATTCGGCATCATCAGTTTGGATGTGTCGGTATGGTCGTAATGCATCCGGGTGTCCGTTACACTCAATTAACCCCTAGGAATTAGTCTCCCTGCTGTTTATGGAGGTCGAGGGATGGACATGAGTTATGGTTTTCAAATGCACTCGATGCTTTGATTATACGTGCTTGCCCACTTAACTTTTAATTCACGATCTCACAATTATGCATATATCCTTATGAATAATGTTTGGAAATTATGAACTACTCGTTGCCATACTGCCGAAGGTAAATAGCGGTGTTGTGGTGGGTTCTCCCCATGCCATCTGTTTAGTGTTTTCACTTCGTTTCACACTCTTGATTGGATGGTGAAGCTAATTTATCTGCTATACATTTGTAATTTGCATTCAATAATTTATGTGCATCAAATGAATGAATTCTATAGACATTTATACTTGCTGCATCACACCAAAGTTATTTTTTTACTCTTTATTTGATAAAAAGTTTTCGATAATTGATTTAGTCGGTCATTTTTGACAAAATGGTCATTGATTTAGTCGATCGAGTGCAGGTTATCAACATTTTATCGGCACAGATTATATTTTTTGTGTTGATACCTTGTTGTTTGTTGGCCAGCAGGGTAATGAAAATAATCTTTTGCGAAATATACTTTCAAACAATGTGCGCACAATGTGGTTACTTTATAGCTGATATATTATTATAAAATTGTAATCAGAATTAAAATGTTTACGTTTCTCTAAGGAAAGGTGGATGAGCCTATTTACTGTTGCTATTGATGCAACTTTATACATATGTACTTAATGCTTTAATATGGCTGTGTTTTAAGAGTAATTCAGAAGTATGTAATAAGAACTATGACGATGCAATTTTCCACATAAAAATGTTTTTAATCGACCCGGGTTTCGATGCGCTGCATCTGATGATGATGCAGCGCATCAAAACCCGGGTCGATTAAAAACATTTTTATGTGGAAAATTGCATCGTCATAGTTCTTATTATGTTCAGATTCCACAACATCTCGCCTGATTCCTCCCTTTTTGTCAGAAGTATGTGTGTGTTACTAAAGTAAATGCCGACTTTACATGCGTCGAATTTTGTAGAAGCTTGTGATTAGCTGAAAACTTCGCAGAAGTTATTAGCTTCATACGGTGCTAAAGATTAATTTACATGCCTTATTGAACATGGACTCATCCATCCATTAGTGTGTGCATTAAATGGACCCTTGAAATTCCATCGACCCCAAATGACACTTTCACAAGCGTTTAACCATGCTAATGTTGAACAAACTTCCACGTAATTAAACCTACGGAAATTTAAAACGGGTTCAATATTAAAAGGAAATCAGCGGAAAGAGGGTTCGGGAAAACGGGTTCAATATTAAAAGGAAATCAGTGGAAAGTTGATCATGGAAAATGTCATCTTAAATCTTTTAACATTTAAAATTCAATTCTAACTGCCAAGTATTGCACCATTCATTTATAGCATCTTGGTCTTTTTGTAACGAAATCCTGTCAGATTCATTGCTTAGATCCCTGTACAACGCCACGTCGTCTGTAAGGAGGCGAATTTTGCTCGCAACAACGGTAGTGATGTCATTAAAATACAAAAGGAATAATAAGGGACCGATGACACTTCTCTGGGGGACACCTGATGTTACTTTCACAAAAACTGAAATAACGCCATCTAAAACTTACCTGTGCTTGCGGTCGGCTAAGAACTCTCTTATCCAACATATCACATCGTGGTTTATTCCGTTAGCTTCCAACTTAACGAGTAACTTCGAATGAGGGACTTTATCGAAAGAGTTTTTGAAATCTAGAAATATTGCGTCTACCTGGACAAGCTTTTCTCCCGAGGAAGGAATGTCGTGAAGAAAGAGGGCCAACTGGGTTTTCGCAAGACCTGCCTTCCCGGAATCAGTGCTGATTTTGCGTTAACAATTTTTGACTATACTAATACCCCATAATCGTACTGACAATTTTATGGTCAGTGTCTTGCACGAGATAGACGGGAAGGGAAGGGAAATCGGTCTATAGTTACTGGACTCTTCCTTATCACCGCTCTTAAATATTGGTGTAACGTTCGCGATTTTCCAATCGTAAGGAACACAATGTTGTGTTAGAGATTTTTCAAATATTATTTTTATAAAAATAATATTATTATTATAAAACACCGTACCTAATAATATTATTCAAATATTATTAGGTACGGTGCTATTTCAATCTTCTTGCCACTTTGTATTCCCATAAATATGCCACAAGTAATGCCTTTTCATTAATCTCCCATTTGATCTTGTTGAACCTACATGGGATGTACCGATAAAGTTGGTTCGTTTTAAATGAATTAACATAATGTTGACTTGTTCGTTGAGAAAAATTAATTTAATGCATACTCATCCAACATAGCGTTTTTTTTCCCATGTGAAAACATTTTTTTGCTCACCAAAGATAAAATAATCGGATATCTATTTTGATGGACTACGATAATGCATATTGTAATCAAGTCATAATCCTGTGCGATTAGATAACGAATAAATGACGAGTTTGCTGGAAATTTACCACAACGTGAGTATTATTATTTTAAGCTGTTTACGGAGATACTTCATCGTTTACGGAGATACTTCACCGTTTACGGAGATACTTCACCATGGCCATGTTATTTCCTGATTCACATTCATGTTCAAAAGAGAGAATTATATTTTTTTCTGGCATAAAAATGTGTATATTAAGGGTAAGGGTTCCTTGAGCCTTTTTATTTGCCCGTGGAAATCATTTCGATATGAATAATGGTTAGTTTTATTCATGCTATAAATAATATTTTCTTCATGCATTCATTTCACATTTTCTGTCTAAATTTTTTCAAGTGACTTCGTAGGATAAATTCACATCCTTTTTCCACCCAGGATTTATAATACTCCTAGCTTTCTGGGAGCGGTAATCCAGCTTAAATGTTGGTTTTCTATGAGAGAGTGCCCGTTGAAATCAATCGGAAAGAAGAAAATATTAAAACAATTTGAGAAGATAGAAACATTTTTCCCATTATATAACGTGTAATATGCATATACAATTCAGAACAATATTCAACAATATCCGTATATCTTTCATCTATCATAACCTATGTTGTTACTAACAACCAGTTGTATTTAAGTACGAAAATGCTGTTCCACCACGTAACGCAAGATACTGTCGAATTTATTTGTTACTAACAAGTTATAAAAAATCTCCAATGGCCGTAATAATTATTATTGTTATGGCTATTGAGAATTTTCATAGCTTGCTACTTTAAGAGGCCGTCGAGTTCAAGTTCCCTAGATTCTATGTTTTTCCTTTTTTTTTAGTTTTTACTTTACACTTGTAAGTTAAAACCCATGCCGCGGTTTTCAAGCAAATTTGCAACTTCTTATTGCTTAAAAGTGAAACAATAAACTATAATGAATCCAAAAACAGATTTCAGACGAAATCGAGGCATATACAAAAAATTGAATGCAAGACGAAGATGACGTTATAGGACGTCGAAACCCGGGTCGTGCTAATAAAAATATCGTTGTGGACCCACAAATTTAAAGTTTTTCATTTATACATTGAATGCAAGAATGAAATTTCTGCATTATATTACAAACGGATAGAAGCAGGTCAGAACAACTACGAGTTTTTTTTCCCAGCTATTCAATAATATAAATTTCAACCGTATACATTGAGTCCAATCAATATTTAAATAAAAGCCCTTTACCCTTTTTTTGGGACTAAACGCTAATAATATGAGGTAGAAAGGTCACTTTTACATAGTTGTTTGGATTTTTTCTATATCCTGATAAGTTTATATTCATGACCAATCCGGTCAAATTTAAGAAGCACTTCAAAATATGCTAGAGCACTCCAGAAAATCACGAAAAGTAGTAGCCATGCCAAAAAAAGATTCCTTGATTTGTCCGTGCTGGTAAACCAGATACTAGCAGTTGATTTTTAATGGAGAAAATGGGTCAATATTCCCTCGGAGACAATTCTTGTCATCAATTTGGATTCTAGGAACATCATCGTAGGAACGACGTATTTGAGTTTCTCTTTTCTTTTGCTGACTCATTACACTTGTGATATACTGGAGGGTTTTGGAGACCGCGGCCTTATTTATATAGGCTCGTGAACTTATTCTACGTAATATTTGCTCTCCCTCTCTCTCTTCCTTCAGCAGCTCACGAGGAGTAAAGGAATAAATATTAACTTTCAGAGCATCTCACTTATAAGCTTCTTGGAACTAAGTTAATATTTCTTCCGTAATGATAAGTATAAAATGTGTGCTCTTTCGTAAGCATCTTAGGCCATTAGTCTATTTGACAGGGAAATTTAACTGAAAGTTACGCTGTACCTGTAAAGTATTAATGGTCTTAAGAGAAATAAATAAAAAAAGATGAGATATTTATGTCTCTTTTCGTTAATATTTATGTAATTTATTCAAAACCTGGTTTTTATAAAAGTAATTATTTATACGAGATATTCGTTAGTAATTCCATAGTATAACTCATGAATCATAAATATTTGTAAATGTACACAATTTTCTATTTAATATAGGCTTTTAGATGAGAATATAGTCAAACCATTTTAATTGTAGCCGAACTGTGAGTTTGGGAATTAACTAGTTCATTATTTTTGCTAGGCATACGTATTGGATCCATGACATTAGATCACGCGACAACAGATCACGCGACAACAGATCACGACGACATCAGATCGCGACGACAACAGATCACGCGACACTAAATCACGATTAAAATGGGAAAATTACTTTTTAATATATTTTCCTTCAATATTTTGCGGATTTTTTGCCGCAGATGTGTAATTGGGAGGGGGGCGCTGCGGAGTCGTTCCGAATGTAGAGAGAGATAACATTACTGGCATACCTGATGACAACGCCACCAAGCGAAGAAACGCACGAACTCCTTGAGACTGCAGGCACGGGTAACCTTCAAGGCTACCTGGGGAGGAGGTTATTTGGCGGATAGTTAAGTTTCTTTTTTCACGAATACCCTTTTGAACCAACGAACCAACCCTCCGGGGGCCGCCCCAATTGGGGTTGGTCGGTCATTACCCAACCCACCCCAATGGTGATTGTTTTGCGTAAAACTACGGCGAGTTGCCCAACAAAATAACCCTAAATGTAAATAAAGTGTGTAAGTGTGATTTGTATCATGCTATTGGGAATTAAAACAGTGAAATAAATCTGATGAAGTGAAACCCGTGTTATTAGGTTTATTCTATCTTTCACTTTTTTAAATACAGCGTTTTTTGTATATCGTGATCTATTGTCGTCATGATCTGTTGTCGTCGTGATCTATTGTATTCGTGATCTGTTCTTCGTGATCTGTTGTCGCGTGATCTGTTGTCGTCGTGATCTTCTGTCGGGGTACCTACGTATTTAGCCTAATTGATTTTAATACATGTTGCTTCAGCAGTAGGTAACTACACCATTTACTCACGATTTTTGTTAAGGACAAAAAATATTGGTTTTCAGTGCACTGGAACGCAAAAAGACAGATTTGATGGAAACAAGAGTGTCATTAAAACTTACGCACTCTCTAATGAGGGTTTATCTCTTTGTTGGTTTGATAAGACACATTGACTGATTATTTCAGGTATTGTGTCTATACCTTTGAGACTATGCTATTTCACGTGCGGACATGTTGCACGTCATATTTGGCATTTAAATCTGATTATTTCTTTGGGTATCTGTAAATTTATGACAGCTGCATAAGATGTGTCATGCGATCATTCAACGAATGGTAAATGACGAAAGGGTTAGCACCAGAAAGCAAGACCCAAATAGTTTGTTATAAATCATAGGGTAAAAAATAAATGGATGCATACTATTCTCTTTGATTCATGGAGTGATTCAATAATTCTTTATGATAGAGGATTTATCTGCCCTGTGATTCTTTTTGATTTTATGAACATGTGTTGAGAGGCTTTCGTTTTGAATAGAATGCAAAATAACGATTTAGCCACTCCACTGATTTTTTCGATCGGTATATAGCGAATGGTACTCTTTCTTTTTACAAGTTTACCAGATCTCTCCCTTAAGGAGTATATTGTCTAGGATGGCTTGCTATAGTACATTGGTACTTACCTTTTGGCTTATTTATGGGATGTTGTGGAAGTTTATGAAGAAATTCTTGTGCAGTTGCTCCAACTCTTATATTGGCATGATTCTCGTTCATCACTTGTATATTTTTCGAGTACTTTTCTGTTAACAGAAATAAGCAGATTGTTTTTGAAAATATTTTATTTAGTACAAAAATACTGTTTAATGCATATGTTGAGTAAAATTTAACATGGTGAATGAGATAATTTAAGGAAGATGAGGGAACGGACTTTACACAGTGACTCGACCTTTGTCCTGATCAGCTACTTTCTTCAGCTACTCAGTGATGATCAGTACAGTCCATAACCGCCGCGGTTACCGCCATACCCTCCGTAACCGCCGTAACCACCGGTGCTACCATATCCGCCGGTACTACCATATCCGCCGGTGCTACCATATCCGCCGTAACCGCCATATCCACTGGTGCCACCATATCCGCCGTAACCACCATATCCGCCGGTGCCACCATATCCGCCGTAGCCTCCGTAACCGCCATTGCCACCATATCCACCGCCTCCGTAACCGCCGCCGTACCCTCCATTGCCGCCGTATCCTCCATAGTTGTTACCGTAGTAGCCATTGTATCCACCGTACCCTGGACGATAGCCACCATAGGACCCGCCGTAGTATCCACCGTTACCATATCCGCCGCCGCCATATCCGCCTCCAAGACCGGGCCTGTAGCCTCCGTAATTGCCTCCATAATTGCCTCCGTAGTTACCTCCAGGCCTGTAACCGCCTCCGAAGCTGGGCTTGTATCCACCATAGTAGCCGCTGTCATAGCCGCCAAGTCCTAAATTAAAAACTAAGAGGTGATCTCCACATGAATGCCGAGCGGTTATGCGCCGGATAGGTGAAAGGACCTCCAGAGCATCTCGTTTAGGATTGCAGTGAGGGAAAAGGGAAATGAAACTGTGGGAGATTTTGAAGATGGAGGAAAAGGGGGACTGTAGGCCACGATGTAGAAAATTCATTTTAGTGGCATCGTGGAAGGGAAAATAAGCAAGAACAGAGAAGAGTCGAGGGTTATGTGAAAAACATAAGTACTCAGTGAGTAGAGAGAAATCGCAAAGTGTGCAGTACCTCCGTGGTGAGAAGCTTCGCCTGCCGTGCTTCAGTCTTAGCGGGCGGAGGGGACTCCCATGATAACGAAGCAACGAACAATTGCTTATTCCACCAAATTATAACTTTTGTGATTAGATATTTATTCATTTTATTTGTGAAATTGATGCTCTTTGAGATTAACCAACTAAGTTGTAGAGTAAATTCAACACTGTCTGGCTAGATGTGGTGGAACATCATCTCAATGATTAAAGATGATGATAATTGTTCTTTCCGCTTTATTAACTCCTACAACACGTGGTTCAGCTGTCATGAGCAATCATCAGGTACAGTTTTGTGCCTGATTATGGCTTTGAGCTAATCAAGTGGACAGTACAATATCAGTCTTTTAGTCATGAAGCCTTAGAGCACCTGCCAGTTTCGAATATTTCGGATTTGTTTGCTTATTCCATGTTTGATTAGTGAATGGACAGATTATTCTAAATTTTAATTTTGGATTGAGCTTTCACCACAGGCTTTCAACGAATTAGGTACTTTCCCAGTTGGTAATTAGAAAAGAAAATTCTGAACCGTGTTTTAGCTAAAAAAAATTGTACCTTAAGGTGTCTCGGGTTATCCTCAGCTACCTTTACTGAAATTGCATTAGAAAAGTAAATAAAATGGCAAACATTTCACCAGCGTCTATACTTAGTAAAGATAGACTTCCTAAAATGGATAAATTATTGAAGTATAAATTTAATGTGTAACAATAATTGTCATTTCGGGGCATTTTTACGATAATGAAGCGTGTTTTTCTAAGGTAAATGAACTCAATATTTTCTCTTTTCTGTCAAAAATTCATTTACCGATATCATTCAGCGCAACTGATTATCATTAGGAATAAAAAAAACAGAGGCAAAAATTTGTCTTCGCGAAATTGGTGTAATTTTTCTTACTTGTGTGTGCCTTGGGCGATGGTAATGTAATACTGTTGATCATTTTTTATAATTATTTGAAAGCTAAAATAGGTTCATTTCGTTTCAAATATTAATATAATGGCCAAAGACTACAATGGAAATAAAAAATGCAAACTTAAATAACATAGAAAAATATATAAAATTGTTTGAACCAAACATAGAAAAGTCAACCTTTAAAATAACGCTTTAAAAAATCAAAGGATTTTCCTGGTTTCCTGTTGAATACAGTATATTTTACTTATTATCTTCTTTGCTATGAGAGAATGCAGAAGGATTATTTGAACGCATGTTGTGACCAGACCTAAAAGTGAAAATTCGTTGAACATTTGTGGTAAAAATAACCTAATATCGTGTGGATCTTAACATTTTCGATATGGTCAGTTATTGGTCGTCGTGTTTTAATGTTTTGCAATGAGAGAATGTTTGAAGCCATTTGTTACCTTCGGAATCAGAATAAAGAGAATAGAATTTATTCGGATTTATAGAAGTTAGTAACGGGGGAAGGGATATTTAAAAGTATGAATATACATATTTTTTTGAAAAGAAATTTTAAAGGAAACTTTTAAGGATTTTTTTAGAGAAAGGGTTTTATTCCTCAGTGCAAGGATTTATTCGACAAATATGCTCTGTAAGTCATGTTTTTTAACAAATTGCATTTTTCAGGAGTTAATATCCAATTGATATGGTTAATTTACATTAAATATTATTTGAAAATATTTTAATTTCAAATTATGATATCATTTATTGCACTTTTAATTAAAATTTATTCGTAAAAATTCTCTCATTTTAAATCTCACGTGTATTTATTTTAATTTTGAGGGAGTTTATTATTTATTTTTAAATCTCACGTGGTAATTTGTGTAATGTATAAATGAAATTGCTTTTTTGTATGCTTTATTTTATAATTTACACATTTTATATTTATATTTGCACATTTTAATTACCGTGAGACATATTCAAATAAATCACATAAAAGAAGTGAATTAATAATATTTATTTATAAAAGTATTTAAAAATTATTTATCTTGGTCTGTTTTTTTAATTTTTCCTTATATTAGACTTAATTTAAGAATTACATAGTAACTATGTAATTGGATATTTTCTTGTCTTTATTTAGTGAAGAAAATGAATATATATTATACCAATTGCCACTTTTACGGTGCTTTAGTAATTTAGATTAGTATTAACATTATTATGTCTCGCTGCACTGAATTAAGAGCAGAAGGCGAGCGATCAGCAATGCTATACTTTTAGGAAGACTTCGTTTATTTTCCGCGCGTGGTATTTTTCTCCGTGTAATGGGAAGAATGATCCTATATAGAAATTGGGAAAATTTTCCTGAAGATTTTATCCAGTGTTGGAAGTCACTCTATACCAGATACGTGATATGAATGACGTAGTGTGCTCAGTGCTAAGAGCTTCACGAATACGATTATATCAGAATTCGATGTCGTGAGCATGAATATACATATGGATCCTAAACTTGCCCCCAGTGGGTGTTGTCAAACACTCCGCATGCACCGAAAAATTAGTACCAAGCAGATTGTAGCGCCGCCACTACAGAGAAGGTGATTCTAATAATGAAAGGCCGTGATTCAAAGGGAGATACTGGAAATAAAGGTACCGTAATTGGCCTCCCAATTAAACCGGCCATTTTTGACATACAGAAGCGGAACCATGCCGTTTGCAGCGCGACCTATCTTTTGTGGAAAGCTAGGCGACATTGCTGCCCGTACAGTGGTGCCAAAGATTTAGATTCGTATTTATATTCATGGTTGTGAGAATCGATGAGTTACGCCACCCTCCACGTTACAGCGTACGAGTGCGCTGAATTCAACTTGAGCTATCATGCGGTGGAAATATAACCTGCGTTATAATACAACATTAGTGATTATGCATGCGATATCATACGTGTTAAACGCGACTTGCGGTGTCACGCAATGAAAATATAACATGTGTTAGGGTACTGATTGAGTGTGGCATCCAATATAATGTCATGCGCTTGCAACCTCAATCAATTTTATTCCTATCACGGGGGTACTGGGTCGAATCCATACAGTAGCTGAAATTATTTAGTTATTTCCGGATTTTTACTTGATGAAATGTGGTGGGCGCATTCAACAACTCCGTCCGTCGAGTGAGGTGTTTGATTGTGCTTCCCTTGGTGTCTTAAGTTAAAATTCGACCAATAGCGACGTCGGGTTTTTCCTCAATTCCCTTCATTATTCCCCCCTTACCCTCACCACCCTCAGCTACTCATTGACGCAGATGACTCAAGTTATCGGTCGCCTCTCCACAGGTCTATCCAACCATGCATTAATGATTCAGTAACGAGCTTCGACAGTTTATTGTGTGCCACTTGTGGACAGGGTAACAGCACTCAAATGAATTGGAGAATCACCCCTCCGGATTCCAGCCGAGCCCAACGATACTTAACTTCGGTGACTGAGTAGACCGATATTTCCTCGTGGCAGGCCGTTTCACGCTAACCAACCAACTGGCGATATCCTGCGATGTGAATGCACTTTGCTAAATTTATGTGCGGATGAACCTAATGTCATGCGACGTAAATATATTACGAGATATCACATGATCATGTGGCATGTAGAGACGCGGGAACCAATTATCAATGATAATATCTGTAGTGTAGTAGTGCATGCTTGTGAGGCTTCGCCTCGTGACAAGCATTAGAGATTTATGCTAATGCATAATTAGTCGTAGTTACACTAACTCTAGGGTATAGTGTAATGCATGTTGGTGATTACATCCCCTGCCACACACCCCTGAGGTGGCTTTCAGGGTATTTTGTAGATGTAGATATAGATATCGCAATGCCGATGCACCGGTAATAGTGCAATGTTTTTGCTAAATCATTACATGATGTCTAAACTCTGCTTGGAATATCATATATTGATAATGCAACGCGCAAGATCGCGTGATATTGATATTGATCGCGTGATTGAGTACGGAATATCACACTATGACCACTTATGGTGATGTTCCTGACAAGGCGCAGGCCTCCCCTGAAGAGTCGCAGGCGTATAACGGGGGCCAAGTCCCAGGACATGGCGGAGAACACAACTCTGTTACACTCAGACCATATACATCTCAGTTTTGACGTATTAATAATTATGCGATACCACAATCGTGATGCGGTTTTCAAACTCCAATATCGCTCTACTCTAAGCTTAGATTGTGATGGCCTTGACGTCAGCGCTGGTCTTTTCGATGCTTTTGTCGCCGCAAATATTTCCCAGAGTTGGAGGGGACACCGTCCCAGGAGAATTCGTAATGCAGATCCGGACGCCCTTCGGACGCGGAATATTCCTCTTCGGTCGATGCGACAGACATCGCCGCCGCTGGGTTTTTCCCCGCTTGCTCCCGGACCAAGATTGTGACGTGCCCCGCTTGCTAATAAATGGCCGTGCCTTCCTTTCCTCTGCATCGTTTTGTGACAACGGAGAAGTGGACCCGTAAATCTCGTCGTCTTTCCGAGCATCCCGGGTTGAGATAATAGAGTGACTCGAAACAATACTTTTTTTCGAAATCTTGGGGCAAGTGTTGAATGCGTACTAAAAGCGCGTAGAAATGCGAAATATCGCCGCTTCTTTCAAGAAATATTCTCCTTAGGATTTCAAGGATGAAATTTTTTTCTGACCAAATTTATGCGGAAAATTTTCCTGTTAAGTTCCCTTGTGTGAAAAAGTTTTTTCTCAGGCAATGAAATTGGGTCTCCAAGGGCGCCTTAGTTGTCCGTATGGCTATAATTTTCCTCCGAAAATACGCGCTCAGAAAAGGAGCTATACCAACTCGCATATTCTTTAATTTTGACATCTTATTGTTAGTTGGAACGCCAACAATTTTATAGGATATGGAGCAGTTCTTCCCAGGGGATGGCGTTGGCCTAGAAGCTTCTTGGCCCTTTTTCCTAGGCTCATGGTTTGCTTTCCTACATTGTAGGAGAGCCTGCGGAGGAATTTATACCCTACTTGAGTATCTTTTAGAAAGTACTTCGAATGTAGTACCTACTCCATCAGCCGTATGAGTCGTTTGCACTTGCCAAATCAGGATTTCTCTCCACTCTTCCTTTATACCTAAACTAATCCTTTAGTTACTAATTTTTTCACCTAAACTCAATGGCACCAATTGGCAAAATTGTCTGTCGCATCCTTAAATCTGAGGTAATTTGGCTTAATATGATATGTCCGTTTTTTTTTTTTGCTAAAGTGAGTTATGCATACCGTTGAATTCGTAGTGCTAATACTGTTTGATTTGGAAAGTTAAAAAAATATGATGACAACAGTTTTATACACCTATTACGAAAAGGTAGGACCTAAAATTTGAGATTATGATTTTTCAGAGCATACCATAATTTAAAAATGCCCTCCTACAAGATTTGCGAAACATGACATCATATTTTGCCATCTTACCGCAGAAATTACCAACCTAACAGTTCCGGCCTATATCTCCCTCACCACATAATCATTTTATGCGCAAGAAAATCAGTCAAAAATTGTCTCTACTATAGCCCTATATAGTCTGTGGTAAAGAATTGTATTTCGGTTTTCTCCCCGGTGGCATCTGTAAAATCCATCTGCTCGGCCTGAAGACCATTATAGTAGAATAAGCGGAACGTCGTGACTCGCCGCCATATATCAGTTTCCACAGCTGGAGAAACTCAAGAAAAAGCGCTCCACTGCGGATCAACACCTCGAAAACCTGTGCAGGAAGCCCAGTATTTTCTCTTTGTATTTTCTTCTGTTTTGCCACCCGAAGTTTCTAGATTTTTTCTTAACTCTTCGCTTCCTACTCAGCGTCTCCCCTCCATAACACTCTTAACCAACTCGTTACCTCTTAACAAGAACTCCAACCACTTCGTCTTCTTCTTTCGAGTTTTCCTACGATACTTCATTTCATCCTGAACTATATTTGACGCATCTTAGAATCAAAGAAAGTGAAGCAGGAAACCAAATTAGCTTTTATCAGTGAGATATAATTCTCTTGTCTCTGTCTTATGTGAATTCTAGGTGCAGCTTGAAGTGAATTGCTACGAATATATTAAATTTAGGGTAATGAGCACGTTTAAATAGAACGACGGGCTTGGGAAACCATAATTATTTGCGCAAAGTGCGTTGAGTGGTGACGCCTGGCAAATAGCGCATTTTATTGATCTCTGTGACAAAAAATTGGCACCTGAGGTGGCGTATTGCTAAGGATTAACTAACTTACGAGGCTTTTACGTGACGTAACTTTTAAGGATAATCCGTGAGAAAAATCGTGACACCGATATATATTAAGGCATTGTTTTATCGATTATACTAGCACATATGCTAGATTAATGTAGTTTTTTCCTTCGTAAAGCATTGTTCTTTTTCTCAATGTTACTTGCTCTAATTTGTTGGCGATGTCCATGGACCTTATCGTTGAAGGTATACGGTTGCGTGATTTCCCTAAGACCGAGGCAACTTCCGTTCAGTTAGCCAACCGTTCTGTTGTTTCTTGCATTTGTTTCTCCTCCTTGAGTGGTCGACTCATACAACCCATGGTTACTCACTTCTTGCCGTCGGTTGTGTTTCTAGGTCGTCATTGGCCTTCTCGATGTTTGCGCTGGCGATGGACGATTGCGCCGTCTTCTCCTGCCCTTCAGCGGCAGCCATGCAGACTGCGGCCAGCGCCACCAACAGCACCTGGGGGAAAGACCAAATGACAACGGCTTTGAAATGACCATTTAAGAGGATCAGGAGCAGGTCACCAGAGGGGTACAAGGTAGGTCAATTAAGTAAAGCGATAGTGATTTCAATGTTGCACGCAAGGCGGAGGAAACGGGACCAAGGTTGATGGGTGTGCTTAATTTCCTTGTATTCGTGTTTCATGTCCTTGCTTTAGTCTTCTGTTCAAGCTGTTTGCGCCACCGTAGAGGAAGAGGAAGTATATAAAGCAATTCTTCAGCATATTAAACTCTGCGTCGGTTGCATTGTAGTTATGTTAGTAATTTTACTGTAGAAATGAATATTTTCATGCGTAAGGCACTTTCAGTTCAGCGTACATTTCTTGTAAATTGAGGACCTTTAGACACTTTTCGTTAAGAAAAAGCTGTTCCCTTGGACAGATTTTTATCCATTCTTCAATGTCACTCAAATAATTCTACCACTACCATCCTATCCATTTATCCTCAATAGTGTAAGTACCCCTTATTGTCAGTCATCTCCTATGTCAACTAAGAATAAATTCTGTAGTTTTACTCATCTTTTTAAGAAATAATAAGAGGTGAAACATACCGAACTGATATATACAAAATTCCTTATTTCCGGGCTAAATCAGTGACTAAAGAAAAAAATAACAATGGGGCACTAGACACCCTTTTAATGTATATTTCACATTTGTTCTTGCCCTCTTCTAATTCATCTTTTCCTTTTCCTCCCTTTACCATGAGTGGTATCCTAAGACCACTGCCACATACCCCTATGGCGCGCCGCGGCGGCTCGCAGTATGTTGGCTTATAAACCCAGCGTAGGTATTTCCCTTCCCTCGATATATCTTTCACCTTGTTTCTTTCCAAGATAGTACGAGTTCATTATTTTATTCCATTACTTTTCCCACTTCAACTTCTTTCGTTTTGTCCGGAAAAATATAAGTAGTTCCCCACAGCCCAGCCGATGTGATATGCTGTGTATGTAGTCTCATGCCTGCTGAACAACTGCTGACTTCTCATTCTTGCTTTGGCTCATTTTTTGATGCACTATTCAAATTTAAAGATTCATGATCGATAGATTTTCCAGTGAAACTATAATGAATTGGGGTGCACTCTGCAGTCTTGCCCTCATGTTTTTTATACTATCAAGCTGAACAAATTTTGAAGATACTACGATTATCCACGGTATTACCTGTACGTAGCCACCCAAAAGTAGTCATAAGTGTGAAACTTCCACAGAGTAAAAATTTCCTCTGTCGAATTTTCGCATTTACCATCAGATTATGCCATTGGTGTAAGGTTGGAGAAATATGACTCGAACATGCGGCTTGAAAATCGCCTGCAACCCGTATGCGATAACGAATTGGGATAGCTGGAAGGATTAGGAAGTGAGAGGTAGGTCATCTCTGAGTTTTCCCAGTTCTTATTATTCTCGCACAACGCTATTTAGCCTAATCATTGAGGCATCGCTCTGGTCACTTTTAACTTTACGTCTCAAGGTCTATCCTGGGAGAAAATAGTTTCCACCTTTTAGAAGAACCGATAAAAGTTTCATTCCTACAATAGTTACTTTACATGATATGTGATAACTATGGTTGTTTTTAATATATCTACGATATGGAATGAATGCCGTTGCCTATCGTCAAATTCATCCCACGACGACTGCCTTTTGCTTGGATAAAGTATGTGAAAAATGTTTCAAGGAGAAATTTAACGTGAGAATTTATATGCGTGGGAGAAAACGTCTCGCACACCATAAGGGTTGTGATATTATGTTAAAGTCACATCATTAAAGCTGAGAAAAGGGAAAAGACTCATGAGAAACAGTTCATAGCTTGAGATGTACTTGAGTTTCAGGGCTATCTGAAAAACAAGGGAATACTGTATATACGAAGCAAGTACAATAAAGGCCACAGTATGCTTAGCTCTTTACTTATCTTAACTTCGTATGCGGTTATCTTGAAATTTGACTCTTCTTTAACTTACGTAGTGAAATGCTACGGACATGAGGTTATGCTACATCTCGTCTCCTCATGAATTAAGTCCAGTCTTTCGTTACGTCTTCCACGTTAATATGTCTTGTTTACTAGTTCATTTCCTTCTAATGGGGCGCCACGTAGAAAGTCGGTTTAGTAATTAACCCCACCCAGCCTTGTTCAAATTTTCTTATGACACTAAAATGGATTTCAAGTGTTCTTCATAGAACGAATATCTACAGCTGTGTAATTAGATGGCATCCATTATTTATTTGAGTACCTTCTTCTGCAGTTTAACTTTGCGCCTGAAGAATAGGAAATTCATGTCATATTTATAAGATTGCGATAGTGAGGAATTCAAGACATAAAGCCTTTCTGTCGCGGTCATGTAAAAATACCACCTCACCAAGAGATAGATTTTCTCGCTCTACTAGTTAAATTTCGCTCCGTTTTCTTAAAATTTAGACCCTCTATGAAAATGCGGGGGCTTCGATCACTGCATGACCAATCAGTCTAGTTAAACTCCAACTAAGTTCTGACGCAACACGTTTACATTCGACAGCGTACAGTCATAGGTATTACCTTCGCACTACCATTCCCACGTTGTTGCGAAATACGCCAGAAAATGAGCGCCTCATGGTCTAAGTGACCACTTAGAGTGAGTGATCGCCTTAGTTCCGTTCGACAGCATTATTTAGCTCAAAGCTAATTTCTGCTTTGCTGTGTATTTCACAAGGGTAAGAGCAAACTAGTGCTCACACTTTATAATGTATATATTGTTGTGCAAATGGAATACGAAACGGAGAATTATTTTTGAAATTCATGATGGCATTCAGTTCTTCATGTTGTGGAAATAAATATGGAATTTTCTGGGCCAGAAACTCATTTTCTGCCCCCGTAAATTTGATTTGGACTCCCTGCCGTGAGCGTGGTTCTTTAAATCACTTTCAATTATTCTAATTATTGTTGACGTAGCCGTCAGCCTGCGAAGGAATACCCTTGGGGGAATTCGGTATCACTACGTGAAAATCCATCGGACTGGTCAAAAAGTGTATCACTAAGGCTTCGGCGTCATAGCTCATTAGATTATTAAAGGAAATTCCGTCCTAATATCCCAAAATTAAGAATAGCGAATTACCTTTCTTGGCTTCCGGTTCATTCCGTAGTAATCCGTTCGCATGTATGGCTTCTGTTTCTTAAATCGAGAAATAACTTTAAGGCTTCTATCGAAGTTTAAGGCATGCATGTAACTGACGATTACAGCTAATATAGGTAGTTGGTTGTAATATTTTTCATGGAAAAGTTTAAGACGCCATTTTTTATATTGGCGTGCTGCTACAGGTTAATAGCCACCGTTTCAGAATTACATCAAAATGTGCTACAATATAGCAAAATGTGAACTTCGTCATTGGTATGGTTTAACAATTTTTCCTTCGGCGTTGAAAGGGTTAATGACCCTTGTCTAACGTTAAGACCGGTTATCGTTTACTTAGCCATTTATGCTTCGTGAAATGAATGCATTGAATGTTTCTTATTCGCGTGTGTGGTGAATCGAGTCACGAGTGGGATAAGTGCAAATAAGTCATCATTAACCATCGCATATCCACGTTTCATTGAATTATCATAATGGAGAGATAAATTCTACCAGACTATCAAAGTATAAACTCTAATTCCCTTATAAAAGCACAATTTTGGAATATATCTGACGTGTCTGTAGGCGTTTAAAAGTAGTGAAAAACCTTTATTATATATATAACCCCTTTTATAAAATATTTTAGATCTTCCCAATTTTCACCATTAGTAATTATATTATAAAGAAAAGTAAATTGGCTAAAGTCAGTAAGAAAACAGCGAATTCCTTTGTCGTAAATAAGTCGTTTTTATTTTGTATTTAAATATACCTTCTTTTTAACTGCAGTCGTAATGGTGGAGTAGCATTTGTTGTCCTCAATATCAGTATATAGCCTTTTGGGGGATGTTGGCATTTTACTTTGCTCAAACAACATGTCGAGTATGCATAAAGTGCGTGGGACTGAACAAGTAGGGACTGGGTTGCAACAAGTTCAATCTCTGAGTTGGAAGCAATCCAACAATGAGGACCATAAGTTATATGGAGAACCACTGTGAACGTCATTTCGTTATGCCTTTTTACACAATCACTGCCCACGGGAAGTAAGGCGTGCAGAAGAGGAAAACAGTTCGGTTAATATTTCCGCTTATTGAATCAATTGATTAACTACCAATAGGTGAACGAGCTGTGAAATAAAAAAAGTTTCCCATCGTCGTAAGTGATTCATTCCTTGGAAACGTTGACGGCAACCCTACACTCTTCCCTCTCCCATGCTGACTCCTGTATTGATTTCTCATGTTTCAAGTTCCGTTTTACCTGGTTTACGTATTTATCCCTCGATATTCTTCGCGGTACTTTCACCTCTATCATGCCACGTGTTAATGGTTTATTGTCTCGCGGATTGTGGCCAATCCATCTTCATGTGAAGTGTGCTATATGGTGCTTCTCTTATATTCCTCTGTATCCTAAAATTCGTCTGGAGAGGATTATTTCAAAGATGAGTTTTCGAATTAGTTGCTTTGGTAATTTTACTTATTTAGGTTAAAGATGAAAATATTTGCTGTAACATATTAGGTACTTATTTCATTCGCGCTTATATATCATCACATTTGACTCAAGTCTTTTTATTCCTTTTTAATTTATTTGTTATACTCTCAACGCTTCTGAATACATTATTGACAGCCTCCTTTACTTGGATCTCATTTTCACCCTCGATGAACAAAGGTGAGGCCCTTCCCCTTGTATATATTTTCCGTGGGGCGTGTAGTTTAGCAATTTCTCCACCTGATCCGTGAATATTTCTGCCAAAACCTAGATTTATAGCGCCACAAAGGCCGGATTAAATCGCTGGCCTCATAAAATGAGCCCTTAAACAGCAATTCACTCGTTTAATTAACGTGCCTTCAAAAGCGAGTGAATAAATTTGGGAGTATTGATGAATTGGAGGGATTCATCTGCGAAATCGGTTAAGGGAAATGTGTCAATGTGCCCCGTGGGGCTTCCGTGCAGCGAACACCGATCGCAGAGTGATGTGGAACTGGAGCTTGACCCCTAAAGTTCCTATAGGCGATCATGGAAGTGGAAAGGAAATGATGGGCTCAGAAATTCGCGATATTCAGGAATTCGTGAAAAAACTTGACTCATATTTCGTTTAGTCGAATGAGCTTTAATTTTACGAATGCCTCAAAGAAAATCTCTCAATTACCTCGCCAAATTGTATTTGTCTAAGTTTGTTGAGACTTGAAAAAGCGCGCCTTTAATTCTAGCAATTGATCACAAACGTTTGCTCATTCGGAGCATAAGTAATAACTTACTCTTGAAACTCGAGATTTCGTGGTAATAACCCCAATTTGGTTGCTGGGATGTATTTTTTTCTTGAGCTGTTTTTTTAAATGATATTATGCTGAGATATACGTTTAATTTATTTTCATCCTCTGAAATGAAACTAATGACAGCTTTGAGATATAAGAATTCTGAGAAATTGATAATGTGTGTTTTCGGGTGTAAAAGATGAGAAATTTTCTCCGTAATTCTGTTTTACAAAATATCTTTTAAAAAATTCCTTTGGGATTGTCAAAGACAATATTTACGGAGGCTGTGCTGTTAAGGTGTTTAGCATTATTTACCTTTTGTTCAGTAACATTTTGTAAATTTCTTTTAGAACGATAGGCATATCATACAAATAAAAAGAACCCCTGAAATGAGTTAAAAATTATATCACGCCAAAATAATTTATAACTAGTAATGTGGCTCCATTCTTATGTTTTGTTCGCAGTCAGTTCTATTGCAATATATCTCATAGGAAGAGATATTCTACGGTCTTCACAGCGCGATTTACCCTTATTGCATAAAAATTGGAAATTGCATTTGCCTTTTAACTACTTATGATGATAAATATGATGGAAAACTTTTGGATCACATTGAAAGCAAAGAAGATCACCGTGCTGGGATGAAATAATTGATCAAGAGCACCAAACATGTACCTTTTTATAAGTGTGACGTATTTCATGGTAATTTTTTGCTGTGTTAATATTGCATGGATTAAATCATAAAATTAAAAACTCTGTATACATTGACGTCAAACCCATAACATTTAATATTTGTTTATAACTTAATGGAATGAAAGATATTTCCATTCCTGGTTGAATTGGAAATGGCCCTCCAACTTTTAATTGATTGTTCTGTACTTCAAAATCCAAATTAATTATTCTTGTATTAAAATTTCTGCACGGAATAATGTGCTGAGCTACAGGAACTGCTCTCGGGTTTTCCACCGGGTTAAAGGTTTCGTTCTGGCCAATGATTTCCTGCATCGAATCCGCCGGGAAAGTAACTCACGTATTAGGATGCATTATTAGCGAACAACGAATGCAGGTGAATACACATTTTACTCGGAGTTAAAATTTGATTGATATCCCATCATGTACAGCTGAATAACGCTTACTATAGTGATGATGATGATGTAAATACTGAGATTAAAGCCTAGCTAAATAGAAATGTTAAAAGTATTACTTGCACGCGAATTAAGTGTAAGCGAAGGGCAGATCACAATAACGATTTGATTTAATGCAAAAGTGTAGATCAAAGACGTGCAAATGGGAAACAGACATTAAGCGAGTGAGTGTATTTAATTTGAATATTAGAGAAGGTTTAAGGAGCATTGATTTCGGTTACAATAGAAAGCCCTAATTTTAATAACCTCTTTATAAACGTGTAAATGTCGTAGTATCCAGTAATGGTTCTTATTATGGTGGAAAATATGAGAGTTGTGGAATTACATAATTTTATCGCAGCAAACGTGTTCAAGTTGTGGTGGGTTAGTGGATTCAGCTGATAATTGATGCCAAACTGTACTAATTGCTCGTCGTTATTAAATTATAACAGCAACATTAAAATAATTGAACTTAAAGTACTAATATAGTAGTTTTAAAAAGTCTCTTTGTCAGAACTAATTTCAAGATAATTTAAAGAACATGTTCCGATAATTCATTTCGATTTGGGGGTACGACTAGCTATCCTAATCTTAGCTAATCTCTGTTGCTCCAAAATTTGTGGAAAATAAAATCACCCCATAAAAACCACAAAAGAAAAAGAAAATATCAATTGAAGCAAGCAAGGAAGGGCGATAATATGGTATCAGGGTCTGAATGATCTTTCAAAACGATACAAACTGATGCTTGTGTCTTCAACCTGCACCTCACCCTTGTATTGCTTTTGCGGAAACATACGATAGTGATTGTTGCGACGATTTGGGTTGGGATAAGGAAAACGTTGTTTCAAAAATGCAAAGGAGCGCTGTCGATGCCTACATTTTTAATAATGAGGATGAATACTATTACCGCAGCTATGAAAAATTCTATTCTAGCCTATTTATCCTATCCGAAATCCTATTTAGTCTGATTATATTTGAGCTTATGGTGAAAAATGAACCCCCAGAATTCTGCAAGTGTTAGTTACAGGAAATTTTACGTCGTAATGAAGATCATCCTCAAAAGATTTCGACTGTTTTCTATTCCTGCATCAACATATTATCTCGAAAGCCGCGGCAGGGACCTTTGGTTTGGGTTTAAAGGCACCAGCAATGAAAAATTGACGAAAAAGAAAATTGGAAAAGAGAAGGAACGAAAGTACGCTAACGGAGTTCCATAGTCATGTCGAGTAAAGCAAGTAAAATACGTTAATATGATATATGATAATGATCTTTGAAAACTGCGATCTCTCTCGTGCACTCAACCTGAGCTAGCGCTGTTGTCTTTACCACACCCTTGCGTTCCTTTTGTGGTGTGAGGGGCGACGATGATAATTGTTGCGCCGTCTCGGGTCGGGATGTGAAAAGCGTTGTTTCAAAAAGTGCAAGTGAGCGGCCGGCGGCGCAGGTGGGCGGGAGTAAGGCAATCGGCGACTACCCACTCCCAAACGGTGGTGGGCGAACGAAGGAAGAAAGGCAGGGCAATAAGCGCTTCCCTCCTCATAACACGACCTGAATTAGGGTCACTGGCTCTCGCTCGACCCATGAGCAGGTGCCGGTGGGCGACGCGAACGACGTAACTTGTTGTGAAGCGTCGCAAAATTATTTACTATTTAACTTTCGCAATTTGCGTGGGATGTTGTCGCATGATGTAACGAAGAAAGGTGAAAGGTATGCTTTTACCGGGACCTGTCTCGTTGTATATATATATTGAATCGAAATGGGGAATGCGATGAGATGTTCTTGTTAGCGGCTCCGTTTATTGTACTTTTTTCATATAAATATGATACAGCTACCCTTGAGAACCTCATCCCAGCGATTGTGACTTTGACACGTTAACTATATAACATATTATATCTATCAGCCAAATAATGGCAATTCCGTGGAATACGAAGCCTATAAAATATTATCACTTTTACATTATATACATTCCTACACAAAACTCTCCTGTACAAAATATGGATCGTGTGACATCCTAGCATAGAAAGAATCATCAACTTAGATTTTTTACTAAGCAGTATTAAAAAACATTTTGATTTAATTATGTAGTTATATTTGGACAGTCAAATCACGATAACTTAAGATCAAGCATTTTTCGCTCCTTTTGACTCATGGGTGGAAGTATTTTGAATAGCTAGAGATTGACTGAAATTAATGATAGTGCATTCACAACCTTTTTTCCAATTATTAGGCGAACCTTAAAAAAACCCAAACCTATATAGCTAATGTTCAATTTATCTATTATTGCGCGTAATGCTGAATACTTATTTGAAGGTGGTTCTTTTAACTGCTTTAAAAAGGCATTATTAGCGTAATTCTGAATTCTAAGGAACACTCGTGTTCAGCGAAATACCTATGAGTTATGAACGAATTATTAACACTTTCTGCATTCTAAGAAACCTAATTTCGTCTTTGATGTGAAGTGATGTGAGTAATGTCTTTATGTATGTACTGTCTACGTGTGTCTACGTGTATGTACTTTTTCAAACCCTATGAGCTCTGGCCTAGTCCATGATGTCCACTCAAGCATGAAAGTAATTTTACCTCTAAGTGACAACAGGCACGGGAAAGGTGAGGTTTTGACTTCATCTTACTTTAATAGACTCATAAGGTTCCTAGATGGAAATCACTCTTGAATGCCAAGGATAACGTCTCGAAGAATTCATCCCTATTTACCCTATTCGTTTTCTTTCCGAAAGCTGTATTTGAGATACAATTTGTATGTTCCTAATATTTGTTCACATTTACTTCTTTCTTTCTTATCCCATATTACCCTTTAAAGGATTTAATTGTGCCTTTTGTTATTATCTTTCATTTTTAAATAGCATAAACGGAAAATGCAAGCGTGCTTATGAATATATAAACAATCTTAGAGCTTTTCGCTACATTATGGTGATCACGCAATATGTCTATCTAGAGAGATTGAAAGATTTCCCCAGACGGCTGCCGCCAGTGAGAAATCGCCATTTGCAACAATGAAACCAAAGACAAAGCAATGAAATACAGTAGATGACGAAATAAGAAGTGCTCCATTGCCCTCTATTGTGGGCATTTCTAATGAAATACAAATTTTTCTAGTCTTAAAATGCCTGGCACATATATTCCGTAATTTACCGGAAACGAGTGGGTTATCTCATATTTAATGTGCTACAAACACGATGGGTTAAGACTTGAGACCTTTTTACGCGCGCAAGCGGTATTGCTGAGTCATATAAAATAAACAGAGTGTTTCGCAAATTAGCACCAACTATCTTCTCTCTTTAACGTCAAAATGTGTTTTCAACTTACGAAATGTTCAGGAAAACGAAACTTAGGCAAATATTCCTTCCAAATACGGAGACAATAATAATCACATTATTGTCTCCAAAGTTCTTACCGCTCGTTAGTGCCTACAGTCGAGGAAGATTTTCTGATACTGTTGCTTTATCGTCTGCCAAATAATTCACTAATGTGTCATGTTGTAGCACTCGGTTGGCATAATTTTCCTCAGATGCCCACCGGACAATTATGCCCCAAAAGCTACTTACGACAAATTAAAATTGCTGCGGATAAGATTCTGTGGCAATGCTATGCTCAGTTATTGTGTTTCATTATTAAGTATTTTATAAAAGCTCTTCATTTTAAGTTTACTCATAACCGATACTTCCCAAACACCTAGAGTGATAGTAGGCTCCTTGATATCTTAAAATTTGCTTAAAATTAATAGTTTTCTTAGTTCCATTTGTAATAATTATCGAAAAACCGAACGAATTGATTGTTTAACCTCCTTCAGCTAACTCATATTTCTTTAGGTGTTTAACAATTAAAGTCGTTATTTTTTTCATCGGTGACTTGAAGAGGCGCTCTCAGTTTTCCCTTATGAAAATGTTAAAAACGGTTGATGTGCAGTTTTTTCGTAAATATGTAGTATGCAACGAGTATTGCCCAATAATATAAAAATCACCCACCTTTAAAAAAATTAAGTGTATGCAGATTACGTTTTTCTTGCTCGGTGAATTAAATGGGCGCTATACGTTAACCGATCAAGAGTATTGAAAAAAGAGTATTTTTCATTTGTTTCGTGGATTCCATGTTACGAGTTTTCATGGATTCTATAATAATGCCAAAAGAAATATTTGATTTAAAAAATGCTCTTAAAAGCATGTACCTCTACGGCTCGCGAGAAAAATAATGTGCACCCGAATGTTTTACTCTTCCTTTTCAACCGAAGTGTCCGGGACGTCGCCGCACTTTTTTTTCCTGGGAATTCAAACGATCGTCCCGAAAAATGTTCCACTCACCGATTTCCGGATCACCATGGTTACGTAGGATGGATGTTATGGCGTTGGAATCCTCGCTCTCAACTGCTAACTCCTCCTTCGACTGAGGAATGAGACGAAGGAAATAAAAAAAAAGTGTTCTCGGTGACTTCCTTCAACGAAACGTGGACGTTGAATGCTTAGCTCTTGGGCGAAATGTTTCTCTTTTATATGGCCGTGGACACCCGATGGGTTGAACCCCAATGGCTCTCAGCGGTGGGGCAGAGAGGCGGAGGCTCGGAAGACTTAAAGAGGGGAAGTGTTAACACAGAGGAGGAGGAGGAGAAAGGACAGCCGAGGGTGGAGGTGGGGAGACCTCGGGAGTCTTCTTGGAGTTTCTCGAGCCTTGGGAGGAGAGAAAGAGTTGGGTAAAAAAAACATATTACACACCACCACACGCTGCGTGTGATAAACCGAATCGAATACAAACTTCCTATGCGGAGCAACGCCTTCAGTTGTCTCAAGAGTTGACTCCCCTACTCATACCTTCGTGCCCTCTTATGACTGTGCCCCTCCCATGAAACCCAGAAACACTCTCCCTTTCATACAAATCCACGCCTTAAAAATAGTTACTTCAACAATCTCACATTCTCTCACTATTTCAGACGCCTTTGGTGATCACTCATGAGCACCCGGCGACCCGTCAATTTGCTGAGGAAAAAATTAAAGGAAGTGCATGCTGACATAATGGTCTAAATTTGATTTGGGAAACATTTCTTCGGAAAAACCCGTTACGTTGATGACATAAAATTATATGGTGAGATAACTGCAAAGCAGACGCGTTAAACTCTAAAGTTTAATGTCTAAAACAAATGAAATCATAGTTATCATTCATTGCATTAAAAAATTGCTTGTTCATGTATTAGTGACCAATCAAAGTGCTTGACTGGTTGGTTTATTTGTGGGGGCTACCGAAAGCAGATGTAATTTAAGGAATTGATTACCAAGCAAGGAAGGTTTGCATGAGAAGGATTATTTTGGGAATGGATGATGTATAAGAGATCTATCTGTACTTGAAGTGCATTCTAGCGGAGATATGGATTCCACTGAAAAATTCCTGCCAATGCAGCAATTCAAACCCGGGCCCTCGGAGTGAGGAAGTACTCTAGTTACCACATAAAAACAAAGATGACGTCGAGTATATTAGTCTCATGTGAAACTAGCCCGGATCAGAGTGAACCAGTTTCAGTGAGGTTTTGTTTAATTTTGTTTATTGTTAGATGAAATACACTCGGATAATTTAAGGAAAATAATAGCTTGCGATCGTATTCCTAGGTTGCATCTATACCCATTTATAAGGCTTACGTATTCCTGTTTTAAGTGAAAATTCGTGTAGCATTAAAGTTGGCATTTGGCTTTCCTGCTGTATTAACGTTTAACAGCACCTCACTAAGTCATAGTTTCAACTCCGGTGACTGAAGCTGCCGGTAATTATGCCAGACAGTTCTTATATGAAAATATGGACAATGGCTAAATGGAAACTCCAGACGATCTAACTTGGACATTCCTTAAAATTAGTCAGTCAACATTATGAATACGGCCGTTGGACTGACAGGTTTAAATATGACTTTTTCCTTACAGTATTCGCGACCACTAAAAAGCTGTGGCAGTAAACCCATGAATTGAAATACAACATTAATACATTAAGCAATTTTTATTTACGATAACTAAAAATACTTCCTAGCACCCCCTGCTACCCGCCATAGTGGCGGCTTGCGGGGCTCAACGTAGTAGTTGTTGAAATTCTAAGCATGCCTGAGCCTTCTGAGAAATGGTACGATGACTTAGCAGACTTGATGGGTGGCGCCAGCTCTTTGTATATCCCTAAGGTCATGGATTAAAATCCTGACTCGGGGCAAGAGCATCACGTATTGCGTGTTTATTATTTCATATCATTTGTTCTGTGAAATTCATATTTTTATTAATTTATTCCTATTTCGTTTTACCACCCCCCTCCATCACTCACGAAGTACTCTGTCCATGGGATTGCTAATCCCACAGATTTTTGTACTTAGCACATTATTTCTTCTCGTTGACATATATTAAAAAAGAGTAAATAACTTTTGTGATATGTCAAGCATGCACTTAAGTTCACTCTATTATTTACTACTTAATACTTACCGAGAGTTTTGCGTATCTTTCCATCACCGGACAATTCTAGTCACAAGAACTTTCAATTGCATTTCTTTGGGTAACATTCCCTTAAGGCAAACTGTGTTTCGTTTTATACGGTGGTAGGAGTATTTCTTGGAGAAAGTGTGCATATGTAAATTTCACCTGTTCCGGGATTCGAACCCGGATCTCCCGATTTCCGGCCAGGTATGCAAACAGTTGGCTACGACTAGTAAAACGTCTTAGAAAACGCAATCGAGGAATGTAATAAACAAAAATAAATATAGTTTTAAAAGCACATGCACACGAAAATAAATTGAAAGGGAACTCACAAAAAATCTATGGACGTTTCGGCAGTCAGGTCGCCATCGTCGACAGCAAGAGACCTCTGATTATGTTTGACGTTTCGTTTCTGCTTAAAAATTAGGTTATTAATACCAAAATTATAAAATTTACTCCGATTTATACAACATCATATTTCTTTGGCAACCTGAGCAACGGCTATGAACGGAAATTTTGCCTGGGGTTTATATGGTTTGAATTTAACTAAATGTGAATGTTATCAAATTTCAGTGGTATTTCAGATGGGGTATATTTTATAGCAACCTCCTTATGTACGTTTAACGACTTTTACATAATACATGCATCTAACACGTCACTTTGATTCTTAAAATTAGGGCCCGTTGGTGTACGTCGTATTTTGCACGCTGCTAGAGGCATTTATACTAGACCTATTAAACCTTAACAAAGTCATAAAGCTCAGAGGGATGGTTGGCGTTCCAATGGCCCTATGCCCCCAAATCACTGCTTTCTATTAAATGTAGCCTCAAAATAAACCAGTTTATTTGATATAATGAGCTGTTTATTTTGAAAATTTGCTTTTAGGTACATGATAGTCATAAGAAAGGAGCATACCTTTTGAAAAAAGGCCTAGGGCCTCAGGGATAAAATAGTTGGCCCTCCAATATTTTTGATAAAATAAAATTCAATTGGTTACGTTTACCCCAGATTTCTTATATTTTGTTCCCATTAGTTAAGCTATGGAATCACATCAGATATATAGATTTACGAGACGGTGACAGACTTCTGGGTGGCTTGTTTGTCGTACTGGCTGGAGATTTCAGACAAACGCTACCGGAGCTTAAGGACCGCCATCGCATGAAAATAATGTAAGAGTGCCTTAGAGTCACATCTGTGGGGAGATATAATAAATTTGAAACTCGCTACTAATGTGAGACTCGCTAATGTACTTGGACATTTTGATGACGTTAACGCAGCAGAATTTTCTACCCAATTTCTAGAGATTGGCGACGGGTCCCTAAAAGGCGAAGCCAAATTTCGCATTCTTCTGACACTCAAATAAATGGATTGGTGCATAATCGCAGCATGTGTGCACTGGGACGGCATTATGAAATATGAAAAAGGCTTCGGGAGCCCCAAAACTGGCCTCTGATATTTACTTCAAGAAAAGCAGTGGAATCAGAGCATAGGTTTTCTTTTTTGTTTTTTTTTTAAATCACTTGCATTCAAGATATACGTTTAACGGCTTTCACATTGTATCTCCATTTAGAGCGAAAAATTGATTTTTGTTATTACATGCAACGATTTTCATGTTTTCCCTCTCCCGCATTAATTCAACGGCCACCTTTATCTTGCCCTTATTAGGATTATTTATGGCTGCAATATAAAATCCCATTACCACATAGGTACATTTAATTTGGTATATTTCTGCTTCGTAAATGTTTATAAATTGTGCCCTTAAAATATTCAGGGTGTTTAAACCCTAAATTCCTGTTATAAAGGAACATTTATTTAGCTTAGAAGATAATGGTCAACATTAGCCTCGTTCCTTAAGCATGGATTGGCGTAATTAATTCGTAGCTGCCCGTGCGAAGCCGGGTTCCTCTGAAAGCATTTTCATAAAAATAACGAAAGCCCTATTAAAACCATCGTCTCTCTTTTTTGGTCTTATTCCTGCGTCTTCCAATAATGCTAAAAATATTGCAAATTAGAGCACCTTTTAAGTGAGACTTCATTTAGGGTAGGTTAGACAAACCTGTCTATGGTGATCCGTTCGTCTCTGCTGTCATCTATTTTTATGTTTAAAATTAACTATAGTATATAGCAAAATATCTTTCAGTATTCAGTAATTTTAACAATTGAAGGTATTTTAACAGGTGACGATTACTATTAATACACATAACGTGCACATTTATTGGTTGGCGTTAAGGACATCAAAAGGAGGAACTAAATAGTAGCAGTATTTTAGTTTAACGTTGCTACGACGGCTGAGGTAATTTCGCACATGCTGTCTGCCACGTGCAGACAGGGGCAACAGCACTCGGACGAATCGGAGGATCACCCCTCTAAACTCGAGCCGAGCCCAACGATACTTCACTTCTGTGTATGAGCGGGAAACGGTGTTCCCTTCGTGGAGGGCCGTTGCCCGGGACTTAATAGTCTCCGTCATTCTGTCTGGCGTAGATTTTCCAATTTCAAATCCACCCGCTTATTTATGGAAAAATCCAAATCCTCATTTGTACTGGGAAGTTTCGGGACTGAAGACAAATTCTAGTCCCTGTAGCCCGAACTAGTAGTGTATATTGTGGTTGAAGATTTCATAATTTTAAGGTGTTAATGGTAAACACTTGATCTCACAGTAAACTTTAATTTTTTTACATAACCGATTTATCCATTAGGAATCAATTTCCTTCATTGCTGAGCGAATGCCTCTGATGTTGCCAACTCTATGCTGCTTGAATGTAGATAGATACGAAATTATACTTACGTCTAAGTGAAATGAAAAGTATCGCTAAAAATCTCTGAAATGGAAGTATTTATGAAAATCGACTCACGTGTTTCTTGAAGTTAAATGGAAATATTTATAGCCCTTCCTGGTTTGGCCTTCAAACATCAGGCGCTCTCTGTTATGCCCAAGTTGTGAATGACTGATGTAATCCTTGGAGTGAGAATTTCTCCAGCCGTTGTCACAGCAAAGGTCTTACATGTAGTATCTAAGTGGCCGTTACCCTCCGGAAAATGCACGGTTTGTCAATTTTAGGCATGTTTAATGCTTTCCTTTGTGCGGCGTTGGTAATAACTTCACATTACGTAAGGTTGAACTAGTTCCATTAGTGAAAGGTGAGGAATACGGATTTAAGTAATATTCTGGTTGAAAATTTTGTCACCTCACTATTTAACCATTTTCTTGCTCGTCACAATCCAAAGTAGATATTTCAAGGTAGTTTAAGATTTCCGGGATCATTTACACCATTTAAATCTACCTTTCTGATATATTTGTAAAGATGCATATTTTAATCTTTCATCATATTTCTTTTCCTTCTAACCTATTGTATACTTTTTCGCCCTCAGATGACATCTCGATAAGAGCCCAAAGCCCATCATATGTTCATTGAATTTGACGAATTTCCTTCGCATGGATTTTTCCTTCATCGACGATGTGTCAGGGTTATGCTTTGTTAGTTGCAGTATGAAAAAAATATTTTTTAGGGTATTCAGTACGAAAATACAACACCTCGTTTGTAACTGTTTTGTCCACAAAATACCTTATTATTTCAGAAATGCAGATTATATTATCGTGAAAACCAGGTTTCTTTGTTCGTAGTCTAGGTAGGTACTGAAAATTTTCTCTAAAACATAGTATTTCGCGCTATGATTATCATGCGGAGTTGATGGCTATCGATAAAGGACGTTTGTGGCTCAAATTTTAACGAAGGTTAGGAATTATTGATTACGTAATTATGTATATTATATTCTTATACTTCACTGTGCTAGATTAATCGATTTTATCTTATCGTGCGTATATTCTTCAATTTACTGACACCGTTTTAAACTCTTCTTTGTTATTACTCACACACACTATGTTGATAGGTTCGTTCACTAATTTTCTAAAAGCACATGAAATAATTAAATGGTTATCTATATGAATGAGCTATTAACTATCTGTCTATCCCTTCGTCTCTGAAAGAGCCACTTTTTTGCTCTCTATGCAATAATAGCATTGTGTTTTAGTATTTTAATTGTGCATCATAATTTTCATTTCAAGGAAGCATTTCTGACTGGATCGTTGATGATAAGATGAGAAATTGAAAAAAATAGAGCACTGATGTTTTGGCAGTGATCATTGTCGTGTTTTCTTATAATGTGAAAGTAGTTCCAGGAACTGGGAGACAACTCACGCCCTTTCTTGTGGGTTCGCTTTGGGAGCTTGGTTAGTATGAGCGAGGCACACCGCCTCGGTCTCAGCGGCACGGAATCCCATATGCACGCACACGTTCGTCTCTCCCGACGACCTCGCTCAAAAAACCCCCTTGTCGTCTGCTTGCCTGCATTGTAAACTGCCCTCAGGGCGCAGGAGATGCGTCTGCTTTAGTGATTCACGGTCTTGGCCCTCGGCTCGTTGTGTGCTGTTGTGTGAACGCGCTCCCCTCCCAGGCCTCTCGCCCTCCTGCGCCACCTCCCTTTCGCTTTCATCCCCCGCCTCCCTGAGGGCAAGGAGGCAGCAACTCGATCGCCTCATTCCACTTCACTCTCGCTAACACGTGGGAGGAGGAACGGGAGCTTCCCACGTGAGGTTAGGTGGGTGGGTAGGAGTATCAGCTGAGTTGAAGGTAGTCGAGTGGGACACCGGCCGGGATCTTTAAACGGGGTCGAATGGAAAGTTTTCGCCTTCCGCACTCCTCGGCTACCTGTTACCTCTCGCTATGCTCGCTCGCTCGCAGACTATGCCGGCGCACAGTGGTCCCAAATCGAAAATAGCTGGCCAAAATTAATAACGTCGTTATTTTACCCAAACTAGCAACAAAAATGGTTATTTCTTATTGATTTTGATCTCCTAAATCTGATTTTGAAATTATTTTTACGCTATCTCTTCATTTTAACATTTTTTTGAGCTGTTATTATTTAAGCAATTTTTAGAAAACCTCGATATAGAAGTCCAAGCGATTGGCGATAACTTGTTATGTATGGAGAACTTAAAACAGTATAATTTTAAGGTAAAAGATATGTAAATTGTAGTTAAAAGCCTCGATAGAAGTTACGACATGAAATTAACGGGATTCGAACACACGACCATCAGCATAGTCGGCGAGCTACCCAAATCGGAAAGACTACAACACATTTGCTGAAATTTTGGCTTCCTTGTATTTGGTGAGTTACATTAAATTAAATAAATTGACTGAGATTTAGGGTATTGAGGATAATAAATATTAGATTTAAATAAAATCACTTTTATTTTATCACAAAAAATATCAATTCAAAGAGAATCGTCGTCCGATGTCACCACATCTGACTCATTGTCACTCTGAGAATCACTTAAAATTAGCAGGTTTTTCACATCACCTGGTAGGCTGACCTCTTTTTTTTGGAACTCCCGATATAATTGAGATATCGGTCAGACGTTAAAAGGAGTCGCCGAAAGATATCTTCATTATTTGAAATTCTTGAGGATTTCCTTGCTTGGTGCTCTCGGAATCTCCTCATGTCTTTGTTCCTGGCCTCCAATGCTTCCTCCGATAGTGCTCCAATTGGAAGAAGGGATTCTTTAGCAATTGCTGCTCCGTGTATCAGTAGTTTATGCACCGTAGGTGGCATGTAATACCAACCATAAAGCTCGACGTACAGCTCAGCTGTTTCCATGCAATAATGGCTAAAGGCTTCATTATTAATCTCGTAGCCGCTGGATAGTGATTTTAAAACCACGGAAAATCGATCAATAAGTCTTTCATCGATACCTGTAATGAAAATTGAAAATCATGAGAATAATTACATTTCATACATCAAAAGCATCTGTTCGTTGATTTTTCAAAATTATGGAAACAGCTCTTACATTTAGTTAAATGCCAATGAGGTGAAAAATGTTTTACTTATTTATCATAATTTTATATTTACCAGTAATTTCAGCTGATGACTTGCTATCTGCGAAAAAACGCCGAGCCGTGTTCCCATAATTTGAATTTCCAGAGCCTTGCTTTGGCACGTCAATTACTAGTCCCATCCTTGATCTAAACTTGCTCTGTATGTCCTTCTTCTTTTTCTTCAACACCTCCTTGCTCCCATCATTATTTCTTATCTGAAATGAAATCCCAAATTAAAATTCCTATTTCACTGTTGAAAGTATAATGATTGAGATTAACTAATGATTATTTTTACTCACTGACCTTCAATTTCTTAATTTCCAAACGATAACTAATGTGCAAAAGACACTCAAAACTCTTAATGTAGCAATGGAGGAGGGATAAGCCGAACGAATACGTGGATTCATCCGCTGGCATTCTTTTTCTGTGCTCCAAATTATTCATATCAGATATTTTAGCACCACAGACAGCACGTCATAGCACTGGTTTCTGTTAAAGCGTTACACGCCTGTAAGATAATCCATAATTGAATTATAACAGGCGCAATTGGAAACAGTAAAAACCATTTTAAAAATATATGTGAAAGACCTACCTTTCCATTCACCATTGTGAGCATCATATGCATTTTCACCGTGATATTTCCAATATTAACTACCTGAAGCTTGTTGACTTCCTCCGATAAATTCCTCTCTTCGATCTTTGCTACAGATTTGGTTTCTTGCACCCACTGGAAACGAATAGGCCGACAAAAACGGGTCGATGAAGGCCGAGGGTTTGACCACAAAATTTTCCCTGCAATGAAGTAACTGCTTATTTACTTTCCAGAACGTATTGAGTTAATGGATATTGTATTACGTAAATATCAATCCTTACCTGAGTCATTATCTAACAATCGTAGGGGTACCAAAAAACTTGCAAAGACATACGTATCTGTCACATCTTCTTGTTTCCATATTTGTTTATACTGGGAGTGCCCTGAACTCCCGTCGAAGCCGTACTTGCAATATAAAGTACATTGAAGTTTTTCCTCCATATTCTGCAGTGTTGATACGCACGACACTATGCGCTTAGCTGTGTGCGCTAGAAGAGCTTGCAGACTGACCTCGCACCTCTCCTCGGAAACACAAATACCTTCTGGGTAAGCTGCATGTTTAGCTTTCAAGATTGCCTGGTAGCTAGGATATATGGTGTGCCCATGCTTAATTGACATCTTGCGAAGCAGCACATATTGATATTTAGTAAAATTTCCAGACACAATCAAAGACACCGCTTCTTCTGGAGTTAATGCGGTTTGTTGGGCCTCCTGCGCTCTCCATTTTGTTAAAACGCATTTCGCTCTGGTAGGTTTGTTGCTGTCACTTCCTTGATTAGCTTTGCAGCCGCCTCATCGCCTCTGCTGCGGTAGCCCATTGATGCAGCGTAGGATAACTCAGCCGGAGATGCGCTGGATCTAAGCTTTTCCGTCTTCCTTCTCTTAGCTCTGTCGCTGGACTCTTCAAATTTTCTTTTTGGTCGTCCTACGTCAGCATGCTCTAGCGGGAAGAGAAGAATTATATTAACAAATTAATTTATCGCTGTTATTTACATATATTCGCTAACTGTGCAAGCATAATAATTGTTAGTACTCACCAGGTGTGGGAGGAAGATATTGATGTACTTCTGAAGGGAATTTTAATTTCTGCTGCAACCAGCTTTTGAAAGTCTTTTTGAAATGTTCATCTGTCCTTGAGCTTTGGTCCCACTTTCTCAGGTATTTCGGAAAAAAAAGTTTTGCGCATAAAGCGCGTCAGAATATTTTTGGCATGCTTGCTTTCAAATGCATGTTCATTCAGTCTAAATCTTGCAAACAAATATTTCACGACATATTCCTTCTTCTTCGCCAATGAATATTCTTTTCTTTCTGTAAATTTATTGTGCACGTCAAGGTGCGTAACATTTGCGACATCCATAATTCTAATTTAACAGTTTTCTTTTAGGCTGAAACGATGGATGTGAATTCAAAAAATATGTCTATTATTTAACCCATTTTTTAAAAAATCGGAGATTATGAGTTGAAATTGAAAAAAAAAAGATTAACATAAGCTTACCTCTGAGTTTCCAGCGTATCCTGAATGTTGGATGCCGGGCGAACCAAGTGCTTCAATCCTCTGCACGGGAGAAGCTTCTCGAGTTAGCAGAGTTAACACAGCTCGGAGCACAGCACTTGTTCACTAAGCAAATCACTAAAGAAAACTGAGCGGGGAGTATTCACTACACCCATGCAGTGGTCTACGGCAGTGGTCATGATGAGGGAGGCCGTCATCCTCATTCCGTTATTTTCTAAGAAAAATAATGCACGTGCAAGAGACACGCACCCTTGGTGGCCTTAGACGAATTCGTCCCTCTTCATACCATCTATCTACGTCTACGGGCTGTTGAAAGGATCCTTGGAACAATCCTTGGCGGCATAGAGGCGGCAAGGGGATTAGGGGACATTTATTGCCCCTAGCGCCAGGATCTTTTTTCGGAATAGCGTAGTGAAAATGCTGACCCGCATGTAAGGAATCTTCGCTCTATAGAAATATGAGGAAAGGTTTGCAGAGGAAAATATACAGCGGTTACTGTCAATTGCTCGCATAATGACTTATTTAGTCGTTTTAGATCACGCATAATGTGTCTTACTAAGAGCATGAAAACCGGCCCTCATTGGTTTAATGAATATTTGAAGGAGACTGTTCAACACACAAGAAATGTGAAACACTTGATGCATGAAATCTCACAGTATGGAAAATTATGTAAAGGATATACCAAGTGAGTTCAACCACCGATATAGGAATATTCGAGCGATAAAGCCATTCGGTCTTCCGCCGGCCAACCGCCCTCGGCGGCGCGGTGCACCGCTCTGCTTAAAACCTTCTAGATGTCGGATAGGCAAGTATAGGCAAGATTTTTTTTCTCCATCTTGTTGTATATACTCTTCCGAAGGATTCTGCATAGGAATCTTCGAGGAGCACCGAGGAGCACAAAACCATATCGATACATTTAACTAAAAAAAAGCTCAAAAATAGTTAAAGTTATAAATAATTAAAAATTGTTGTAAACAATATTTAACCGATCAAAGATTAGGGGATATATTACAAAAAGATACAAACTTTCCTTGTAAAAATTATTAAATGAATCCCATGAAATTAAAGCAGTCATATATTAAGTTGAATTTCCCTAAAATCGACTATTTCTACGCATCGGGTGTTTTGCCCTCAACATGACCATGTTTGACGGGTTACACAGGTCAACACAATAATTACACAGACCTATCAGATACGAAATATTGTAGGCCATTACCTGTAGAATCCGAATACACCACTCAAAACGTCCTTGCAAAAAGTCGAAAAAATTACTTTTGGCCAACTTTTTTCGATTTGGGACCACTGTGCGGCGGTGCTATGAAATCTCTCACGGATCATAATATAGTGCCTTATCCTGAGGGTTTGGGGTGTTGTAACCCTTCTCTAAACGGAAATGATTGTGATTTTAAATGTACGTTTGACAAGGTATCACAAGCAAAGAATAGAGGAATGTAAACAGTGCGTATATAAGAGATGTAAATATTTGATCATGTAGTAGACCCCAGGGTGTTAATTTCTGATACTTGGTAGTGGTACTTACGGTAAACGTGCTGCGAAGGCTGAGATAATTTCGCACTCACTATAGGGAAAAAGCTGTTTCGCCGAGCTGGACGATCACTCAACCAAAGTTGAGCCCAGTCCACATTCGGTGATCGAGCAGGATCTGGTGTTTCCATCGTCTCAGCCTGTTGTCCTTTTACTTGATTAGCTTTTTCAAGATTCAGTTTTTCACAGAACCGGCTTTAAATGCGTTGGAATCATAATCTGGTCTCACAGTGGTGCAATCATGTGCATTTTTTCCAGTCTGAGGCAATAAATACGGTCTGTTGTGACTACGTTGAGTTTGTAGAAATGGAGTTTTATTTTTATACCTCGATACACCTATACTTGGTAATCCTTAATGAAAATTGTACTCGACTCATACAAAACTTTTCTTACATGTAAGTTTTTTTTTAAATTCGGAAATGTCTGTGATTAGGCAGAAGACGTTAGAATAAATCATGGAAAGGTTTGTACATCGAGTCCGTCACTAAAAGTTAGAGAGAATTTACGTTTCAGTCATATGCCATGGACTTTACAAGTCATGAAAGTTACGATTTAACATCTGTTATATTTGGCTTTTGTTACTAAAATTCAAGCTTTTAACTCGGGCAATATTTTCCCACTATAAAAACAGCTCATTTCCTTTTTACATGATACACCTCTGAGCTGGCATTCTAGGCTCTTATCATTGTCAGATATATGAGAGTATTGAGCGCAGAATATTATTGATACAAGTAGTTTCTTGTCTGTTTTTTTTATTTCATAACTTTTAGAGCTTTCTGCCCCAGTATTAATTACTAGATCACGAATAATTGCTTGCAATATGTAATATTACTTAATATTTCTTATTCTGTTCAGTTGATAAATTAATGATGAATTGTTATATCCATTACATTTATAAAATATTTGGATGCCTTTGTAGATAGTGAGGAAAAAAATATATGTATAGTTCGCACAATATATATGCTTACTTGTAATGTAGTGAGAATTAATGAAATGTAGAAAGGTGCTCTTGATATCGTGGCTTCCGCACTATTTTTCGCGAAACATTGCAGTCTGCCTGGTGTCAAGGACGTAACCTGCGAAACGTTGTTTATATCATCATTCATGGAATTCTTCACGCTGATTAGTGCTCGGTAGTCATGCTCGTAACATTTTGCAGAATTTACGACACCGTTCCAAGGTACGCGCACAAACGTACCTTAGTTACAACAACAGTAGTAAATGAAAAAGTACCTCCTAACAGGTGAAATTTACGCCACGAAATCCGTTCGGAATCTGAAAAAAATTCTATTTCCAACCAGGCCCTTACCTTCATTCTTGCTTTCCGTACCGGCCATGTCACCTCCAAATCACTCCCAAGGGCTATTGTCCCATTTAAATTGAACATTAGGGCATACTTTAAGAAAATAAAGTTTCTCAAGCAATATCACTGGTCTTCTAACCAACCAGAGAGAATATTTATCTCCATTCTCAAGTTGTGTAATGGGATATTATGATGCCCAATGTCCAAGAATGGTTCCTATTCTTAAAATGGCTATCTGTTATATTTTACAAATCTGATAGTTTTTGAGTCTTCTCGATTGGAATAGTCTCTGTTGTTTGAACGAGTATTTTCCTAGTCATAATAGAGACCGTGTTCGGATTTTATTTTAAGACTGAGGCAGTTGTAAGAAGATGGAAGTAATTATAGTTATATTAATGGTTATTAATAGCGTTTTAATGACTGAATTCCCCTATGTTAGCTAAATATACAAATTTCAGGCTTATACATGACTGAAATGTCCCACTCCTAACGTTCCTTCACAACCGAATGTTTTGTAAGATTTGTAAAAAGCATTACGGTGACCAATAAATTTTATTCCACAAAATATTTTAAATATATATGAACGACATGCCATTACATTTCTTCACGTGATCTGTGGGCCGTATCTTCTTCATTTTTTTTTAAACAATGTATCTCTCAGGCACAAAGCAAACCATTTTCTCTTGTTGGAAAATGGCTTTTCTTTTTTGATTTAAACATCTTTGAAAGTAGTGTGATAAGTGGCTGATATTTTGGTGTCGTCAGAAAGATTTTTTTCTTTTCATTGAGGTGAAATTCATTGAATTGTATGTCTAGTGGTGTCTCACACTAACCCTGTGATGTCTCACTCGAACAAAATTTTGAAATGAACGAGTGCAATCTCTTGCATCATGTTTAAAAGGGGTGTTGTGAACACCTTGCATTCGATTGAGATGTGCTCAACGGCTTCCGGCTCATCTTTGTTGAGGGTTGTTTAAAAAAAACTTCGTTTTATTCTACCAATTTTTAATTAAGGTACAAGGCACAACTACTTCGATGCATTGGTGTCATAATCAGGTACCTACCGTACTTGATGAATCGATGTGTCCAAACGAGTTGTACCTAAATTGAAATTGGTGGAATGAAACAAAGTTTTGTTTATCATTAGTCCGATTCAGATGTTCAATTGCAGCCACCTTAAGTTTTGTTCTTAACATAGTTGACAGTCTCCGGCTTAACGATTAGGAAATAATTTATGGTAGGAATGAAAGGTGAAAGAAACACTGTTGCTACGATGTCCACACTGTTTACTATCGATTACACCCATGATTTCGTTGCAGGGCAACATCATCAACACTTTATCATGTTGCATTACGACGAAAACATGATCGTGATCAATAAATATAGCGTTAAAATTGCAGAGTTAGTGATTGATTGCCGAGTTACCTTTCATTCCTAACATGACGTTCTCAAGAAATTTATTTGTGCCCAATGTGTTCATGCCGTTACTCAGTGCTTATCTACATCTCCGACTTATCTTGCGCTCTTCTATCTTTCTCCTACCTTTCTTAAAAAAAATTCCCCACCCCCGCACTCTCCCTCGATGTTGTTCCTCTTTTTATTCTCTTCGACCCTTTTTATGCTCGGGAGGCGTATGCGCTCGGCCGTCGCGACATAAGAGAGTCGTTGTCTTGAGGGGGAGAGGGGTCGAAGAGACGAGTTGTCGTGGGCGGCGGTGGGAGGAAGAAGAAAAGTTTCACAACTCATGACCTTGAAGGGATTGACCGTGCCGTGACGATTTCGCGCCCTGACGCGCCCGCAGGCAGTCTTTTGTCACGCCGTGGTGGGGGTTGTTCTAATTCCATTTTTTTTTCGTTTCGTCGGCTTTCTCTCTTAATTTTAAGGTTCCCGACCAATAGGTGCAACTTCAGGCGTCCACGATCCCCCCCCACTGCAAACCTTTTCTTCGAAAACTGATTATTTTTTCTTTTATTCCGCATCCTGCTGTTTTCTTATTTGTGGCGGGGATGAGGTAAGCTTTCTTACAGATTTGCCAAATTCCAGTCCCCACCCCTCCCCACCTTGTTCCATTTTATACACACCATGCCTAATATGACTGCTTCCTCTCGCGAAATTTCCGCCAATATTGACCGGACTCAGCGGCTTTTCGTAGATTCATTGTGAGGGACTCATTGTGGAACTTCCTTTGGCGTATTTTTCTCGATCGCTTTGCAATGAAAGACATGGTATCCAGCGTTGTTGCATAAGAATAGTAACTTCAGATCACCCTCTTCAGCTGATACATCAACAAAATACCCTACAAGTCACCTCAAGGGCGTGTGGCAGGGGGTGAGTAGTCACCAACATGCATTACACTATACCCTATTAAAGTTAGTGTAACTACGACTATTGAGCATTAACATAAATTACTAAATGCTTGTCAGGAGGCGAAGCCTAACAAACATGCACTTCACTATGGGTATGCTACCAATGTTAGAAGGACCTTTAGTATTTTGCAGCTACATAAATGGACAGATATACAATAATTATACTGAAAGCATGTTATTAGTACTAGTTATCAGATTTGCATACAAGGTGATAGATGTGGTATGGAGTATTAAACTACTAAGCTGTCCGTCATACTCGTGAGGATGATTTCCATGGCAAAAGCTTTGAATTTTCCCTTAGAATTCCACATTAAGTGCTGCTAGATAAGCTGCCACAGCGGCTATTTAGGTCGTGCGCTACTAAAAAACGAATATAGTATGTAATTTACCCATATCTCCACGAGGCAAACGTCTTTCTCTTTACAAATTAGCTAAGGCATCATGGGATGTGATGCAAAGAGTCCATATCTCTCTCTCTCTCCTCTGCGCTGTACCTCGTAAGAACTATGCCCCTTTTTCCTTTTAAATTATGACATTCACAGTGTAAGAGTACTGCTAGGTGGCTTATTTTCATATTTGAGCCCTTATATTTTGAGTTTTAAGATATTAAGGTACTACAAGTATTCGCTGTTAAATGTATGAGATGAAATTCCAACAAAGATCTATTTTTTCCAAAAATCTCACAATAAGGCCCACACATGTTGAGTTTCAACATAATATAAGTAATTGTGTTTGAAGGTTCTAGATCAAATTCCAGAAAAAATTAACATTAATTCAAGAGTATATTCCAATTGATTGGGGCAATGAGTTGTTTTATTCCGTCATGAATATATCCGTATAGTGGACCAGCGTCGTGATACAAATGAAGAGTCACAACCTGTTCTGTTCTTTTCCTTTGTTTTAGTTTTATTTCAGCATGTATTAACTCTTTAAGTGCCAACATAACACGGGAACTGTGTTGAAACTTGAGCGTAATGCAACAGTTAAGTCTTGCCGCAGAGCAACAAATTATGTTTACTTGGCTATTTGAAACTTCTTCCTATTGTGTCTTTTTCTCCCGTCTCCTTATGCACATCTCAGCACATTAACGCCCGGTTTTTCCGCCTACCGACAGTTAAAGATATCCGGCCGACAGCGTAATTCGCTGAAAACCTTTTACTTTACTGTTTAGCTATGTTCCGATTAGGCCTATATTGGTGACAAATTTCTCGACATCTTATCAGGAGCATTGGCAGAGTGATAACATTGTCAGGAGGCTAAGTCCAATCAACCGTGAATCGATATTTTCAAACTTAATATTTATAATGCACTAATACATACCCAACACAAAAATGAAACTAAATGCTACGATGACGGTGGAATTTATTCTTGTGTTTTATGACAAAAAAGTAAAGACGTAAAAATTGGCCAATGAGATGCATTTGTCTGAAATATATTATTTTACGGTGCTACTTCGGGGTGTACATCACCGCACCGAGAAAACAACACCCCTAGTACAAAAAATAGCCTGTATTTGAGAAAAGTAATAAAATAAGTACCAATGAGTAATAAATTTCCCATGAGCATTAGCAACATTTGTCCAAAATTTCTCAGAATATCAGCTGCAAGAAATGAGGAAAGGGTAAGGGTTATTCAAAGTGTGTTCCTTAGTTGGGAACTTGAAAGGCCACTTTATCCATTATCCTTCCTCGCCTCCCCGAAAAAAACACCCACAGTAATTTAAAAGTGTACGGGTCAATGGCGTCAATTTAGGTTTCGGTTTTAATGTCAAAATCACGACTCGGTACCGCATAAGGTTTTTTTTTTTTTGCTTTTCGATGAAGATTATTGGAAGTTCAATGTTCCCTCATATGCATGGGGACAGGCCCGGCTTAAGACAAAATTTAACCCGGGCGAGAGAGTATTATGGCGCCCCCCCACCCCCCGCTTATCAAACTTATTCACCAGTTAAGCGTAGTAAAAAAATACTTTTTCACAATCACGGCGCCCCAGGCAGTCGCCCGTGTCGCCCAGGCCTTAAGCCGGGCCTGCATGGGGATTCCCCTCTCCTCCCACACTCGCGATCCTTTGCCGAAGTGTCACAGCCGCAGCCGACTGCACGCGCTGCCGAACTGTATGCCCCTATTCTTAACCCTCTTACTGGGAGTTTCCATGGCTATCAGGTCCCCTCTCCCACAATATACAAATTGGGATCTCCAGACCTTCACACTGATAGTATCCATTGCTACCTGGATTCCCGTCCGGACGCATTCGTGACCGGAATCCTAAGCATGGCAGGGGTGATGTCCAAAGATCTTGATTGTTCCTGGCAAGTCACTATATACAGTGTTCTTGGTTCCTAGGTGGTTGTCAACTCGGAAACCCGGGTCATCTGCAACTTAGTCTGGAGACCCGAACAGCGGGAAGTTCAGCTATTGGTTCCCCCAAAATATTAGGCTGCCACTGTCCCGGCACTCTACACAGAGTATCCTAGGATTTGTAACAAAGGACCTAGATGATTGATGATTAGCTCTAGTGTCAATACCCTGTATTGAGTTCATGGAGGTAATTTTGGGAAGACCGACAAGGGTCCGCTGCAGATTATCCTAGTGTACTTACGGCCAGGGATTTCAAAATGTGAGAGACTTTTTGAAAATTTTCTGTGGCCGTGTTTTATCGATAGCTGCTGGTGACATAATACCAAACTCCCAAAAATAACACACTTACGGAAAAATTTAATGGGCATGAGTTGCGGAGAAGTGACATAGGCAATGGTATTACCGGCATGCTCAACGAACTCTTGGCTGAGAAAGAAGAAGGTGAAAACACTCAATAATACTGAGAGCCTTCATACACAGAAGAGTATATTCCGTTTGAAACTCAAAAAAGAGACGTCTTTATTAAATCAGATTCCAAAGTTCGACATTTGAATTTGTACTGGGCGTGGTTGTTTATACCGCAGGAGATAAGAATGTTAAATTCGTCCAGATTTTATTTTGCTGTTTTTTTAATAAAATATAGAAACCGTTTAACCAACGTGATGATGTGGCGGTCTACCGGTCTTCTGACAGGACCTATTTCACCGGGACAGCCCATAGAATATTCTGGAATACACCTCCAGAACATTCACATACGTTCCCGAACCGTCGTCCACCATATTATATAAGACCTCTTTCACTCGAGCTGTCGCGAGCGCGCTCACGAGAGCGGCTTGAGGGAGCCGGAAGGAAATTCACAATCTCACGTGAGCCGGGTGAACAGGCTCCATTTCACCACAACGCCACTTACTCCGGCGATACTCCCCAGATCCATTCATTCTATTCTGTTGCGAGCACAAAGGATGCAGGATGTGGAAGAGGAAGCTGGTCATCTTGCGATTGCGGGTATCTTGAGCCATGTGTGAAAGGTGTGTTTGGAATTAGACGTCGCAAAGCTCCCCACTAGTCGCCGGCTACCAGAGGGTTGAGCCGCATGCCGGCTCGAGAGCCTCCGACCGCGGATCATATGGACTCGTCTCAAAGGGTCTGGCTTAGTCACGTTAACTTCCACGGTGGCTCAAACCCTGCCGGTCGCTTCACCTCTCGTGAGCGCGCTCACGGGAGCTCCTGTGAAAGGGGTCTGAGCGGCATGAGCCCCTCATGAGGCGCTATCTTCCAGTTGCGTCTGCCTCGACGATAGACTAAGCAAAGAAATTATCAAAGCCCGCCACATCTACTTGGGGAAGTGTTTAAAAATTATAACTCAACCACTTATAAATGTTTCACACTCTCCGAAAATATAAAAATAATAACGCTCCAGCAAAGGGAAACTTCGATTATTAAAAAAAACTAAATTTTTTTCCATTTTTCATGAAAATTTACTTCCCTGATATCGTCTACAAAAAAGGCATACGTAGCGAATGCGTTAAGAACCGAAGAGGGTTTGCAAAAAATCGTCTCTGCGTGGCAACCGGAAGGTGAAGAGTTAGAATTCATCATCGAGCATAGATTATTATGTGGATGCCTTCAGATTAAGACCTTGGTATTGAGATTGAGTTCCTTAAGTTTTACGGTTTACTTACCGCAAAGAGCTTTGAAACCTGTCTTTTATTACTGTTTAAAAGAAAACTGTGACCATCTGGATTAAGTGCCTCCTATTTTCTCTTCGGTTGTCATTCAAAAGGAACTGGCGGTTTATATCATTTAGGACACATATGGCTATCTCATTTAAATTCTCGTGATTGCTATTCTGAAAGGCGCGAAATCTTATGTAAGGTATGTAATGGTCGTAGCTCGCACATCGCATCTTGTCTCCGCACACCTGACCCGGATGTCGCACCATTTTCTTCTCGACTGTTTCCAACTCTTGGATGGTTGATTCAGAATGCTTTTTTCTTTTCTTTTGGCTAACTTTGCTTCCCCAGTTCACCATGCTGCTCCGTCGGTATAGTAGTTGAAGAATTGGATATCGTAAAAAAGATAAATCGATGAGAATAGTCCACATGCTCGGGCGTGATAAATACTACACCAAGTTTTTCATTCCTGCCGCCGCTCTCTTAGTGATCAAATTCCATTCCATTGGTGATTCCATTTCCATTTGAATAATTAAATTTAGAGCATTTAAAAAAATGTGATCAACACTCCGGCATTGTAGCAAAACATTGATCTTAGTGAGGTGGGGAGACAATACATTGTCTCTGAGATGAGGGTTAAAAGTAAAGAGAATACATGGTTGGCGGAGACGAAGAAAGGAACTACACGAGGAAAGGAGGTTGTTTGAGGAGGCCATGAGGAAGCTGATAGAACTATAAATTGGAGGCGATAGAAGACTAAAAACCATTTTAAAAGGTAGTGTGCTGGTTAAACGGGGAGTGAGATAAATAGGACGGGCACATTGCATGAGATGAAAAGGGACAGTAAGCTGAACTGAAGGGAGGAATGAAATGGGAAAACCACCTCAAAAGTGATTCATGTGAGTAGAAAATGTTAATATCATTCACCTCTTTCAGCCGACTCATTCCTTTCATGTTTAAGGTGATTCAAGGGTCCGAGAAAGCGTGTGTTCGATTCAATTTTAATTAATTTTCATATCGGTAAAAATAAAATTAATGGAACTCGCAGGGCATAACTCCGAACATGTGTTAAAGAGCTATAACTAATATGTTTCGCCGTTCAATAGGAAGGTATCCAGCCCCCACATCCGCGGTCTGGCATTTGTGGTCTCGGCTCATCTGGCTCACGGGGGGACGTACTATCGTTTTCAAAAGTCTGAGTGCATCCACTTTGCCCTATTCTACAAACCGTAGAATGGGGCATGTCCGGAAAAGTTTTGAAAATTGGCACCACCTGCGGACTGCGTCTTTTGCTGGGCTAGCTTCACTTGTCGTGAGACGACGGTGGAGTATGAGTTACTGAACGAAAGAATCGACGGGGACGGAGTAAAACACGGGAGAGGAAAACCCCATCGGAATGCACCGAAGGTTATTCGCGCTCATGCGGTTGCGACGCGACGATGAGGCCTCCGACTTGGGTGATTTTCGTTCTCGAAATTCACATTTGTGCTCTCGAGTGACCCACTGTAAAAGCGGCGCGGTAGCCGCGTGGTTAAGACTGCCTCGAAAGGCGTATTTAAAACATTCCCAGGTTCGATGCTCAGTGTCTGTCTTTTTTTGCTCTCAAGTAATTTCAATATGACTGTGATAATGAACCTCGAGTACAGCCTCTTTATATCAACGGACCCGGTACAGTTTATTATATTACAGGCATTCAATAATGATGGAGGACTACCTAATACCAAATTAGAATCTTTGAATCCTTATCTCTCCTTAAGCCAATCTATTCACAGTGAATAAATACTTACACGCCTCACTAGCTGAATATTTTTGGTCTAACACTGAGTATGGCAAAATCTCCCGAGAGGTAAAATCCCTATGCTCGAAACAAATCTCTCGTTTTCCACCAGGATAGGTATCAAGTCACATTCTAGGTATGATATTTTGGTGATCCGCGAGTGATACGTATCATCGAAATGTCTTAGATAGGCCTCTTATTCAAACTCCTGGGGCTCAAAGAAATAATATGCTGTGAAAAACAGTATTGATGTTATAGGAAGAGGGTTTCTCAGCAAGTGGGTGTACGAGCGAAAGTAAATCATACGGCTCGGGCCGAAAAAAGTATCCAGTTATTTATTTACCGTAGTCTTCTGACGATTATTGTGTTCTGGATATATATTGAGAAGCGTAGCCAGGGGGGAGCAGTGGATGTGAATGCCCCCCCCCCCGGACCCTATGTTCTGCAAGGCTACATTTTGCTAACGCTTACATGAATTTGCCTCAAGCTTTCTGGGACCTCACCATATTTTCTGACCAGAAAACATTCAGGAGTTATTGCAGCGGCCGAATACATTTATGGCGTCCGCGAAATACACGATAAGTTTTCCGTTTGCATATGCTTCATCTTGAATTTATTCAGGCCTTAATCTGAATTACCTTTTAACTCAACGCCTTCCTCTGTTTCTGTTGATATTTCCCTCAATCACAAAGTGCTTAAGTGTTAGATGAAGAAAGTTAGTTATTAGTGATAAATGCATACCTATATTTTTAGCACTTAGAAGTGCGTCGGTAAACTGCCACGAAGAGAGGTCAAACTGATTGTTGATATTTAAAGCCAATCATTGACGTAGAAAATTATCTGATCTCATTTACAATTAGACTAATGTAACGCAGCAGAAGACAATAGCTTAGTTTATAACTGCCAAATTTAAGAAATGAATTACATTTTACACACCTAATTAAAATGTAAAATATGATGTTTCTTAATGTATCTTCGAATAATTTTGTCTTTAAAGATACGAATCCAGCCATATTTTGAGAAAAAAAACATCTGGGCGTGTTACTGCAATCTCTTGGGGGAAATGACCGCTTCTGGTCCTGGACTATTAGTGAGGACTTCGACTCGAATGAACGCGCTGGAGTAGGTTAACGTATTAGAAGATAATCTGATACCGTTCTCAAAAGAGGTTGCCCCGGACGGGGATCGAATTTTGGACAGGACTACTGTCCTATACATACGGCCAGAACTGTGGAGGACTTTTTTTTCTAAATAAACAATTAGTGGTGTTACCTTGGCCGGCATGTTCACCAGATTTAAATCCCATCGAAAACCTGTGGGGACTTATCAGCGTCGTAAGGCTAGGGGTCATGATCGCCCCTGGCAAGATTTGAATTTTGCTCCCCCCAAGACTTATTTTCTAGGAAGAGAAACAACACTATAACTTTGAAAGTGTAATTTAAGATTTGTATACATTTAAGCATAAAATTAGTTCTTACTATTATGTAGGAAGGGAAATAATAACATACGAGTTCATTCATTTAGACATAAAATCTCTTAAAAGTTTACTTTTCTGGCTTTTTCTGTGACCAATTTGACAATAATATGGTCTATATTAATGGTTTTTTGCAATGTCATACTCAATCGATAGTATAGCGAGATTACTCAAACGATCTTGAACAATCTGCGATCGTAAATATTTTTTATTAATTTTTATTTGCTGAAAGATCTTTCAGAGCTGGCAGAAGTCACAGGTAACGTCAATGCTAGGCAAAGTGCAATCCCTATATTGGAATAACTTGTCACTAAGCCATATTCTTCATGGCAATTAAGACGTGCAATGTAATCTGCATTTTTTAAATCAGTTAAAAATGCAAACAGGCAATTTTGTTTGGTAATTGTACCTTTTAACTTCTAAACACAACTCGCTGGCATTTAAATCATCATTGAATTTTAATGCGAGATCCGCTACGGATTTCTTTAGATCTTCAGTGGAGGTTTCATGCAGCAAAAGTCCTGTTAGGTGACCAAAATAAGAAGCTACGGCAGCTAAACTTTGAAATCTCCATCCCATTTACTGAATAAGTGGGTCTAGTACACAGTAAAGATGAAATTTATACTTTTGAAGAGAATTCTTTATAGCCGCATTCTAGGCCCTTTCATCGAACATTGTATTAACCTTTCGTTTACTCTATTTAGAAAGTTATGGCTATATCGACAGCTCTTTTGGTAGATTATTTGCTGAATCAATACACAGCTATCTATTTGGCCTTTTCTGAAATAATTCCAAAATCCACAAGGCCCGGCAAGTGTTTTGATGCTGCCTCAATGGAAACAGTTTTTTCCTTTAAAATGATATTAACGTTCTCAATACTTCTATGAGGATATTCCCATACGACCACAATACAAATAAATACGAATTTTATCATTTTTAAAATAATTTTAGCTAAAGATACAGAATCAGCTGTATATGTCCTCCTTTCATCAGTTACCTTTGCAATGGTATGTAATGTTTTCATTATTTGCGGTAGTTGAGTATGCAATGCGTGAATTGAATTATAATTTGATGACCATCTCGTATCAGAATGACCCTTCAAATTAAATTTTAAATTTGATAATGCTTGCCAACGTTCAATCGATCCGGGAAAATAATTAAAACTATTTTGCACTGTGTCGAAAAACGTAGTCATTTCTAGTGTTACACAAAACGTATGCACTTCAACTAAATTTAGTTAGTAAGCTCTACTAGTTTAAAATCTGGCAGGTTCATTCAGTTGTAAGATTCGCGCTTGAACACCTTGATATTTACCCACCATGTTTTACCCCTTATATTTAGGGTCTGGTACAAATTTTGTGAGTTAAGTTAGGGGCGCCACGCTGTTTCTAATCTGTGTTTTTCCCCCCGGAGTCGATTAGAAACGGCCTGTTGTAATCAAGTGTAAGTTATTTTTATGTGAGGTAAAATCATGTACTATTTTTTTGTGCGTGTGCCCCAGCGGCCCGCAGGCTGTGGGCCTGCAAAGTGCGCCCCCTTGAGGGTTGCGCCCCTGGCAGCCGCCCGCCTGGCTTGCCCCTAGCTACAACGCTGGGACTTAAGGTTCAGGAGTGGAAATCGGTTGAAACAAAATCTGTGGAGGCATTAGAAGCCCATGTCCGGGAGTTATGGGATTCCTTCAGCAGATGGCCTAAAATATGCGAAAACTTAGTCGCATCAGAGAATCGCCGGTTAAAGGAAGTGGTGGATTCAGGGGGTTGACGAAACAAAACATAAAAAATATAAAGAATTTCATGTGTTTATTTTTTCACCCCTTTCCTCGCGGCTGCATACAGAGACAATGACGAATCACAGTCCGTTGCAGCTAATAAACAATTGGTAGAATTACGTCAGCGCAAATATTATGACAGTCATATTCTGCGGATCATATTAATTTCACTAATAACATCCACTCATTTCCGAAGAAATGAAGAAAATATGAACTTTGGAAGCTAGTCTGGTGGTCTGACTATTGAATAAAATAGTGTAAAGGACAGGAAAGAAGAAAGGATTAACAACTCCCTTTTTAAATTCTCTTATCCTTTCCCATCCCAGAAATGCATACCCGCTGAAATTACCCGAGAAAGGGTTAACAGAGAAAGGTGACTTCGGATTTCTAAAACTATGCCACATCCAATGACATTTTAAAATAATATATACAGTGGCGTAGCCAGGTTTCGGGTCTAGGGTGCACCGGGGAGAGGGGGGGGGGGGGGTTTAGGGGCCTCCGACTCATATATTCAGCAGTTTATTAAACAAACTGTTACATGCTTGTTTTTCTCGTAATTTACTATCCACACTTGTAGACTTTGTAGAATTTATTGTTGATAATGAAGTTATGAAATTGATTCACGCTCGTATTTGGGACTTTAGGGCGGAAACATTCACATACACAGGGTAGCCAGAACATAGGGAACGGGGGGGGGCATTCGCCCCCACTGCTCCCCCCTGGCTACGCTTCTCAATATATGTCCAGAACACAATAATCGTCAGAAGACTACGGTAAGTAAATAACTGGATACTTTTTTCGGCCCGAGCCTTATATTTACTTTCGCTCGTACACCCACTTGCTGAGAAACCCTCTTTCTACAGCATCAATACTGTTTTTCACAGCATATTATTTCTTTGAGCCCTAGGAGTTTGAATAAGAGGCCTATCTAAGATATTTCGATGATACGTATCACTCGCGGATCACCAAAATACCATACCTAGAATGTGACTTGATATCCTGGTATAAATATATAAAGTAATCGATGTACTACATCCACTTTATTTAAAAATACACTACACGTGTTTCAGCTTTATACTAAGCCATCTTCAGGTATGATTACAATCCAGTATATTTTTAAATAAAGTGGACGTACTACATCGATTACTTTATATATTACGATGTTCCACCAAATCTCGCCTGACACCGTTGATTTGATATCCTGGTAGTAAAACGAGAGATTTGTTTCGAGCATAGGGATTTTACCTCTCGGGAGATTTTGCGATACTCAGTGTTAGACCAAAAATATTCAGCTAGTGAGGCGTGTAAGTATTTATTCACTGTGAATAGATTGGCTTAAGGAGAGATAAGGATTCAAAGATTCTAATTTGGTATTAGGTAGTCCTCCATCATTATTGAATGCCTGTAATATAATAAACTGTACCGGGTCCGTTGATATAAAGAGGCTGTACTCGAGGTTCATTATCACAGTCATATTGAAATTACTTGAGAGCAAAAAAAGACAGACACTGAGCATCGAACCTGGGAATGTTTTAAATACGCCTTTCGAGGCAGTCTTAACCACGCGGCTACCGCGCCGCTTTTACAGTGGGTCACTCGAGAGCACAAATGTGAATTTCGAGAACGAAAATCACCCAAGTCGGAGGCCTCATCGTCGCGTCGCAACCGCATGAGCGCGAATAACCTTCGGTGCATTCCGATGGGGTTTTCCTCTCCCGTGTTTTACTCCGTCCCCGTCGATTCTTTCGTTCAGTAACTCATACTCCACCGTCGTCTCACGACAAGTGAAGCTAGCCCAGCAAAAGACGCAGTCCGCAGGTGGTGCCAATTTTCAAAACTTTTCCGGACATGCCCCATTCTACGGTTTGTAGAATAGGGCAAAGTGGATGCACTCAGACTTTTGAAAACGATAGTACGTTGTGACCATGAAGGAGTTGAAGTAGGCTTTAGTTTTTTTGGTGCTCCTTATATTTTATCACTGTCTTATCGGATCCCATTTCTTACTCCTAACATAATAAGAGCATCCTCTCCCCTGAAGGGATTCTTACTCGAGAACTTACCGGGGTTACCAGGCCGCCGCATTGCCTTCCTGACCGCCGTAACTAGCGTGGATTTGTGCATGAAGAAGAAACTATATGCTTTCTTTTGTTTGACGACTGTTGCAACAGCTTATTTATACATTTTTATTTACTTAATCACATGGCTATGCAGTTTTTTTTAGAAACTGATATGAACTGTCACTCGTCGGGTGTGCCTTTGCATGCAATACCCGAGGGGTCTTTCGACATCACTGGCGCTATTCTCCAACAGTGATTCGTAGCCGGTGCACATTTTTACGATTTTGATGTTTTGGCTAAGTTAATGAAGCTAAGAAGATTCCTTAGTAATCCAAAGTTGTTAAGTACCCACAGCACAATATAAGTGTCCCTGCAATACCTGAAATTCCATCAGACCTTGAGATCCTGACGTGGGGGACCACCCCCACTGGGGGCGTGGCAAAATTCGGCCACAAGCTAGAAGCATGAGAAATTATGCTATCCGCCATCATTTAATATCATTATTGTGAATTTATCGTAGTGTTGTCTCACTGTTAGTGACAACAAATCCATTCATAAGTTATGGACATTCGCTCCCTTCACATATGGATTGCGTTTTACCTCTGTATGGTATTTGACATCGCGCAACTAGCAAAAAAATCATGTTCCTTGCTGTGGAACGACTTTAGATTTACGCGCAGGGCCTTTTACTATCAGCGGATCGATACAAATTGTAATTGAATTTTAGCCAACGAATGGTAATGAATCTAATGGAAAGGTAATGGTAAACGGATATTCACGTGTGAAATTGATGGAAATGGAATGACATAAAAGTAATCAGTCTCTCTCTCATCACCAACTCTTCATGCAGAAGATGCATTTGGAGCAACTGCTGTCTCTCCCTCATTAACTCTGGCTTAACCAGGCTGATTAGTAGTTAATACAGTGAAAACATGTCTGATATTAGAAACGGGTCAGGATGCATTCATAAGTGCAAAGGGAATTTCTGGGTGTATTTCGCAATGGGATGAAAGCAAAGCATAGACTTTTCCCTATGGGTGGGCCGAATCCCGCAAAGTCCATGGTTATGTATCGATAAAATACTGCGTAAATGTCAAAGCTTTACGGTGAAGACATTCATGATCTCTCCGTAAATATGGTGAAGAAGTTCTTACTACACTGAAACTACTACTATACTATAGACACAGTACTAAGTATTTGAGTGGATTTATTAGAATTTTATCCTTGTTTTCCTGCAAGTCAAAGTTTGAATTGAATTCTTCTAAAAATTTTAAGTTGAGTTTGGAAACTTTTCTCCGATAAAATAGTGAATGTGTAATGAAATAATTATGGCGCGGCTTGAAATTTAACACTTAGATGCATTCTTGAAGAGGAACATCTAGCAAAATAATAACAAAGCTGACATTTAAAAATATGGTATTTATAATGAAAGATCAGGCACAAAAACACGCGAAACTGTTAACTGTGGCTCTTTTACGTTGCTGACGTTATTTACATAGCTCTGGTGCCATTCGAACTTATTAAGTCAAATCGATTTTCTGCGTCGGTCAAATTTTTAATCAGGTATCAGAATATTGACTGTAGTAACCGTAGACTTAAGGGTTGAGCTATGTGGCCGTATTTAGAAAGACTCGTGTGACGTTTTTGTGCATAAAAACGTTGCCCAAGAGTGCAAATTGTGAGTGCAATCAAACCAGAGTGAGTGCCCTTTAGTGCAATAAAACGAGATTCGAAACTTTTCATTGGTGATGTTCTTGTGTATATGCGATAACTCTGATCCCTAATTCATTAAATATATTTTTTTAACTGAAGTATCATCCCAATTGTCCTGCCCTTAGAGTCTTTACAAGGCTTGTGGTTGTTGGGACTTATCAACCATCACTTATGTGATTAAGTAAGACTAGAAAATGGAATGACCTATTGCAGTAATGCGCTATTCCGAAAGGCTCGGGTTCTTTGTCTTAATCGCTTTAATGGCAAATATTTCAGTAGGAATTGGAGTGTCTAAATTTTACTGTGGCGGAGTGTATCCATTTTATTCCTGTGCACTTGACCATACCTGCTAAATCAGCGTCTGGGTATTGCATTTCTGGCCGGCAAATCACGCATTGGAAACATCATCAGCGCATGGCAAGTGACGATTAGGTTGTTAGCAATTAGCTTACTATCTTGCGACTCATCAGTTTATTCCATAAACTGTAGTGTTTTCAACAAAATTATAATGTGCTACATATTCTGCAAGGTTGAGCGATGAGGTGATTTGAGGTGGAGAAAAAAGTTTCTGTGCACGTGGAGGCAAACGACTTCGAAGGCATGTAGCCTGGCTCCCTCTCCATTTTAAATTAGATTCGAGAAAAAAACAGGTATTTCTGCAACACTGCTGAATGTCTTTGCTGTGTGAAACGTCTTTCAGTAGGTTGGGGACTTCTGACACTCAATATCGTCACAATCCATCGTACTCGAGCCGCTGCTGTCAGCATTAGAGATGACGCCACCGCCTTAAACATAGTTGCTCGTTGTGGGCGCTGAGTTGGCTGTCGCTTTGAGTTTTTGTCGCTCTTAAAAATGTTCCTTTGGTGACATTTTGGGCCTACCAGATTTAAAACTTCGATGCTCTTTCATTCTGTTACCACTCTCTGTTGTCATTCACTTTTTATTTTGGAGAAATTTCGACATTTTCCCTGAAATGGACTAATGTTTCACATTTCATAACTTAAAATCGTTAAAATGTTTGTAACATCATGATTTCAATTCATTTAGTGTTTTTCTCCCTTCGGCCTTCCGGTCTGATCGTTTTCAGTTGTATCCTAGCTCGGTTCTACGCTGAGCTTAAATAA